>OU795044.1:54606945-55219589 GCA_917208275.1 Patella pellucida | reverse complement strand
TGACCGTTTGAGAAACGACTGGAAAACTTCCTTCTGGGACCAGAGATTGTATAATATCAATACTGCTTTAATATACGCGCCCAAACTCGGTTACCTTTTCTAGATACTTTTTCAAAGCTAAATAATTTAAGTCTACTTTAAAACAAAGTTATATTATGAGCCTACTTTAAAACATAGTTATTGTGAGTCTACTTTAAAACAAAGTTATTATTCTAGGCCAAGAGAGAGAGAGAAATGGGGTTTAACGTCCACTCAACACAACTTGGTCATTTCGGGACTAACATATGGTTTTATGTTTCAATTTCAATAATTTGCTTGTGCGTAGAGGTCTTTAGCAGTGGGAGGAAACCGGAGTGTCCAAAGGAAACCCACGAGGTTGAGAAGGCGCCCCTATCTCCATGCCACATACGCTCACGCCAGGGCTTGAAACCACAGCCGCAAGCTGGAGGTGGCCGGCAAGCTAGAGGTCGAAGCGCGGCACTCTAGACCACTAGGCCATCCCAAACCCCTATATTCTAGGCCAACTTTAAAACAAAGTTATTGTGAGCTTTCTTTAAAACAAAGATATTATTCTAGGCCAACTTTAAAACAAAGTTAATATGAACTTTCTTTAAAACAAAGACATTATTTGAGGCCTACTTTAAAACAAAGTTATTATAAGCCTACTTTAAACAAAGATATTATTCTAGGCCAACTTTAAAACAAACGTATTATGATCGAGCTTTCTATAAAACAAAGTTATTATGAGCTTTCTTTAAAACAAAGATATTATTTTAGGCTACTTTAAAACAAAGATATTATTTTAGACTAACTTTAAAACAAAGATATTATGAGCCTACTTTAAAACAAAGAAGTTATTGTGAGCCTACTTTAAAACAAAGTTATTATGAGCTTTCTTTAAAACAAAGTTATTATTCTAGGCCAACTTTAAAACAAACGTATTAAAAGCCGCCATCTTTAAACAAGGTTAAGGGATCTGTATATATAAAATATAAAAACTCATCCGATAAGAGATAAGCCATGCATTAAAACCATTTTAAAACATTTACTGCTGATTCGATTTTTTTCTTCTTTTTCAATTTGCCATGTTAAAAAATATTAGTGGACACCTGCATCAATGTGGGAACATTATGTGAGAACTTTTCTAATGAGCTAAGCAAACTGCAAGTTTTCTTTTTTATGAAACAGGGAAACTGCACGTGCACATAAAAATATATCCATTAAATTGTAACCAAATGCACAGCGGATGACGAACACCGGTTGACGTCATGGTAACGTCATGGTAACGGAAACATGTCGGAAAGAATGAGTTTACTTTTTGTTCTCAAAGCTTTCAAATACGCTTTAAAGCCCCAATAACACTCTTTTTGTAATTTAATAATATGTTCCAATCTTAATTCTGGTCAACAATTTGTACTATTTTACAATATTTCAATTAAAAAATGATACAAATTTCATCTAACACACCTAATTTTAAAAATTGGAAAATTCAACTACATGCCGTAACATGGTTTGAAAAGCCTTACGTAAGCACTTTCAAATGCAACTTGGATTTAAACATATTTTCGAACCCTCTGGACAAGTAAGATGGGTTGTAATAGATAATTTACACAACATTTTTTTTCTGGACCTGTCAAGCCAGCAAGAGTGTTATTGTCCCTTTAAAATCACTGTAACGAGAAGTGTAGTGTATGTACTGTAGCTGAGCTCATTAATATGGCCTTTTAAAACTCAAAACATTTCTTGTGACACCCAATATAAATGTCGGTTGTAACCACATGTTAAAAAGGCGCCAAAAATCACACGCAGAGTCAGGTCACAGCAGACGATTAAATGTCACGTGGTGCAAATTAACGGCTCTAGAGGACCGAAGAGAAGGCAAGGTGAGGAAATTTGGTATTTGTTGATTTTTTGTGGACCACCAGAGTGAAAATATGTTGCTAAGTGATGTGTTAGACGAGGTCTTTGAACGAGAAATTGTTTTTAAGTTTAAAGTTTTAACTTTAAAGCTGAACTCCGGTTACAAAAATACCGAAATATTTAAATAAAAAAAAAGTTAACACCCCCAAGCCGCCATACTTGTTGCCAACTTGTGAAACAAAGATGGTGGATATGGAGGCTTATGACCTGGAGAGGTTAGCTGATCTCACTTCCAGTTCGTTTCTAGTCAGTGAGGTGTAGACATGACATCGGGCTGTATTCTTATACACGCTTCACTGATTGCTCTATTTCCCCCCAACAGTGAGTGACTCACTGACATTATACCAAATTATTGAAGATTGCAAAATGTTTGATAAGGTAAGCCTGAAAATAATTATATGAACTGTGTCTATACTGCAATATTATAGCCGTCTAAGCTTTACTCTAAAACAAAAGATGCAAAAGATGACTCACTTCAACCTGGAATTTTCAACAAAAACAAATCACCTATGTCTTCTTCATATTATCATGGACCTTATAATATATAAGGTTCATATTATTATTGCCACGTCTTCTTGTGAATATCTTACACATATATGTAAATCACCAAATATGTTATCGCACTATAATGTCCAGTGTAATTATAACTAATATTATGCAATAAACATATAGTTTAGATTTCCACATGTCATCATGTTAGATTGTATTTTGCTCACGAAAAAGATCAAGGCCAAGGGACATAACTACATTTTTGGGGCGGCAAACAAAACTATGGTAACATGTGAAAATCTAATCTAAACTATCTAGGTGAGTCATATTTTGTATCTTTTGTTTTAGAGTAAAGCTTAGGCGGCTATAATATTGCAGTAGACACAGTTTATATAATTATGTTCAGGCTTACCTTATCAAACATTTTGCAATCTTCAATCATTTGGTATACTGTCAGTGAGTCACTCACTGTTGGGGGGAAAATATAGCAATCAGTGAAGCGTGTATAAGAATAAAGCCTGATGTCTACACCTGACTGACTAGAAACGAACTGGAAGTGAGATCAGCTAACTTCTCCGGGTCATAAGCCTCCATATCCACCATCTTTGTTTCTAAAGTTTGCAACAAGTATGGCGGCTTGGGGGCGTTAACTTTTTTTTTATTTAAATATTTCGGTATTTTTGTAACCGGAGTTCAGCTTTAATCAGCTCCTGACAGAGACAAACAGGTTTAAAGAGAATTGCCAATTTCTTAAGAAGGAAACAGTACCGGATCTATGGGGGGGGGGGGACAAAGTGGGACAATTGCTACCGAAATTGTCTCAGATGGACTGAAATTAATCCTAATTTTTAAAAAAAATTCCTGCAGGAAAACACCCCAGGTACTCAAGGGGGCACATACTAGTATGATCAGCAGTCAGTACAAGCAATATGAAAAAAAACCCAATGGGACCCCCCTACAGTTGGTATATCCCAGGCCCCCCACAAGGTTAATCCGGCACTGGAAGGAAAACGTTAAATTATCAAATAATATAAATTACTGTATATTTATCTTTGGAAAGACTTGAAGTATGTTTGAAGACAAGTATCACCACGGCAACGAACCCATTGTTTCCCAGATTTATCATCATCATCATCATGGAGGAAGAGGGAGAGAGAGAGAGAGGGAGAGGGAGAGAGAGAGAGGTGGATAGAGAAAGGGGAGAGATAGAGAGAGAGAGGGGGGAGAGAGAGGGAGGGGAGAGAAAGATGGGATTTAATGTCCACTCGACACAAACTAGGTCATTTCGGAAATAACATAAAGTTTAATTTTATTTTAATAATTTGCTTTCGTGTGACGGGTCTTTAGCAGTGGGAGGAAACCAGAGAGCCCAGAAAAAACCCACAAGGTTGGACAGGCGACCCCACTCCTTGTCACGTACATTTCGAAACCACGCCAGTTGACTTAATGACAGTCTTTATAATACAACATGCAAGTGGTAACCATTAAGCCATTCACCCCCTCATCGTTATAAAGTAGTTCCTTCAATTATGTACAACCCTTGCTAAGTGGATAAGGCGCTGGTTCGCTAGCCCCGAGGTCGAGTGTTCAATCCCTGCATTGGCCGAGAAAGTTCATCTCGATTTTCCGACGTGATTTCCCCTTGTCAGTGATACAGAAGGAGGGCCTGACAAGGACAGCTGCCTAGTCGTTTGGATGGGACGAAAAACCGAGGTCCCGTGTACACATTGGAGTGCACGTAAAAGATCCCTTGGCAGTTGGAATTCGATATAAGAGTAGGCCGTAGCGCCGCTGACTGGGCAAAATATCCCTCATAGCACACTGTATGGCATATGGCCGTCTTCAATTAGCTCAGGTTAAGTGAATAACAGTAGGACGTTAAACCCCATTTCATTCATTCATTCATTTTTATGATGAACTGTACTGACAACAAGAATAGGTGTGCTGATCATTTGACAATAAGCTAAGTATAATGGGATGATTTGACAATAAAGGTGCTGGGGAGATTTGACAATGAAGTGCTGAGGAGATTTGACCATATTTAGTTGTGCTAGGGGGTTGATATTACCTGGTTTGATAGTAAGAGTGCTAGGGGGTGGACATTACCTGGTTTGACAGAGTGCTAGGGGGTGGATATTACCCTGTTTACACCCGGTTTGACAGTAAGAGTGCTAGGGGGTTGATAATAGGTTTACTCAAGGGATTTGACAATAGATTTGTTAGAGGGATCTCAGTGTTGGAGGGGTTTGACAATATCTGGTTTGCTGGAGATTTGACAATAAGTGTGCTACAGAGATTTGCCAATATGACAGACATGTCTTACACAAATTGATAAACGTTAGTCTGGTCGGACATCAATATGCCCAATCGGACAAACACTCTGTAAATATATATATACACTTGTTAAATGACATGGGGTTTAACACACAGATTTCTGCTCCAACCGTGAGTTACAAGATTTAACGTCCTACTATTCTACTCTGACTGGGCTAATGCACACACGCTTGTGCCATAGGATACAGTAGTGTGCTTAGGGAGAAATTTTCCCAGGCAGTATAGTACAGTTTACTCTTATATCGCATTCCAACTGTGACAGGTTCTTTTACATTCACACTAATATGTACACAGGTCCTCATTTTTTTTGTCCCATTCAAAAGACTACACATTGTCTATTGTTCCTGCACCACTCTGACAAGGGAGAACCTGTTTTATATGTACATGTATATATATACAGGTCCTCATTTATTTTATATGTATATGTACACAGGTCCTCATTTTTTTTGTCCCATCCAAAAGACTACACATTGTCTATTGTTCCTGCTGCACTCTGACAAGGGAGAACCTGTATTATATGTATATGTATATGTACACAGGTCCTCATTTTTTTTTGTCCCATCCAAAAGACTACACATTGTCTATTGTTCCTGCACCACTGTGACAAGGGAGAACCTGTTTTATATATACAGTATATATACCTACCACTATTGTCGTCCCAGTCCCACACGGTGTCGTCTGAACTGATACTAAATAATTCCGCATTACCAACAACATTTTCATTATAAAGTTTAACTCTTCGCGCCCAGGTCATATTGGGTTCCTTCACAACGTTTTTCAAACGACGTCGAGCATTCGCGAACCAATTAGACACCTGAACGAGTGTCATGTGACTGCCAGCAGCCAATGAAAGTTTCTGTGATTTTGATGGATATGGGTTATCTTTGTTCCGATACAGCCACTGTTTTAACGGGCGAGCCATATCTTGTAATGTCTGTCGTTTGTGATGAACCTTTTCGGGGAAGAGTTTCCTGAAAAATACAAAAGACATAAAGCATTAATTTACAGATGAAACAAGAAGTGTGTATAATTATATTGTCAAATAAATTTTGTTTGATATCTCAGACATGCGACAAGGAGTAGAAGAGTCTCCTGTCCAACCTTGTGGGTTTTCTCCGGTTTCCTCCCACTGTTAAAAGACCTCTTATTGAAATAAAATGTTATTTCTGAAAAAACCTGTGTGTATATATGTCTAGAGATATTGTGTGTATTTGTCTAGAGTTATTGTGTATATGTCTAGATATATTGTGTATATATGTCTAGAGATATTGTGTATATATGTCTAGAGATATTGTGTGTAGATGTCTAGATACATTGTGTATTTATATCTAGAGATATTGGGTGTATATGTCTAGAGATATTGTATATATGTCTAGGGATATTGTATATATATCTAGGGATATTGTGTATATGTCTAGAGATATTGTGTATATAAATCTAGAGATATTGTGTATATATGTCTAGAGATATTGTGTATATATATATCTAGAGATATTGTGTATATAAATCTAGAGATATTGTGTATATATGTCTAGATATATTGTGTATATATATATCTAGAGATATTGTGTATATAAATCTAGAGATATTGTGTGTATATGTCTAGATATATTGTGTATATATGTCTAGAGATATTGTGTGTATATGTCTAGATATATTGTGTATATATGTCTAGAGATATTGTGTGTATATTAACTCTTATTAATGACAACTTCTGTACAATTAGAATCATGTTTTCCATGTGGCTTTATACATGAAATGTTTCACAGAAATTCAAGGAATATATTAAATAACTATTATTAATGACAACTTGTGTAGAATTAGAATTCTGTTTTACCATATGGCCTTCTATAAAAGATGTAATTTGATCCCCTCCAAATAACTCAACCCCTTTTAATTTTAACTTCTCTAAAACATCAAATAATAACCATTAAAAACTTTTTACTCTCGTTATCATGCCATGTATATGTACCGCCTATCACATCAATTAAAACCACATCTTTAAATCAGATGTCATTACATTTAAACGGGTCTAGAATTATACCTCTCCCCGTTACATTTAACTGGACTCTAACACATCAAATAATCACCATTAAAACCTTTTACATTCTTTAATATGGCTATGTACCGCCCAGCACATCAATTAAAACCACATCTTTAAATCAGAGTGTCTAGAAAAATGTAACAAAGGGATATCATTTATGATTTAGGTGCTTTGAACTTATTGAACTCTGCTAGTTTTGACAATAGATGATTTTGGCTTTCACCTGTATATATAAACTCTTGGCATGGCTATATCTTATTAAATCTAATTAATTCAATATGTCCAATACAAGCTATACATGACTTCCAATGTTTATGCACATGCCGTGACGAGATAAAAGAAACAATTGCAGATATGACTATCTGCCTTATCTGTGTCCTGTTGGTATATAATTGAGTAGTTCACTGACAGTTAGTAAGCGAAGAGCCGGGGTGAGAAGAAAGGCTGGGACAAGTGTATGGACTGACCTGAGTCCAGCCCCTGTGATAATTGGAAATCTGAGTAAACTATTAGGGTATTCTTACTGATAGATGTTGTACATTAGACAGGGTATGTTTACTCTATCTAGAACACCTGATACCACTTGGTCTAGATATATGGTGTCAATGAATCTAGGAATAAAAGTCACAGATGTTGTACATGATACAGGGTATGCTTACTTTACCTAGAACACCTGGTACCACCTAGTCTAGATATACATGTATAGTATTAATAGGTGTTGTACATGATACAGGGACAGGGTATGCTTACTCTCTCTCTCTAGAACACCTGATACCACCTAGTCTAGATATGTATAGTATTGATAGATGCTGTACATGAGACAGGGTATGCTTACTCTCTCTAGAACACCTGATACCACCTGGTCTAGATATATAGTACTTATAGGTGTTGTACAGGAGACAGGGTATGCTTACTCTTACTAGAACACCTGATACCACTAATAAATGTTTTCTAAACTTTAAGTTTATCTTAATATAAATTTATTGTCTCTTTAAAATGATGGTTTCGAATCCCCGGTTGTTCAATGCAAGGAGTAGGGTCGCCTGTAAAACCTCGTGGGTTTTCTCTGGGCCCTCCAGTTTCCTCCAACTGCTAAAGACCCCTACGCACATGTGAATTATTGAAAAAAAATTAAAACATGTTAGTCCCGAAATGACCTAGTTTGTATTGAGTGGAGGAGTGGAGGTTAAACCCCATTTCTCTCTCTCTCTCTCTCTCTCTCTCTCTCTCTCTCTCTCTCTTTAAAATGACAAGACCTCTTCAGTTCAGGTTTAAAAATAGACTGGATTTGATGATTATGTGAATTTGAATGAATTCGTTTTATGAGATGCCTTGTGGGTATTTTTATAGATAAAAGTCAGTCTTGAGATACACCACATGTAATGATGTTCTACAATCAAAGCCAGTGAGCTAAAAACAAAAAAACTTCATGTTTCAAACCAAATTTTAATTGTCCTTGGCCCTGTTTCTCAAAATCTTAACTTAAGATAAAATCCAAATTTTAGTAGATACTTCAATTTAGATTGGTTCAGCACTAAAATCAATCTAATATATTTAATTGACACGTATACTATTTCTATCTCCCTGATAATGTATACTACATCTTTAACACAGTTCATCGCGTGCATTTTGCATACCGATAGTTCATTGGCCAATCACACTATTTTACCGCATTTGGTTTAATAGTTTGGATGCAGCTATGGTGGGTGTGGCGCCGGGCAGGGTAAGCTTACTCTTCCGGACACCTGTTACCACTTCTTGTCGTGTATTTTGTACACGAGGAGCAGTCCATTTGTTGATTACGGTACACTATTTTGTTTGAATACATATTCGAATTCTGTCTCATGGTTTGGATTGTTCGTACTTGGTTTTTATTTTATTATTATCCAATCAAATTACTAAAATTTTGATTTTATCTTAGCTAAAATTTCTTGAAACAGGCCCCTGACCCTAGTTAACAAAGCATCAAGTTTATTTTGCTCAACTTTCAATCACTGATACATCAAAACTGTGCACATAGTTTCTTATTGATGTATTTGATACATTAAAACAACAAAGTTTTATAAAGGTGAACATTTCGACTGCGAGGAAAAAATATTGAAAATGTGTTAATGCTGCTGTGGTGCCAAGATCTTGCTCACAGAGAGGGAGGGAAACGGAGAGAGAGAGAGTGAGGCAGGTAATATCCACTCCACACAAACTAGGTCATTTTGGGACTAACACATTGTTCCATTTCATTTCAATACTCTGCTTGCGCATAGGGGTCTTTGCCAGTAGGATAAAACCACCCAACAGGCCACCCACCCCCTATTTTAAACAAACCAACTACGTCCAATCTTAACACATAGTTAAATCATCTACAAATCTATTGAATCTTTACGGACCACCACATATCACAAACACAACGTTTGAAAAAATGTGGGTTGAGAAACAACCTCCTTGCTTTATGTGGAGAGCAAAGTAAACTTGTCGCTTTAAAGATGTACAAGGAACTCCCTCTTAACTACTGCCTCTACAACTTTTGAAAACTCCAGAGAAAAAAAAGTGGGGTTGAAAAACAAACTTGTTACTTTACGTGGAGAATCCAAGTGAACTTGTCGCTTTAAATATGTACAAAGAACTCCCTCTTAAAGGGACAATAACACTCTTGCTGGCTTAACAGGTCCAGAATTTTTTTTAAAGCCTTTTTCTAACTACAAGATGTTTAAGTGTCCTACCTGTTGTGTAAATTATCCATTACAACCTATCTTACTTGTCCAGAGGGTTCGAAAATATGTTTAAATCCAAGTTGCATTTGAAAGTGCTTACGTAAGGCTTTTCAAACCATGTTACGGCATATAGTTGAATTTTTCCAATTTTTAAAATTAGGTGTGTTAAGATGAAATTTGTATCATTTTTTAATTGAAATATTGTAAAATAGTACAAATTGTTGACCAGAATAAAGATTGGAACATATTATACAGTTACAACAAGAGTGGTATTGGGGCTTTAACTACTGCCTCTACAGTATGTGCAGAGTTTCAACTTATCTTCCTATAACATATTGTTATTACCATGATGTATACCAGCCCAACACTTGTCATGCACATGTTATAAAATATACATAGTTATACATCTAAACATGCACATGTTATTAAAGATAACTCCCTGCCAACATTTACAAGTTTCCTCTTGTATAAATGAGCTACCAGTCTACCTTTTAATTATCAACAGAACCTGTCTTAAAATATATCAAAAACAAACAGAGAGAGAGAGAGAGAGAGGGAGAGAGAGAGAGAGAGAGAGAGAGAGAGAGAGAGCGAGGTGGGGTTTAACATTCACTAGACACAAACTAGGTCTTTTTGGGACTAATTAATTATTTTAATCATTTGTTTGTGTATATGTGTTTTTAGCCCTGGGCGGAAGCGAAAGGGCGCAGAGAAAACCAACCAGATTGGACAGGCAACACAATTGTTTTTAATCCAAACCATGTCATTTGACTCATAATAGACCTTATGATCTAAAGTGAAGATGTTAGACCATTAGATGGCTGCCTCCCCCCCCCCAATATGGTGGGTTTAAAGTACCCCTTAATATCCTCAATGTAGTCTCTCCTAATACAATGATATTAACTTTTAATCCTTGAATGCCCCTTTGAAAGACTTGGCCTTTCATTAATACCTCTCATGACCCATCAGAGAGAGAGAGAGAGGTAGAGAGAGATGGACATAGAGAGAGAGGGGGCAGGGGCTTTCAGAACATGGAACCACCCACCAGAGATATACATACAGGGAGAGAGAGATATATGAGGTTTTTCATTCACCACAATCTGGGCAGACAGGTTTAACTGTAACACAAGGACCACATATCATTGGCCTCTACAGACAGGTTTAACTGTAACACAAGGATCGCATATTATAACCCTCTTGAGGGAGAACTAACTTTTAACACCTCACAGGGTCATGTATCCTGGGCCTCTACAGTAAGGTTTAATTGTAACACAACACAAGCGTCATAGGCCTCTTCAGACAGGTTTAACTGTAACACAACACAAGCGTCATTGGCCTCTTCAGACATGTTTAACTGTAACACAACACGAGTGTCCTTGGCCTCTTCAGACAGGTTTAACTGTAACACAACACAAGTGTCATTGGCCTCTTCAGACATGTTTAACTGGGTGCAGGCTGTTTCGTAACCTGGCTGTTTCGTACCTAGTTCTTTCGTACCGCATTTCGTACCTCAGATTGATTCGTACCTTTTCCTATGTGTTGTTGAAATAAAGTTGAAACATGGTTAGTACCTTTTCTAGGGTTGTTCAAAGAAAGTTGAAACACGATTCGTACCTTTTCCTACATGTTGAACTAAAGTTGAAACATGATTCACACCTTTTCGTACATGTTGAAATAATGTTGAAACACGAAGACTTAATAATATCCAACCACTACGGGAATTTTATACAAATGTCTGAAATATTTAAAAATATAGTTGGCAAAAAACCCCCAAAGCACCGCGATCTGCCTTTGTTGTTTATAATCTGGTGTTGATTACTGAACCCATTAAGCGAGTGAGTTGTGATTCTTGACGATAATTGATTGGCGATTGTTAAAGCGATTTAAGTTTGAGCCTTTGTATATAAATTTGCATTATCTCAATAACTATGTATATTTAGTTTTGGAGAATAAAGTAGTTGAAGTTAAAGTTAAATAGGGATTTAAATTTTTTTTAATCTGGCGTTGATTATTGAGTAGGGCTACATATTCTGCTGGATGGGCTGTGATTATTGACTATGAGTTGAGATTGTTGTCAATAATTTTATTGATCGGCGATTATTAACTTCAAAGGGTCAGGCGGCACAAATGGTTGTATGTTGAATGTGTTCGGCAGCACAAACGGTTGGCAATAAACAATATGTACTAAAGATTATAGTATAGTTTTGATATTTTGTTAAGCGTTTGGGCTGAGTAAGACATTGAAGCATTCCCGCGTTCTGAAGAATTATATCGCTCGTAAAAAGGCATCGCCAACTTCCCGCTTTCAGTCCATGTATTATAAGGTCCGTGATATTATCATGTCTCCTATAAATACGTGGCTGTTGACAGCTATTTCGCACCAAAAACAACAATTTTACACATTTCGTAGTATAGCCATGCCTAATATGGAAGGCGGCGAATCGACTATGACTCAATCGTGACAACCCAATTCCCAAACTACAATACTCAAAAATGTTGATATAAACCTTCACACAGACATGATTTTGCATACTTTTAGTCATATTCCTGATAGCTCTAATCAAACGGAACACTGCGAGGAGGATGACTTTTAGTGTACTTCAGTGATACAGCAAGCATTCACTATTTCTATTCTTTATTGATACGAAGGTACGAAACAGCTCATGTGAGGACGCTTAAGTTTAAACACATGTACAAGTTGAAATTTTCAAAGGTACGAAACAGCTTACGTGAGGTACGAATGAACTAAGTACGAAACAGCCAGGTTACGAAACAGCTGACATTCGTTTAACTACATGGTATAACACAACATGAGGGCCATGTATCATTGTCTGTAGTTGTCTATAGAAACAGCTTTAACTGGATCATTGTCTGGAGTAAGATTGTGTATCATGCACTATAGTATATATATAATCATCTCACAGCCAACAGCTGGTTTTTAAAACTTTAAAAAAAAAACTCCTGACATTTAATATATTTTGATTAGAAAGTTGAAACAGGTTCTTTGTGTGTTAAGTTTTACAGGTTTTCCCCCCCATAAAATACATACATCATCTTTTATTACATCACAGTAATTCAACTCTCTATTTTATAATCTACGCAGACTCTTAACTAGAAATATAATATAGTGTATAACAAAAACACCAACCTCAATAACTCGTGTTAACAAGATCGCCTCAAGGTGGAAGAGGACGTCAAATCTCTCAACAAAAAACAATTTTTACAAAAAAAACTTTGTTCTTCTATTTTGCCTCCACAATTTAATTAAAATATAGATTTAAAAAGTGGATAAGGCGCTGGTTCGCTAGCCTGGAGGTCGGGTGTTCGATCCCTGCATATGCCGAGAAAGTTCATCTCGATTTTCCGACGTGATTTCCCCTTGTCAGTGATGCAGAAGGAGGGCCTGACAAGGACAGCTGCCTAGTCGTTCGAATGGGACGAAAAACTGAGGTCCCGTGTACACATTGGAGTGCACGTAAAAGATCCCTTGGCAGTTGGAATTCGATATAAGAGTAGGCCGTAGCGCCGCTGCCCGGGCAAAATTACCCTCATAACACACTGTATGGCGTATGCCCGTCTTCAATTAGCTCAGGTTAAGTGCATAACAGTAGGACGTTAAACCCCATTTCATTCATTCATTGAATGTAGATTTGTTATCAGAGGTTATTCACCTCTAAATATAAATATACCTACATGAGTTTATATCAACATTCATCCCTTGGGTAGGCTACTTGGTTCTAAACATGCTACAGAATAACCTCCCTTGGGTAGGCTACTTGGTTCTAAACATGCTACAGAATAACCTCCCTTGGGTAGTCTACTCGGTTCTAAACATGCTACAGAAATGTACAGAACCACTTTGATTCACGTTAAATACAGTGCAGATTAAAAACAAGTACATGTTAACTTTCTTTTTCTTCTTTGATCAGAAACCCTTCGTTGAATCAAATGTTTATTTATATTCACCAATTAAACCGCTTCTATGTAAACATCATCAGTTAACAACCCTGCCCAAGTTCACATACTATTTTTGTCAGAAAAAAACCCTCCCTAAATTAGACAAAGGATATTGTTACACCCCGAGCTGTGGTACAGTCTCCAGTAGTCTCCACCCAAAACTAAAAGCCGTTGAGAGACGAAAATCATGAGAATGCAACGATAATCATTACACATGTACACTGCACGTTTTGTGTCAGACCAGTCAGACCATAATAATATACAGATTACAGTAAGTGTGTTGTACAAAATGATACTGATGGATTGCCTGATATTTAATCTTTAACTACAGATGGCTGTTGGGTTTTTTCTCAAGGCAAGAGAGACATAGAGAGACATATGAACATACAGAGAGAGAGAGAAAGAGAGAGAGAAAGAGAGAGAGACAGATAGACAGACATACAGCACATAGAGACAGATGAACATACAGAGAGAGAGAAAGAAAGCAAGAGAAATGGAGTTTATTGTCCACTCGACACAAACTAGGTCATTTTGGGACTAACATATGGTTTTTAATTTTATTTTAATAATTCGCTTGCTCGTAGGGGTCTTTAGCAGGGGGTGGAAACCGGAGGACCCGGAGAAAACCATGAAGTTGGACAGGTGATGCTACTCCTTGCCACGTACAACCGAGGATTCGAAACCCCGCCAGTTGACTCAATGACAGGCTTTATGATACAACGGGCTCGTAGACACGGGGAACAGAAACCACACATGGTTGACTCAATGACAGACCTTGTGATCTAACGTCTGTATGGTTTAACAATTCGCTGGCTTCCTAGCAATGGAGGTCACGAATTTCATCCCAGTGCGGGCCGAGAAAGTTCCCCCTTGTCAATGGTGCATTATAGAGGGCATTGTCTAGTTGTTCGAATGAAGTTGGAATTCCATATAAGAGTAGCCTGTAGCACCATCCCATTTCAATTGATTTTATGTTTATGACTACCTATAAGTATGTATGTATGTTTGTTTTATAACCTATATATTATTGCACCTGTTTCCGTTTAATTATGAAGCATTAACTTGAGATAAAGGGACATAACTCATAGGCGAGGCAGTCCCACGTGACCCCATTGTTTACCCTATAGCACAGTTTTCCTGTACATTCATTACGAACTTGTGTGTTGACAACTATTAGTTTTTGTCGTTAATATGGAATTTATATCGATAAGGTTTTCTTACCATCGATAAGGTCACGTGGAACCGAGTTTGTACTAGCGACACCTGGTGGGAATTCCTTCAACGAGGACGCCCATTATGATGCATTAACTTGATGATTAACATGTAAGATATAACTCTCAGATAATCTGAAGGGTTGAATATTAACAACATCCACTACACTAACTGGTAATTATATACAGGAAGTTATGGGCACGACATCACAAGAAGTGATGTGTTTGGCCATTCATTCATTAAGTTGTTAAGCCCAACCAAAGTTCTAGGAGGAATTATGGGTTTATTTTTATTCTTAATGTATATATTTATATTATGTTAAATACTTTTATATATTGCTAAATTCATAATCCATTTTAATAGTCATTTAATAAATGACATTGTACACCATCCGTTTTTTGTTTGTTCTTTTGGTGCTGGGGAAAGGGTACTGATTAGAACGGAGAACACAAATATATTTCTCAAACTTCTTGTGTTGTTCTCTCCTCAAATTATAACAGGGGGGTCTGAATGCTTAGCGTGCGTACGCTGTATCATAAAGCGTACATAAAGCCTGTCATTGAGTCAACTAGCATAAGTCTTGTTTCTCCCAGCGGGGGTGAATGATTGAACGGTTAGCGTGCGCACGCTGTATCATAAAGCCTGTCATTGAGTCAACTGGTGTGGTTTCGAAATCCCCGGTTGTACGTGGCAAGGAGTAGGGTCGCCTGTCCAACCTCGTGGCTTTTCTCCGCTTCCTCTAATTTCCTCCCACTGCTAAAGACCCCCCGACGCGCATGCAAATTATTGAAATAAAATTAAATCCATGTTAGTTCCGAAATGACACAGTTTGTGTTGGGTGGACGCTAACCCCCATTTCTCTCTCTCTCTCTCTTTCATATTTTGAAACCGTTGAATTCCCAGGATAACATTCATATCATGTTGTTTCTGTAAATCTAAGTAGGGTATCTAGACCAAGTGGTATCAGGTGTTCTAGTAAGAGTAAGCATACCCTGTCTCATGTACAACATCTACCAATACTATATATCTAGACTAGGTGGTATCAGGTGTTCTAGAGAGAGTAAGCATACCCTGCCTCATGTACAATATCTATCAATACTATATATCTAGATTAGGTGGTATCAGGTGTTCTAGAGAAAGTAAGCATACCCTGTCACATGTACAACATCTACCAATACTATATATCTACACTAGGTGGTACCAGGTGTTCTAGAGAGAGTAAGCATACCCTGCCTCATGTACAATATCTATCAATACTATATATCTAGATTAGGTGGTATCAGGTGTTCTAGAGAAAGTAAGCATACCCTGTCTCATGTACAGTATCTATCAATACTATATATATATATATATAGATTAGGTGTTATCGGGTGTTCTTGATAGAGAAAGTGATATCACATGTTCCTGGTATGTTGCTATAGGTTTTAGAAGTGTTATCAAGGTGTTCCAGAAGTGTTATAAGATTATCTAGGTAAAATAGGCATGCAATATGACACGCCTGATATTGGTGCTGATTAATATATATTTGTTGGGTGGTAGTCAAAGTCATCGATATTTCCGTGCACATGCGTACGGCTTGCACAGGGACATTTGCCATAAAAAAAAATTTGCAGGCACATTTTGTAAAAAAAAAAAATTATTACTTTATTAAAAAATTATTACTGTCACGTAAATCACGTAAAATAATGAATTAGTTATGATGCATGAATGTAAGTATTCTAATTATACCGGGAGTTAAGTTTAACGAATGACAACCTGGCTGCGCGAAGGGATTTTTAATTAAGCTGTTTGAAGCCAGTAGGCATCTATTCTATGTTTATATCAACCCCAAACAACAACAATATGCCCATCAAACATAATCTTTATTATTAAAGTAATCATATAAAAAAGGTACTAAAAATTATTTATAATTGTTTCTTCTGCTGAGTCCAACCAAAGAAGCTTTCGTAAGTCCCCCCAAACAATCGTACTACATACCTGGCAATTGAATACTCTCCCCTTTGAGTATGACCCTGCATGCACATTTTCAAGTGTGTACGCAGGCACACCCAACTTTTATAGAGCCCTGGGTAGACTTTCCTTTAAGTACTGTATACATGTGTAACAATATTGTATAATATATATTTATTGGGTGGTAGTCGTTCCTTTAAGTACGGTATTCATGTGTAACAATATTGTATAATATGTGTTGGGTGGTAGTCTGTATACATGCGTAACAATATTGTATAATATGTGTAAATATTTGATCAGGGTTTACCACTTGTATTCAACTCCCCCCACAAATATTTCACGTATTTAAATTACAACATAGTGGACTATTACTCATATTACATATAGTGGTATGTACTTATATAAATTACAACATAGCGGACTATTACTCATATTACATATAGTGGTATGTACTTATATAAATTACAACATAGTAGACTATTACTCATATTACATATAGTGGTATGTACTTATATAAATTACAACATAGCGGACTATTACTCATATTACATATAGTGGTATGTACTTATATAAACAACATATAGTCTACATAGAATAACAGGTGCTTGCCCGTCTATAATACACCTCTGGCTTGCAGCTGTGGTTTCGAACCCTAGTGTGAGTGTATGTGGCATGGAGATAGGAGCGCCTTCTCAACCTCATGGGTTTCCTCCGGCACTCCGGTTTCCTCCCACTGCTAAAGACCCCTACGTGCTTGCCCGTCTATAATACACCTCTGGCTTGCAGCTGTCGTTTCGAGCCCTGGTGTGAGCGTATGTGGCATGGAGATAGGAGCGCCTTCTCAACCTCATGGGTTTCCTCCGGCACTCCGGTTTCCTCCCACTGCTAAAGACCCCTACGTGGAAGCGAATTATTGAAATAAAATTAAACCATATGTTAGTCCCGAAATGACCTAGTTGTGTTGAGGGAACGTTGAACCCCATTTCTCTCTCTCTCTCTCTCTCTCACAGTTATAATCTATATCTATAAAACACACATTAAAGTCATGCACACACAATACTTCTATAAAACGCACATTAAAGTAAAGTTTCATGACACCCCAACTTTAGAACTACAAGTTTCATGACACCCCATCTTTAGAACTACAAGTTTCATCACACCCCAACTTTAAAACTACAAGTTTCATCACACCCCATCTTTAAAACTACAAGTTTCATCTTACCCCAACTTTAAAACTACAAGTTTCATCTCACCCCATCTTTAGAACTACAAGTTTCATCACACCCCAACTTTAAAACTACAAGTTTCATGACACCCCATCTTTAAAACTACAAGTTTCATTTCACCCCATCTTTAAAACTACAAGTTTCATCACACCCCAACTTTAAAACTACAAGTTTCATTTCACCCCATCTTTAAAACTACAAGTTTCATCACACCCCACTTTAAAACTACAAGTTTCATCATACCCCAACTTTAAAACTACAAGTTTCATTTCACCCCATCTTTAAAACTACAAGTTTCATCATACCCCAACTTTAAAACTACAAGTTTCATGACACCCCATCTTTAAAACTACAAGTTTCATTTCACCCCATCTTTAAAACTACAAGTTTCATCACACCCCATCTTTATAACTAGTTTTATCGCACCCCATCTTTATAACTACAAGTTTCAAATTTTGCACAAGGGAGACATTCCTCACAATAGTCACAACACAGGCTATGGGAAATTGACGAAATCTCGCGTTTATAAACTTGATGATGGTTTATCTTTAGCGACCCTAACAGGCACCATGTGCTAGGGTAAGGGTAAGGGTTAGGGTAAGGGTGGTGTTTGATCCAAAAATTCTAACATCATGTGCAATTCAAGTGATTAACCCCGTAACGAATGTCTCCCCTATGACCAAGCTACAAGTTTCATCTCACCCCATCTTTAAAAGTTTCATCTCAAATTTCAAAATGTGGCCATAGAATTATTTGAATTCATCTGATTTTAATTCGAGGGCTAGATAAATATTTTATTACAAACAATTTAGAAAAAAAAAACCTTCTTATTTTTATTTTGCTTGGGTAATAAAAAGTCGACGAGTATATATTTAATAAAAACAGGTTTAAATTTACAAGTCGTTGTCTCAAAAATACAATCGGTATTGACATAAAACACGGAATTTAAATCCTGCATATTTTTAATTCCTGACGGTCCAGCGTTGTGTCGAACATGACCAACAAGTACAATAGAAGTTGGTTGGGTTTTTTTTTTTAAATTCCATCGTTATTTTTTTTCATTTCAGTACATTTTATCCGACCAAAACCTAACAAAGACTTAAATTTGACTACAAAATACAGCGAAATATAAAACCTAACGTTCTTCTTTTGTTGGATAAAAAAAATTTGAAATAATTATCGCGTTGTGACATGTTAGCGAGATAAATATGCGTAGAATGGTGTATTTTGTTTCAACACACGGATCATGTTAAGATTTAATAACATGCACATGTATCGCACATGACGACTGAACACAGACACGACACTGTTTAATTCTTTACAAGTAAAACCAAATTTATTCCAGAATTTTTACAACAGACCACCGAAGCGGAATTGTGGACTGAAAACATGGACTGTGTCAACTAGAACATGTATTCCATATGGTGGTATGTACATATATAGACAGGCAACACAACGTAAAAAAAAATCCCATTTCGTGTGAAAACAAAGAGAATATTGTTTAATCGTTGCACGTGGTGCATGTGTTGCACATCCGCTACATGAGAAATAATATTTAAAATTCAATTATCTTCGATATCGTATGTTAAAGGAGCTAGACCTCTGGACTAACTTGGTATTTTCCATAATATTCGAGATTAAAACCATGAATAAGAATTCAATATTAATCTATTTCAATACCTGGCCGGTCACCTCTAGCTGGCCGGTCACCTCTAGCTGGTCGGTCACCTCTAGCTGGCCGGTCACCTCTAGCTGGCCGGTCACCTCTAGCTGGCCGGTCACCTCTAGCTGGCCGGTCACCTCAAGCCCTAGTGTGAGCGTATGTGACGTGGAGATAGGGGCGCCTCCTTAACCTTGTGGGTTCCTCTGGGCACTCCGGTTTTCTCCCACGCAAGCGAATTATTGAAATAAAAATTGAAAACCATACATTAGTCCCAAAATGACCTAGTTTGTGTCGAGTGGACGTTAAACCCCATTTCTCTCTCTCTCTCTCTTTCTCTCTCCAACTGCATGTACCCTCTCTCTCTCTTTCTCTCTCCCTTCCTCTCTAATTGAAGGGGGATTGGGTGGCTGAATGGTTAATGTGCATGCGCTGCATTATAAAGCATGTCATTAAGTCAACAGGCGTGGTTTTGAATCCCCAGTTCTACGTGACAAGGAGTAGGGTAGCCTATCCAACCTCGTATGTTTTTTCCTTGTACTCGGGTTTCCTCCCACAGCTAAAGACCCCTATGGGCAAGGGAATTATTGAAATAAAATTAAACCATATGTTAGACACATAATGACCTAGTTTGTGTCAAGTTGACCTTAAACCCCATCTCTCTCTCTCTCTCTCTCTCTATTAAGTGAAAATGTGGGATCATAGTGGTTTAATATTATTTAGTCCCAAAATGACCTAGTTTGTGTCGAGTGGAGTTAAACCCCCTCTCTCTCTCTCTCTCTCTCTCTCTCTCTCTCTCTCTCTCTCTCTCTCTCTCTCTCTCTCTATTAAATCGAATGGTCTACCATTGATTCCCTGGTTGTAGGTGACAAGTAGTAAAGTCTTTCCAATTTCTTGCCACAAGGTCTGTCATTGAGTCATTCAGTCCCATGCGGTGGTTTCAATTCCCTGTTTGTACGTGACAAGGAGTAGGGTCGTCTGTCCAGCCTCATGGTTTTTTTCTGGTTTACTTCCACAGTTAAAGATCTACATTGGGGTTATCCATAAAGTATGTACGCTTGAAGGGGGGAGGGGGGGTCACGCCAAAAGCGTACAGGTGCGTTAATTCAATGGCAAAACTTACGTACAGGAGTGTATAGGGGGGAGGGGGGGTCTGAATTTTACCCGTTTTGAGCGTACGTACTTTATGGATGGCCCCATTGCAAGCGACTATCTGAACAGTAAATTTAACCATATGTTAATCCCGAAATGACCTTATTTGTGTCTAGAGGATGTTAAACTCTTTTACTAAACAAATTTTTCTAACACACAAGTGCAAAAAGTTGACTTGATTTCAAGCTGCTTACTTACTTACCTCCCTTTGTTTGGGCAGTGTCTAACATCTGTGGATATTTACAGAAGGTTAGGTAACATTTTCTATATTAAAAAATGTCATTGATACTTTAACAATGACTCAGTGTTGACCCTGGACTCACCCCAACTTAAAGGGACAATAACACTCTTGTTGTAACTGAATAATACGTTCCAATCATTATTCTGGTCAACAATTTGTACTATTTTACAATATTTCAATTAAAAAATGATAAAAATTTCATCTTAACACACCTAATTTTAAAAACATGGTTTGAAAAGCTTTACGTAAACACTTTTAAATGCAACTTGGATTTAAACATATCTTCGAACCCTGTGGACAAGTAAGATAGGTTGTAATGGATAATATACGGAACACAACAGGTAGGACGCTTAAACATCTAGTAGTTAAAAGAGGGCTATTTTTTTTTCTGGACCTATCAAGCCATCAAGAGTGTTATTGTCCCTTTAACGGTCTCCTTCAGTCAAACTATTCTATCTTTACTCAGCAAAATTCATATCAAATAGACGACTAAAACGAGATTAAAATATCTCACAATTAAACTTTAAATAAAGATTTTTTTTTTTTAAAAATAACGCCACGCCTGGTATTATAATAAATTCATTGGTTCTATTTGTACCAGGTCACGTTTGATCAGATGCCATTTTTTGCTATAGAAACACCGATGTGATGGTATGTGTGTATGAGTTACCTGGTATTAAAATAAACCACCCCCCACAACAACATCGTCATTATTTACTTAAATTATATAGTCGAACTTTAAAGGGGCAATCCCGATAATGTTTTTGAGAATAAAACTCTTTAATTTTGTTTTAAAATCCATTAAGATCTCCTACCTTAGGGCCGAGCAACTAACGCAATAATGTTTTTGAGAATAAAACTCTTTAATTTTGTTTTAAAAACCATTCAGATCCACTACCTTAGGGCCGAGCAACTAACGCAATATAATATGTGATATGTTTTCAAACAACAACTTAAACCCACAGTCTTCATCTTGAAATGGAGTCCGGTGTCCGAAACTGTATTATGCGGTGATTTGATAAAACCAGAGTTTTATTTTATAAATATAATGTGTCGATGAAATTTACCTTTTGTTATCAAGTACAGCACATGGACCATTCACTGTGTAGACCTCTAAAGGAACGGGAATCGATTATCGGGTCACCAAACAAAAGAATTGACCCGAAATCTTAAAAGGTAAGCTGTTTTAACGCTCATGTCCAAACGCCTTAAAATTTTGAGCTAAAATTTTGAGTCAGGGTATATACACCATTCTTCTATATTTTGGCGTTTAAATTTCATACAGACTCAGACTTTTATTTTTGATGCACTGTCCTATTTGGGATAGCCCCTTTAAGCTTGAATTCTCTCTTCCCCTCTCTCTCTCTAACTGCATGTACTCTCTCTCTTCCTCTCTCTTTCTAACTGAATGTACTCTCTCTCTCTCTTCCCCTCTCTCTCTCTTTCTAACTGAATGTACTCTCTCTTCCCCTCTCTCTCTCTCTTTCTAACTGAATGTACTCCCTCTCTCTCTCTTCCCCTCTCTCTCTCTCTCTTTCTAACTGAATGTACTCTCTCTCTCTCTTCCCCCCTCTCTCTTTCTAACTGAATGTACTCTCTCTCTCTCTCCCTTCTCTCTTTCTAACTGAATGTACTCTCTCTCTTCCCCTCTCTCTCTCTCTTTCTAACTGAATGTACTCTCTCTTCCCCTCTCTCTCTCTCTCTCTCTTCCCCTCTCTCTCTCTCTCTCTTTCTAACTGAATGTACTCTCTCTCTCTTCCCCTCGCTCTCTTTCTAACTGAATGTACTCTCTCTCTCTCTCCCTTCTCTCTCTTTCTAACTGAATGTACTCTCTCTCTCTCTCCCTTCTCTCTCTTTCTAACTGAATGTACTCTCTCTCTCTTCTCTCTCTTTCTAACTGCATGTACTCCCTCTCTCTCTTCCCCTCTCTCTCTCTAACTGAATGTACTCTCTCTCTCTTCCCCTCGCTCTCTTTCTAACTGAATGTACTCTCTCTCTCTTCTCTCTCTTTCTAACTGCATGTACTCCCTCTCTCTCTTCCTCTCTCTCTCTTCTCTCTCTTTCTAACTGAATGTACTCCCTCTCTCTCTTCCCCTCTCTCTCTCTCTCTCTCTCTCTCTCTCTCTCTCTCTCTCTCTCTCTCTCTCTCTCTCTCTCTAACTGCATGTAGGCCTTCTCTCTCCCCCCCTCTCTCTCTCTAACTGAATGTACTCTCTCTCTCTCTCTTACCTCCTCTCTCTCTAACTGCATGTACTCTCTCTCTCTCTTACCTCCTCTCTCTCTCTCTTCCCCTCCCTCTCTAACTGCATGTATGCCTTCTCTCTTCCCCCCTCTCTCTCTCTCTAACTGAATGTACTCTCTCTCTCTCTCTTACCTCCTCTCTCTCTAACTGCATGTACTCTCTCTCTCTTACCTCCTCTCTCTCTAACTGCATGTACTCTCTCTCTCTCTTACCTCCTCTCTCTCTCTCTAACTGAATGTACTCTCTCTCTCTCTCTTACCTCCTCTCTCTCTAACTGCATGTACTCTCTCTCTCTCTTACCTCCTCTCTCTCTCTCTTCCCCTCCCTCTCTAACTGCATGTAGGCCTTCTCTCTTCCCCCCTCTCTCTCTCTCTAACTGAATGTACTCTCTCTCTCTCTCTTACCTCCTCTCTCTCTAACTGCATGTACTCTCTCTCTCTCTTACCTCCTCTCTCTCTAACTGCATGTAGGCCTACTCTCTCTTTCCATCTTTCTCTAACTGCATGTTCTCTCTCTCTTCCCCCCTCTCTCTCTCTCTCTAACTGCATGTACTCTTCCCCCTCTCTCTCTCTCCAACTGCATGTACCCTTCCCCCCTCTCTCTAACTGCATGTAGGCCTACTTTCTCTTCCCCCCCTCTCTCTAACTGCATGTAGGCCTACTCTCTCTTCCTCTCTCTTCCTCTCTCTCTCTCTCTCTCTCTCTCTTCCCCTCCCTCTCTAACTGCATGTAGGCCTACTCTCTCTTCCCCCCTCTTTCTCTAACTGCATGTAGACCTACTCCCTCTTCCCCCTCTCTCTCTCTCTCCAACTGCATGTACTCTCTCTCTCTTCCCCCTCTCTCTCCAACTGCATGTACTCTCTCTCTCTCTTCCCCCCTCTCTCTCTCCAACTGCATGTACTCTCTCTCTCTTCCCCCTCTCTCTCCAACTGCATGTACTCTCTCCCTCTTCCCCCATCTCTCTCCAACTGCATGTACTCTCTCCCTCTTCCCCCATCTCTCTCCAACTGCATGTACTCTCTCCCTCTTCCCCCATCTCTCTCCAACTGCATGTACTCTCTCCCTCTTCCCCCATCTCTCTCCAACTGCATGTACTCTCTCTCCCTCTTCCCCCCTCTCTCCAACTGTATGTACTCTCTCTCTTCCCCTCTCTCTCTCCAACTGCATGTACTCTCTCTCTCTTCCCCCTCTCTCTCCAATTGCATGTACTCTCTCTCTCTCTTCCCCCCTCTCTCTCTCCAACTGCATGTACTCTCTCTCCCTCTTCCCCCCTCTCTCCAACTGTATGTACTCTCTCTCTCTTCCCCTCTCTCTCTCCAATTGCATGTACTCTCTCTCTCTCTTCCCCCCTCTCTCTCTCCAACTGCATGTACTCTCTCTCTCTTCCCCCCTCTCTCTCTCCAACTGCATGTACTCTCTCTCTCTCTTCCCCCCTCTCTCTCTCCAACTGCATGTACTCTCTCTCTCTCTTCCCCCCTCTCTCTCTCCAACTGCATACATTCTCTCTCTTCCCCTCTCTCTCTCTTTCCAACTGCATGTACTCTTCCCCCCTCTCTCTCTTCCCCTCTCTCTCTCTTTCTAACTGCATGTACTCTCTTTCTCTCTCTCTCTCTCTCTTCCCCCTCTCTCTCTCTAACTGCATGTACTCCCCCCCCCCTCTCTCTCTCTCTCTGATATTACACTAGATGCAGAAATTTAATATAAAAGACAACAATCTATTGTGTGTTCCTGTTCAATGAACCATAAAAACACTCAAGTCACAAATATATTTATGCAAATTTAAGAAGCGATTTTATCTGCTGTACTTGACCTCAATGTAAGGTCAAAGTTCAGTTAATTAAATTTGGGTGGAGATGACTTAATGTCCAGGTCATATTGACATTCGCTCGTTATGTAAATTAATCACTGTATTAATTATTAATATATACATGTATATACGAAAATATTAACAGTAGGATAAAACTGAACTACTTTGTTTCACACTAAACGTTGAAAAGAAAAAAGGTATACGGTCAGAAACTTGCATTTATTAAAGTAGCTAAGTCTCTAACTCAATATCATCCAAAATTTTCCACATTGAAAACACAAATTATTTGGTCAATTTAAATCAACATTGAAGCTATGTGATCTTACCGGGAAAACATGGGCTTCTGATGTCCAATATTTAAGACAAAGTAAACATTTTACCATAATGGTTTCAGCACCATTATAACAAGGGACTCAAAGAATGAATGAAATGGGGTTTAACGTCCTACTATATGCTCCTAACCTGGGCTAATTGAAGACGGGCATACGCCATACAGTGTGCTATGAGGGAAATTTTGCCCGGGCAGCGGCACTACGGCCTAGTCTTATATCGAATTCCAACTGCCAAGGGATCTTTTACGTGCACTCCAATGTGTACACGGGACCTCGGTTTTTCGACCCATCCGAACGACTAGGCAGCTGTCCTTGTCAGGACCTCCTTCTGCATCACTGACAAGGGGAAATCACGCCGGAAAATCGAGATGAACTTTCTCGGCCAATGCAGGGATCGAACACTCGACCTCCAGGCTAGCCAATCAGCGCCTTATCCACTTAGCCACCGCGATCCCAGGGACTCAAAGAATGAGGCTAGACATATTCCACAAGTCATGTTAAATAGTGACGTCATATTCTTATCTGGAGAGCAATTCACAATAAATATTATCGCTGTAGACTTGGATAACCAGAGCCTGAGCTTGCCATTCGATTGAGACTTCTGGCATATTTCCCCGAACATAACTGATTATATGCGTTGCGACCCATTTGTGTCGATTTCTCGGTCCCAAATATTAGCAACCTAGCTCCTTTAATATCACTTTAACATTTTAGTACTTTTCTCTTATCTGGGCATTCTCCATAAATAATGTCATTGTGTATATATATATGCATATATATGAATGCTATTCAACAATTCTAATTATTCGTTCATGTGTATAATTCATGTATATATATTTATTTGGATGTAAGCTCTTTAAGGATGTAAAAAATAAATGAATAAATGAAATGGGGTTTAACGTCCTACTGTTATGCACTTAACCTGAGCTAATTGAAGACGGGCATACGCCATACAGTGTGCTATGAGGGAAATTATACCCGGGCAGCGGCGCTACAGCCTACTCTTATATCGAATTCCAACTGCCAAGGTATCATTTACGTGCACTCCAATGTCCCATCCGAACAACTAGGCAGCTGTCCTTGTCAGGCCCTCCTTCTGCATCACTGACAAGGGGAAATCACGTCGGAAAATCGAGATGCACTTTCTCGGCCAATGCAGGGATCGAACACTCGACCTCCAGGCTAGCGAACCAGCGCCTTATCCTACTTTTCTGCTACATCTAGTGGTCTAGGTAGCATTGATCTGTGGCAGTTAAACCTGTGATTTGTGAGATTTAGATAAAGGGCTGGACTGTTTGAAGTTTTAGCGTAGATCGTTCTCTATCGTTGCGGGGGTATGTTAGTCCTGAAATGACCTAGTTTGTGTCGAACGGATGTTAAACCCCATTTCTCACTCTCTCTCTCTATCAGGTCCTCCGTCCTGCACCACTGACAAGAGGAAACCACACCGGAAAATCCCAAAGAATATTTTCAGCCATCGCCTACTGCCAGTGGCGGATTAATCTCCACCAAGGCCTGAGTTGGCAGTTGCTTGAGGGCCTATTTAAAAGGGTATGGGCCTAATTAATTTCGGGTCGGGGCCTATGTTGATTCCTGTTGGGTCTAAACCCCAACCCCTAACATTCATTTTCTTATGTGTTTTTATTTGTATCAGACAATGAGTGAGCATCTTACTCACTGAACCCCTGCAACTCCCACGAGTCAAGTAGTCATTATACATGTAGTTTAAAGTGCCAGGGGCCTGTTTCACGAAATTTTAACTAAGATAAAATCCGATTTTAGTAATTCGATTGGATAGTATTAGATTGATTTTAGCGCTTAGCCAATCAGATTTAAGTATGTACTAAAATTTGGATTTTATCTTAAGTTAAAATTTCGTGAAACAGGCCCCTGGAACAGGTGTGGTTGTAAAAATAACTCACTATTTTAATAAATTAAATATCTTACTTCCTTATTATCACAAGGAATAATATTAAACATTTAAAAAAAGAGATCGACAAGTACTGGATAGGTAGGCTTTTTATTTTATTGTCATTGATGATGTGACATTTAGGCCTATATATTTCTTAGAATACAAGTTTTCCTATTTTATTGCATATGTTTTATAACCGCAGATCTTGTGATAACAACAATATCAAATCTCTTTATGACAGTTTTCTCCTTAAGGAAAAGCCTTTGGGCAAGCTTGCTACCACGCCCCTCTCAAAATCAAAATACAAACAATATTTACTGTGCCAGGCTAAAAAATAAAAAAAAACCCAAATTGTTTGTTTTTTTTTTCTTTTGTATAATCATTAAAAAGAATTTTGAGCCTATTTGAACATGTGTGTTTGTACATAGTAAAGACCTGCGACTTCCAGGTTATTACGCTGTCATGGGTCACATGTAGTTCCTTTAGGAACTGTCTCTGAGCGAACGATGTCTCGCTAACAGTTCCTCACGGTCCTTATTATCAACTAGTAGATAGATAGATAGATAGATTTTTATTACATAAAACACCCTTTTCGGGCAGCATGTAAAATATACATTACATTACATTCAACATTCTAAATACATTATAAAGTGGAACAAAAAAAAAACAAAAAAAAAAAAAATACAATAAAAAATGGACGGAAAATGTATAAAAACGTGAAGGGGTCTTTGAATTGTTGGTTAGATTATTCTTATTATTATAAAGCTTTACCCCATCTCGGTTCTAAGGCTATTTTAGATCCTTACCGTCTATTTTGCACCGTAAAACTTTTTTGATCGCCAAAAGAAATCATTTCCTGACCCAACCGAGACAAATTTATAATAATCCAACACTATTTTCGTGTAGAATTAGATGTTAGAAAAAGACCGCTCTGCGCTGACGTCAGTAAACAAACATGGCGGCCAGATTTGAACGATTTTGTTTATCTTTTTCTAACGTCGAATTCTACAAGAAAATAGTGTTGAATTATTATAAATTTGTGTCGGTTGTGTCAAGAAATGTTTTCTTTTGGCGATCAAAGAAGAATCACTGTGCAAAGTAGACGGTAAGGATCTAAAATAGCCTTAGAACCGAGATGGAGAAAAACCTTATTTTCATACTAGTTGATAATAAGGCCCGTGAGGAACTGTTAGCGAGACATCGTTCGCTCAGAGACAGTTCCTAAAGGAACTAGGGTCACATGTAAAACCTTGCAGCCTTGAATCCTTCCAATCAGTATTGGTCAAATGTCTGGTAACTACGGTTACAGTGTGACTTCGTGAGCAGAGCACATGTTTAATAACCAGTTCTCCTTGTCTATTGTGCAGGAGAAAGGGCCTGGCAAGGAACAGCGCCAAGGTATGATGTACATGTTACCGCATATGCAAAATTACCCTTGGCAGCTGC
Source organism: Patella pellucida (assembly GCA_917208275.1). Classification (NCBI taxonomy): domain Eukaryota; kingdom Metazoa; phylum Mollusca; class Gastropoda; family Patellidae; genus Patella; species Patella pellucida. Next base: position 55,190,958 of record OU795044.1, on the reverse strand, counting down.
AATTCAACGACAAATGTGTTAAATACCAACCCATTACCAGACAATGTTTAATACCCCCCTCACCCCCATCATCAGGTCATATGGGTCATGTCTCTTCCTCAATCCCTTTCAATTTCTGAATAAAATAGGCCTATTGTTTTAAAAAATAACCCAGAACTTCCAAACTATATTTAATAAACTCCCCCGGCCCTTCACGTAACTATGTTTAATAAACTCCCCCCGCCCTTCACGTAACTATATTTAATAAACTCCCCCACCCCTTCACGAAACTATGTTTTATAAACTCCCCCCTCCTTCACCAAACTATATTTAATAAACTCCCCCCGCCCTTCACCATACTATATTTAATAAACTCCCCCCTCCTTCACGAAACTATATTTAATAAACTCCCCCCCCCCTTCACGTAACTATATTTAATAAACTCCCCCCTTCTTTACGAAACTATATTTAATAAAGTCCCCCCCTCCTTCACGTAACTATGTTTAATAAACTCCCCCCTTCTTTACGAAACTATGTTTAATAAACTCCCCCACCCCTTCACCAAACTATATTTAATAAACTCTCCCCACCCTTCACCAAACTATATTTAATAAACTCCCCCACCCCTTCACGTAACTATGTTTAATAAACTCCCCCCTTCTTTACGAAACTATGTTTAATAAACTCCCCCACCCCTTCACCAAACTATATTTAATAAACTCCCCCACCCCTTCACGTAACTATATTTAATAAACTCTCCCCTCCTTCACGAAGCTACATGACTATGATTAACTATACACATGGCTACCCAACATCAAACAAACCAGAATAATTTGTCTGCTTTTAAAAGCCTATTAAGTCCCTTTGTTGAAATTCTTCACACAGTGAAGTTAGGTAGAGTAAAAGTATTCCACCCGTTAAAATAAACATTGTATTTTAAATTGAGTTTTACCTCACACCAGTCTGTTATATTGCACACACACGTTTTACAGTATATTCTATTAAACGGTGTTTAACGTCCACTCGAGGCGTAGAATGAATGAATGAAATGGGGTTTAACGTCCTATGCTTAAGCACCTAACCTGGGCTAATTGAAGACGGGCATACGCCACAGTGTGCAATGAGGGAAATTTTGCCCGGGCAGCGGCGCTACGGCCTACTCTTATATCGAATTCCAACTGCCAAGGGATCTTTTACGTGCACTCCAATTCGTACACGGGACCTCGGTTTTTCGTCCCATCCGAACGACTAGGCAGCTGTCCTTGTCAGGCCCTCCTTCTGCATCACTGACAAGGGGAAATCACGCTGGAAAATCGAGATGAACTTTCTCGGCCAATGCAGGGATCGAACACTCAACCTCCAGGCTAGCGAACCAGAGCCTTATCCATTTAGCCACCGTGATCCCCCACTCGACGCGTAGTCATAGGGGTCTTTAGCAGTGGGTGGAAACCGGAGGACCCAGAGAAAACCCACAAGGTTGGACACTCATGTTTTACAGCATATTCTATTAAACGGGGTTTAACATCCACTCAACACAAACTAGGTTATTTTAGGACTAACACATGGTTCAATTTTATTTCACTGTTTGCTTACAAATAGCCATAGGGGTCTTCAGCAGTGGGAGGAAACCGGAGGACCGGGAGAAAACCAACAAGGTTGGATACACACTTTTTACAGCATATTCTATTAAACTGGGTTTAACGTCCATTCAACTCAAACTAGGTTATTTCGGGATTAACATATGGTTCAATTTTATTTCACTGTTTGCTTACAAATAGCCGTAGGGGTCTTTAGCAGTGGGAGGAAACCAGAGGACACTCATGTTTTACAGTATATTCTATCAACCAGGGTTTAACGTCCACTCAACACAAACTAAGTTATTTCAGGATTAACACATGGTTCAATTTTATTTCAATAATCTCTAACACGTAGGCGTAGAGTTCTTTAGAAGTGGGAGGAAACCGGAGGATATGGAGAAATCCCATGAGGTTGGACAGGCAATCTATTTCAGAGAAGTAGGATGTTAAACCCTATTTTATTTTTGACAACCTATCTATATTGAACTTGTTAATAAATGAATTTCATTCAATAAGTTCACTTTCATCTGAAAACAGATGCAAATTATACAAACAAAAATATCTGTATATGGAATCTAACACACACAAAAATAAATTATCTTTAAAGTCCCAATACTACTCTTGTTGTAACTGAATAATATGTTCCAATCTTTATTCTGGTCAACAATTTGTACTTTTTTACAATATTTCAATTACAAAATGATACAAATTTCATCTTAACACACCTAATTTTAAAAATTGGAAAAATTCAACTACATGCCGTAACATGGTTTGAAAAGCCTTACGTAAGCACTTTCAAAGGCAACTTGGATTTAAACCCTCTGGACAAGTAAGATAGGATGTAATGGATAATTTACACAACAGGTAGGACACTTAAACATCTTGTAGTTAGAAAAAGGCTAATTTTTTTTTCTGGACCTGTCAAGCCAGCAAGAGTGTTATTGTCCCTTTAAAAGAAAGCCCAATACATAAAATTTAAATTACATCTTTATGAAAATTTATATTAAAAATAATTTAATAAAAAAAAACAAATCCATTTTCTTTTATCAATGATTTTACGAGTTTTAACAGAAAAAATATGAGTGCATCTTGTCTTATCAGAAGTTCACGGAGGTGAATTGTCAATTTATTTCTAACTTATCAAGATGTTTCGTTCTGATATTAAATATTAAAAAAACAAATTGACCTTACTTACTTGTGAGTTTTTTTGTACGAATAAATTATTATGTCTACATGTATATGCCATTAGTTGAAATGGTATTTGGTTAGAGATAATCAGTAAAATATATAAAACTTTCATCAATACTATGGTGGGACAAGTTCTGTAACATTTGATGCAAGACCATTTCGATATTTCTGATTTTTTTTTGTTGCTGACATATTTTTATTTTGACATATGGAGGAGGGGTAGGAGAAGGGGGTAGGAGAAGAGGGGTAGGAGAGAGGGGTAGGAGAAGGAGGGCTGGCCTGTGGAGGAGGGGTAGGAGAGAGGGGTAGGAGAAGGGTGGGTTTGCCTGTGGGGGAGGGGTTGGAGAAGGGGGTGGGAGAAGGAGGGTAGGAGAAGGAGGGGTAGGAGAAGGGGGGTTGCCCTGTGGAGGAGGGGTAGGAGAAGAAGGGGTTGGAGAAGGGGGGTAGGAGAAGGAGGGGTAGGAGAAGGGGGGTTGCCCTGTGGAGGAGGGGTTAGAGAAGGGTATTGGTGTGTTGAGGTAAGAGTGAGGTAAGAGCATGCCTTTAGGCTCCTAGTAAACCTTCTGGCTATGTAATGAAATAAATAAAGTGGAAATGAAATCAACCACGCAGGATTATCTGGGGTTGTCACATGGTCGTCAGGAGAAGCCCCGTTAATGAGTTAACATGATCAGATATAATATTAACAGAATACAGTTTTTAATGGGATACAATCACAAGTTTATTCTAAAAGCACGATGTTTCAACAAGTATCCTCTTTCGTTATATAATATTCTCCAAATGACTTCTGGTCTTGACACACATCCACTTCAATAATATTTTCATTCACTTATCTCGAGACATGAAATCCTACCATTACACGGCCCAGACAAACATCTCAAAGTTTAATGGTCTCCAGTCCGATCAGGCAGGTTTCCTCCGAGTTCTTCGGTTTCTTCCTGCAGTAATGATCGAAATCATTCGCACGATCTGTGCCAAGGGCCAAATTGGAAAAAGGCCTCAGGCCTAATTTGCTACCCTTGTAAAATGACGAGATTATTATTATTATTATTAACTAAATCGCTAACATTTGGGACCTAGAAATTTGCTACCCTTGTAAAATGACGCGATTAGTTTAATAATATGGTAGATTGTGTCAGTACAGTTACGCGCGACCCACACAAACGATCAAAGTTTAATAATATGATAGATTGAGTACCTATATCTATAAAATTTAAAATCTATGAGTGGCGAGTAGATGTCCCAGAATTCTCTCATGAAGCTACTAGTTTGGTGCATCAGACTTGAATGAAGGCCCGTAGCCAGGAAGTTGTTTTTTTTTGGGGGGGGGGGGGAAAAGATGTTTTCGGGAGGGCCAACTAGCATGGGCATCTGCATGAATTTTGCGGTAAAGGCCAATTTTCTTGTGATATTGGGGGGGGGGGGGGGGCAAGACTCAGTATTGGAAGGGCAGTTGCCCCCCCCCTGTGCCACCCCCTGGCTACGGGCCTAATTGAATGATATGGTACGTGGCAGGTTATTCGTTGAACCATTTTTGATCGAAATAGATTTACATTTAAAAAGTTTTGCATAGGACGGCTATACAATTGTATAAGATTTTCACGCGTGACTTCCCCTTATCAGTGATGCAGAAGGAGGGCCTGACAAGGGCAGCTGCCTAGTCGTTTGAATGGGTCGAAAACCGAGGTACCGTGTACACATTAGAGTGCACGTAACAGATCCCTTGGCCGTTGGAAATCGATATAAGAGTAGGCCACAGCGCCGCTGCCCAGGAAAAATTTCCCTTTATAGCCCACTGTATGGCGTTTGCCCGTCTTTCATTAGCCCAGGTTAGGTGCATAATAGTAGGATGTTTAACCCCATTTCATTCATTCATTCATTATATCAGTGTATATATTATATACATTAAATCATAACCTTCAACAATAAGCCTGTCTTCAATTAGCCCAGGTTAGGTGCTTAAGCGTAGGACGTTAAACCCCATTCCATTCATTCATTCAACAATAAAAGAAAACAGTTGTACTTGAGATGTGTCATTATTGTTAATGTCACATCACTCATTTCTAATCAGCCCTTCTATTTTCATTAACCAACTGAACATCAGTAGAATGCCATTTCATTCATTTGTTCTAATATTTATTTATTCACAAAAAAAACCCAAATAAATAATTATTTGGCTTTAACTTAAGACTTTGTGGCATGGACATAGGGGCGCCTTCTCAACCTCGTGGGTTTCCTCCGGGCACTCCGGTTTCCTCCCACTGCTAAAGACTCCTACGCGCAAGCGAATTATTGAAATACAATTAAAACCATATGTTAGTCCCGAAATGACCTAGTTTGTGTCGAGTTGACTTTAAACCCCATTTCTCTCTTTATCTCTCTCTCTCTCTCTCTCTCTCTCTCTCTCTCTCTCATTTCTCTTTGTTTCATTGACAAAACAAAACTGACTTGAACCTTCACACTAATCATAAAACATGACCCCATGACCCCCAAAACAAACTCTAATTATATTTAAAGGGACAATACCACTCTTGTTGTAACTGAATAATATGCCCCATTCATTATTCTGGTCATCAAATTGTACTATTTTACAATAATTAATTAATTGATGATACAAATTTCATCTTAACACATCACATTTAAAAAATGGTAACAACATGGTTTGAAAAGCTTTACGTAAACACTTTTAAATGCAACTTGGATTTAAACATATTTTCGAACCCTCTGGACAAGTAAATTAGGATGTAATGGATAATTTACACAACAGGTCGGACACTTAAACATCTAGTAGTTAGAATAAAGGCTAAAAAAAAAAAATTCTGGACCTGCCAAGCCAGCAAGAGTGTTATTGTCCCTTTAATACTAGCAATAAAACACTTGGACATTTTTTAATGACCTGTAATTTTTATATTCCCCAGTAATACAAGAAACAGACAAGTATCAATAAAAAAAATTACTTTTATTTTATTTTCACCTACCGTATTTGCCGGCGTATAAGGCGCAGGGAGACTTTGGCAGGGGTGTTTCAGGGAGAAAAAAAATATGCGTGGTTTAGGCGCACCCCTTTCCCAGCGCCCCATGAAACTCGTGCCATACCATACATGACTCATGTCAAAGCGAATTCTAGCTCAACATATTCAGCTTGTCTGATTCAATATAAAGGTGGTAAAATAGACATTGATAATGGGGTGGTTTTTCTGGCAGTGAGACGTTTTTTTGGCAGTGAGAAAAGTTTTTTTGGCAGTGAGGTTTCATTTGTCATTCAGTATATATCCAGTGACAGTTTATAAGAAGGAAGAAGCTTATAAACAGTTTCTCCAAGTTAGATGGGGTTTTTTTTGGTGGAAATGTCAAACGGGTTTATCTGTGTAATTTGTTTCTCTTTTGTCAGGTTTTTTTTTTCTTTCTAGCCCAACATATCAGATGTTGTTTTTATAAACAATATTTTATTATTTTAGATTTGTATCTGAATCAGGATTGGAGAACATGTATGGCCTATATTAAACCCTTCTCAGTTGTTGTTGATTAGGAGTTGTTGTGGTTGATCAAGTGTTGTTGAGTAGTTGTTGTTGATTAGTTGTTGAGTAGTTCAAGCTGTTGTTGTTCGTCATTTTAAGTTACTTGTGTTGTCTGACTGTCCTCTTCTTTACTCTAACTAAACGAACTCAGCTCACCAGAGCACTTCTAAGTTAAAATCATCGAGTAGACAAAGAAAACCTCAAATAACTTGTAATACAATTGATTTTTATTTTAAAGTTTTATAACGTAGTAAATTAAAACATCCTAATTGAATTATTAGCAAAAGTACATACTATTTTAACCACTGAAATATCAATAAAATTAGCTTAAAATCTGTCTGATCATTCACTACACTCCTACTCGTCCGCCATCTTTTTGCCCATTTGTTGTTGTTGATTAGTTGTTGAGTAGTTTAAGTTGTTGTTGTTGATCAGTTGTGGTTGATTATTTCTTGTGGTTGATCAGTTGTTGTCAGTTGTCAATATGTAATAATATTATATGAAATGAAAGATAAAGGAGTTTATTAACGTCCTACTGTTATGCAACGACTGAGCTATTGAAGACGGGCATACGCTATACAGTGTGAAATGAGAGAAATATTACCAAGACAGCCTACTCTTATATCAAATTCCAACTGCCGAGGGATCTTTTACGTGCACACCAGTGTGTACACAGGACTTAGGTTTTTCATCCCATCCAAACAACTATACGTTGTCCCTTGCCAGGAAATCAGTCCTACAATGAGGAACCCACACCAGATATATCTTGATTCCCAGGTTGTATGTGACAAGGAATACGGTCACCCGTCCTCTAGTTTCCTCCTACTGCTAAAGAGGCCTACTCACAAACAAATTATATTTTTTGTTAAATCAAACATGTTAGTCCGGAAATGATCTAGTTTGTGTTGAGTGAACATTAAAACCATCTTTCTCTCTCTCTCTCTCTTTAAGTTTATTTACATTAAAACCATTTTTCTCTCTGTTTCTTTCTCTCTTTTAAGTTTATTTACATTAAAACTACCTCTCTCCTTCTCTCTCTCTCTTTAAGTTTATTTACATTAAAACCATCTCTCTCTCTTCTCTTTCTCTCCCTCTCTTTAAGTTTAATTACATTAAACTATCTTTTTCTCTCTGTTTCTTTCTCTCTTTTTAAGTTTATTTACATTAAAACCACCTCTCTCTTTCTCTCCCTCTCTTTAAGTTTATTTACATTAAATCCATCTGTCTATCTCTCTCTCCCCCCCCCCCCCCTTTCTCTCCCTTCCCCCTCTCTCTCTCCCCTCCCTCTCCCCCTCTCTTTCTCTCCCCTCTCTCTCTCTCCCCTCTCTCTCTCTCAGTTGATTTAAAACATGCAATGTTTAAACCATGTTGTAAATAAAGGGAGATATAAGGCCAGGTGGTGTGGTGTCATATTAAACTTAACCAGTACAGAAAGTGGAAAGTCCTCAAGTTTTATATTTACCAGAATAATTATAATCCGTATTATGTATAGTGTATAATGTTAGAGCTAAATCTGCCTAATACAGGGGATTTCTTTATTTTGATTTCAAATGTTATATAAACTATTAATATAACATTTATTCACATGACAAGCCTATTGTAGCAGTGTAAATCTTCCATAATAACTAAAGACTGGAACTATCCTGGAAACTAATTATTACTGGAAAACATTAACATAACAGCACGTCCGACAAGCAGAGTAACTGTCCTGGAAACGGAATGACACCTAGAATGCTATATAAATGTACAAATCGGTATTTATAATAAAATGGTATCTAAGGAATTAACAATATACATCAAGGCTACTAATAACAATTAATGAGGAAAGATTAAAATATAAAAGACATTACAATAAAATAAAACTAAAACCATTAATGTGTCAGCTGCCAACCGTCTGTCATTAGATTAATAGCTTTACATCTAATTAAAACTGAAGGATTAACAGAAACACAAGAAAAATAGAAATGTTTAATTGAATGAATGAATACCAAATGCATGAAATATTGAAAGAATGAAAATAGAAACAATTCATAAATTTATCACCATTATACTATAATCAACTCTCTCGAGCATCCAAGGGTACTCCGGTTTCCTTCAACAGGAAAGACCCCCGCGTGTGGGCTAAGATAATAAAACAGAAAAATATAAAAAAGACAACTTGTTTGAAACTTGTAAAAGCGGATGATAAACACTATGAATGAATGAATGAAATGGAGTTTAACGTCCTACTGTTATGCACTTAACCTGAGCTAATTGAAGACAGGCATACGCCATACAGTGTGCTATGAGGGGAATTTTGCCCGGGCAGCGGCGCTACGGCCTACTCTTATATCGAATTCCAACTGCCAAGGGATTTTTTACGTGCACTCCAATGTGTACACAGGACCTCGTTTTTTTGTCCCATCCGAACGACTAGATAAACACTAAGAAGAAGAAGAAGAAGAACAGTTAGAGTATGATACTCTATAAAGTGTTCTAGTATTTTTCATAAATAAATTATAGTCATCCCATTTTTATTAATCTCAATTTTTATTCTGGCGTATAATCTATTATGTTATGGCAAGGAGTAGGGTCTCCGGTTACCTCCCACTGCTAAAGACCCCTACGCGCAAACGAATTATTGAAATAAAATTAAAACCATATGTTAGTCCCAAAATGACCTAGTTGTGTTGAGTGGACGTTAAACCCCATTTCTCTCTCTCTCTCTCTCTCTCTCTCTCTCTCTGTTTCTCTCTCTCTCTCTCCAATGAATAAAGCCATACACCCTTTAAACATACATAGAGAAATCAAACTATTGTATTAAAGGTGCTCTATAAATAAATTATTATTATTAATTATTACATTATGCAAGAGCTAAATCTGTCTATTGCAGGTCTTTAAACATACATTATACAGGCGCTAAATCTTCCCATTGCAGGTCTTTGTTTAGGCTGGAAATTTTATCTAAATTATTAATTAGACGTTTATTAACTTATCCAGATCATAATCAACCCTCGATGGCATCGCTAGCATGGGATATTTAGCAGATTGGAAAACATTTTGTGAATATGGTTAAACATAAAATAGATAACCGAGACTAAAATTCAGAAGCTGATATCAGAGTGGGGCAATTGGACTGAAACTTCCTGCATATTCTATTTATGTAACTGTCAACTCTTTATCTAATCTCCTGTAACCAAAGTTTGTCACCTATATCTAACTAATGTGCACTTGTTTTTTGTCAGATATAAATGGGATAGGCAGTGTCATTACCCTGGGGAAAGAGAGAGATAGAGAGAGATAGAGAGAGAGAGGGAGAGAGAGAGAGATGGGATAGACAGAGTCATTACCCTTGAGAGAGAGAGGAGAGAGAGAGAGAGAGGGAGAGAGAGATCAATGGAAATGGATTAGACAGTGTCATTAACCTTGAGAGAGATACAATGTAGAGAGAGATGAGATAGAGAGAGAGAGAGAGAGAGAGAGAGAGAGAGAGAGTGTTTTTACCCTGTAGCAAGAGAGAGAGAGAGATAAATGGGATAGACAGCCAGTGTCATTACCCTGTAGGGAGAGAGAGAGAGATATATAAATGGGATAGACAGTGTCATTACCCTGTAGAGAGAGAGGAGAGAGAGAGAGAGAGAGATAAATGGGATAGACAGTGTCATTATCCCAGAGAACATACTACTATAATCAACTGTCACAAGTGATTTATCTTGATATACTCCCATCTTATATGACATGGCACTAATGACATTGATGACATGACACGACACCAGGGCACATTGACATAACATTACACAGCGAGAGAGAGAGAAAGAGAGAGAGAAATGGGGTTTATGTCCACTTGACACAAACTAGGTCATTTCAGGACTAAAAATGGTTAAATTTTATTTCAATAATTGGTTTGCTCGTAGGGGTTTTAGCAGTAGGAGGAAACCAAAGGACCCGGAGAAAACCCACAAGGTTAGACAGGCGACCTTACTCCTTGCCATAACATTATCGATTATACCCCAGAATAAAAATTGAGATTAATAAAAATGGGATGACAATATTCTGTTTTAATGAGTTTGATGCCTCCAAGATATGTTCCGATCACTATGACAATACTCACGGTTTTAAATCAGGGTTTAATGTCATACTGTTTCCCAGTAGGGTCACATGTCCAGCATCATGAGTTTCTCCTATGCGTAGGGGAATTGTTGAAATAAAATTAATCTATATGTTAGTCCAGAAATGACCTAGATCACAGCATCAATGTTGATTTAAATTGACAAATAATTTGTGTTTTCAATGTTGAATATTTTGGATGATATTGAGTTAGAGACTTAGCTACATTAAGTATTATATTTTGTTATTTGAGTCGGGGTATATGAGGAGGTTTAGACAAGTATTTCCGACTATAGACTTACAAATACTTGTTGGTTTTTATATTATATCAACAACTTTACGTCTACTTATATACTTATATAATATAATATTATAATAATCCAAATAATGTGCATAAGCTAAACACAGAGTGCTCGATGAATAAATCCAGAGCAAATATGAATAACATATGAAACTTTAAGTAAAGAACTTACAGATTTCATATTTTTAATTATTTATATTATATAATATGTATTCCCATTTCATACCAACATGTATATACTTATATAATATATATATATATATAAAATATATTCCCATTTCATATTAACATGTATATAAATATAATATACATTCCCATGTCATATTAAACTGTTGGTATTTTGGTATTCGGCACCGTTCCTTTGGAGAGAGAGAGAGAGGGAAATAGGGTTTAATGTCCACTCAACACAACTAGGTCATTTCAGGACTAACATATGGTTTTAATAGGGATCTTGCGCATAGGGATCTTTAGCAGTGGGAGGAAAACAGAGTGCACGGAAAAAACCCACAATGTTGAGAAAGCCTCCCTATCTCCATGCCACATAAGCTCACACCAGGGCTTGAAACCACAGCCGCAAGCCAGAGGTGGCCACCCAGCTAGAGGTCGAAGTGTGGCACTCTAAACCACTAGGCAATTCCAACCCCCCTCAGCTACCCCAAGGCATTAGACGATCAAGCTCAATAATGATTTTCAAAAAAGAAAACTTAACATTATTATTCAATGAAGCTTTCTTTTACCAGAAGTGAAAACTTTGTGTGAAAGCGCAATAGAAACTTTAGCAGAGTGTTTTTGTGCTATTTAAATTCGGTGTTTAATATTATGATATACATGTATATACAATGTATAGAAGTTTGTTTGTGTGGATGATTGCTATATGAAACGAAACTATTGAACTTATCAATTTTTAAATCATGTCATAAAACAGAAATTTAATAGGACTATTATATTTTTATTTAATGGAGTATTTGATGATTAATGTGTTATAATGGAGGTTATAGAAAATAGAGTTAAGCTCCACATACTGTCATGTCAGTAGGTTATTCTTTATAGGCTATATATTGAATAAGTATTTACCGTATTTCCTCGAATACAACCCCGGCCTCGATTACAACCCGGGCCTCGAATAGAACCCGGGAGTAAGGGGGTGTTGAGATAAATACAACCCGGGTCTCTAATAGAACCCGGGTCTCTAATAGAACCCGGGTCTAAAGTAAAAACTGAATACTCCCTGTCAAAATATTAATTAATTAGTGATTCCTGCACATGAAGTAGAATTGTCTTATGTCACGCACAGAGAGTTTAGCCATCGTTTTTGCAAGACCGACCCTGTCAGCTTGTTTTACTTGTCCAAAATGTCACTCTTATACAAGGTTTTGAAGCATTATTTCGGGTCTGAAAAAATACAACCCGGCCTCGATTATAACCTGGCCTCGAATAGAACCCGGGGGTCGGCGGGTGCTGAACGAAATAGAACCCCTAGGTTGTATTCGAGGAAATACGGCACTATTTGTGTTCTCGGTTCTAATCAATACCCTTTCCCCAGCACCAAAAGAACAAACAAAAAACGGATGGTGTACAATGTCACTTATTAAATGACTATTAAAATGGATTATGAATTTAGCAATATATAATAAAGATAGGTTGCCAGGCAACGAAACATACGCCCACAGCAGCTAAATCGTCCGGGCAGTCAACAAGAGTTCTCGCATATTTGTAATTTTTTCGATAATGAAACATTTATAATACACTTAAATCTGATTAAGAGTAACAACTCATTTTAATACTTAAAACATAGGTTGCCAGGCAACGAAACATACGCCCACAGCAGCTAAATCGTCCGGGCAGTCAACAAGAGTTGTCGCATATTTTACTTTTTTCGGTAATGAAACATTTATAATACACTAAAATCTGATTAAAAGTAACAACTCATTATGTAATTATCAGAAAATCATTGGAATTTGTTTGGCTTTGATAAAGTTCTCCTCCATGCTGTTCAAGTTATCTAAATTCATTGAAACTCAATATACTTGTTCGTAACATGACCTTCAACAATTTATATAAATTTAAAGTCAATCGGATATTAACTTTAGCCTCTAGAGCGTCCACAAAATTTTGAAAGTGATCAAGGGCCATAACTCAGTCAGTAATTATTTTAAATTGCTGAAAATCAATAGGCTTCTTCGTCTCATGACCTTCAACACTGTGTATAAATTTAAAGTCAATTGGTTATTAACTTTAGCCTCTAGAGCGTCCACAAGATTTTTATAAGCGATAAAGGGCCATAACTCTGACAGTAATTATCAGAAATTGCTGAAAATCAATAGGCTTCTTCATTTAATGACCTTAAACACTGTGTATAAATTTAAAGTCAATCAGTTATTAACTTTAGCCTCTGGAGCGTCAACAAGATTTTTTTAAAGAGATCAAGGGCTATAACTCTGATTGTAATTATCGGAAATTGCGGAAAATCAATAGTCTTTTTCGTCTCATGACCTTAAACACTGTGTATAAATTTAAAGTCAATCGGTTATTAACTTTGGCCTCTAGAGCGTCCACAAGATTTTTTTAAGTGATAAAGGGCCATAACTCTGAAAGTAATTATCGTAAATTGCTGAAAATCAATAGGCTTCTTCGCCTTATGACCTTAAACACTGTGTATAAATTTAAAGTCAATCGGTTATTAACTTTAGCCTCTAGAGCGTCCACAAGATTTTTATAAGTGATAAAGGGCCATAACTCTGACAGTAATTATCAGAAATTGCTGAAAATCAATAGGCTTCTTTATTTAATGACCTTAAACACTGTGTATAAATTTAAAGTCAATCGGTTATTAACTTTAGCCTCTGGAGCGTCAACAAGATTTTTTAAAGAGATCAAGGGCCATAACTCTGATTTTAATTATCGGAAATTGCTGAAAATCCATAGGCTTTTTCGTCTCATGACCTTAAACACTGTGTATAAATTTAAAGTCAATCGGTTATTAACTTTAGCCTCTAGAGCGTCCACAAGATTTTTTGAAGTTATCAAGGGCCATAACTCTGACAGTTATTATCGGAAATCGCTGAAAATCAATAGGCTTCTTCGTCTCATGACCTTAAACACTATGTATAAATCTAAAGTCAATCGGATATTAACTTTGGCCTCTAGAGCGTCCACAAGATTTTTTTTAGTGATCAAGGGCCATAACTCAGACAGTTATTATCGGAAATCGCTGAAAATCAATAGGCTTCTTCGTCTCATGGCCTTAAACACTGTGTATAAATTTAAAGTCAATCGAATATTAACTTTGGCCTCTAGAGCGTCCACAAGCAATTGTGGACGCCGGACCGACGGACCGACGGACGGACGGACGGACGGGGGCGACGGCAATATACGACCACATTTCAATGTGGGCGTATAAAAAGTAATATTATCAGAAAATCATTAGAATTTGTTTGGCTTTGATAAAGTTCTCCTCCATGCGAACCTTTAGTATACTAAACATTTAATATCATGGATGTAATTGTTTCAATCTAAAGTGAATCGGATATTAACTTTAGCCTCTATTGCGTTCACAAGATATTTCAAAGTGATCAAGGGCCATAACTCTGGCAGTAATTATCGGATGTCGCTGAAAATCAATAGGCTTCTTCGTCTCATGACCTTAAATACTGTGTATAAATTTAAAGTCAATCGAATATCAACTTTAGCCTCTAGAGCGTTCACAAGAAATTGTGGACGACGGACGGACGTACGGATCAGGCGACGCCAATATACGACCACATTTCAATGTGGGTGTATAAAAAGTATTTAACATAATATAAATATATACATTAAGAATAAAAATAAACTCATAATTCCATCCTAGAACTTTGGTTGGGCTTAACAACTTTATAATTTATTACAGTTTAATAGATTGCAACCCAAAGATATAAATATATTTTACATATAGAGAATTATTCATACATTATAATAAATTATATATTTGGTTTTAAGATTCAACTTAATGCCTTCTATATCTCTCATAGAATTATGGATTCCTCTATTTCTTATAAAATAATAAATTATAAATTCTTCCATTTCAAGTCATTCCATGGTGGCTCTGTGAGTAAGACGTTGGCTGTCTAGCCTGGAGGTCCAGCGTTTGATCCCTAAATTGTGTGACTGTACACGATGTCGTTGTGGTTCACAGAGGAGAGTACCTGTACCCCTATCTTGCCCCCACCCTTGCCACATCTCCCCCAAAACCTACCCTTCATGACTCACCGGGGGAGTAACCCCATCTTACCCCCACCCTAACCCCATCTCGCTCCAACCCCACCTTACCCCCAAACTCTCTTCATGACCTGTGAGGGCGGGGGGTTTGGGAGGCTACATGACCTGGGGGGGATCAGGGAGGATACAAGACCTGCGGGGGGGTCAGGGAGGGTACATGACCTGTCAAGGCCGTGGGTTGGGGAGAATATATGTCCTGTTGGGGCGGGGGGTTGGGGAGGGTACTAACCCAATTAACCGAGTTAAGAATACATACTAACAGTAACAAGGTTGGATGTCAGATTGACCCAATAGTTTTAATATATCTGTTAGTCACGTCAACTTGACCTCATTCTTCATCCTACTTATCAACAGATCTAGGTCAATTCAATAATTAAAACAGCTTTCATTAATTAATTAATTATCTTATTTTAGTTCATCCGTTCCTGTATAATAATAAGTCAGATTATTGTAACACCATCATTATATAGGCTTCCTTATTCTAGAGCTGAGGCCACTCGAAAAAATATATTCTGGTTCTTAGACAATCCTTCCATACAATGTCATGTATTGAGCTGTCTATGTAATATGAAAGAGAGAGAGAGAGGTTTGTCCACTACACACAAACTAGGTCATTTTGGTATTAGGCACCGTTCCTTTGGAGAGAGAGAGAGAGGGAAATGGGGTTTAACGTCCACTCCACACAAACTAGGTCATTTCGGGACTAACATATGGTTTTAATTATATTTCAATAATTGGCTTAGGGTTCTTAAGCAGTGGGAGGGAACCGGAGGGCTCGGAGAAAACACACAAGGTTGTACAGGTGACCCTACTCCTTGTCACGTACAGCCGGAGAATCGAAACCCCACCAGTTACCGCAATGACAGACTTCATGATACAGCGTGAGCATGCTAACCATTTAGCCATCCAACCCCCCTCTATGTAATATTAAATGTTTATGACTATGTTGAGTGGACGTTAAACCCCATTTCTCTCTTTCTCTCTCCATACAATATTACTATTGAGTTGTCTATATGTAATATGTATTATTAAATGCATATGACTATGTCTAAGTGTATATTATTATTATAAAACATTTATATAGCGCTTATTCCACCAACGGTGTTCAGAAGCGCTTTACAATCATAGACCAGTAAAACTTAAATTATATAAAACAACTAAGAGATTACAGAAAGATGCAATATAATAAATTAATATATATCTAATTAAAAACTTTTATAAATAAGTAAGTTTTAAGAGCACATTTTAAACAGTTATTATATATACAAAAACTAAAAGATGCAATATAATTAAATAATATATATCTAATTAAAAGCTTTTTTAAATAAGTAAGTTTTAAAAGCACATTTAAAAGATGTATGTATTCTGTGGTTAATGGATGCAATAAACATCTTATCTTATCTGCTGTTTTTAGCTAGGTAGATATGATTATCCAGTACCTCATTTTGTTAATAGAAATGTCTGGATTATCCAGTATTGTCAGTAATGTTTTTGAGGTTTATATTCTTGATAAATCAACCAAGGTCATATTTCTGGAAACATTTAAATAAATTTTATAGAGTCATTTCCTGTAACAGGTTTACATGCAATGATTAAGGATATTGTATTTATTTTTTGAGAGGGTGGGTGGGGCTGGGGGGGGGGTAGAGTCTGTCATTGAGTCAAGTGGCATGGTTTAGATTCCCCGCTTGTACATGACCAGTAGGCTATCAACATTCCACTGCTAAAGACCCCTGTGTGTAAGCAAATTATTGAAATACAATTGAACCATTGGTTCGTGCCATAATGACCTGTTGTATTCCTGAAGCAATAACGATCAGTTTTATAATATCTCCAGTTTCCTCCCACTGCTAAAGACCCCTACGCGCAAGAGAATTATTGAAATACATGTAAAATTAAACCATATGTTAGTCCCGAAATGACCTAGTTGTGTTGAGGATAAACCCCATTTATCTCCCTCTCTCTCACTCTCAACTTAGTTATTGAAATAAAATAGAACAATATGTTAGTCCCGAAATGACCTAGT
Organism: Patella pellucida; assembly: GCA_917208275.1. Taxonomy (NCBI): domain Eukaryota; kingdom Metazoa; phylum Mollusca; class Gastropoda; family Patellidae; genus Patella; species Patella pellucida. Next base: position 55,174,029 of record OU795044.1, on the reverse strand, counting down.
TGTGTCGAGTGGACGTTTAACCTCATTTCTCTCTCTCTGAAATTCCCGATGATAATGAACTAGCTTGTGTCTAGTCGTCAAGTGGACATGAAACCTCATTTCTCTCTCTCTCGTTTATTTATGAAATAAAACCAACCCTTTATATTAAAGATACATTATTCAAGATATAGATAAGAACTAGCCATTCTTGCTATACTAGTTCGAAAGTAGATGATGTAAAATGAATAATTTGAAAATTTCATTCAAATTACTCTATTGCAAGCGAAGAAATAGGCATTTAAAGATTTGACCGACCTGTGCATTAATTTTAACCACGGTCCTGGTTGATCAAAGCTACGACTCGAAGCGTCTAGCCGCGCCATATTTGATTTACCGCTGAAACGTTTAATCTGTTTAATAGCGGAGCAATCTGATGCCATCCAAAGTTGATTAAGGCCTGGATCAGTTAATTAATGTCTAATTAATACTTTAGAAAACATTTCATGCCCAAATAAAGACCTGCACTAGGCAGATTTAGCTCTTGAATAATGCATGTTTAAGTGATGTGAGGTGATTCAAGAACCAGAATATTTTATTATCATGGCCTCATCCTACTAATTATTAATCCTGGCTTCTATTTGATATCAATGATATATATCTTATAATAATAGATTTATTGACAGTAATATCGACTTGTACAACAATATAGATCATCAAAATAGAAAATCATCGGGCTAAGGGTCAATTATACCAATTTACTTTAAGAGTGGCTTTTAAAGTGTCAGGGGGAGTGGGCGAAAGAGTGGAAAGTTGAGAAAGAGAGAGAGAGAGAGAGAGAGAGAGAGAGAGAGGGAGAGAGAGAGAGAGAAAATGGAGAGAGGGAGAGAGAATGGAGAGAAGGGAGAGGGCGAGAGAGAGAGAGAATGGAGAGAAAGAGAGAAGGAGAGAGAGAGAATGGAGAGAAAGAGAGAGGGAGAGAGAATGGAGAGAAAGAGAGAGGGAGAGAGAGAAAGAATGGAGAGAAAGAGAGAGGGAGAGAGAATGGAGAGAAAGAGAGAGGGAGAGAGAAAGAATGGAGAGAAAGAGTTTAACACTTACTCAACTCTGACTAGGTCAGTCTGAGAGAGAGAGAGAGAGCAGGGAGCGGACAAAATAAAGTGGGTGAGAGAGAATGGGCAAAATATAGTGGGTGAGAGAGTCTGGGTGAAAACGAGGGGGTGAAATAGTGGTATATTATGAGGGGTTTATGTCCACTCATCACAAAAGTCAATCAACAGGTGATAATTGTTATATTAAAATATATATTAGATGTTTCCTGATTGTACCCCCTTCCCCCCTCTACACAACACTGTTCAGGTTCATTGTACATGTACCCCCCCCTCTCTACACAACACAGTTCAGGTTCATTGTACCCCCCCCTCCTCTCTACACAACCCTGTTCAGGGTCATTGTACCCCTCCCCCTCTCTACACAACACTGTTCAGGTTCATTGTACATGTACCCCCCCCTCTCTACACAACACAGTTCAGGTTCATTGTCCCCCCCCCTCCTCTCTACACAACCCTGTTCAGGGTCATTGTACCCCTCCCCCTCTCTACACAACACTGTTCAGGTTCATTGTGCCCCACCCCCTCCTCTCTACACAACACTGTTCAGGTTCATTGTGCCCCTCCCCCCTCTCTCTACACAACACTGTTCAGGGTCATTGTACAATGACACAACACAGTTTAGGGTCATTGTACCCCTCCCCCCTCTCTCTACACAACACTGTTCAGGTTCATTGTACCCCTCCCTCTCTCTACACAACACAGTTCAGGTTCATTGTACCCCCCCCTCCTCTCTACACAACACTGTTCAGGGTCATTGTACCCCTCCCCCTCTCTACACAACACTGTTCAGGTTCATTGTACTCCTCCCCCCCCTCTCTACACAACCCTGTTCAGGTTCATTGTACCCCTCCCCCTCTACACAACACTGTTCAGGTTCATTGTACCCCACCCCTCCTCTCTACACAACATTGTTCAGGTTCATTGTGCCCCTCCCCCCTCTCTCTACACAACACTGTTCAGGGTCATTGTACAATGACACAACACAGTTTAGGGTCATTGTACCCCTCCCCCCTCTCTCTACACAACACTGTTCAGGTTCATTGTACCCCACCCCTCCCATCTTTACACAACACAGTTTAGGGTCATTGTACCCCTCCCCCCTCTCTCTACACAACACAGTTTAGGGTCATTGTACCCCACCCCCTCCTCTCTACACAACACTGTTCAGGTTCATTGTACCCCACCCCCCTCCTCTCTACACAACACTGTTCAGGTTCATTGTGCCCCATCCCCCTCTACACAACACTGTTCATTGTTTAAAGACCTCCATTAGTAAGTCCTGGGGGACTGCACCACATATGATTTACACAAGGACAAATATAACGACAAGACATCATACTCCCAGGTCTATATAGAAGCAAACTATTAAATTAAAATTATACCATATGTTAGTCCCAAGATGACCTAGTGTTAAACCCCATTTCTCTCTCTCTCTCTTTCTCTCTTTCTCTCTCTCTCTATGTCTTTATATTTATTTTATTTGATATTTACTGTGATATTGGTTTATATTTACGTAAATGTGTAGATAGCATTGTGAATATATATTTCTAGTTTGTCGCGAGAAATCATACTATATGTTTGGCACAATATTACCCGGTTGGAGCTGACATGCCATTAAACAACATTTCACTCATTCTCACTATGTCTCTCTGTGTCTCTCTCTCTCTCTGTCTCTGTCTCTCTCTCTCTGTGTCTCTGTCTGTGTCTTTCTCTCTATGTCTCTCTCTCTCTATCTTTCTCTCTCTTTCTCTCTCTCCTTTAAACCAACTGTAATTTGAGACTTGCCACAACACTAGAGTATTATGAAGCCTTTCACCCACTATGACATGTAGTGTTATTGTATTTGATGAAATGTACACTTGAAGTGGCTACACAACACTTTGTTATTATATAACAGTCAACATAAACAGTATGTAAAATCTCACTGACATTAACAAGTTTCAATAGGCTTCATACACAGGCTAGTCTCTTCTCTGACATTAACAAGTTTAAATAGGCTTCATACAAAGGCTAGTCTCTTCACTGACATTTACAAGTTTGAATATGTTTCATATACAAAGCAGGCCCGTAGCCAAGAGGGGGGGGGCACGGGGGGGGAGGGGGGTGTTCTGTGTGATGAGTGACTCTCCTGTGTGCTCTGTAATAATTGTCCTGTTTGCTGTGTGATTGTTCTGTTCTGTGTGATTGTTCTGTGTGATTGTTCTGTGTGATTGTTCTGTGTGATTGTTCTGTGTACTGTTCTGTGTACTGTTCTGTGTACTGTTCTGTGTACTGTTCTGTGTGCTGTAAGATTGTCCTGTGTTCTGTGATGTATGAATGTTAATATTTGAGGGTGTCTATATATTTGCTGTGTGATTGTTTGTATATAATATGTGTGTTGTCTAGATTGTTCTATGGTATAACAACATGTGGTATATCTGGGTGTTGTTTAGATATAACAACATGTGATATATCTGTGGTATATCTGGGTATTGTTCTATGGTATATCAGGGTATTGTTCTATGGTATATCTGGGTGATGTTCTGTGGTATATCTGGGTATTGTTCTGTGGTATATCTGGGTGTTGTTCTATGGTATATCTGAGTGTTGTTCTGTGGTATGATATATGATAAATATAACTTACATATCTGTTTAATCTGTGTAATAAATAATTTATCATCTTACCTGAAAATAGATGAAATATATTTAATTATGATGTAAGACAGGGGTATTAGTAGAAATTAATTTTAGATGTACATTAAGTAATAATGGATGAATAAAATGGGGTTTAATGTCCTACGTTTCTGCACCTAAACCTGAGCTTATTGAAGACCGGCATACTCCATACAGTGTGCTTTGAGGAAAATTGTACCCCGGACAGTAACTGAATTCCAACTGCCAAGGGGTCTTTTATGTGCACGCCAATGTGTACATGGGACCTTGGTTTTTCATCCCATCCGAACTACTAGAAAGATGTCCTTGTCAGGCCCTCCTACTGCATCACTGACAAGGGGAAACCACACCGGAAAATCAGGATTAACTTTCTCTGACAATGCAGGGATTGAACACCCGACCTCCAGGCTAGCCACATTAAGTAATGAGGATGATATATACCTGTACGATATTATATTGAAGCAGGTACAAGGTATATTACTATCACTATATCCTGGCCACCCTAGTTGATATAAGTAGATATTGAACAGGTAGAGGTAATAAACACCTGATCACTGGTTATCTATATATATATAGATTAAAATAACCAGAACCCAGGTGGTATAACCAGTAGGGGATGTATACAGGTTTATCATGTTGATACGGCTACAGGCTAGACACTGATCTATGATAGGTTGCCAGGCAATAAAACACATGTCCACTCTCTCTATCTTCCTCTCTCTCTCTGATATTACATTAGATTTAGATGCAGAAACCAGGTGGTATAACCATGGTATTACCAGTAGGGGATGTATACAGGTTTATCATGTTGATACGGCTACAGGCTAGACACTGATCTATGATAGGTTGCCAGGCAATAAAACACATGTCCACTCTCTCTATCTTCCTCTCTCTCTCTGATATTACATTAGATTTAGATGCAGAAACCAGGTGGTATAACCAGGGTATAACCAGTAGGGGATGTATACAGGTTTATCATGGCTAATCTAAGATAGGTTGCCAGGCAATAATCACATGTCCACTCTCTCTATCTTCCTCTCTCTCTCTCTCTTATATTACATTAGATTTAGATGCAGAAACCAGGTGGTATAACCATGGTATTACCGGTAGGGGATGTATATAGGTTTATCATGTTGATATCGCTACAGGCTAGACACTGATCTAAGTGAGGTTGCCAGGCAATAAAACAAGGAGTGGGGTCACCTGTTCAGCCTCATGTGCTTTCCTCAAGGTCTTTCGATCCCAGGAGGTAAAGATCCCTACGTAACAGTTCCGAAATCACTTAAATTGCGTTGAGTGGGTGTAAAACCTAATTTCTCTCGCCTCCCTACAAGGAGTGAGGTCACCTGTTCAGCCTCATGTGCTCTCCTCAAGGTCTTTCGATCCCAGGAGGTAAAGATCCCTACGTAACAGTTCCGAAATCACTTAGTTTGTGTTGGGTGGGTGTAAAAACAAATTTCTCTCTTCTCTCATAGGCTTTCTTCAAGATCTTTCGATCCCACAGATAAATATCCCTACGTAAAAGTTCCGAAATCACTTAAATTGCGTTGAGTTGGTGTTAAACCAAATTTCTCTCGTCTCCCTAACAGTAAAATCTCCTACCACAAATTCTTTTAAACTCAAATTGTAACTTAAACCCCAACAAAAGACTTTACATGCTGTCAGAATCATAATTTTATAGAAATGTTGAATATGCCACTTGTTATTATTTGGTTTCAGCAGACGGGTGTCCCTCCTGTTGTTAACGGTTACAGTTGTTAATGGTAACATGATCTAGGTACCTGATGATAAGTTGACATGTTGTTGATTACCAAGTGAAAGGTGAAAATACAGGTAACTTTACATAGGTAGTTAAAGCCCCAATACCACTCTTGTTGTAACTGAATAATATGTTCAAATCTTTATTCTGATCAACAAATTGTACTATTTTACAATATTTCAATTAAAAAATGATACAAATTTCATCTTAACACACCTTATTTTAAAAATTAGAAAAATTCAACTACATGCCGTAACATGGTTTGAAAAGCCTTACGTAAGCACTTTCAAATGCAACTTGGATTTAAACATATTTTCGAACCCTCTGGACAAGTAAGATAGGTTGTAATGGATAATTTATACAACAGGTGGGACACTTAAACATATAGTAGTTAGAATAAGGCTATTTTTTTCTGGACCTGTCTAGCCAGCAAGAGTGTTATTGTCCCTTTAACTTTCTACAGGTAAAACACAAATTTACCCTTGGTGTTAAACATGTACTGAGAGAGAGAGAGATAGAGAGAAATGGGGTTTAACATCCACTCAACACAAATTAGGTCATTTCAGGACTAACATATGGTTTAATTTTATTTCAATAATTCGCTTGTGTGTAGGCCAGGGGTCTTTAGCAGTGGGAGGAAACTGGAGGACCCGTGGAAAACAAACGAGGTGGGATAGCCGACCCTCCACCTTGTCACGTACAACCAGAGATTTGAAACCACACCAGTTGACTCAATGACAGGCTTTATGATACAGCACGCATCTGCTAACCATTAGGCCATCAAACACCCAAATTTAAATTAACTGTGAATCTATAATTTCATACATAGTCATTTACTAGCAGTAAGGATGTAACGGGTCAAAAAAATTTGGAACCGGTTAACTGATGGGCAAAAAAACGACCGTGACAGGCCTATTCATTGTCTGGAATTTTCCATTTTATAGGTCATTCAATAGTTTATCCATTTTATGTGTTCTGGTTATTCTATAGTTTATCCATTTTATGTGTTCTGGTTATTCTATAGTTTATCCATTTTATATGTTCTGGTCATTCTATAGATTATCTATTTTATATGTTCTGGTCATTCAATAGTTTATCCATTTTATGTGTTCTGGTTATTCTATAGTTTATCCATTTTATATGTTCTGGTCATTCTATAGATTATCTATTTTATATGTTCTGGTCATTCTATAGATTATCCATTTTATATGTTCTGGTCATTCTATAGATTATCCATTTTATATGTTCTGGTTATTCTATAGATTATCAGTGTAGAAAAGTTAAACATGCAGAGCTGAATCTGTCCATTGCAGGTCTTAAATGTTATTAAAATTATTATTTAGACATTTATTAACATGACAAGACCATAATCAACTCTCTAGAACATTGGATGGCAGAGATATTTAATGGATTACACCATCTAGACATTTAATCAGTTGACTTTAAAATGAATGTCAATAAAATCTTCTGAATCCAAGTCGAGAGAGAACATCGTATTTTCTGAAAATATTTTCAGCATATGGACTATTGAGATATAAACATTGACATTTGCTAGTCTACCCTCTGCGTGTGTGTGTGGGTGGGTGTGTGCAACACTAGACATGCGCAGATGGTAAGATGGGTTGAAATTTGCACGTGCATGGCTGTAATCGTTGCAGTCAGTCAGAGTTTTATCCTTGGTCTGTCTCTATAATACATGGTATGAGTTGTTGACTGTAAACCAGAGAGAGAGAGAGAGAGAGAGAAGAGAGAGAAGAGAAATGGTGTTTAACATCCACTCTACACAAACTAGGTCATTTTGGGACTAACATATGTTTTTAAAATTTTATTCCAATAGGGGTATTTAGCAGTGGGAGGAAACCGAAGGACATGGAGAAAACCCACGATTAGGGTCTGTTTCACAAGGTTTTAACAAGATAAAATCCATATTTTGTAGATATTTCAATTTTGATTGGCTAAGCACTAAAACCAATCTTTAATAATATACAATCAAATTGCTATCAAAATTTGGATTTTATCTTAGTTAAAAAAAATTCTGTGAAACAGGCTTCAGTCCCTTTAATTCCTTACTCAACCATAAAACATGGTGACCTAATAAGGTCATTCCGGTTTCTGTATTGTGACTGTATTACAGATGATGACTCATAACCAGTGTTGGGATTTCAAAATTTTTCTTGTCGGACATTTACCGAAATTAAAGGGGCATAACTCTTATCGTTATTTAAGCAGACGAATTCATGCCACAATTAAAAGTCACATGTCAAAATATTCAAATCACGTACGTAATAAAATTAGGTGAACCTCGTTATTTATCATTTTTAATTCCCGTACGGTATTCAATTAATTCATACCACAATTAAAAATCACATGTCACTTTTTTTCACACCTAATTCTGAATGAAAGCTTGCCCTGCTTCAGCATTAAATTCCATTTCTGTATTGTGACTGTACATGTATTTAATATGATGACTCATATCTTCCATCAACGAACTGACAGGAAAGCCACAGAAAGCGTTTGTCTATTGTGTCTGGTGCAGATTCAATGAAGTCAAATCTGTGTAATAAAATAAAATAAAACCAAGTACGAACAATCCAAACCATTAGACAAAATTCGAAGTCCTAAAAACGGTATAGGCAAAAATGTGTAAAAACGCAAAATAGTGTAATCAGCAGGAAAACCACAGAAAGCGTTTGTCTATTGTGTGTCTGGTGCAGATTCAATGAAGTCAAATCTGTGTAATATATGTAAATAACAATGGATACCCTGTTCTTACGCGGAATATATCCAGAATTCTATTTCTACAAGGTTATAATATTCTCACTACTTGTATACCGTAATATATCAAATGAAGACGAATAAATTTGTTTTTATGGGGAATTATTGAGATATGGCACATCATTTTATATGGTCACCTGTTATAGATATGGCACTATGGCACACCATTTTGAGATATAATACAACTTTTATAGATATGGCACAACTTTTTTATAGTCATCTTTTTAAGATACAGTACACCAATTTCATACAAGCATTCCATTTTCATATATGTCACACCATTTTCATACATTGCACACCATTTTCATACATTGCACACCATGCATTTTCATATATGGCACACCATTTTCATACATGGCACACCATTTTCATACATTGCACACCATTTTCATACATGGCACACCATTTTCATACATGGCACACCATTTTCATACATTGCACACCATTTTCATACATGGCACACCATTTAAAAATATGGCACACCATTTTCATATAATACCCACCATTTTCATATAATACCACCATTTTCATATAATACCAACCATTTTCATATAATACCCACCATTTTCATACATGGCACACCATTTTCATACATGGCACACCATTTTAAGATACGACACATAATATTCTGACATGGCAATGAAATTAAATGCGTTTTAACGAAAATCCTACTGTACAGTTCTGACTGGGCTAATGAAGATGGACATACACCATACAGTGTGCTATGAAGGAAATTTTGCCCGGATAGCGGCACTACAACCTACTCTTATATCAAATTCCAACTGCCAAGGGATCTTTTGTGTGCATGGGAGCTGTTTTTTTTTATTCCATTTGAATGACTATACACCTGTCCTTGTCAGGTCCTTTGTCCTGCACCACTGACAAGAGGAACCTCGCTGAAAAATCCCTGATGAACTTTTTCGGCCAACACAGGGAGTGATGCCATGACCTCCAGGATAACCAGCAAGCATCTTACTCACTTAGCCACTGTGCCCCCCCCTCCCCGACATGGCAAGAACTGGGCACTAGGTTCCATCTACAAAGACACTGACTGATCTAAATAAATCATGGCTTTTATCTCCTATTGAACAGATCTAGAAATCGTGGAGGCAATAAAAACACAACAAACATAGTTTGTGAAAAATGGACCGAGAAATCGTAGAGGTAATAAAATATTACAGAATGGAATCGAGATATCATAGAGGCCATAAAATATAATGGACATAGTTCTCGAAGAATGGATGCTTAGAAACCAGGAATCTTTACGACTACACCGCACAATAAATCAGCTGTGGTTAAATAGATGTGTAAATTATGAACGGAGAAACGGTTTGAATTTGAATGGAATAAAACAAGAGAGGATGGAGGACATAAAACCAGGAATCGAGTTGCTGTATTATCTGTTTTTACGAACTCTCTATATATCATTGCTTCTTAGCACCTCTTGTTTATTGAGCGAGAGAGAGAGAGAGAGAGAGAGAGAGAGAGAGAGAGAGAGATTGGGTTTAATGTCCACTCTTTACAAAATAGGTAATTACAGGACTAACACATGGTTCAATTTTTTTTCAATAATTCGCTTGCGCGTGGAGATCTTTATCAGTGGGAGGAAACCATCCAAACCCCCTGGTATTTAGCACTCATTTCTTTCACAATCTTTTAAATCACCAAAATCATCTCATTTCTACTAGTTTAAAGCTGACCATTTAATTTTCAAAACTAATGTCCAATTTACAAGTATTTAATTTTCTGACAACTGTTCAAATTAATTATTTCTCAATACAACAAATATCTAATAGTAACTGCAGGAGGACCGCACTACACGCAAAACAAACATCTACAGGATAAACCTGCGAACAAGACAGAAAATAGACATTGCCATCCCTTCCCTCCCAAACAAATATCAAATTAGTTGAATGGATTCCGGGGGAAGCCATAAGCATCCACTGTACAGCTCTCATCTGATTTTGATTTGTTCCATTCTATGTTAAAGATATTATTATGAAACTTCGTCTTGTTGTTTAGTTTATAGAAAGGGTTAATGACAAATTCTTCGGATTATTATTTTTATTGTTTCCATGGAAACAGATTTGATTTAAATCTGTATCTATACATGTTGTTGATGACCGATTAGTGTTACATGTTCGGTGTTTTTTTCTATTCGCTGACAATCAATCAATTTAATATTTTAGTTCATCCATCACTGAAAACATAAAATCCATTTTAATTCATCAGTCAATCTAAATATAAAATATCGTATTCTTCATTCTTCAACCAGGTTGCTGAATACTGTAGTTAATTCTCCATTTCAGTTTGTTTCACTTCTATACATCAGGGTGGTATTTAGTGGGGGGTGCAGGGGGTACATTGAACCCCCAGAAAAATAGGGCTCCCGGAGAAATGGCGCCCTCCCTTCCAATCATCTGTTCCAAAATAAATTGACAATTTTTCAATTATAAAACAACACAGTTGATTATGATCACACTCAGTACAGGTCCGTAGCCAGGAAGTTGTTTTGGGGGGGGGGGGCAAAGATGTTTTCGGGAGGGCCAACTACCATGGGCATCTGCATGAATTTTGCGGTAAAGGCCAAATTTCTTGTGATATTGGGGGGGCAAGACTCAGTATTGGGAGGGCAGTTGCCCCTCTGTGCCACCCCCTGGCTACGTGCCTGACTCAGTAATGCTCTTTAGGTACGGATCATTCGGTCGGTTTTAAGGGCACCCTTCAGTTACATGGAGGCTATGGCGCCCCACCACTCTGATCGACCCCCCCCCTTTTAAAATCCTACATACGGCCCTGCTATACATAAACAACCTTTTTAGCCAACATAATTACTCGTGTTGACTTTAAATTTGTTAATTCGGATATGTTGAAAACATCTTTGAAGAATATATATTTTTTTTATATTATAACAGAACAAAGTTTGACAAGTAAATAAACATAGGTTCACAAGTAATAAGAGAGAGAGAAAAAAATTGGGTTAAACGTCCACTCAACAGAACTAGGTCATTTCAGGACTAACATATGGTTTAATTTTATTTCAATAATTCGCTTGCGCGTAGGGGTCTTTAGAAGTGGGAGGAAACCGGAGTACCCGGAGGAAACCCATGAGGTTGAGAAGGCACCCCTATCTCCATGCCACATACGCTCACACCAGGGCTCGAAACCACAGCGGCAAGCCTCGATGGAAACTGAGGATTGAGTACCGTATTTACTCTACCAGAAATGATCGCACCTGACACTTGTACAAGTCAATTTTCCCGCCCACACGAAACACCGTCTGCAAGTTCGCTACAAGTATACATTTAGTTCCGATGATTGACGATCTCTTGAGAATAATTTGAGATGTCTGGTAGATTGATAATCTACCGACAAATAAAACCTCTAGATACAACGTGAATTTGAGACGTCTGGTAGATTGATTCTACCGACCAATAAAACTCCTCCATACAACGTGGCTTTTACTTTCTGATTTATTTCAAGGTCAATGCCCTAAATTCTCCCCACGATATACAAAACATCCCATAATTCAACAGATATATATTTATGACGCTTGTGTAAATTGCGTTGACCCCTTGATGTCTTGGTAAACAAGACTCACTCTATTGACCGTGAACTGTCTGGGTAAACAGGACTAAATCTATTACTTCGTGACTAGTCAAGCATACGTCTCAAGTTTATTTTCCGACTTTGTCCCGTCTGCATATTGGTATAATTACCATTGATAGTCGTGTTACTATAAATAGATCTTAGGTCAAGATTCAAAACCACATTAATAAAGGGACACCAATAATACTGCCCCCCCCCCCAAAGTCAAAGTGACGTATCTACCAAATTTGCATTTTCCCGCTTTATTACACATAACGCTATTCCAAACACTTTTCTAACATCTGACAAAGGTAGATTAACGTATCGTTTCTCTTTCGTGTAAATCTCCAAGCAAGGGACAACAATAATACTTCAGTCACTTTCTATTCTCTGGCTTTCTGTTCTCCTGCTTCCTCCCACCCCTACAAGGCGTTCTGTCCTCCTGCTTCCTCCCACTGCTACAGACCCCCCCACCCCTACAGGGCTTTCTTATAGGGTCACCTGTCTAACCTTGTGGGTTTACTCCGGGTCCTCCAGTTTCCTCCCACTGCTAAGGACCCCAATGTGCAAGCGAATTATTGAAATAAAATGAAACCATATGTTAGTCCCAAAATAACCTCATTTGTGCCAAGTGGATGTTAAACCCCATTTCTCTCTGACTCTCTCTTCTGGTACTTTCTCTCTCTTTCTCTGTCTCTCCCTCTTCTCTCTCTCTTTCTCTCTCTCCCTCTCCTCTCTCTCTCTTACTCCCTCTTCTCTCTCTCTCCCTCTTCTCTCTCTCTCTATCCTTCTCACTCCCTCTCCCTCTCTCTCTCTCTTCTCTCTCTCCCTCTTCTCTCTCTCCCTCTTCTCTCTCTCTTTTACTCCCTCTTCTCTCTCTCACTCTCACTCTCTTACTCCCTCTTCTCTCTCCCTCTTCTCTCTCTCTCTTACTCCCTCTTCTCTCTCTCCCTCTTCTCTCTCCCTCTTACTCTCTCTTCTCTCTCTCACTCTCTTACTCCCTCTTCTCTCTCCCTCTTCTCTCTCTCTTTCTCTCTCTCCCTCTCTTACTCCCTCTTCTCTCTCTCTTACTCCCTCTTCTCTCTCTCACTCCCTCTTCTCTCTCTCACTCCCTCTTCTCTTTCTCTTACTCTCTCTTCTCTCTTACTCCCTCTTCTCTCTTTCTCTCCCTCTCTCTCTCTCTCTCTTTCTCTCTCTCTCACTCCCTCTCTCTCTCTCTCTTCTCCTCCTTTTTAAGTAGATTGTCTGGGAAGAAAGCCTCTAGTTAATCAATAGACAATTATTATTTTAAAATTAGCCGAGATGATTACGAACGAACGGCCCTACAACAATAACCCTACATGTTTTTACAAGCTTCCTGTGTGTATCTGATCAATGCGATTGGCCCCCGGGGCTGCGCTACTTTATGATCAATGATTTTCAATTAAACGTGATGATTTTACATCACCCCTGTGTTACGATGAGAGCATGTTATACAGGTCACATGATCCATGATGTTGAATCTGTATAACCAATCTATAAATCAATTGATATATACACAAGGATAGATTTTTATTTATACGAAAGAGAGAGAGAAATGGAGTTTAACGTCCACTCAACACAACTAGGTCATTTTGGGACTAACATATGGTTTAATTTTATTTCAATAATTCGCTTGCACCTAAAGGTCTTTAGCAGTGGGAGTAAACCGGAGTGCCCGGAGGAAACTCACGAGGTTGAGAAGGTGCCCCTATCTCCATGCCACATATGCTCACACCAGCGCTCGAAACCACAGCCACAAGCCAGAGGTAGAGGCACGGCACTCTAGACCACTAGGCCATCCCACCAACCCCCTTTTTTATACAGGTCAGAATTCTGTTGCGACATATTGGATACATGGGGTTTAACATCCACTCGACACAAAATAGATCATTTTGGGACTAACATGATTCCACAGCTCATAATTCTATGTCTAGTCATTCGAATGGTTCAGAAAAGCGAGTTTGTGTGCACAAGAGATCCCTTGACAGTTGGAATTCGATATGACAGTAGGCAATAGTGCCTCTGTCCAGGCCAAATATCCATCATAGCACACTGTATTAGCTCAGTAGGAGCAGTCCAGCCTCGTGGGTTTTCTCCGGGTCCTCCGGTTTCCTCCCACTGCTAAAGACCCCGATGCACAAACAAATTATTGATATAAAAATAAACCAAAATGACCTAGTTTGTGTCGAGTGGACGTTAAACCCCATTTCTCTCTCTCTCTCTCTCTCTCTCTCTCATGACAATGAAGGAGAAGTGTTATTTCTCCATCCTCTCTTGAGTTTTTCTCCTGGTCCTCCGGTTTCCACCCACTGCTAAAGATCAATACCCACAAGAGAATAATTGAAATATAATTGAACCATATGTTAGCCCAGAAATTACCTGGTTTGTGTCAAGAGTAAATGTTAAAATCTCTCTCTCTCTCTCTCTCTCTCTTACTCCCTCTTCTCTCTCTCTCTCTCTCTCTCTTCTCTTTCTCTCTCTCTCTCTCAGTAGGAGCAGAACCATAGGATGTTAATTGTTAAACCCCTGTTTCATTTCAATTCAGTTTTACATTCATAATGTCACAAATAAATCTTAAAGTACACAACGACCGACCGACTTTAATAGTACAGAAAAATCAATCTGTTTTGATACAGGTACATTAATTAATCATAAAAATCAATCTGTTTGATACAGGTACATTAATTAATCACAAAAAACAACCTGTTTTATACAGGTACATGTATCATTATTCCACTGTGAAGATGACAGGTGTTCTTTCATACAAGTTTAAAGGGACTGTCCCGAATAGAACAGAGCCTCAAAAATAAAAGTCCGAGTCTGTATGAAATTTAAACGCCAAAATATAGAAGAAAGGTGTTTATACCCTGACTAAAAATTTCAGCTTAAAATATTGAGTCGTTTGGACGTGAGCGTTAAAACAGCTTATCCGGACAGGTAACCCTTTTAAGATTTCGGGTCAATTCTTTTGTTGGGTGACCCGATAATCGATTCCCGTTCCTTTAGAGGTCTACACGGTGAATGGTCCATGTGCTGTACTTGATAACAAAAGGTAAATTTCACCGACACATTATTTTTATAAAATAAAAGTTTGGTTTTATTTTAAACCGCATAATACAGTTTGGGACACCGGACTCCATTTCAAGATGAAGACTGGTGGGTTTTAAGTTGTTTGAAAACATATATTGAGTTAGTTGCCGGGCCCTAAGGTAGGGGATCTTAATGGATTTAACACAAAATCAAACAGTTTTATTCTCAAAAATATTATCGGGATTGACCCTTTAAACTTGTTCCAGATGTGATGCCACATCACCGAGTATTAATCATTGGCTTGATAGCCCATATAATCATTTTATATACTTATTTATAATAAATAGTAAATGTTTTTACCCACATACTTCAAACAACTTTATTTGTGTTCTCCGTTCTAATCAATACCCTTTCCCCAGCACCAAAAGAACAAACAAAAAACGGATGGTGTAAAATGTCATTTATTAAATGACTATTAAAATGGATGATGAATTTAGCAATATATAAAAGTATTTAACATAATATAAATATATACATTAAGAATAAAAATAAACTCATAATTCCATCCTAGAACTTTGGTTGGGCTTAACAACTTAATGAATGAATGGCCAAACACATTTATTTTTCTATTTATTACAAAATAATGTTCTAGGATTTAGTCTGCAGCAGAAGGAATAACATTTAATATTTAGAACTAATTAACCTATACTTGAAATAACTTTATTTTTTTTTCTATTTATTACAAAATAATGTTCTAGGATTTAGACTGCAGAAGGAATAACATTTAATATTTAGAACTACGTATTTTACCCGTATCGATGTCATCTCCCTCAGTGATTGTAGCGACCTTGACCTAGCGAATATTTACTGCTCATCAGTGCAGAAAAGTTGGAACAGTAATCAGCTTTTTCAAGGACATCAAAATTATTACATAAATTTGTCTTAAAGACCATCCATCTTAGTGCAGAGAAGTTAAAGTGTTATACCTCTTTTTAAGGACAGTAAAATTATTACATAAATTACTCTCATAGAAGTGGTAGTACAGAGATCGGCCATTGTCATTAGACCTTGAACTACATTTCATTTCTAGTAGTAAGTGCAGGGGGACTGCACCACATATGATTTACACAAAAGACAAACATAAAGACAAGATACCATACTCAAAAAACAACAAACAATTCAAAAAGAGCGAATGGATCGGGGGGCTAGCCGTAAGTGTCCACTTCGCTGTACAGTCCCGGGGCTGTGGAGAGAGAGAGAGAGAGAGAGAAATAAATGGGGTTTAATGTCTACTTGACATAACTAGGTCATTTCGGGACTAACATATGGCGTAATTTTATTTCAATAATTCAATTGCACGTAGGGGTCTTTAGCAGTGGGAGAAAACTGGAGGCCCCGGAGAAAAGCCACAAGGTTGGACAGGCGACCCTACTCCTTGCCACGTACAACCGGGGATTCGAAACCTTACCAGTTGACTCAATTACAGGCTTTATGATACAGCGAACACACGCTAACCATTCAGCCATCCAAGTAGGAGAGTAGAAATGTTAAATTGAAATACTGTTGTAAATGCTGCGTTCTATACAGGTCACGTGATTAGTATGACGTAACGATGCTAAACAACTCACTTATTATACAGTTACCAAACTAACAACACGTCGCTACTACAGCTCGTCTAATTGTGTGTTTGGTGGTTCAATTACATGTAGTAAGTCACCAAATATTATAAAACCATCACAACTAAAGTAAGACATGCAGTTCTTTATTATTTATTGTCAATATCTTTATCAATCTGATTAAAATACAAATCTACTACATGAAGCTCTGGCCGTTTGTAGTGGAAGGCCACATTAAGAGGCCATACAAGCGGCTTTTGACCCTGTGACGCAAGAAATTTGATTAACGAATCAATGTTGATGTTTTTAGCAAGTTTACCCAGTGTTCTGTGCATCTCAACCGACCGTTTCATTGGCTAATCCCTCACCCTAACATCATCCAGAATATACATGTACGTACGTCAATTATAACAACTTCTTCTCCAGATTCTAGTGTAGTCAGGCCCGAAGCCAGAAACCTAAATTTAGCCGACATAGGGGGGCGAGGAAGATAAATTTCCGACAACAAAAATTCAATGAACATGGTCATCGCCGACTGCCGTAAGGAGGAAGAGGGGAGAACACAAAAATTAGAAGCTGTGAGAGTGAATTTAGGCCTCTATGACATGCAGGTGGCGAATGTGTCGGAAAATTAAGATTTTCCAGCCAACATTAACTATCTTTCGGCCGAATTTGAGAGGATATGTCGTACTAAAACTATCTCCCGGCGAAAATGCGAGCATAGCTAACCAGCGATTTTTTCCGACGCAGACAGAAAAATTCCGACAGGAACGGCTATGGGGGGCGGCTTGCTCCCCCGGCCCCCCCACTAGCCTCGGGCCTGAGTGTAGTAAAACAAAATTTTGAACTTTAAAAAACGAAACGAAATAGGATCAATGTTTTAATCAGACTTAATCTTGATTTGTTTGATCGGTTCGGAAAAGTAAAACGTCAAACTCCTTTTGAAATTCTCTTAAAGTACACAGAACGGCCATCTTTATTAGATGGCAGGCCACCTCTGGCTTGCAACTGTGGTTTTGAGTCCTGGTGTGAGCGTATGTGACATGGAGATAGGGGTACCTTCTCAACCTTGTGGTTTTCGTCCGGGCACTTCGGTTTCCTTCCACTGCTAAAGACCCCTACGCGCAAGCGAATTATTGAAATAAAATTAAAACCATATGTTAGTCCCGAAATGACCTAGTCGTATTGAATGGATATTAAACCCCATTTCTCTCTCTCTCTCTCTCTCTCTCTCTCTCTCTCTCTCTCTCCTCTCTCTATTATGGTCAAGACTTAATCTTGATTTGTTTGATCGGTACGGAAAAGTAGGACGTCAAACTCCTTTTGAAACTCTCTTAAAGCTCACAGAACGGACATCTTTATTAGATGACACAAAAAAGTAGGACATTGACCCACGTTTTTATTTCAAGTACAGAAAAATGATTCAATTGAAATACCATCCCAGCAGACACACGATAATTAAATATTCCCACGACGAGTCAAGATCATGTTCAATCTATCGCGTGGTTACACAATCAACAAGACGTTCAATCACTCGTTAATAGACCAGATCAATATGTCTCATGTGTGAGTTAGTTAAATAAATATGATATAATAAGACTATGTTGATCTAGACTAAATCAATGGGTAAAACATGCATGGTCAGTAATAATTGTCGAGTTTGTAGAATTTGTTTAAGGAAGCCTATCGAATGATCATTATGGCTCAATGACCAGAGCTTATCTGATGGCTGGATGATCAAAGCTTATCTGATGGCTGGATGACCAAAGCTTATCTGATGGCTGGATGATCAAAGCTTACGATTGTCAAGGTAGTCAGCTGTGATAAATATTCCTATTTTAAATCTGTACTCAATTACCATGGCAACATAATACCATTAAAAATATGTGGCATGGGTTTGGACTGGAACAACCAGGTAAAAAGTGGATCACATGGGCTAAATAGAAATATTGTCAAAATACATTTCCAACCCAGTCTGCTACTGCAAGCCTGGAAATAAGGCACATGTCACTGACAATGTCAGGCACGGATTCAGGCTTTGTCAGGCACAAAACCTCTGGTGTCTGTCATTTTGTCCGTCACTGATTTTTCTTTTTTATCGATATAATAACTACATATCCGGCATTAAGTTGAAAATGTCAGGTACTATTTCATTAGTGCCTGACATTTTGTCAGGTACATCTAAAACCGTTATTTCCAGGCCTGTACTGCTGTGGCAAAATTAATCGATGTCCATATATAGTAAACAGGGCAGTTAAAAGTTCTAAGCCTATCTATGAAAGACCTGTAAAAAGTCCCCTTCGAGATGTAGGGCCTACACACTTTTGCCAACAATGCTGCAAGGCCTGGAGGCCGACCAGGAAGAAATTTTCTTCAGCCACCCTAAAAACATGTTGTTTAAGCGGACATGACTTCATCATTGATAGGATAATAACAACCGTCAACTTCCTTGATATCAGCACTTTCACTAATTTTATCAAGTGGTCACTCCTGTTAAATGGTCACTCCTGTTAAGTAGTCACTCTCGTTAAATTTAAATGGTCACTCCCGTTAAGTAGTCACTCTCGTTAAATGGTCACTCCCGTTAAGTAGTGACTCCCGTTGAGCAGTAACTCCCGTTGACTGGTCACTCCCGTTAAGTGGTCACTCCCGTTAAACGATCTTTTATAAAAATTCACTTGAACGACTGCTGAACACAGATTCTACTGTATACACACGAGGTTTCCACAACAATTCATTGGTCATCGTTATCAAACATACCAATTTACTTAATAAATGTTAGCTCAACGATTTTTGATCTACATAATTTTTATAGAGGAGAGGTTACGAATTTGATCTACATAGGTAGGTTTATAGAGGAGAAACAAGCTTTTGATCTAC
The DNA here is from genome assembly GCA_917208275.1 of Patella pellucida. NCBI lineage: Eukaryota > Metazoa > Mollusca > Gastropoda > Patellidae > Patella > Patella pellucida. Next base: position 55,154,620 of record OU795044.1, on the reverse strand, counting down.
ATAGGTTTATAGAGGAGAGGTTACAATTTTGATCTACATAGGTTTATAGAGGAGAGGTTAGGTTTTTGATCTTCATAGGTTTAAAGAGGGGAAGCTAGGTTTTGATCTACAAAGGTTTATAGTTGAGAGGTTACAATTTTGATCTACATAGGTTTACAGAGGTTACGATTTTGATCTACATCTACATAGGTTTACAGAGGGAAAGCTAGATTTTTGATCTATATTAATGTTTATAGAGGAGAGACAAGGTAGGGTAATAAATAGAATTATATATCCCATCGTTTAGTGGTCTAGACAAACAAGGGAACAGGTCAAATATTACTTGTATATATAACTTCATAGTAAAACGGTTTTATATACCTATTATTTATGTCCCAACTTATATAATCACCCAGACATTCAGAGGTTACGAAAAAACCGAGGTCCTGTGTATACATTGAAGAGCACATATATATATATAAACCTTCTGCAGTTACAGGGAAATGAATATTAGAGTATGTAGCTTTGGCAGTTAGGGGGCCATCCATAAAGTACGTACGCTCAAAATGGGTAAAATTCAGACCCCCCCTCCCCCCTGTAGGCACATTTTGCCATTGAATTAACGCACCTGTACGCTTTTGGCATGACCCCCCCTCCCCCCTTCAAGCGTACGTACTTTATGGATGGCTCCTAGGGGAAATGGATATAAGAGGACGTTGTTGTCGCTGATAGCACACTGTATGGCATATACCCTCTCTATTATTAGTAACCCATTTGGAGCAAAACAGTAGGATGTTAAAACAACATTTTACAACTCAAACTAGGTCATTTCAGGACTAACATATGGTTCAATTTTATTTCAATAATTCGCTTGCGCGTAGGGGTCTATAACAGTGGTAGGAGACAGGAGGAGAGAGGGAAAAATGGGGTTAAACGTCCACTCAACACAACTAGGTCATTTCAGAACAAAGAAACCGGAGGACCCGGAGAAAACCCACAAGGTTGGACAGGTGACCCTACTCCTTGTCACGTAAAACATGGGAATCGAAACAACACAATTTGACTCAATGACAGATCTTATAATACATACATGGGGGCCATCCATAAAGTACGTACGCTCAAAATGGGTAAAATTCTGACCCCCCCTCCCCCCCTGTAGGCACATTTTGCCATTGAATTAACGCACCTGTACGCTTTTGGCGTGACCCCCCCTCCCCCCCCCCTTCAAGCGTACGTACTTTATGGATGGCCCCATGTACAACGCGCATTCGCTAACCATTTGGCCATCCAACCTCATTATAAATAAAGAAGAATACCATGTTTCCAGGTAGGGTATAGAAAAAGTTGTGGATGAAATCTATTCTCTGTTGATTGATTAAACAAAGTTTTATTAATGTGAAAATATTATCGTCTGTTTTTATTGATTTGAGGAAAAACATTCAATATTTTGTTTCATTAGCCTGAATAATATTCATTATTTATTCTTGGTGATAAAACCAACTTTCCAGTCAATAATATACATGTAACTCCACGGAGCAAATAATTAAAATATATTTCATAACAGTTATAACTATATTACACACGATGCAAGACTTGGACAAGATTTCACTGGCTATTATTAAAGCCCCAATACCACTCTTGTTGTAACTGAATAATATGTTCCAATCTTTATTCTGGTCAACAAATTGTGCTATTTTACACTATTCCAATTAATAAATGATACAAATTTCATCTTAACACACCTAATTTTAAAAATTGAAAAAAAAATCAACTACATGTCGTAACATGGTTTGAAAAGCCTTACGTAAGCACTTTCAAATGCAACTTGGATTAAAACATATTTTCGAACCCTCTGGACAAGTAAGATAGGTTATAATGGATAATTTACAAAACAGGGAGGACACTTAAAAATCTAGTAGTTAGATTAAGGCTAATATTTTTTTTCGGAACCTGTCAAACCAGCCAGAGTGTTATTGTCCCTTTAAACATACAAATATATTTTCTGTATTCAAATGTGGCCAAGTCAGTGGGGGTGAATGGCCGAATCGTTAGCATGTCTGCGTTGTATCGTAAAGTTTGTCATTGTATCAATTGGCGTGGTTTCGATTCCCAGGTTGTTTGTGACAAGGAGTAGGGTCGCCTGGCAAACATTGCGGGTTTGCTCCAGGTCTTCCGGTTTTCTCTCACTGCTAAAGACCTCTACGAGCGAGCTAATTATTGAAATGAAATTGAACCATATGTTAGTCCCTTAATGACCTGTATTGCATCGAATGGATGTTATACCCTATTTCTCTCTCAAATGTGAGCCAATAAAATGTTTAAACGTATTGTGTTAATGAGATGTTTAATTCCATTCCTGCCAAATTTTCCTATCCCAAAAATCTCTCTCTCTCTATCCAAAATAAATCAAAATGACCTTATGTTAGTTACTGAAGAGCTGGGATCACAGTGGCTGGTTCGCTAGCCTGGAGGTTGAGTGTTCGATCCCTGCATAGGCCGAGAAAGTTCATCTCGATTTTCCGGAGTGATGCAGAAGGAGGGCCTGACAAGGACAGTTGCCTAGTCGTTCGGATGGGACGAAAAACCGAGGTCCCGTGTACACATTGGAGTGCACGTAATAGACACCTTGGCAGTTGGAATTCGATATAAGAGTAGGCCGTAGCGCCGCTGCCCGGGCAAAATTTCCCTCAAAGCACACTGTATGGCGTATGCCCGTCTTCGATTAGCCCAGGTTAGGTGCTAAAGCATAGGACGTTAAACCCCATTTCATTCATTCATTACAGAGCTGAGAAAAGTGTGGCTGATATATCCCGTCTCGGTGAGATTATTTGATACTCGGGGACCATGGTGGCTCAGTGAGTAATGTGTTGGTTAGCTAACTAGGCGGTTACAGGTTCGATCCCAGTATTAGCCGAAAAGTACCCCAAGATTTTCCAGTGCTGTTTCCCTATTTCAGGGTCGAGGGCTGTCAAGGAACAGCATGTAGTCAAGAGATCTTTTACAGCGGCGCTACAGCCTACTCTTATATCGAATTCAAACTGCCAAGAGACCTTTTAAAGCGACTCTACGGCCTTCTCTTAAATTGAATTCCAACTGCCAAGAGATCTTTAAATTTATATGTACACCAATAGAGGACATGAGATATTTTCGTATAACCCCGACTTTAAAAATATCTACTGGTAGACCTATTATAAATATCTTCTGGTAGACCTATTATAAATATCTTCTGGTAGACCTATTATAAATATGTTCTGGTAGACCTATTATAAATATGTTCTGGTAGACCTATTATAAATATGTTCTGGTAGACCTATTATAAATATCTTCTGGTAGACCTATTATAAATATCTTCTGGTAGACCTATTATAAATATCTTCTGGTAGTTCTATTATAAATATGTTTTTCTATAATCTACAGTGTATTCTATTTGTTGTTTTTTTGGTAATTAAGCCAGATATGTTTTTATATAATTACCTGAGATTTATAAACAATGTGTTTAATTATATAAACAATGTTGTTAACTAGGTCAGTATTACATGACCTATATCTTATATAGGTCAGTGGTGTCTATAATTGACCTGTCATCAACCAACGGCCATTGTTGTCAATATATTTATATATTGTAAGTGTCAAGAAGAAGAAATCTATATTATTCTATTGTTAGAATATATACAACAACATACAGTCTATTATACCCAGAGGCGGATCCAGGAAATCCAGTTAGGGGGGGCCCGTAGGGGTCCCCTGAGAAAATTTTAGAAAAAATCGGGGTGTCACTGGTGATTTGTGGTGCATATCTATTTTTTTTTACTATTTTTTTTAGAGATTTAGGGCACCTAGGGCCCTCCTCCTGGATCCGCCCGCCTCTGATCATATCATAACCCATATGTTCCTGAAGCAACGGCCCCGAGTTTTACCACATCTAACCGTTAAACAGAGTGTTACATGAAGGGCTTGATAAGATGTAGGTAGTTATGGCGAGATCAAACCTTCTATTGAAAATGACCTAATACAAGGGTACAATAACCCATGTTCCTTGAAGCAACGGCCCTGAGTTTTACCACATCTAACCGTTCAACAGAGTGTTACATGAAAGGCTTGATAAGATGTAGGTACATGTAGTTATGCAGAGATCAAGCCTTCTATTGAAGATGACCATAACCTATAACACAAGAGTGTCTATGACCTTCTTCACATCAATAGCTGGTCGGATAGCCGTGGCGATAGAGAGGCGGCTTCTCACCAATGCAACGAGGGTTCAATCCCAGCTCAGAGCAAGAACTTTATCGTTGTAAGTGAGAGGGATATTCAGTCTCCCGTCCGATCAGGCAGGTTTCCCCCAGAGTTCTTCGGTTTCTTCCTGCAGTAATGATCGAAATCATTCGCACGATCTGTGCCAAGGGCCAAATTGGAAAAAGGCCTCAGGCCTAATTTGCTACCCTTGTAAAATGACGCAATTATTACCTAACACAGAGATGTTTAACATCAAGGTTGGTTGGTCACCTTCCATGGGGGGTTGGATGGCCGAATGGTTAGCATGTGCATGCTGTATCATACGGCCTGTCATTGAGTCAACTGGCATGGTTTCGAATCCCCGGTTGTATGTGACAAGGAGAAACGCCAGAAATGATAGCAGATGTTTAACCTCAAGGCTTGGAAACATAACAGGTTGATTGTTCCCCCCTAACACAGGTGATGGCTAACCATCCGTGGGGGGGCTGGGGGGGTTGGATGGCCCAATGGTTAGCATGTGCATGCTGTATCATACGGCCTGTCATTGAGTCAACTGGCGTTGTTTTGAATCCCCGGTTGTACATGACAAGGAGTAGGGTTGTCTGTCCAACCTCATGGGTTATTTCCAGGTTCTCCAGTTTCCTCCAACTGCTAAAAAGACCCCTATGCGCAAGCGAATTATTGAAAAAAAATTGAACCATACGTTAGTCCCGAAAAGACCTTAGTTGTGTCAAGTGGACGTTAAACAATTATTTCTCTCTCTCTCTCTCTCTAAGCTTCTGTGCATCGGTTACTTCTGACCTAACACAGGGATGTCTAACAGTCTTGGCATTTTATATGTACATGTATATGGTCGCTCGGTCACCCCTGACCTAATACAGTGATGTCTAACCTCAAAGGGCAGGGGCGTGATACCTAAAAGTTTGCCCATCCCTTATCACTAACCTATAAACCTTATCTGAAAGCCAGTAAAATTAACTATACCACATTTAAGAGATGGCTGTCATTTAATCTCCAAATTTTATTTTAATAATTCAACCTCACATCAAGTTATTTCATATTTAGATGGAAACATTTATAATAAAGTCCCTGGTTCAACCCCATTTCATTGATAATTGATAATAATATACATATGTTTCTATTTGATAACAATTGAATATGAAAACAATTGAATATGATAACAATTGAATATGATAACTTTAACAATTGGATATGATAACAATTGAATACGATAAAATTTGAATATGATAACAATTGAATATAAAAACAATTGAATATGAAAACAATTGAATATGATAACAATGGAGCAGTGTGATGTTTTCAGATAAGTCAAGGTTCACTGTTGATTTTTTTGACAGATGTAGGAGGGTGTGGCGTCGTCGAAACGAGCTCTTCCAAGATGTTAACGTCATTAGACATGATCGATTTGAGGGGGGGGGGGGGGTCTGTTATGGTGTGGGGAGGCATCACTCTTGCTGGAAGAACGACTTTACATGTTGTTGCAGGGCGTGTTACAGGCCAGTACTATGGGGACAACATCTTTGCAGTCCATGTTGTGCCGTTCGGTCATCAAGATGGGGTGAATCATATTCAAAATACTGTTCTGCTCCTTAACTGGGCTAAGGAAGACAGGCATACCCATACAGTGTGCAATGAGGGAAATTTTGCTCTCTCTAACGCCATACAGTGTGCAATGAGGGAAATTTTGCTCTCCCATCTTTCTCTCTCTCTCTCTCTCTCTCTCCAGATGGTTTAATGAAGAAGGGCAATGTATCATGGGGTTGACCTTACTCCTTATCACATGTCATTGGTTTCTATGATCGATCGGTTGTAAAGGATTCAAAACAAGTAAGATTATTCAACAAGTTTATCTATAGGTAAGATAATATACAGGTTAACGACCCCCCCCCCTCACCTGTTGGCCATCGTTAACAGGTGTTTTATCTGGAGACACAATTCACCTCGACATGGAGGCCTGGTGGGTAACCTTGACATGGAGGCCTGGTGGGTAACCTTGACATGGAGGCCTGGTGGGTAACCTTGACATGGAGGCCTGGTGGGTAACCTTGTGGTCTAATTATAAAACAGTTCACTAGTGGTCTAAAATGCTGCACTAAGGGTTGGCAAGTAAGCAAAGGGTCTAAACTTTGACATAAAGATAGATAGGTAACTTCACTAACTTGAGGGTCTAGCATGTTACAATGTTAGTGCACACCCTGCTTCATGCATTACACTGGTCACAAGAATTCATTATAGTGGTCTAAAATGCTGCACTAAGGGTTGGCAAGTAAGCAAAGGGTCTAAACTTTGACATAAAGATAGATAGGTAACTTCACTAACTTGAGGGTCTAGCATGTTACAATGTTAGTGCACACCCTGCTTCATGCATTACACTGGTCACAAGAATTCATTATAGTGGTCTAAAATGTTGCACTAAGGGTTGGTGAGTAAGCAAAGGGTCTAAACTTTGACATAAAGATAGATAGGTAACTTGGGGGATCCAACATGTTGCAGTAATTTAGATTTCGAAATAATCTGTACACTCTGCCTTGTGCGAAATGAAATGAAATAGGGTCGAACGTCCTACTATTATGCACCTAACATGGGCTAATTGAAACGGGCATATGCCATACAGTGTGCTATGAGGAAAATTTTGCATGGGCAGCGGCGCTTTGGCCTACTCTTATATCAATTCCAACTGTCAAGGGATCTTTTACGTACATGCCATGTGTACATGGGACCCCGGTGTTTCATCCCATTCGAACGACTACCCTGCCTTGTGCATTACACTGGTCACAAGAATTCATTATAGATGATCTAAATTGGGGTAACTCAGGAAGAGGGGGATTGGGAGGGTTGAAGGAGGGGGGGGTGTAAAATGGTCTAAGAAGATATATTTACTGTAGTTCTCCTTTAATTCAATCAATCAGTCAATAAAAACACATAAATAAACCTGTATCTTAACTCGTATCTTATCTACAGAGATAATACTCGACAATATTTCCGCTCATAAACTAACCGAGATCATCGTAAATTACTGGTAAAACTCATAAAACTAAGTCTTCCCACCATTAATTTACAGTTATAATAGATTTATATTTCTTTATCTTTACATATTAACATTCATTACATCTTTCATAAAGAGGAGAGAGAGAGAGAGCTAGGGAGAGAGAGAGATGAGCGAGTGAGGGAAGAGAGAGAGAGCTAGGGAGGGAGGGAGAGCCAGGGAGAGAGGGAGAGAGAGAAGAGAGAGACAAACTAAGTCTTCCCACCATTTATCTACAGTTATAATAGATTTATATTTCTTTATCTTTACATATTAACATTCATTACATCTCTCATAAAGGGGGAGAGAGAGAGAGAGAGAGAGCGAGGGAGGGAGAGAGAGAGAGAGCCAGGGAGAGCCAGGGAGAGAGGGAGAGAGAGAAGAGAGCCAGGGAGAGAGAGGGGGAGAGAGACAAACTAAGTCTTCCCACCATTAATCTACAGTTATAATAGATTTATATTTCTTTATCTTTACATATTAACATTCATTACATCTTTCATAAAGAGGAGAGAGAGAGAGAGAGAGAGGGGGAGAGCCAGGGAGAGAGGGAGAGGGATGAGAGAGAGAGAGCCAGGGAGAGAGGGAGAGAGATGAGAGAGAGAGAGAGAGATTATTCCTTGTAAGCCAAGGTTGAAAAAATGGGGTTTAACGTCCACTTGCTAGATAATAGGAGAAAGCTAGAACGAAGACGGTCCTAAGCATATTATGACTTCATATATGGATTATGGGTTCGGGTAAGGGTAAGGCTTGGTTAAGGGTTAGGGTTAAGGTTAGCCCTGTCTAAATCTCGAGACTCTTGACGAAATCTGCAGGTCCTAGCCCTTATCCTAACCCACAATCCACATATGACGTCATAAAATGTTAAGGACTGTCTTCAATCTCAACCAATATCCCTGTCCCCCTCTCAACCAATATCCCAGTCAACCCTCAACCAATATCCCAGTCCCCCTCTCAACCAATATCCCAGTCAACCCTCAACCAATATCCCAGTCAACCCTCAACCAATATCCCAGTCAACCCTCAACCAATATCCCAGTCAACCCTCAACCAATATCCCAGTCCCCTCTCTCAACCAATATCCCAGTCAACCCTCAACCAATATCCCAGTCAACCCTCACCCAATATCCCAATCACCTCTCTCGACCAATATCCCAGTCACCCCTCTCTCCACCAATATCCCAGTCAACCCTCAACCAATATCCCAGTCAACCCTCAACCAATATCCCAGTCAACCCTCAACCAATATCCCAGTCAACCCTCAACCAATATCCCAGTCCCCTCTCTCAACCAATATCCCAGTCCCCCTCTCAACCAATATCCCAGTCCCTCAAGATAAAAACTAGACATATAAAGATAATATTATATGTGAATATGAGGTAGAAAAGTGAGAACTGGATGACTTATAATTGACATGTGAACAGGTATAAAACTTGCCATATCATTGATTGTTCTTTATTCTCACCTGTATGACCCCAGGTGATATTTATATAAACCTACCTTTATTATATATACCTTACAGCAGGTACTCTCTCTCTCTCCACTCTCTCTTTTTTCTTCTCTCTCTACTCTCTCTTTTCTTTCTTTCTCTCTCTCTCTATCTCTCTCTCTTTCTCCCCACTCTCTCTTCTCTCTCTGTCCCTCCCCACTCTCTCTTCTCTTCTCTCTCTTTCTCTCCCCACCCAGTCTCTTCTCTTCTCTCTCTCTACCCTCTCTCTTTCTCTCTCTATCTCTCTCAGTAACAACAGATCTCCCTCTCTCTCTCTCATATTATATATGGGTATGTTCCAATTAGATAGGACTAGGAGATAGGGTTTGACCTTTCTGATTTTACTGGGTGAATGATAACAAATAAGCCATACAGTGTGCTATAAGGGATTTTTTCCCCAGCCAACTTTCAAGGTTGCTTTTGTATACACACCAATGTGTACATGTGACCTTGGTTTTACACTCCATCCAAACAACTAGACATGTACTTTGTGCTTATCAGGCCCTCAATCCTACCCATTGTATCATTATTATTTCCCTTTTATTATTTTTCAAACCTCTTTGATGTTGGTGGAATTAAAGTAATGATTACAGTGAATCAGATGTTTCTATAAGTAATAATTATAATAATAATAATAATAATCGCGCCATTTTACAAGGGTAGCAAATTAGGCCTGAGGCCTTTTTCAAATTTGGCCCTTGGCACAGATCGTGCGAATGATTTCGATCATTACTGCAGGAAGAAACCGAAGGACTCGGGGGGGAAACCTGCCTGATCGGACGGGAGACCGAATATCCCTCTCACTTACCACGATAAAGTTCTTGCCCTGAGCTGGTATTGAACCCTCGTTACGCGTTGCATTGGTGATACAAGGAAGTCGACTTGTTGGTTGATTTCCCCTTTATTGTGTTATATTCTTTAATGCTTTATCAGGGGTGGATTCAGAAGAGGGGAGGGGGGGGGGGGGGTCAGCTACATAAACAAATTTATAAAACAATTTATTATCAGATGATGGAATGGGATTGGCATTCAAAGCTTGAAATAAGGGGGGGGTAGGGTGGCCTAGTGGGCTAGAGTGTCGCGCTTCGACCTCTAGCTGGCTGTTCACCTCTGGCTTGCGGCTGTGGTTTCGAGCCTTGGTGTGAGCGTATGTGGCATGGTGATAGGAGATAGGGGTGCCTTCTCAACCTCGTGGGTTTCCTCCGGGCACTCCGGTTTCCTTTAAGGCTAAAGACCCCTATACACAAGCGAATTATTGAAATAAAATTAAAACCATATGTTAGTCCCGAAATTACCTAGTTGTGTTGAGTAGACGTTATAAACCCCATTTTTCTCTCTCTCTCTCTCTCTCTTGAAATAAAGATATAGCTCAATGTGTTTGTATGCCTACGTAATTTACAGATGATAATGGTATCATGCATTGTCATATTTTCTTATTAGGAGCCAGGCACCCCCCCCCCCCCCAGAGGCGGATCCAGGGGGGGGGGGGCTTAGGTGCCCAGCCCCCCCCTTAATCACTAAAAAACAGTTTAAAAAAATAGATATGCGCCACAAATCACCACTGACAACCCGGTTTTTTTTCAAAAATTTTCTTAGGGGGCCCCCCCTTACTGGATTTCCTGGATCCGCCTCTGACCACCCCCCCTCCCCTTGCAAAAATTCCTGGATCCACCCCTGTTTATGTACCTAGTTTGATTGTTTTCTTAACATGTTTGTTGATGCAAGACGGTCAGATGTAAAATATTAACAGAGTGAATGCACGACAATATTATACAACATTTAGAGCATGACATCAATAAGGTCATCAAGATCATTGAATAACCCGACTGATCCTTTTAAAGCCCCAATACCACTCTTGTTGGAACTAAATAATTTGTCCCAATCTTTATTCAGGTCAACAAATTGTACTATTTTACAATACTACAATTAATAAATGACACAAATTTCATCCTAACCCACCTAATTTTAAAAATTAGAAAAAATCAACTACATGCCGTAACATGGTTTGAAAAGCCTTACGTAAGCACTTTCAAATACAACTTGGATTTAAACATATTTTCGAGCCCTCTGGACAGGTAAGATAGGTTGTAATGGATGATTTACGCAACAGGTAGGACACTTAAACATCTTGTAGTTAGAATAAGGCTAATTTTTTTTTCTGGACCTGTCAAGCCAGCAAGAGTGTTATTGTCCCTTTAACGGAGTGAATGCACGACAATTATTATTAGACAACATTTAGAGCATGACATCAATAAGGTCATCAAGATCATTGAATAACCCGACTGATCCTTTTAAAAAATTCACACACCAACATATAATGGCATTTCTAATCAATTAGTAAAATTTTTTATTGTAATTTCTAATCAATTATGTTCAGTGAACTGTCACCAGGGTCTGTCTAGTCTAATAAGAATGAGACTGAAGGGAATAATGTGTCCTAATAGTAATATTTTAATACATGTATATAATTAATATTATAATCTTCTATAAACATCACTCAACTGGCAAACAATATATATTTACATCCCACTTATACCTCGTTGCCAGTGGCAACCTTTGATAAAAGTGGCCTGTTTATTTCCAAGAGTACTGTTCATTCCCGACACACGAACACTTCTACACCGTTTAAGATACCATTCAAGCAATAAGTAGCGGACGTTTAGTCCGGCCCAGATCGCAATGATAACGATAGCTCTATTCAAAGCAACCTGAGAATCACACCAAACAAGTAGTCAAAATCACAGTAACAAAACAAACCGGGTGGAACAAACTGGCAGTTCAAAAATATATACAATATTATTAAATTAAAATAAAAACATATTACAAAAATCAATTATTATACATATCAATTGGCATCTATTCCACAATTTGGTTTGATTTATATTAATATGCAAAACATATAAATTAGAATACTAAATAATTATATCAATTGTGAGGATAGAAGGCGCAGTTCTCTTGCTGGACCCTTCACAGGCATTCAAAATAAGCAGGATGAAAAAGAAACGCCTAGAAAGACATACACTTTATTACAAATAATTCGCTGATGCATACTTTCACCAGGAATGACCCACGTTTCGCATTTCCTTTACACTACATTTAATAATAATATTATTAATATCGCAGTCCTCTTCGCCATAGACAAGTTGTTTTGACGAGTGTTCTAAACAAACACGTGATAGTTTTACTCCCAGCGGTATACCAATACGCACGTGTAAATACTATTCAGGTCACCTCTCCACTGCGCAATCATTCTACCATGAAATGTAACGTGAGGCTCAAAAAGGGATAAATGAAAGAGCATTTGACACGTTTCGGTTGAAACGACTCGATAATAAATACTATTTTCACATTTTCCTTCACAATACTCGATAGAAATGTGATGTAAGTCAGTTATTAGCACCTTTCCTCGGTGTATCGGTGAATATCAGGACAGTTTTGGTCGGGGGTTCAGCCGAGGCGAAGCCTGATATTCACCGATACACCTCGGAAAGGGTGCTAATAACTACTACATATACATGTATACATCCAAACTGGTAAACCAATTATCATTACTTATCATTCATCAGTGGATCCATAACATGTATCTTTGAGAGTGGTGTGTGGTGATGTTTGGTGTGTGGTGTTGTTTGTTGGCGTCTAGTGGTGTTTGGTGGTGTCTAGTGGTGTTTGGTGTGTCTAGTGGTGTCTAGTGATGTTTGGTGACGTCTAGTGGTGTTTGGAGGTGTCTAGTGGGGTCTAGTGGAGTTTGGAGGTGTCTAGTGATGTTTGGTGACGTCTAGTGGTGTTTGGTGGTGTTTGGTGGTGTTTAGTGGTGTTTAGTGGTGTTTGGTGATGGATGGTGGTGTTGTCTAGTGGTGTTTGGTGATGGATGGTGGTGTATGGTGGTGTTGTCTAGTGGAGTTTGGTGGTGTCTAGTGATGTTTGGTGACGTCTAGTGGTGTTTGGTGGTGTTTAGTGGTGTTTAGTGGTGTTTGGTGATGGATGGTGGTGTTGTCTAGTGGTGTTTGGTGATGGATGGTGGTGTATGGTGGTGTTGTCTAGTGGTGTTTGGTGATGGATGGTGGTGTTGTCTAGTGGTGTTGTCTAGTGGTGTTTGGTGATGGATGGTGGTGTATGGTGGTGTTGTCTAGTGGTGTTTGGTGATGGATGGTGGTGTATGGTGGTGTTGTCTAGTGGTGTTTGGTGATGGATGGTGGTGTATGGTGGTGTTGTCTAGTGGTGTTTGGTGATGGATGGTGGTGTATGGTGGTGTTGTCTAGTGGTGTTTGGTGATGGATGGTGGTGTATGGTGATGGATGGTGGTGTTGTCTAGTGGTGTTTGGTGATGGATGGTGGTGTATGGTGGTGTTGTCTAGTGGTATTTGGTGGTGTTTGGTATTTGGTGGTGTCTAGTGGTGATGTTTTGTGTCTGCTGGTATTTTGTGGTGTCTAGTGGTATTTGGTGGTGTCTAGTGGTGTTTGGTGGTGTTTAGTGGTATTTGGTGGTGTCTAGTGGTATTTGGTGGTGTTTGGTATTTGGTGGTGTCTAGTGGTGTCTAGTGGTTGGTGGTGGCTGGTGGTGTCTTGTGGTGTTTGGTTGGATCTAGTGGTACATGTATTTGGTGGTGTCTAAGTTTTAAGCAGTATACAGATGCCCATTTAATCTCTAACCATTAAATACATGTACATATCCAAGCAGGCATATTTACAGTTTCAACTAAGTGAACTAAGGCAGTAGCGGATTATCAGTGAGGCTGGTGAGGCTGCAGCGTCAGACCCAAAGGTTTTTTTTTAAAACTTGTCTAGACTTGTCTGATTTTGATATGATTAAAGATAGGTTGCCAGGCAACGAAACATACGCCCACAGCAGCTAAATCGTCCGGGCAGTCAACAAGAGTTGTCGCATATTTTACTTTTTTCAGTAATGAAACACTTATAATACACTAGAATCATACAACAAGTAACAACTCATTATGTAATTATCAGAAAATTATTCGAATTTGTTTGGCTTTGATAAGTTCTCCTCCATGCTAACGTTTAGTATACGAAACACTTAATATTCTGAAAATCAATAGGATTCTTCGTCTCATGACCTTCAATACTGTGTATAAATTTCAAGTCAATCGGATATTAACTTTAGCCTCTAGAGCATCAACAAGATTTTTTGAAGTGATCAAGGGCCATAACTCTAACAGTAATTATCGAGAATCGCTGAAAGTCCCTAGGCTTCTTTGTTTCATGACCCTCAACACTGTGTATAAATTTAAAGTCAATCGGTTATTAACTTTAGCCTCTAGAGCATTCACAAGTGATCAAGGGCCATAACTCTGGCACTAATTATCGGATATCGCTGATAATCCCTAGGCTTCTTCGTCTCATGACCGTAAACACTGTGTATAAATTTAAATTCGATCGGATATTACCTTTAGCCTCTAGAGCTTTAACAAGATTTTTCAAAGTGATCAAGGGCCATAACTCTGGCAGTAATTATCGGATATCGCTGAAAATCCCTAGGCTTCTTTGTCTCATGGCCTTAAACACTGTGTATAAATCTTATTTCAATCAGATATTAACTTTAGCCTCTAGAGCGTTCACAAGATTTTTCAAAGTGATCAAGGGCCATAACTCTGGATGCAATTATCTGATATTGCTGAAAATCAATAGGGGACTTCCTCTAAAGACCTTAAACACTGTGTATAAATTTAAAGTCAATCGGATATTAATTTTAGCCTCTAGTGCGTTCACAAGATTTTTTGAAGTGATCAAGGGCCATAACTCTGACAGCAATTATCGGAAATCGCTGAAAATCAATAGGGGTCTTCCTCTCATGACCTCAAACACTGTGTATAAATTTAAAGTCAATCGGTTATTAATTTTAGCCCCTAGAGCGTTCACAAGAAATTGTGGACGACGGACGGACGGCGGCAATATACGACCACATTTCTATGTGGGCGTATAAAAATGCATAGACAATGTCAGACACAAATTCAGGCTTTGTCTTTTTTGCGGATATTATGAATACATGTCTGGCACTAAGTTGAAAATGTCAGGTACTATTCCATTAGTGCCTGACATTTTGTCAGGTGCATCCAAAACTATAATTTATTTCCAGGCCTGTATATATAAAACTACAATATATTTACTTACTCAGAGTCAATGACGAGATGAGAGATGATGTATTGAGGGTTGAGAGAAAAGTAGGGACATACTTTTCAACCCAGTGAACTTCTAATCAAATTATGGTCAATTAAAATTTGTAATTAAATGTTCTCCTTCATCTTTGTATAGATAGTATCGTCTGTCTAGGGTGATAGAGTACAGGTTGTTAGGCTACATGTATATAGTGTTAATAGAGAGAAAGAGAGAGCGAGAGAGAGAGAGGGAGTGAGGGGGAGGGAGGGAGAGAGAGAGAGAGAGAGGAGAGGGAGGGAGGGGGAGGGAGGGGGAGAGAGAGAGAGAGAGGAGAGAGAGAGGGAGGGGGGAGAGAGAGGTAGTGAGGGGGAGAGAGGAGTGAGAGAGGGAGGGAGGGGGAGGGAGGGGGAGAGAGAGAGGAGAGAGAGAGGGAGGGGGGGGAGAGAGAGGTAGTGAGGGGGAGAGAGGCGAGAGAGGGAGGAGAGAAGAGAGAGGAGAGAGGAGAGAGAGAGAGAGAGAGAGGGAGAGAGAGAGAGAGGGGAGAGAGAGAGAGGGAGGGGGGAGATATGGGGTTTTAACTCAACTGGACACAGACTACATGTAGATCAATTGGGGACTAACATACGGTTTTAATTTTATTTCAATATTTTGCTTGCAAGTAGGGGTCTTTAGTAGTGGGAGGGAGGAAACCGTAGGACCCGGAGAAAACCCACGAGGTTAGTCAGGCGACTCTACTCCAGGTACAACCGGGGAATCAAAACCATGCCAGTTGCCTGGAGTCTAGGGTGATGGAGTACAGGTTGATATAACTATATCTCAAACAGTTGCTTCAACTAGGGAGGTTGGGATGGTCTAGTGGTCTAAAGTGCCGTGCTTCGACCTCTAGCTGGCCGGTCACCTCTGGCTTACGTCTGACTTGCACAGAGTCTTAAAAAAAAGGGGGTTGGGGTTGCCTAGTGGTCTGGAGTGCCGCACTTCGACCTCTAGCTGGCTGGTCACCTCTGGCTTGCGTCTGTGGTTTCGAGTCCTGGTGTGAGCGTAAGTGGCATGGAGATAGGGGCGCCTTCTCAACCTTGTGGGTTTCCTCCGGGCACTCCGGTTTCCTCCCAATGCTAAAGACCCCTACGCGCGCAAGCGAATTATTGAAATAAAATTAACCCATATGTTAGTCCTGAAATGACCGAGTTGTGTTGAGTGGAGGTTAAACCCCATCTCTCCCTCTCTCTCTCTCTAAATTGCTGTTTAGTAATTAGGATTTTCTCAGTTCTCTCTCTCTCTCTCTCAGTTCTCTCTCTCTCTGTCTCTCTCTCTCTCTCAATTGCTGTTTAGTAATTAGGATTTTCTCAGTTGAATACTTTGTTTGGATTTGTGTGATTGACAAGAAGTAGTCTTGCCTGCCGAGGAGACCTGTTAACTATAAAGTTTTATACATGTATGTGACAAGGAGTAGTGTTGCTGACTTGCTGTCTGCCGAGCCCAGTTATAATGTACCGATTTGGTAACAAAATGGCGACTTAAGTCGAAGTTGGCGAGACTCTCTGTGTGTAGACATGGCTCTAGGCCACTCATCCAATGTTAGTTAATGTTATACATGTTTTCCTGATTCGATAATTAAATTCAACCTGTGTACTCAAGTACACACAGATTTTATACCGTTATTTTGGTAAGGAAAGAAATTAACAGAGAAAGTGGACCGATTATTCTGTAAGTTCTCCAGGAATCAAAGAGATTGTCTGAGATTGTCTGATAAAAAGTAAACATATCAAAGAGAGAATTTCCTAAAAAAAAAGAATTCTCTCATAATAATTTAATTTATATTTGATAAGATGATTTACATTAATAACAGAAACATAATCATTTTAACTTTTGAACTTTCTCAATTCACATTAAAATTTCTAAATGTTACACTTAGTAAAAGGAACTTAAACTTTCTAAATTCACATTAAAATTTCTAAATGTTACACTTAGTAAAAGGAACGGTTAAACTTTCTAAACTTACTTTGAAATCATTAAAGAATAGTAAAAGGAACTATAACTGCATCGAGGGTTCAATCCCAGCTCAGGGCAAGAACTTTATCGTTGTAAGTGAGAGGGATATTCGGTCTCCCGTCCGATCAGGCAGGTTTCCCCTGAGTTCTTCGGTTTCTTCCTGCAGTAATGATCGAAATCATTCGCATGATCTGTGCCAAGGGCCGAATTGGAAACAAGCCTCAGGCTTAATTTGCTACCCTTGTAAAATGACGCAATTATTATTATTATTATTATTAACTAAATCTGTTGTACGGTATAACACATTGAACTTTAAAAATGTAGGCCTACAATTAAAATTTTTTGATATTGTTATTCTATTAGACTGGGGCCAGTTTCACAAAATTTTAACTAAGATAAAATCCAAATTTTAGTAATTTGATTGGATAATATTATTAGATTGGTTTTAGTGCTTACTCAATCAGAATTGAAGTATCTACTAAAATTTTGATTTTATCTTAGTTAAAATTTCGTGAAATAGTAACCTGGTGGTGAAATGTTTGCCTCGTTATAAATAAAAAGGGTTTGTGTTCTTCAGCTGACGTTTCTCTAATAATAAAAATAATAAATCTACACCAAATGACCTGAAAACATGTAATCAAGTTAAAGGTGCAGCCAATTGGGTTATTTACCCAGTGACCTGGGTTCTTAATGTTATAAGAGAGAGTGAGAGAGAGGGAGAGAGAGAGAGAGAGAGAGAGAGAGAGAGAGAAAGGAAATATACCCATGACCTGGGTTCATTAATGTAATGAGAGAGAGAGGGAAGGAGAGAGATAGAGGAAATGGGGTTTAACATCCACTCGACACAACTAGGTCATTTCGGAGAGAGAGAGAGAGAGATTTTAACATTCATTCCACACAAACCAGGTCATTTCGGGACTAACATATGGTTCAATTATATTTAAATTATTCGCGTGTGGGTAGGGATTTTTAGCAGTGGTGTAGTTCAAAAGGCCTGACAAGGGACAATGCATAGTCATTCCGAGGGGGAGCGTATCATTGTGTCACCGTGCCGCTATGCTGCCGTCCCTTATTGTTTAAGGTTAGGGTACCCTAACCCTAACCCAACCCTAACGGCGGCATAACAGGTCGGCGGCATAACGGGTACCTCCCCGATCCGAGGTCCCATGTACAGAAAGAACCCTTGTCAGTATGAATTGGATGTAAGAGTAGACCGTAACATGAAATGGTGTTTAACGTCCTACTATTATGCCTCTCAAACCCAGGCCCAAAGCCAGAAACCAAAATTTAGCCCACATAGGGGGGCGAGGAAGATAAATTTCCGACAACAAAAAATCAATGAACGAAGGTCATTGCCAACTGTCGTAAGCAGGAGGATGGGAGAGCACGAAAATTAGAAGCTGTGAGAGTGAATTTAGGCCTCTATGACATGCAGGTGGCGAATGTGTCGGAAAATTAAGAGTTTCCATCCGACATTAACTATCTCTCGGCCCAATTTGAGACGATATGTCGTACTAAAACTCTCTCCCGGCGAAAATGCGAGCATAGCTAACCAGCGATTTTTTTCGACGCAGACAGAAAAATTCTCGGGCCTGGTCAAACCCCATTTTATTTTAGGTGTTATTTCAATCCTTAATCCCTTTATCATAAGTGCAAAAATATTTAACTAGGACTGTCAAAGAAACATGTTCAAAGTTCATTATTTTCCTTATTTAGCAAAACTAAGACATAATATTATGATGACCTTTCGTTGACCTTTCACCTTTTGAATACAGAGAGGTCGTGGGATAATTAGCATGTGGTATATAATATGTATGATATAATTATATAATAGTGTGGTATATTTGGGCGGTGTTGAAGGAATATATTCAATTACTGTTATACAAACATCTATTTAATAACAGGGTCGATAACCGTTCTTCTTATTGTAACTCAAGTTTCAGTCAATCCTGCCTATATACATGTATACCGGTAGCCTTAAAGGGACAATAACACTCTTGCTGGCTTGACATGTGTCTAGAAAAAAAAAAAAGCCTTATTCTAACTTCTAGATGTTTAAGTGTCTGGCAAGGGACAACATACAGTTGTTTGGATGGGATGAAAAACCAAGGTCCCATGTACGCATTGGCTTGAACGTAAAAGAACCCTTGACATTTGGAATTTGATATAAGAGTAGGCCATAGTGCCGCTATCCGGGCCAAATATTCCTTATGGCACACTGTGAGTATGCCCGTTTTCATTAACGACAACTTGGTTGCAGAATAATAGGATGTTAAAACCCATTTCATTTTTCTGATTATCATCCTATTGTAAAATGGTTATTAATTTGTCTGGTAGACGGCCTCCAGCTATTGTAACGCTACACTGCTGATCGGATCCACGCTAACCAATGTGTCTGAGCTATCATATAATCCTTCAAAACACTGATTTCTCCATTCCGCCATATTGCAGCCTCCATTATTAAACTTAGTCCCGAAATGACCTAGTTTGTGTTGAGTGGATGTTAAACCCCATTTCTCTCTCTCTATCTCTATTGTTAGTCCCGAAATGACCTAGTTTGTGTTGAGTGGACGTTAAACCCCATTTCTCTCTCTCTCTATTGTTAGTCCCGAAATGACCTAGTTTGTGTTGAGTGAACGTTAAACCCCATTTCTCTCTCTCTCCATTATCCAACATGGATAACACACTGATCAAATGAAACCTCGGAACAACGGACAATAGAAGATCCCAGAAACTGCTTTTGCTTCACACATCGAGAAGACTTTCAACTCCTGAATAAACATAAGTTCTACAGAGATGAGAAGACGAACATAGTCGGTAGAGTGTTCACAAAAAACTTGTTGACAGACTTGGGTGATCTCATAAACCAACAGAACAGAGAGAGAGAGAGAGAGAGAGAGAGAGAGAGAGAGAGAGAGAGAGATAGAGAGAAATGGGGTTTAACATCCACTCAACACAACTAGGTCATTTTGGGAATAACACACAGTTTAATTTTATTTCAATAATTCGCTTGCGCGTAGGGGTCTTTAGCAGTGGGAGGAAACTGGAGTGCCCGGAGGAAACCCACAAGGTTAAGAAGTCGCCCCTATCTCCATGCCACATACGCTCACAACAGGGGTCAAAACCACAACCGCAAGCCAGAGGTGGCCGACCAGCTAGAGGTCGAACCGTGGCACTCTAGACCACTAGGCCATCCCAACCCCCAGAGAGAAATGGGGTTAAATGCCCTATTAGTCCAGGAGCTAACAGGAGCCAAAATTGGGGTTTAACTAACACAATATTGTTCTATTCTGTCTGGGCTATTGAATACAAGTATACTGTGTACAGTGTGCTATGAGGGGAAATTTCGCCCATACAGCGAGCGGTGCTTAAGCCTACTCTTATATCAAATTCGAACTGCCAAGGGATATTTTACGCGCACACCAATGTTTTAATCCCATCCAAACGACTAGACATATGCCCTTGCCATGTCCTCTGGAAACCACGACAAGCTGGTATGATGAACTTTCTCGGCCAACAGCAGAAGCGAAACTGTTTCCTCCAGACTAGAGAGGCAGCATCTTACTCATTTATTCAACTAACAGATGACATTCTATTAGGGGTGGGCAAATGGAGGTCGAATTTTGGTGACAAGTGTTTTCTAAGGCCATTTTGGCTGCTGATTCCGAATCCGATGAGATTTTTGTTTTGTGACTGTCATTTTAGGTTGGTTCAGTGGTTTCCAAAATGGCGGCCAAAAAAATGACTTATTTTCTCATAAAAGCAAGACAATATTGGAATATTGGAACTAGTTGTCCAATATTTTAAAATATATGTTTTCATGGCCGTGGATTCTAAAATTGCACTCCCATTTATGATTTGAAAATGGCCACTGAACCATTCTAAAAAGACGTCATAGAACAAAAATTTCACCAGATTCGGATTCAGCAGCCAAAATCGCCTTAGAAAACACTTGTCACCAAAATTCGACCTCCATTTGCCCACCCCTAATTCTATTTATCTGTACTGACTCGCAGCCATGCAATGTGCCATAAGTGGATTTGTTACACAAACAGCGACCGACCGACACTATGGTCTACTCTTTAAGTTAGTTCAAATTCCCAAGGACTCTTTTACGTGCAGGGGGTTGAGATGGCCTAGTGGTCTACAGTGCCGCGCTTCGACCTCTAGCTGGCCGGTCACCTCTGGCTTGCGGCTGTAGTTTCAAGCCCTAGTGTGAGCGTATGTGACATGGAGATAGGGGCGCCTTCTCAACCTTATGGGTTTCCTCCGGGCACTCATGTTTCTTCCCACTGCTAAAGACCCCTACGCACAAGCTAATTATTGAAATAAAAATTGAAAAAACATACGTTAGTCCTAAAATAACCTAGTTAGTGTTGAGTGGATGTTAAACCCCATTTCTCTCTCTCTCTCTCTCTCTCTCTTTAAGTTAGTTCAAATTCCCAAGGACTCTTTTACGTGCACACCTGTCGTCACTACGGATCTGGTATCCTTTAAAGTGATTGGTGTTTTTGGTCTTTAATTAATATAATAGCCTTAAATTCCAATACATCCTTTGATAATTGATAAAACCCTTGAAGGTTGGAAAAATGGTTTAATTAGTAAAGTATATGGCTTAATTTAATGGTACACATGTTAAATCTCTCTTTCTCTTTCCCTCTCTCTCTCTCTCTGGTGTCTTCCATTACCTCAGGTTATCTCTCTCTCCCTCTTTCTCTCTCTCTTTCTCTTTCCCTCTTTCTCTCTGTCTTCCATTACCTCAGGTTATCTCTCTCTCCCTCTTTTTCTCTCTCTCTCTCTTTCTCTTTCCCTCTCTTTCTCTCTGTCTTCCATTACCTCAGGTTATCTCTCTCTCCCTCTTTTTCTCTCTCTCTCTCTTTCCGTGTCTTCCATTACCTCAGGTTATCTCTCTCTCTCTGGTCATCTATAAGCTCAGGTCAGGTGCATAACAGTAGGACATTGAACCCCATTTCGTTCAACTTCTCTCTCTCTCTCTCTCTCTCTCGCTCTCTCTTTCTTTCTCTCAAGTTACATAACACCAACTATATATAGGATGGGTGTGGTTTTAGTTCTATTTGTCACTGAGTCACATGGTTTGTACATGTCAATATCTGTTCCTTATGTATATACATGCAGCTGTACATGTAGTTGATCACACCCAAATATCAAAACAAGAGCTGAGAAATAGAATGGGGTTTAACATCCTACTGTTTTGCTCCTAAACTCGGCTAATGAAGATGGGTATACGCCATACATTGTGCTATGTGGGAAATTTTGACCAAGCAGCCGCACAGCAGTCTACTCTTATATCGAATACCAATTGTCAAGGGTTCTTTTAAATCCAAGCAAATGTGTACATGGGACCTCGGTTTTTCAACCCATCCGAATGACTAGTCAGCTACATCCCCAAACAACTAGAGGTCATTGGTTGCCAGGCCCTCTTTATCCTGCATCACTGTGTGGGGTTCTCGTTCATATGTATTCATGTTATAGTCACTAGGCACCATCTTTAAATGTACTTGACACAGTGCATTAAGGACAGACACTAAACACATGTGATAGGTCTTCAGTAGAGACCATCTATCAACAGCTTAAGTACACTAAGGTCGTGTTCACATCGAAAAAAGCATCAGGGGTGTTTATCATTTTGTTTGGCGTAGATATTGATTAATTTAGCAATGCTGGGCAACAACAGCTACAGAATGGGTGAACAGGGCTTAACATAATGGGAATGGCAAACAGTTGCTGTCTGGGCAAAATTTTCCTCATAGCACACTGTATGGCGTATGCCCGTCTACAATTGGCCCAGGTTAGGTGCAGAAGCATAGGACGTTAAACCCCATTTCATTCATTCAACAACTATGTAACATGTTTGGTGTGAACATGACTTAGTGGCCTATAACAAGAATGGTAACAACAATGTAACATGTTTGGTGTGAACATGACTTAGTGGCCTATAACAAGAATGGTAACAACTATGTAACATGTTTGGTGTGAACATGACTTAGTGGCCTATAACAAGAATGGTAACAACTATGTAACATGTTTGGTGTGAACATGACTTAGTGGCCTATAACAAGAATGGTAACAACAATGTAACATGTTTGGTGTGAACATGACTTAGTGGCCTATAACAAGAATGGTAACAACTACATTGTATGTAACATGTTTGGTGTGAACATGACTTAGTGGCCTATAACAAGAATGGTAACAACTACATTGTATGTAACATGTTTGGTGTGAACATGACTTAGTATAACATGAATGGCAACATCTAATAATGTTTCGTTCTGTTTTAGAACATTCAGTTGTGTTTTCTTCTATCTCAAACCTTTCTGTACTTGAACTTATATTTTACCAGACACATTAAATTGCTCTTTAACTTGACAACAGAGACACATTCTTCCAGTCTTTTCACATTCCATTATTAGACACATTCTTCCAGTCTTTTCACATTCCATTATTAGACACATGCATGTAGTTTTGAAATGAAATGTGGTTTAATGTCCTTCTTCTTCATCCCTTAAGACTCGAGTATACGACAACAGTGTGCTGTGAGGGAAATTTTGCCCAGACAGCGGCACTTATGGCCTACTCTTACATGTATATATCAAATTACAACTGCCAAGGGATCTTTTGCGTGCACGCCAATGTATACCATCTGAATGACTATTCATTGCCCCTTGCCACACCCAGTCCTGCATGACTCACAAGGGGATATACCCTATTGAACTTTGTCGACTAACATCGTTATCAAGCATGGGGTCTCCTGGTTACTCATTGAACGGTGTATAAATAAAACTGGGGATTGGGATGGCCTAGTGGTCTAGAGTGCAGCGCTTCGACCTCTAGCTGGCCGGTCACCTCTGGCTTGCGGCTGAGGTTTCGAGCCCTAGAGTGAGCGTATGTGACATGGAAATAGGGGCTCCTTCTCAACTTTATGGTTTCCTCCGGGCACTCCGGTTTCCTGCCACTGCTAAAGGCCCCTACGCGCAAGCGAATTATTGAAATAAAAATTGAAAACCATATGTTAGTCCCAAAATTACCTAGTTTGTGTCGAGTGGATGTTTCACCCCATTCCTCTCTCCCCATACATGTAAATTATTATAAAAAAAAACACAGCTTTATTTTAAATCATTCTGTTGAAGTTTGAAAATATTGTATCCTTAAAAACAAAAAAAATATTTGTGACGCTAGGAAATCCTTCCTTCTGCTTGTTGACATGTTCCGTTGTATAAATGTGAAAGTATGAGCCATGGGCTGCCACGGCAACATGACATCCTGTTATTTTAAAGAAAGTTTTCCTGTGTCGTGAAGGAGAAGAGAATGCTGACATTTAGATATCCATGATTCAAATAGTAACCTCTCACAGCTTCATGTTTCACTCCACTTTATACACGAATCCCCCATTTGGAAAACAATGTGCTTTGTGGGAGAGAGCTGAGAGAACTTACAGGGATCGACCATTGCTTTGCATGGGATTTCTCTGAACAAATTTCGAAGAATGCTGATTTTATGTTAATTTTAGTGATGGGTTATATTTTATATGATGTGATACAGACACAGATAGTTGATGTACTAAAATTAACATAAAAATCGGCTTTTTTCGAAATTTGGTCAGAGAAATCACATGTGAAGCAATGGTCGCTCCCTGTAAGCTCTCTCAGCTCTCTCCCACAATGCACATTGTTTTCCAAATGGGGGATTCATGTATAGAACATTGCTTGATTCACTGTTGTTTTTCTTTACATGAGGGGAGAGGATGGGGAAAGAGTACGTCTGCTTTCAAGTACGGGACAATAGTCGGGGGACAAATTATCCAGGGACGGTTAGTCCTCGGGGGCAAATTGTCCGGGAACAAGTTGTCAGGGAACAGTCCTAGTCCAAGAACAAATTGTCCGGGGGGCGAATTGTCCAACTGCCATCAAAAAGCAGGACCTAGTTTCTGTCGAGTGGACGAGTGGACGTTAAACCCATTTCTCTCTCTCTCTCTCTCTCTCTCTCCCCTCCCTCCCCCTCGATCTCTATCTCTCCCCTCTCTCTATCCCTATCTCTATCCCCTCCCTCTCTATCCCCCTCTCTCTCTATCTCTCCCTTCTCTCTCTCTCTCCCTCTATCTTTCCCCTCTCTCTCCCCCTCTCTCTCTATCTCTCCCTCTCTCTCTCTCTCTCTATCCCTCTCTTTCCCCCTCTCTCTATCCCTCCCCCTCTCTATCTCTCCCTTCTCTCTATCCCTCTCTCTCTCTCTGGTTGTTCTGCACTCAGTCTGCACCGAGCCTGTACCTACTATAGAGTAGACTGTATATAGCCTGCCGTCAAGTGTTGTAATTATAGGAGATAACCGTTATTTATAACTAGTGTATATGTAAATTAATATCAATTAATAATCCTGTCAAGTGTCATATTATAATATATTACATACATACATACATCACACAACTCATCAACAAAATTCTCATAAATTACACCATTTACAACAATTTCAAATATTGATATATATGAGAGAGAAAGAGAGAGAGAGAGAGAGAGAGAGAGACAGAGAGAGAGTGGAGAGAGTGGAGAGAGAGATAGAGAGAGAGAGAGAGAGAGAGAGAGAGAGAGAGATGGGGTTTAATGTCCACTCAACACAACTAGGTCATTTTGGGACCAACATATGGTTTAATTTTATTTCAATAATTCGCTTGCGCATAGGGGTCTTTAGAAGTGGAGGAAACCAGAGTGCCCGGAGGAAACCCACGAGGTTGAGAAGGTGTCCCTATCTCTATGCTACATACACTCACACCAAGGCTGGAAACCACAGCCGCAGGCCAGAGGTGACCGGCCAGCTAGAGGTCGAAGCACAGCACTCTAGACCTCTAAAAAAATCCCAACCCCCCAAATATTGATGATGAATAAAAACATAAATTTATAAAATGTTACAGTATATACCACGTACTTGTTCATGTTTTGAAGGTCTGTATAATTATGTACAAGATCCCTTGGTAGTTGGAATCGGATATAAGAGTAGTGCCGCTGTCTGGGCCAAATTACCCTCATAGCATACTACAGTATATGGTGCATTCCTGTCTTCATTAGTCCAGTTTAGGAGCCGTTTTCTCCTGGTCCTCCGGTTTCCTCCCACTGCTACAGACCCCTATGTGCAAGCGAATCATTGAAATTAAATTAAACCATATGTTAGTCCCGAAATGACCTAGTTTGTGTCGAGTGAACGTTAAACCCCATTTATATAATGATGTACATGTCTTTGTAAGTTTAATATTTCTGTATAATTATGTACATGTACATGTATGTTTCAATATTTAATTTCATGTTTATTTTTATTCACGTAACCTTCAACTTGCAGGTGTTTTCTTGTAATTAACTTTCTTCTTTACACCTGAAGAGAAGTTATATAGGTAGGTAGGCCTTTACCGGTTGTTCAATCAAATTATATAGGTGGGCCTTTACCTGTTGTTCAATCCAATTATATAGGTGGGCCTTTACCGGATGTTCAATCCAATTATATAGGTGGGCCTTTACCTGTTGTTCAATCCAATTATATAGGTGGGCCTTTACCTGTTGTTCAATCAAATTATATAGGTAGGCCTTTACCTGTTGTTCAATCTAATTATATAGGTGGGCCTTTACTGGTTGTTCAATCCAATTATATAGGTTGGCCTTTACCGGTTGTTCAATCCAATTATATAGGTAGGCCTTTACCTGTTGTTCAATCTAATTATATAGGTAGGCCTTTACCTGTTGTTCAATCCAATTATATAGGTAGGCCTTTACCGGTTGTTCAATATAATTATATAGGTAGGCCTTTACCTGTTGTTCAATCCAATTATATAGGTGGGCCTTTACCTGTTGTTCAATCCAATTATGTAGGTGGGCCTTTACCTGTTGTTCAATCCAATTATATAGGTGGGCCTTTACCGGTTGTTCAATCCAATTATATAGGTGGGCCTTTACCTGTTTTTCAATCCAATTATATAGGTACATGTAGGCCTTTACCTGTTTGTAAATCTAATTATATAGGTGGGCCTTTACCTGTTGTTAAATCTAATTATATAGGTGGGCCTTTACCTGTTGTTCAATCCAATTATATAGGTTGGCCTTTACCTGTTGTTCAATATAAATATTGAATAAAATATTGTTTAAACTCAACTAACAGTAAAACACCTGATACCAGCTCCGTTGTGCTGTAGGCTAAAAATATTGAAGGATACACTGTACATTATGTAACTGGAGGTGATTTTATTGAAGGTATTTACCAACTTGTTGCCTATATCGGGATCTTCCGCCATTGCTTCCTTTTGTCAGTGGTGCAGGATGGAGGGCCATACAATGGATAACGATACTGTATAGTTGTTCGGTTGGTACGAACCTTGGTGTACACATAAAGTTACCCTTAACAGTTGGAATTCGATTTAAGAGTAGGCTGCAGTGCAGTGTTGGGATTTCAAAATTTTATCTGTGGGACATTTTTAACCGAACTCTTGTCGTTATTTAAGCAGGCGTTTTCAAACTACAATTAAGAATCACGTGTCAACAAAATATTTAAATTTATACGTAATAAAAAAAATAGCTGCACCTTAGTAGTTTTCAATAGTTTTCATGTTTAATTCCCGTGCGGTATTCAAATTTATGTCAGCAATACTCAGTTTCGATTTATATACGGAAGGTAAAAAATTACATCCCAAAATTTATTTAGCCGTAAATCGTAGTGATATGCCGCTCTAATCAAAGTCTAATACAACGACGGGTGACACCAAATAATCTAATTCGACACAGTGTAGTGCCACTATATTTGCAAAATTTCACTCATAACACAGTGTATGGCATACCCCCCCCCCCGGTCTTCATTAGCCCAGTCGGAGCAGAGGACGTTAATCCCCAATTTGATAATTTGTTAATTATTTATTTACGTTATTTTAATTTAACACTTGTTTCACCTTCCACGTTTTGTCAGGTACAACTAATATATCATTATTTTCAAGAATCATTTTCACATCAGATTTTTAACCTTGAAAATGTACTCCATGACACCTCGAAAATCAGATTATATTTTATAATTTTTACTACTGGTGTTGTCATGACAACTAATAATAAAAGTAATATTTAATGTATTTTATGAAAAAATTATCAACTTTATCTTCAGGTGAATCTGTCAATTAAAATAAAATAAAATATCAAAAATATTCGAGAACCAGAAACACGCCATTAATAAAAATCTTACAAACAAGTATTCATTTCAAATTGGCCGTTTGAAGTTTAGATTATTATTATAATTTTAATGTACATGTAGTTTATAACCATTTACCGGTTACATTAGTTATACTGTATTAGTTTTATAAATGTACTATAAGTAATAGCCATTTGAAGTTTACATTAGTTTTATAAATGTACTATAAGTAATAGCCATTTGAAGTTTACATTAGTTTTATAAATGTACTATAAGTTATAGCCATTTGAAGTTTATATTAGTTTTATAATTTTACTATAAGTTTTAGCCATTTGAAGTTTACATTACATGTAGTTTTATAAATGTACACATCAATCTTTATGCGTTAAATTTTTTTTATAATGAAAAGGTAAAATCTAGAACTTCTTTTTTAATACTACATTTGTATAACCCTATAAACCTTAAAGGCCTTATGACAGTACAACAAAATGGACCACAGAACTTTTAAAAAGATTTTTGATTCTTCAGAATATAACAGTGCAACTGAATCATCTAGAAATGGCTAGTGTTGGAAAAGGGGGGCGGGAAAAAAAGGTCTTGACCTAGCACATTATTTTCCTCTCAAGGGCCTGTGCAATTACAATATTGTTAAAGCTGAATCGGTGAAATAATATCTGTCGACAAGGGGTTCATTACACCCAGGGGCCGCAGAGCGGGCCCGATTTCGGGGGGGGGGGGGCTACTGACCATTCCCCCTCCCCCCCTAACCTTTTTTCGCTTTTTTGAGCTTTTGGCGACATTTTATTTTCACTATTAAAAATTATTGCTGGGGCTAGAGCCCCCCTAGCCCCCCCCCCCCAGCTCCGCGGCCCCTGATTACACCGGCATTTACAAAGTTTTGGAACCTAATTTGAGAGATTTTTAATCAATTTCAAATTTCAATTTCTCACAGTTGAAGCTCTCAATAGAATATAAGTTTGAAAATTTGAAATTTAGAAAGAAATAATGAATAGAAAACTTGTCAACAAGTTAGAATGATCACTGCACGTAGTTTCTACATGCTATGTTTTATTGAACGTAATAAATAGTGTAATGGTGTCGTATTGTATATCGTAGTTTTATATATTCAATAAAAATTACTAACATAATACTAATATAATCCTGAAAGGTGGCCTGTGGTTGTATATATTCAATAAAAATGAATGACATAATCCCAATATAATTCTTGAAGGTGGCCTGTACTCTAACATAAGACTGACATTTTTTTAAAGCCCTAATACCACTCTTGTTGTAACTGAATAATATGTCCCAAACTTTATTCTGGTCAACAAATTGTACTATTTTACAATATTTCAATTAAAAAATGATACAAATGTCATCTTAACACACCTAATTTTAAAAATTGGAAAAATTCAACTACATGCCGTAACATGGTTTGAAAAGCCTTACGTAAGCACTTTCAAATGCAACTTGGATTTAAACATATTTTCGAACTCTCTGGACAAGTAAAATAGGTTGTATGGATAATTTACACAACAGGTAGGACACTTAAACATCTTGTAGTTAGAATAAGGCTAATTTTTTTTCTGGACCTGTCAAGCCAGCAAGAGTGTTATTGTCCCTTTAATACATGTATAGTCATAATAACTTGACATACACTGTAATTTTAATATAGTTCTTGAATGTCACTCAGTAATCTAACCACAAGACATTACCACCAGTTAACGGACATGAACTGTATCAATATATTACCACCGGTTAACGGACATGAACTGTATCAATATATTACCACCGGTTAACGGACATGAACTGTATCAATATATTACCACTGGTTTACGGACATGAACTGTATCAAGACATTACCACTGGTTTACGGACATGAACTGTATCAATATATTACCACTGGTTAACGGACATGAACTGTATCAAGATATCACCGGTTAACGGACATGAACTGTATCAAGACATTACCACTGGTTTACGGACACGAACTGTATCAAGATATTACCACCGGTTAACGGACATAAACTGTATCAATATATTACCACTGGTTTACGGACACGAACTGTATCAAGACATTACCACCGGTTAACGGACACATACTGTATGAAGATATTACCACCAGTTAATGGACATGAACTGTATCAATACATTACCACCAGTTAACGGACATGAACTGTATCAAGACATTACCACCGGTTAACGAACTGTATCAAGACATTACCACCGGTTAACGGACTCGAACTGTATCAAGACATTACCACCGGTTAACGGACATGAACTGTATCAAGATATTACCACCGGTTAACGAACATGAACTGTATCAAGACATTACCACCAGTTAACGGACATGAACTGTATCAAGACATTACCACCGGTTAATGGACACGAACTGTATCAAGATATTACCACCGGTTAACGAACACGAACTGTATCAATATATTACCACCGGTTAACGAACACGAACTGTATCAAGATATTACCACCAGTTAACGGACATGAACTGTATCAAGATATTACCACCGGTTAACGAACTGTATCAAGATATTACCACCGGTTAACGAACACGAACTGTATCAATATATTACCACCGGTTAACGAACACGAACTGTATCAAGATATTACCACCAGTTAACGGACATGAACTGTATCAAGATATTACCACCGGTTAACGGACATGAACTGTATCAAGATATTACCACCAGTTAACGGACATGAACTGTATCAAGACATTACCACCAGTTAACGGACACGAACTGTATCAAGACATTACCACCGGTTAACGGACATGAACTGTATCAAGATATTACCACCAGTTAACGGACATGAACTGTATCAAGATATTACCACCAGTTAACGGACATGAACTGTATCAAGATATTACCACCAGTTAACGGACATGAACTGTATCAAGACATTACCACCAGTTAACGGACATGAACTGTATCAAGATATTACCACCGGTTAACGAACTGTATCAAGATATTACCACCGGTTAACGAACACGAACTGTATCAATATATTACCACCGGTTAACGAACACGAACTGTATCAAGACATTACCACCGGTTAACGGACACGAACTGTATCAAGACATTACCACCAGTTGACGGACATGAACTGTATGAATATATTACCACCGGTTAATGGACATGAACTGTATCAAGACATTACCACCAGTTAACGGACATGAACTGTATCAAGACATTACCACCAGTTAACGAACACGAACTGTATCAAGACATTACCACTGGTTAACGAACACGAACTGTATCAATATATTATCGGGTATATGCCATACAGTGTGCTAAAAGGGAGATTTTGCCCAGACAGCGGTGCTAAGGCCTACACTTATATTGAATTCATTCTACCAGGGATCTTTTGTGTACAGTGTCCAGTAAATGGACCTCATTTTTTGTCCCATCAAACAACTACATGTAGACAGCTGTTTTTGTCAGGCCCTCCGCCCTGAAACCACTTTGGAAAAACCATGATAACTTTCTCAGCCAAACTAGGCAATCGCAACCCCCAAGAGAGAGAAATTGGGTTTAATTTGCACTCGACACAAACTAGGTCATTTCGGGACTAACATATGTTTTAATTTTTCTTCATTAATTAGCAGTGGGAAAAACCCAGAAGACCTGGAGAAAACCGAAGAGGTTGGACAGACGACACTACTCCTTGCCACATACAACCGGGATTTCGAAACCACACCAGTTGACTCAATGACAGGCTTTATGATACAGCGCTGGCACACTAACCTTTCAGCCCCCCCCCCCAAAAAAAAATGAATGAGGATATACAATAATCTGGCAAATGAAAAGTACAGAAGTAATTTAACATTCTAAAAAGTAACATCAACATTGAAAAGTAACCACAACATTGAAGAAATATAGTGAAGAATGAATGAATGAAATGGGGTTTAACGTCCTACTGTTATGCACTTAACCTGAGCTAATTGAAGACGGGCATATGCCATACAGTGTGCTATGAGTGAAATTTTGCCCGGGCAGAGGCGCTACGGCCTACTCTTATATCGAATTCCAACTACCAGGGGATCTTTTACGTGCACTCCAATGTGTACACTGGGCCTCGGTTTTTCGTCCCATCCCAACGACTAGGCAGCTGTCCTTGTCAGGCCCTTCTTCTGTATCACTGACAAGGGGAAATCACGTCGGAAAATCGAGATGAACTTCCTTGGCCAATGCAGGGAACGAACACTCGACCTCCAGGCTAGCGAACCAGCGCCTTATCCACTTAGCCACCGTGGTCCCCTAACAGTGAAGAAGTAAACATTAAAGCCAATTATAAAATGGGTGTGTCGTCATGTGTGAAACAACTGTCCAGTCAGTTTTAGGAGGAAAAGATACGATCAACATAATATCTTCCTCCTACACATTCAAATTAAACCATTTTTAATCAGATAATAAATTCTATGTATTCTCATTTGTCACACAAAATAGATAAAATAAAACATGACCTTGAACAAGTTTAAAACATTTCTCTCGCAGATCTGATCTGATAGTATTGTCGGTTGTTATAGGATGACCCCTAAAGGCAATTTTGCACGAGTCACTTTTCACGTTATTTAGTCTGTAAAAGAGTCAATTATTATTGGATTTTCATTAAAGTAAAGAGACTCCCTAGTGGCAATCAGTCGTTTCCCCGTCTAGCAAGCCTGGAAATAAGACACCGGTCACTGACAATGTCAGGCACAGATGCAGGCTTTGTCAGGCACTAGGCCTCTGGTGTCTATCATTAGGTCCCTGCACTGATTTGTCTTTTTAAATTGATATTATTAATACATGTCCGACACTCAGCTGAAAATGTCAGGTACTATTTGATTAGTGCCAGGTACATCTAAAACAAGACCTGCCCTCTAGACCCCTCTTTCTTCACAGAACCGTGTACATATGTGAAAATTACACGTAATGAAATGACGTCATACCAACTCTAGCCTTGATTGGGCGACAAAGAACAGTAGAAACTTGAAATAAGGAAAGATTCATGGCTTAAAAAGCAGTTAATAAGAGGGAGAGAGAGAGAGAGAGAGAGGGAGGGAGAGAGAGAGAGAGAGGGAGGGAGAGAGAGAAGGGAGAGAGAGGAATGCGATTTCACTCCCAGTTCACTCAACAAGAAGTAGGTCAGTCTGCAACAAATTGGTATTAAATAAGGATGAAACAGGTCAAAAAAAATTGAACTGTTATAAATTAACTGATGGGCAAAAAGACAACCGACCGTGACCGCCATTAAATAATGGAAGGATAGCAAAGAAAACCCACATGGCATCAGGCCTGTAGCCAGGAAGTTGTTTTTGGGGGGCAAAGATGTTTTCGGGAGGGCCAACTAGCATGGGCATCTGCATGAATTTTGCAGTAAAGGCCAATTTTCTTGTGATATCCGGGGGGCAAGACTCAGTATTGGGAGGGCATTTGCCCCCCCCCCCCTGTGCCGGCCCCTGGCTACGGGCCTGAATGGCATTCTGCTTGTCAAGTAGAAGCGGGAGATCGAAACGATGCCACTTAACTCCATGACAGACAGACCTTATGATCTAATGAGGGGGAAACATTCGATCTCTCAGTTAATTAAAGAACCATTCAACGGGGGGTGGATGGTCGTATGGTTAGCATGTGCGCGTTGTATCATAAGGTCTTTCATTTAATCAACTAGTGTGGTATCCATTTCTCTGTTGTACATGTATTGTCACCTGTTCAAACTCGTGGGTTTTCTCCCGGTCCTCTGGTTTCCTCCAACTGCTAAATTAAAGACCGCTGCGCACAAGCGAATAATTGAAATAAAATAAAACTATATTATGTCAGTCCACAAATGACCTAATTTGTTTCCAGTGAATGTTAAACCCTCTCTCTTTCTCTCTTCTTTCTCTCTATCTCTCTCTCTCTCTCTCTCAAACAACCAATCCTACATCCAGTAGCGGATTATCAGTGAGGCTGATGAGGCTCGGCTGCAGCCTCAGGCCCTAAGTTTTTGTGAAAAATTTGTTTTAGACTTGTCTGATACGATTAAAAACGCATAGACAATGAATGTTAGGGGGTGGGGTTTAGGCCCAATGGGAATCAGCATAGGCCCTGACCCGAAATTAATTAGGCCCATACCAATGTTACTGGGTGGGTTTTAGGCCCAACGGGAATCAACATAGGCCCTGACCCGAAATTAATTACGCCCACGCCATTTTAATAGGCCCTCCAGCAACTGCCGCCTCAGGCCTTGGTGGTGCTTAATCCGTCACTGCCTACATCTATTTCTACAATGGTTTATATTTGGCCTTTAGACATGTATACTACTCATGTACCATATCAATGAAGAGGGCCTTTAATTGCTAACCTCGCAATCAAAACAATCATTATGTCCTGATTTCAGAAAATATGAAACCCATGTTAAAATCTACAAAATTTCATTTAACAATTAATCAGGCAATTATGAAACAAGCAAACAAGGGCTTGTTGACATTATCAGACATCTTTCTTCGGAAACTCAAGATGATGATTTGTGGCTAATGATGACCTTCAAGATACATTATAGGAGATTTCTATAGAGAGTTGGCCAATCTTGCTATAACAGTTCAAATGATGTAAGAAGAATATATTGAAAATTTCAGTCAAATTACTTTATACTGAACATAGTTGTCATCGTTGTAATATTTGACAAGAAATGGGAGTGAAATTGGTCTTCACCTTCGCCGATCATTTGTGGGCTTGGGTCTCTACCTGGAGCTGTACAAGGGGATGGGGTGGGGTGGGGTGCGGGACCCTATGGGAATTGGGGTGCGGACTGGGGTCCCTGCATGCATGTACCTACCTGGAGCTGTACAAGGGGATAGGTGGGTGTGCAGAACCCTAGCTAGAGCTTTAACTTAATAATTTAATAAACTGTAGGCCTATTCATGTAGCGTACAAGGGAGTGGGGTAGGGTGCTGGACCCTGTGGGGCTGGGGTGTGGACTGGGGTCGCTGCAGGCCCCTACCTGGAGCTGTACATGTAACTGAATAATTGAAAGTGTTATTTGAATTTATCCAGCATCTGGAAGTGTTTATTTATTTATCTATTTATTCTGGTCCTTGGCTTTTATCAAATTATATCTTATCATTTACAACAATTTCAAATATTGATGATGAGAGAGAGAGAGAGAGAGAGAGAGAGAGAGAGGGAGAGAGAGTGGAGAGAGAGAGAAATGGGGTTTAACCTCCACTTATCAAATTATCATCATTCCATGGTTTGATTTGTTTCTTTACAGCGTGAATAAAGTATGATAAAACTATATAATTATTATATACAGCTGTATTTACAGTGTGAGTGAAGTATGATAAAACTATATAATTATTATATACAGCTGTATTTACAGTGTGAGTGAAGTATGATAAAACTATATAATTATTATATACAGCTGTATTAACAGTGTGAGTGAAGTATGATAAAACTATGTAATTATTATATACAGCTGTATTTACAGTGTGAGTGAAGTATGATAAAACTATATAATTATTATATACAGCTGTATTTACAGTGTGAGTGAAGTATGATAAAACTATATAATTATTATATACAGCTGTATTTACAGTGTGAGTGAAGTAAGATAAAACTATGTAATTATTATATACAGTTGTATTTACAGTGTGAGTGAAGTATGATAAAACTATGTAATTATTATATACAGATGTATTTACAGTGTGTATAAAGTATGATAAAACTATGTAATTATTATAAACAGCTGTATTTACAGTGTGAGTGAAGTATGATAAAACTATGTAATTATTATAAACAGCTGTATTTACAGTGTGAGTGAAGTATGATAAAACTATGTAATTATTATATACAGCTGTATTTACAGTGTGAATAAAGTATGATAAAACTATGTAATTATTATATACAGTTGTATTTACAGTGTGAGTGAAGTATGATAAAACTATGTAATTATTATATACAGCTGTATTTACAGTGTGAGTGAAGTATGATAAAACTATGTAATTATTATATACAGCTGTATTTACAGTGTGAATAAAGTATGATAAAACTATGTAATTATTATATACAGCTGTATTTCACTGGGGGAGAGTTGAATACACTTAAACAGGCCTACACCATTTACACACCAATGTATAATCTATAACATTGACAACTACACCACTGACAGTTGCATATTGCATGAGATACAGGCTGTACAACATAGGGTTGGTGTCCCATTAAATTTCTCTTAGAGAGAGAGAGAGAGAGGGAGAGAGAGAGGGGGTAGAGAAAGAGACCACTGCTGACAATTAGTTGCATATTGCATGAAATAAAAGCTGTACAACATAGTGTTGGTGTCCCATTAAATTTCTCTTAGAGAGAGAGAGGGAGAGAGAGAGAGGGGGAGAGAGAGGGAGAGGGGGTGAGAGAGAGGGAGGGGAGAGAGAGAGGGGTAGAGAGAGAGTGAGTGAGGGGGAGAGAGAGAGAGAGAGAGAGAGAGAGAGGGGGGAGAGAGCACTGACAGTTAGTTGCATATTGCATGAAATAAAGGAGGCTGTAAAACATAGTGTTGGTGTCCCATTAAATTTCTCTTAGAGAGAGTGAGTGAGAGAGAGAGGAGAGAGAGAGTGAGTGAGAGAGAGAGAGAGGGGGGTAGAGAGAGAGAGAGAGAGGGGGGTAGAGGGAGAGACCACTGACAGTTGCATATTGTAGGAGATAAGGGCTGTACAACATAGGGTTGGTGTCCCATTAAATTTCTCTTAGAGAGAGAGAGAGGGAGAGAGAGGGAGAGAGAGAGAGAGAGAGAGAGAGAGGGAGAGAGAGAGACCACTGACAGTTAGTTGCATATTGCATGAAATAAAGGCTGTACAACATAGTGTTGGTGTCTCATTAATACCAACACTGTTATTGTCCCTTTAATACACTTGAACAGACATCCAAGATTTACACACCAGAGACGAAAATACAATATTCATACATGTATATCTATATATAACATTGACAACTGTATCACTGCTCACACTTAGAACTTGCATATTGCATGAAATAAAAGCTGTGGTGTGGTGTCCCCTTAAATTTCTCTTAGAGAGAGAGAGAGAGAGAGAGAGAGAGAGAGAGAGAGAGATAGAGAGGGAGAGAGAGAGACCACTGACAATTAGTTGCATATTGCATAAAATAAAAGCTGTAGTGTGGTTAAATTTTTCTTAGAGAGAGAGAGGGAGATAGAGAGATGGGGTTTAATTTTAATGTCCACTCCACACAATCTAGGTCATTTCGGGACTAACATATGGTTCAATTTTTATTTCAATAATTGAAGGGGTCTTTAGCAGTGGGAGGACCCGGAGAACCTGGAGAAAATCCACAAGATTAGACAGGTGAATTTCTCTTAGAGCAAGGAACATAGTTTGTGAAGTTGTGTATCTTTGTATAATTATGTCGATGTATGTATCCTTTATTTGTTTCATGTATATTTCTATTATTTATGTTATATATGCACATAACCTTTTAAAGTTTGTTATGCAATGAAGTTTCTTCTTCTTCTTGATTTCCACAGTTGATCGTTTGATTCAGGAAAGGAGGAAAATAATCCAATAAACAATATCGCATTTCATTTCTTGTGTCGAGTAACGTACACGTAATGCTAACAACACGGCATTAAATGTTTCTTTGAATGGCTTTATATTTACACATTGTATAACTTTATAGAAAATGTCACTCCTATAGAAGATTTTGAAGCATTATAATTCGGGTCTGAAAAAATACAACCCGGTCTCGATTATAACCCGGGCCTCGAATAGAACCCGAGGATCGGGGGGGTGCTGAACGAAATAGAACCCCGGGGTTGTATTCGAGGAAATACGGTACTGTACACAATTTACTGAGTGTCATACTAAGTGAAGTGTCGTCTTGATCAAGT
This sequence comes from Patella pellucida, assembly GCA_917208275.1. Taxonomy (NCBI): domain Eukaryota; kingdom Metazoa; phylum Mollusca; class Gastropoda; family Patellidae; genus Patella; species Patella pellucida. The sequence goes on along the minus strand of OU795044.1, from coordinate 55,116,737 downwards.
AAATTGTACTTTGTGTTATTATGTTCAATGACTGCTAATCAAAGACGGCGGCATTATATTCGCTTATACATGTATCAATTAAAACTGTAAATAAACGTCACATATTCTATGGAATACAAATAATGCAAGTATAAAAATCATCAACATTTTGATGCGGGGGTTTATTTCTAGTATCTTGGAATCTGTAAATATACGTCACATATTCTACTGAATAATGCAAGTATATAAATCATCAATACCTTCATACGGGGGTTTATTTCTATTATCTTAGAATCTGTAAATATACGTCACATATTCTACTGAATATTGCAAGTATATAAATCATCAATACCTTGATACGGGGGGTTATTTCTAGTATGTTGGAAAACCGGTTCTTAAATAAACTGATCATGTGAACCACCGTGTGAAATACAATAAAATATGATCACTGTTTCGACTGACAGTAGGCCTACAAATTATAAATCACGTTAAAAGAAGAGTTCATTTGTAGGCCTATTATATCTTATCCTGGAAAAACAATACCGGATATAAAATAAACGTGACAATGGGCATGCACCACAATATTAACATGATAAAGCTTACCTGTTGCGTGTACGTGTGCGTGTGCGAAGACTGCGACAATTCGAGGTAGGCCTATTATAGCTGTTATCATCATTAAAAACATTTCCATGATTCGTGAAATTATTATCCGAACTTTCTCTATCTTTCTCCGAGGAGTGGAAATTATTATTCTGATCTGCTAATCCTGTGTTATTAACGTCCACAAATAATCCACTATTATTATCACCCCCCTCCCCTTCTTCTCCCCCCTCACTCAATCCTCCATAATTAGGGTCCGTTTCATCCCCAGCCATATCCATCCCCTTTTTTACATCTGACCGAGGGTGGTAGCGATTGAACACTCTATGGCGGTGTGAGTTTGAATAGTTGAATTCACTAGTTTTGTATAATGCACAGTTAGTTGCACACTGTGTTAATAATATTGTATGATATTTCTGTATGGTATCCTCTCTCACTCTCTTTTTTACATCTGACCGAGGGTGGTAGCGATTGAACACACTACGGTGGTTAGAGTTTGAATAGTTGAATTCTTCTCTAGTTTTGTATAATGCACAGTTAGTTGCACACTGTGTAATAATATGATATTGTTGTATGGTATCCTCTCTCACACACTGTCTTACTACTACTATACGATATATCCGATATACAACCCCTCGATATACCACGGTAAATATACCACAGCTAAACACAAACACTTTAACCAATCAAATACCTCAATTCACAGCTGTACGTCTTGACTGACATATTCATCTCTAATTGATTTATGCACGAGATGTACGTTTCTCGCGATCGCCGCGTGGTCAAGCACGTTCCTTCTCAAGTAGGCGTTGTTAACGGTGTGCTGGTTGGACTCGTGCAATTAAAACAAGTCTGTCCGCTCAATTAAATGATCCAGCTGACCGCGGCTACCGCTATTAACATCTAACAGTGATGGAATCAGCTCTATAAATAGTAACACTGAATTTACAAACCCGATCACCCAGACCTTGCCATACGCTGGAGAATCTCATTACAAAAATCCGCACAGCTGATCCTATTTCTAGCCTCGATCAACACGTCTTTAATTTTAACAGTAGAAGTCATCAGAAGGCCGCGTGTGAAAAGCGAGCAATGGCAACCGAAAGCACGTGGACCTATATATATAATAACAACAGACAACAGTGCATTAACACAACACGCGGCGACTGTGTCGTCTGGGCCGGAGTAGAAATGTGAAGTTTTGGCGGGAGATAATAACAGACGAGAGAGATAGTAATGGAGTGTAGCAGACGTTGTTGATAAGAAGACTGACGTGAGAGAGTTACGATGAAAGACGATTTAATATTATGATTCCATGGCGAAGATTGAGGCTGATTATTTTGGCAATGAGTGTAAGCCTTGATCTGGCAGTGAGGGAGGCTATCATTTACTCTATTTAGGCTCAGGCCCGTAGCCAGGGGGTGGCACGGGGGGGGGGGGCAACTGCCCTCCCAATACTGAGTCTTGCTCCCCCCCCCCCAATATCACAAGAAAATTGGCCTTTACCGCAAAATTCATGCAGATGCCCATGCTAGTTGGCCCTCCCGAAAACATCTTTGCCCCCCCCCCCCCCAAAAAAAAACAACTTCCTGGCTACGGGCCTGTTTAGGCTTGCTTTATCGATACCCTTATACACATACAAACAGACTGGAGCCTACAATGGGCGTGTCGTGTTTTAATCCACTGCAGTCAATATATGACGTGGAGATAGGGGCGCCTTCTTAACCTCGTGGGTTTCCTCCCACTGCTAAAGACCCCTACGCGCTTCGACCTCTAGCTGGCCGGCCACCTCTGGCTTGCTGCCGTGGTTTCGAGTCCTGGTGTGAGCGTATGTGACATGGAAATAGGGGCGCCTTCTCAACCTCGTGGGTTTCCACCGGGCAAGCCGATTTCCTCCCACTGCTAAGACCCCTACGCGCAAGCGAATTATTGATATTAATTTAAACCATATGTTAGTCCCGAAATGACCTAGTTGTGTCGAGTGGACGTTAAACCCCATTTCTCTCTCTCTCTCTCCCTCTCTCTCTCTCTCTCAATATATGATTTTAAACAATTTTATATAATTATAGCATCACAGTAGACCTCAATAAAATGAATAGGCTGTAAACAGATCAGAGATAGAGATATAGAAGGTTTAACGTCCTATTATTCTGTAGCCTGGAGGTCGAGTGTTCGATCCCTGCATTGGCCGAGAAAGTTCATCTCGATTTTCCGGCGTGATTTCCCCTTGTCAGTGATGCAGAAGGAGGGCCTGACAAGGACAGCTGCCTAGTCGTTCGGATGGGACGAAAAACCGAGGTCCTGTGTATAAATTGGAGTGCACGTAAAAGATCCCTTGGCAGTTGGAATTCGATATAAGAGTAGGCCGTAGCGCCGCCGCCCGGGCAAAATTTCCCTCATAACACTGTATGGCGTATGCCCGTCTTCAATTGGCCCAGGTTAGGTGCTTAAGCGTAGGACGTTAAACCCCATGTCATTCATTCCTATTATTCTGCTTCGAACTGGGCTTATCAAGACGGGCATACACCATATAGGGTGTGCTGTGAGGGATATTTTGCCTGGGCAGCAACGCCGTATAATCTTATTATTTCGCATTCCAACTATCAATGGATCTTTTTAGTGCACGCACTTTGTATACACGGCACAATGTTTTTGGTCCCATCCGAACGACTGTGTTGTCATTTTCCAGGCCATGAGAATAAGCCCTCATAGCACACCGTGTGACGTATGCCGGCCTTCATTAGCCCAGTCGGAGCAGAACAATAGGACGTTAAACCCTATTTCATTTCATTGTTTGAGCGTAACCAAACTATTTGATAAGTGAGACAATAAGAAGCTGACGTCCAAGGTCGTTAAACTAAAGATATACAGTGGAACAAATTCAGCACGGGCTATATTTATTAAAGGGGACTGTCCCAAATAAAACAGAGCCGCAAAAATAAAAGTCCCAGTCCGTATGAAATTTAAACGCCAAAATATAGAAGAATGGTGTTTATACCCTGACACAAAATTTCAGCTCAAAATATTGAGTCGTTTGGACGTTGAGCGTTAAAACACTTTATCCGGACACGTAACCCTTTTAAGGTTTCTGGTCAATTCTTTTGTTGGGTGACCCGATAATCAATTCCCGTTCCTTTAGAGGTCTACACGGTGAATGGTCCATGTTCTGTACTTGATAACAAAAGGTAAATTTCACCGACACATTATTTTTATAAAATGAAAGTCTGGTTTTATCAAATCACCGCATAATACAGTTTGGGACAGCGGACTCCATTTCAAGAAGAAGACTGGTGGGTTTAAGTTGTATGAAAACGTATCACATACCGTATTTCCTCTAATAAGCGACCGGGCGCTTATTTTTTTCAGCACCCCTTGACCCCCCCCCCCCGGCGCTTATTAGAGGCCCGGCACTCTTTGGAGGCCCGGCGCTTATTTCTTTAATAGCAAATTGAATTTAGGGTAAAGCCGTCATTGATCATGGGCATTGGGCCGGAGAATCTTTTGAATTACGGCATTTGATCAAAATCAATCTAATGTCTATTAGAGACCCGGCGCTTATTGGAGGCCCGGCGCTTTTTTTCTCAACTACCCTAGACCCCCCGGCGCTTATTAGAGACTCGGCGCTTATTGGAGACCCGGCGCTTTTTTTCTCAACTACCCTAGACCCCCCGGCGCTTATTAGATACTCGGCGCTTATTGGAGACCCGGCGCTTTTTTTCTCAACTACCCTAGACCCCCCGGCGCTTATTAGAGACTCGGCGCTTATTGGAGACCCGGCGCTTTTTTTCTCAACTACCCTAGACCCCCCGGTGCTTATTAGAGACTCGGCGCTTATTGGAGACCCGGCGCTTATTTTCTCAACTACCCTAGACCCCCCGGCGCTTATTAGAGACTCGGCGCTTATTGGAGACCCGGCGCTTTTTTTCTCAACTACCCTAGACCCCCCGGCGCTTATTAGAGACTCGGCGCTTATTGGAGACCCGGCGCTTATTTTCTCAACTACCCTAGACCCCCCGGCGCTTATTAGAGACTCGGCGCTTATTGGAGACCCGGCGCTTTTTTTCTCAACTACCCTAGACCCCCCGGCGCTTATTAGAGACTCGGCGCTTATTAGAGACTCGGCGCTTATGAGAGGAAATACGGTATATTGATTTAGTTGCTCGGCCCTAAGGTAGGGGATTTTAATGGATTTTAACAAAAAATTAATCAATTATATTCTCAAAATCATTATCGGGATTGACCCTTTAAAATAACTAATAGGGGCCGCGTTTTAATGGTGTGTTTATTTAACCAAGGTTTCCTCCCACTGCTAAAGACCCCTACGCGCAAGCGAATTATTAAAATAAAATTCAACCATATGTTAGTCCCGGAATGACCTAGTTGTGTTGAGTGGACGTTAAACCACATTTCTCTCCCTCTCTCTCTCTCCTGTAAATCGTTAATCTAAATTCATTCTCAACTACCCCCCCCCCCCCGCTGTCAACCATCGTAAACTAAACGTGACTCGGATTAAACACATAATATCCTATTTCGTTTCGGGTTTATTTTATAGCTCAAATTTATGTTGTTTTATTTCTGTCTTTACCACACGCGTTCTGGCAATCTGTTTTATAAAGAATTACGAAAGTCTTCTAATGTCTCTGTGAGAGATGACTGTCCACACTCAACACGTGCAATGACATCACGCGGCGTCAATCATTGGCTCCATGGCACGTGCATTGTTGTTTACATAAGACATAACTGGTTCGGGCAGAATGGTGCCTTTTACTCATTTTAATACCCATTTACACTTTAAATAGGAAATATTTTTCACCTACAAATACTTCAAACGTCTTTGTTTATATTTCTCTAATACATAATAAAATGTTTTGGAATTTTTAATTTGTCAGGGGAAAAAAAGTTAAAGTTACATTATTCAAGATATAGATAAGAACTAGCCATTCTTGCTATACTAGTTCGAAAGTAGATGATGTAAAATGAATTGCAAGCGAAGAAATAGGCATTTAAAGATTTGACCGACCTGTGCAATAATTTCAACCACGGTCCTAGTTGATCAAAGCTACGACTCGAAGCGTGTAGGCGCGCCATATTTGATTTACCGCTGAAACGTTATAATCTGTTTAATATCGGAGCAATGTGATGCCATCCAAAGTTGATTAAGGCCTGGATCAGTTACTTAATGTCTAATTAATACTTTAGAAAACATTTCATGCCCAAATAAAGACCTGCACTAGGCAGATATTTAGCTCTTGAATAATGTATGTTTAGGTGTCAATATTGATATAATGTATATGTTACACCAGCTGTCTTATATAATAGATAAAAACACAAACTTTATCTCTCAACAATCATATTCCACATTATATTGTATATTCTTTTTATCCACCCATATTCAATATCGGTCAAAAAAAGAAGAATATCCAATATCCAATATCTAGTGAGTACAAAAAGGGACTTAAAGGAACTTAATCGCATAATATTCAGTCAGTACAAAAAGGAGCTTAATCGCTAAGTCAGTACAAATAGGGACTTAAGGGAGCTAAATCGCTAATATAAAGTCAGTACAAAAAGAGACTTAAAGGAGCTTAATCACACATTATACAGTCGGTACAAAAAGAGACTTAAAGGAGCTAAATCGCTAATATTTTGTGCCTAGAAATTGGCACTAATGGGTCGCAACGCATATAATACTGTATTATGAATGTATATAAACTGATTTACATTCAATGGTTTCCGTTTTTACTCTAATTTCAAATAAGCCAACAGCCTCAATCGAATTCAAATTTCTAGCGTCTGGTTATTCCAGTCTATTGATTTGGTGCAATGTGTCTAGCCTCGTTCCCCCGAGTCTCTTGCTACAAATGGCACCGAAACGCATTATGGTACACAATTCATGTATCAATGATAAAATGTTTATTTTGTCTTATTAAATATTGGATATTAGAAGCCCATCCCTTCCAGGGAAGACCACAATAATCGTGTTTTCAAAGTTGACGATATTGGATGATATTGAGTTAGAGACTGGATGGAACTATGGCGGGTGTGGCGCCAGGCAGGGTAAGCTTACTCTTCCGGACACCTGTTACCACTGTTTGTCGTGTATTTTGTACACGGGTAGCAGTTCATTTGCTTATTACACTATTTTGCTTGAATATACTATTTTGCCTATAACGTATTTTATGACTTTGAATTCCGTCTTACGGTTTGGATTGTTCGTACTTGGTTTTATTTCATTAGCTACTTTAAATATTGATCAAGCTTTAACAACAAATATCAACATTGAACAATATACGGGACAAAAAAAATGATCCTTATAAATGGACAAAAAATAGATGTTTAAAATGTTTCAATGTTTCAATGTGTTGTGTAAGATGATCGATATTCAAGTCCCGTGGTTGACTGGCTGTGGTGAATACTCAAAGCTTCTGGTTAGTTTATTATTTATCGGTTATTGAGAGAGATGGGGTTTAACGTCCACTCAACACAACTAGGTCATTTCGGGACCAATGGCTTAATTTCATTTCAATAATTCGGTTGTGCGTCCACTCAACACAACTAGGTCAGTTTGGGACTACCATATGGTTTAATTTTATTTAAATAATTCGCTTGCGCGTAGGGGGAGGAAACCGGAGTGCCCGGAGGAAACCCACGAGGTTGAGAAGGCGCCCCTATCTCCATGTCACATACGCTCACATCAGGGCTCGAAGCCACAGCTACAACTGCAAGCCAGAGTTGGCCGGCCAGAGCTAGAGGTCGAAGCGCGGCACTCTAGACCATACTATGCAATTCCAACCGCCTTATCGGTTATTGAACTTGGCCATATAATGATAATGTACAGGGCAACATGGGCTGTTGGTTGATGATGTAAAATGGGGTGTCGACAATGAACCTTGTGTTATGGTTGCCTATAATGAACCTTGTGTTATGGTTGCCTATATAATGCACCTTGTGCTATGGTTGTCGACAATGTACCTTGTAATATGGGGTGTCGACAGTGAACCTTGTGCTATGGTTGTCTATAATGTACCTTGCGATCGAAGATAATGTACCGTGAAATATGTATATATCGTCCACATTACCCGACCCAGCCTTACTGAAATCAACTGGATGTCAAGTTCTAACCCAACACCGTTCCGACAACAACCCACTGTCCCAACAGCCATGACAAATCCGACAACAATCCAGTAATTTGTTATATACTTACAGATGAAGAGAGGAGTAATTTTACAATGATGAGACCAACCTACCTATAGATATATCATTTCATCCTGGTAATATTAGTTTCCTTCATAGTATCTTACCAACCTACCTAGCTATATCATTTCATCCCGGTATTCCTTCATATATATTGTGATATGTGGGCGATATTTAACGTAACTGAATGGATGTTGTCCATACTTTATCGTGTTTGTTTGTGTTTTATGGGAGGCGTCTTTCCTGTCTGGGGAGAGGCAGAGTACAAGGAGTAAACTCACGAGGTTGAGAAGGCACACCAAGCTACATAGGCCCACTCCACCGATCGAAAGCACGACCGCAAGTCACATGTGATGGACAGGCTAGGGGTCGAAGCGCGACACTCGACACCACTAGGCAGATGTAATCGACAGGCTAGAGGCCGAAGCGCGACACTCGACACCACTAGGCAGGTGTGATAGACAGGCTAGGGGTCGAAGCGCTACACGCAACAACACTGGGCCATCCCAGCCCCCTTGGTTATTGTTGTTCTTAGTGTTTAACGTCCGCTTCCACCGAAGGTGATGTCGTAGACAAATTGTCTTATTTTTAGTTTTTTAATCTTAGCGCACGCGCAGGGGACGTTATCCGCAGTAAATCAACGTCACCATTCTAGTACAAAAGTTATTAGGTGTAATGCGAAAAAAGCTGGAAATTAGCCGCCATCTTGGATTTAGGCGGCCATTTTGTGTTTATTGTATATGAATGTTTGACACTCGAACCAGAATTGTTCCATAGACCCTTACCTTGGAATTGGTACTGAAAACAAAACTTTTGCAACAATTTGAAATGGAAACAAAAAAATGTCCATGCTTGCCCCCCCCCCCCCACTAACGAGGTTGAAAAGTCGGTCCTATCTCACACCATGGATGGGAACCAACATACGCTAGCCGGAGCTCACAGCGCGACCACAAGGACACCCCGACCCCCCTTGTTTTTTTGTCATTGTATTAATATTTATCAGTGTATTTGTTGATAACGTGCGACAATTGAACACGGGGTGTTATCAGATACGGATAATAACAATCTTGTAATAGAATTATAGGTTATCAGACAGGGTGTGGTCTATTGTTGCCGTTTGAAGGGGGGGGGGGTGAACAAGGAGGGTCGAGGTGGAGATAAGTTCCATGGGAGAGTTCTGAGTTAGAATCAAGGATTCGGACCATTAACACGAACTGGGAATGCACGACTTGCACACCCCCTGGGCCCGCCTGTATATAGACGCCCCATCCAACCCCTTGCCGACCTGCCCACCCCCTGCCTGTGTATATAGACTCTTCTATCAGACATGCCTAACATAGACATTCTATAACGGAAGTTATTTCCGCTTGTCAAACGTGACACATGTAAACAATAGAATATCTGTTTGAAGTTGGTGAACTTAGGCTGACGTCACAGGGCTGTCTCGTGTTGTAGTATAGTTTAATATAGGCCCTATTAACCAACGCTGTCTTCTATACATCCAGTTAATTACAAATAAAATGTGGTTTAACGTCCTACTGTTCTAACCGAGAGAGAGAGAGAGGGAGAGAGAGAGAGAGAGAGAGAGAGAGAGAGCGGGAGAGAGAGAGAGGGGTTTTAACGTCCACTCGACACAAACTAGGTCACTTTGGGACTAACGTATTGTTTTCAATTTTTATTTCAATAATTCGCTTGCGCGTAGGGGTCTTTAGCAGTGGGAGGAAACCGGAGGAAACCCACGAGGTTGAGAAGGCGCCCCTATCTCCATGTCACATACGCTCACACTAGGGCTCGAAACCACAGCCGCAAGCCAGAGGTGACTGGCCAGCTAGAGGTCGAAGCGTTCTAACCGGGATTAATACCGACGAACATAGGTGGTGTCGGTGCCCTGGCAAAATCCCCCAAATAACACACTACATGGTATATAAAGGAAATAGCGTATAGTAGTTCGGATGGGACGAGAAAAAACACGACTCGCTTACGTGCAATTAAAGCATCGGTGATAGTTGGAATTCGAAATAGGAGAAGACGGTAACGCAACTACCAAGGCTAAATTTCATTCACAACGCACTGCATTGTGTATGCCCGTCTTCAATAATCAAAAAACACGTCTAACACCATTGAAATTTCAATTTTGGTATGAATGTTTAATGTTTTATCGAATGGTCCCCGTCCCAAATGCATTGTCTTAGTCACGCAACGTAACAGAGCATACTAAACTAATACTGCTCTCTCACTCTCTACAATTAGCTACGCTTGCGAAGAGACACTAAGGTGGATGACCGACATTTATAGTACTGTCATAATGAAATGGAATGGGGTTTAACGTCCTACCGCTCTGCTCCGACTGGGCTACTGAAGACGGGCACACGCCTTGCAGTGTAGCCTACTATGGGGGAAATTTTGTCCGGGCAGCGGCGCCACAGCCTACTCTTTTATCGAATTGCAACTGCTAATGTGTACACGGTACCTCGGTTTTTTAGTCCCATTCGAACGACTAGACAGCTATTAGGCCTCCGGACCTGCATCACTGACAAGGGAAAACCACACCAGAAAACCTGGATGACCTTTCACGACCAACACAGGGTTCGAACCCGCCAACTCCAGACTAGCGATCCAGCGTCTTACTCACTTAACCACCGTGGCTCGTGGAGGCTACAGGGATGGCCTAGTGGTCTAGAGTTCCGCGCTTCGACCTCTAGATGGCCGGCCACCTCTGACTTGTGGCTGTGGTTTCGAGCCCTGGTGTGACCGTACGTATGTGGCATGGAGATAGGGGCGCCTTCTCAACCTCGTGGGTTTTCTCCGGGCACTCCGGTTTTCCTCCCACCCCTAAAGACCCCCACGCGCAAGCGAATTATTGAAATAAAAAATTAAACCATATGTTAGTCCTGAAATGACCTAGTTGTGTTGAGTGGACGTTAAATCCCATTTCCCTCTTCCCTCCCTCGCCGTGGCTCACCGCTAGAGTAGAAACCATCAAAATCCTATTTGAAACAGGTGTAATAAATGACAAGTGTAAAGCGGACAGAAAGAAGCCATAAGTGAATTGCTTGCTATGGAATTAGAGGGCGTGTCTCAATACTTCGTTTAGGGTGTAAACACTATTTGATTCTCTCTGCCACTCATCTTATCTCAGCTTCGTTGACATAACAAAAACATCCACATAGTCAGCAAATTTGACTGTAATAGGCCTATAACTCAACAAAAACATCAGTATAGTCAGCAAATTGGACTGTAATAGGCCTATAACTCAACAAAAACATCCGCATAGTCAGCAAATTTGACTGTAATAGGCCTATAACTCAACAATAACATCCGCATAGTCAGCAAATTCGACTGTAATAGGCCTATAACTCAACAAAAACGTCAGCATAGTCAGCAAATTGGACTGTAATAGGCCTATAACTCAACAAAAACATCCGCATAGTCAGCAAATTTGACTGTAATAGGCCTATAACTCAACAATAACATCCGCATAGTCAGCAAATTCGACTGTAATAGGCCTATAACTCAACAAAAACATCCGCATAGTCAGCAAATTCGATTGTAATAGGCCTATAACTGAACAATAACATCAGCAGTCAGCAAATTGGACTGTAATAGGCGTATAACTCCACGTGGAAATGTTATTGACATAATATAACATTAATTGAAGCCTGTTTATATTGTCCTGTCGTTTTTCAATGAAGAGAAGGGGAGGGGGGGTGAAATGAGTGGCGTTGTATCATAAAGTCTGTCATTGAGTCAACTGGCGTGGTTTCGATTCTCTGTTTGTAAGTGACAAGGAGTAGGGTCGCCTATCCCTCCTCGTGGGTTTTCCCCGGTTCCTCCCACAGCTAAAGACTTCTACGTGCAAGGGAATTATTGAATAAAAATTGAACCATATGTTAGTCCCAAAATGATGTAGGTTATGTCGAGGAGTGAACGTTACCCCCCCCCCCCCCCCTCTCTCTCTCTCTCGCCTTTCAACGAGTCTGCACGATTAATTATAGGCCTATTATATTATATCGTCTGCTGGAATATAATGACGTCATTAATATTTGTGTACACTGTAATCCGTTAGTCACCAGGGTGTGTCGTGTTTTGTGTCCAAATATAGAGTTTTAACAATTTCATCAATACGTGGTAATAATGTTGGTTTAACCCTGCAGTACAAATATTACTAGGCTACATACTTTCGTTTTACCAAAAATAGCCGAATTCAAATTATTCCTGGGTGGAGACTAGCCGACATCAAATAATAGGCCCATCATCATTTCTTAAAGGCCCAATAACACTCTTGTTGTAACTGAATAATATGCCCCAATCATTATTCTGGTCAACGAATTGTACTATTTTACACTATTCCAATTACATGTAATTGATGATACAAATTTCATTTTAACACACCGAATTAAGAAAATTGGGAAAATTTAACTACGTGGTTTTAAAATAAAATAAAACCAAGTACGAACAATCCAAACCATCAGACAAAAACTTTACGTAAACATTTTCAAATGTAACTTGGATTTAAACATATTTTCGAGAAAGAGAGAGAGAAATGGGGTTTAACGTCCACTCAACACAACTAGGTCATTTCGGGACTAACATATTTTCGAACCCTCTGGACAAGTAAAATAGGTTGTAATGGATACTTTACACAACAGGTAGGACACTAAAACATCTAATCTAGTAGTTAGAATAAGGCCAATTTTTCCTTTGATCCAGAAACACAAAACGTTTCACATATTGTTTCTTATTGTTGTATTTAATACATTAAAACAACAACAGTCTGATAAAGGGCTATATTGTACATAATACATTGCGAACAAATTTGAGTAAATTCCTATAACTTAAGTTTGAGAATGCTTTGTGAACACGGGGCCAGTCCATAATCAACTTCTGGACGTCATCGCTAGCTTGCGATATTTACTGGATTTGAATCAGATTTTCTGCTCAACGCTCAGTGATGATTTAATCAAGGCTATGTTTTATTTTATCGTATCGACTTGAGTAATTAAGCATGGTCGAGGCTAAGTCTAAAATTCAAAACCCAATATCTCGCTTCCCAGTGGGTCAATTGGACTGAAATATTCAGCTAAAGCCCATTATATTATCAAATTTTTAGCTATTATAGTGAGAACTGCCAGCTCTTTATCTAATTAATTCCAATTTAATTCCCTGCTCGCCGTCCCCCCTTTCTCTCTCTCTCTCTCAAGCGAATTATTGAAATGAAATTAAACCCTATGTTAGTCCAGAAATGAACTAGTTTGTGTCGAGTGGACGTTTATCTATGCCTCTCTCCCTCTCTGTCTATCTGTCTCTCTCTCAGATCTTGCTTGGATCGGCTGACTGAGAAATTGGTTATACGCCCAATCTAAGTGTTATGTTCGGTTGCCATAACCACTTATTGTCGGCAGACGAACATGACGTAACGTGAGATTAACCCTCTTTGTAACCAGCCAGGTCACGACCCTATTTGACCCTTGTTGACCTACCTGGTGTGCTAGACTCGATTTACCAGTCTGTATAAATATTTTAATTCTATCATACGGCCACAGATCACTAATGAATTCCCCATTTACTTTATTGTTAATTCTCGTCTCTTAGACCGGCTCCAACGCTTCCCCAAATTTTCTTTGGGTAGAACGCTTTCTGCCACAGATGGAGCAACATCCAATGTGGCAAACTCTTGCCCAAAAGCATGTATGAGGTTGACCATAAAAAAATTGAGATACACAAGCTGGAAGTAGAGACAAATAAACATGTAATTTTATTCCCGACATTTCAACCTAACCAACTGCTCAACTATTGTACCCTTCCGCCTTAAAGCCCCAATACCACTCTTGTTGTAACCGTATAATATGTTCCAATCTTTTTCTGCTCAACAATTTGTACTATTCTACAATATTTCAATTAATACATGAAACAAATTTCATCTTAACACACCTAATTTTAAAAATTGGAAAAATTCAACTAAAAGCTTTACGTAAACACTTTCAAATGCAACTTGGATTTGTACCTATTTTCGAACCCTCTAGACAAGTAAGATAGGTTGTAATTGATAATTTACACAACAGGTTAAACATCTAGTAGTTAGAATAAGGCTAAAAAAAAATCTGGACCTGTAAAGCCAGCAAGAGTGTTATTGTCCCTTTAAAATGATGAATATTCAATAAAACCTGGCATAAATGTACTTTCAACACCCTTTCTTCGATTCTACTCCAGAAAGTCAACAAACGTTTATCACTGTCTGAACGTGTGTATATCAGTATTATATTTCTGTGTATGACCAAGAGTTCAACTCTTCCAGCTGAAGTGATGAATATACTCTCCGACATGTTCACACCTCAAGTCGTCGAGGGTAACCAACATCAACACCTTTAAGCATATCAATATAAACATATTAACATTGTCCATCAACATCAGTTATTAGAAGTTCCATCGTGTCCACGTTAACTTCCACACCACAGGTCACGTGGATTGTAAATAAAATCAAATGGGGTTTTACGTCCTTCTGTTCTGGGCTAATGAAGACGGACATATGCCATACATTGTCCTATTCCCGGATAGCGACACTACGGCTTACTCTTATTTATTGAATGCATTGCAACTGTCAAGTGATCTTTTACGTGCACGCCAATGTCCTCACGGGATGTCGGTGTTTCGCCCCATCCTAACGACTAGACAGCTGTTTTTGTCACGCCCCCCGTCTCGCATCACTGACAAGGGGGAATCACGCCGGAAAATCTGGATGAACTTGCTCGGTCAATGCAAGGATCGAACACCTGACCTTCAGGCTAGCACCATTCTAATAGACATGAAATGGGGTTTAACGTCCAACTATTCTGTACCGATTGGGCTAATGAAGACAGGTATACGTCATGCAATGTGCTATGAAGCAAGCATGTTCCTGTGTCACGGATACTGTCTTATAACTATTATCCGTTGCTTTCACAGCCGACTATTCTCGTCACTAATTTTGATTGGTCGAGGGGATATTCCAGTAGCCATTGAGATTCCTTGAAACTAAATTTTCCGCGAAATATTCGAATAACCAGACGCTTGATCTCCAGTAGAAACCCCTATTTATGTTAATCGAGTCACAAAGGTCAAAGGGGACAAAGGGCAAGGCTGTCAACATTCCATCATGGCCGATCGCATCACGTTTTGTCGAATATGTATTGATTTTTTTTTTGGTGTTTGCTTAAACATTCAATTGTAAACTTGTTTTTAATTAGTGAAAATATAGAATCTATGGAGGTCGCCATCTTTAAATCACTGCCGCTACTCCATATGTTACGAGGTAGTTAATTGGACAAATCGAATAGTGACGTAGGTTCCGCAAAGGGAGGTTATTACTCATAAGTGACGAGAATATGGTGCTGCGTAAGCAATGGATAATAGTTATAAAACTAGTATACCGTTGCTTCAGGAACATGTGAAGCAAGCTAACTAAGGTTTGCTTCTATTTCGAATTACAACAGGTACACCAGTGTGTACACGGGACATCGGTTTTTCGTCCCATCCTCCCACGCTATGCAATTTAATGCTCAATTTTGCCTGGCTAGCTTGGTGCTTAGATTGGCACCAGCACGTCTGATTTGGTGCTAATTTAGTTTGGTGCACCACTGCTCGTCATACAGCCTGTATCAGTCAACTGGCGTGTCGAATCCAGGTTGTACGTGACAAGGAGTAGGACCGCCTGTCCCTCCTCGTGGGTTTTCTCCGGGTCCTCCGGTTTCCTCCCATTACCAAAAACCCCTACGCGCAAGATTAAACCATATGGTAGTCCTGAAATGACCTAGTTTGTGTTGAGTGGACGTTTAACCCCTTTCTTTCTTTCTCTTCCCTCTCTCTGCCCCTCTCTCTCTCCATCCCCCTCTCTCCCCTCTCTCTCTCCCCTACTCTCTCTAACCCCTCTCTCTCCCCCTCTCGCTCATTGTAAGTAACAAGGAGTATTAATGTTCTCTCTCTCTCCCCCTCTCTCTCCATATCTCTTTCTCTCCCTCACCCCTCTCCCTCTGCCCCCTCTCTCTCCCCCTTCACCCCCCCCTCTCTCTCCCACACACTGCCCCTCTCTACGCCAGTCAGTGCAGACTAGTAAGACGTTAAACCCCATTTAATTTCATGTCGGGCTTGACATACTTTCTAATGACCGAGCTAACCTCGTCCCTGAATACGCTAACACGCATGACTGTACAGGAATGTCACGCCTTTTTGTAGACACGGCTAGTACAAAGAAGGGAGTAATTGGGTTGGATGTTTTTGAACTCTACAGGGGGGTTGTGTTGGTTTGTTTTATGTGCAGGTTGAACTACGATAAATATTGGTTTGATGTCGAGTATTTTATATATTTTATATATTTTATAAAGGTTCTATTGACGCACTAACCGAAATATTGGTTTGATGTTGAATCGAGTCGAGTATTTTATATAATTTATATATTTTATAAAGGTACTATTGACGCACTAACCGAAATATTGGTTTGATGTTGATTCGAGTCGAGTATTTTATATATTTTATATTATTTATAAAGGTTCTATTGACGCACTAACCGATATACTAATTATATCATTAAATACATCGATCGTATCTTACAGTCTATTAGGGGGGTTGGGATGGCCTAGTGGTCTAGACAGAGGCGGGGCGGATCCAGGGGGGGGGGCTAGGGGCCCGGGCCCCCCTAAATAACAGTATAAAAATAGATATGCGCCACAAATCACCACTGACCCCCGATATTTTTCAAAAATTTTCTCGGGGGACACCCATGCCCCCCCAACAGGATTTCATGGGTCCGCCTCTGGGTCTAGAGTGCCGCGCTTCGACCTCTAGCTGGCCGGTCACCCCTTGGCTTGCGGTTGTGGTTTCGAGCCCTGGTGTTATCGTATGTGGCATGGAGATAGGGGCGCCTTCTGAACCTCGTGGGTTTCCTCCGCGCACTCCGGTTTCCTCCCACTGCTAAAGACCCCTACGCGCAAGCGTATTATTCAAATAAAATTAAACCATGTGTTAGTCCCAAAACGACCTAGCTGTGTTGATTGGACGTTAAACCCTATTTCTCTCTCTCTCTTCTCTCTCTCTTCTCTCTCTCTCTCTCTCTTTACAGTCTATTAGTGTTTAACGTCAGCTTCCCCCTAGACTGATATCGCAGACAACATGACATTGTATTTATTTATGCTTAGTGCAAGCTCGGGCGTGTTTCTAGTGGTTGGACATCGGAGTACCCAGAGTAAACCCACGAAGTTGTTAAAGCCACATAATAAGCTCATACCAGGGATAAGAACCGCGACCGGTCTGCCAGAGGTCGAAGCGCGACATCACTAACCCCCCCCCCCCCCCCGCCGTCTAAAAGTAAATTATAAAATCTATTTATAGTTGATGTTTTATCATATTGACGTCAGTCGGACAGGTCACGTGTTAATACCAGTCTGTATTGTTATAGGCCTATGGTGTTGTCATTGGTAACTGTTCATTACAGCCAAGGGCTGCTGTCTACTTGTTCGGGTGGTACCTAAAATCGAGGTGTCGTGTACACAATGATCCCTTGGCTGTTGGAATTCGATATAAGAGTAGGTTGTAACGCCGCTATCCGGACAAGATGTCCCTCATAGCACACTGCATGACGTATGCCGTGCAGTCCAGGCCCGAGGCTAGTGCCCCCCCCCCCTGGTCGTTCCTGTCGGAATATTTCTGTCTGCGTCGGAAAAAAATCGCTGGTTAGCTATCTCGCATTTTCACCGGGAGAGAGTTTTAGTACGACATATCCTCTCAAATTCGGCCGAGAGATAGTTAATATCGACTGGAAACTCTTAATTTTCCGACACATTCGCCACCTGCATGTCATAGCGGCCTAAATTCACCCTGTCAGCTTCTAATTTTCGTGCTCTCCCCTCCTCCTGCTTACGACAGTCGGCGATGACCTTCGTTCATTGATCTTTTGTCGTCGGAAATTTATCTTCCCCGCCCCCCTATGTCGGCTAAATTTTGGTTTCTGGCTTCGGGCCTGATCGGATATCCAGTAGGAACATATCAGTAGGACATTAAATCCCGAGTGTAAAGGCTTGACAAGGAACAGCGTTCTGTCCCGTGTTTACATTCACGTGCATGTAAAAGTAGGCCGTTTTGTCGCTGGAACAATTTCCCTCATATCACACTGTATGGTGTATAGTCGTCTCCATTAAGCTAGGTTTAGAAGACGTACGCTCTAATTAAACCCCATTCCATTTTATTTTAATTATGTGTATTTTAAATATATTACTGAAAAAACAACAATCTTGATTATTTTCAAAGATCACACAGCCCAGTCTGCCACAATATGATTAAAACACAGATCCTATTTCGTTTTTTTTTTATAGTTCGAAATTTTGTTTAACTTGTCTTCACTTTACTAGGATCTGGAAAAAGTTGTTATGTAATAGGCATTCTAGTCGATTGGAGGTATTAGCCAATGAAACGGTTTGTTACAGTCAATTATGGACGTGCTTTGCACAGTACTGTGAGTAAACATGTTCTTAATAATAATAATAATAATAAACCCCTAGAAACGTCAATGCTGATTGATTATTCAAAGTTTGACGTCATAGGGCTAAAAGTCGCTTGCATGACCCCTGACGCAACCTCCCAGTACATCTGCTGAGATCTTCATGTAGTGTAGGCCATCCGGACAATCCGACCTATTGCACGTGTGTGCCTTAGGGGCAGGGGGGGGGGGGTTGCTGAATGGTTAGCGTGCGCGCTGTATCACAAAGCCTGTCATTGAGTCAACTGGCGTGGTTTCGAATCCCCGGTTGTACGTGGCAAGGAGTAGGACCGCCTGTCCAACCTCGTGGGTTTTCTCATGGTCCTTCGGTTTCCTCCCACTGCTAAAGACCCCTACGCGCTAGTGAATTATTGAAATAAAATTAAACCATATGTTAGTCCTGAAATGACCTAGTTTGTGTCGAGTGGATGTTAAACCCCATTTTTCTTTCTCTCTCTCTCTATTCCCCTCTCTCTCTCTATCTATCTCTCTCTCTCTCGCCTTAAGGAAGGACAGCAGTGGTGTTGCTAATACGTATCGACAACGTACCTTGGTTATCTGGGGAAAGAGGAAATCAAATGGAAGTTTGGTGGTTATATATAAATATATATAAATGTATGTCTGGGAAGGGCGCCATCTTATTGGTGCGAATTTAATGAAGGCCTCGAGCTAGGGTAAAATTTAATCAAATATTGCGTCGAAAATGATAGTTCGGGGTGTCATGGTGTCCAAAACGTAAAACAAAGCCAAAAAAAAAATGTCCCTCGGGCGACGTTGAACTAGAAAATAAATCCGTTGTTTCTACACTGTAAATATATTAATCTGAAAAGAGAGAGGAAGAGAGAGAGAGAGAGAGGGGGAGAGAGAGATGAGGGAGAGAGAGAGAGATGGGGAGAGAGAGAGACAGGCAGGAACAGAAAGGGAGGAAAGAGAGGTGTTTACCCTCCACTCGGCAAGAATTAGTTCATTTCAGGACTAAGTACTAATACTGTGAACCCATTAATCCGAAGAGAGAGGCAGGGCTAGAAAGGTAGGAACGAGAGGTGTTTACTCCCCAACTCCATCAATAAAAACAAATCTTCCAGACCCTAAGTGTAGTAAAGACAAGTTAAAAGAAATTTTGAACTATAAAAAACGAAACGAAAAAGGTTCCAAGGCTTTTCATATTTAGTATATTTCTACGTAATAATCATATACTTGAAGCATGTATCTATATGAAGACAATCTATGCGAAATAAGTATTTGAAATGGGCAGTTGCCGAGAAATAGGCAATTTTGCATGAGTCACTTTTCGCGTTATTTAGTCCGTAAAAGAGTCAATTATTATTGGATTTTTATTAAAGCAAAGAGAGTCCCAAGTCGCAATCTGAACCCGTATCGGTACAATGCGCGAAGAACACGTTTTATTTACCAATCTGAGAGGACACCAGATCATACAGCTTTCACCAATCATTCTAAATTTAATGTCAACAAACAAATGGTTGGCAGTACAAGATTCCTCGCTCGGTGGTTTCCGGTGGTTTCCGGTCATTAAGTAAGCAAACATAACACTATCGATTGGTCAATTTTCTACCACTCTCCATTCGAAAATGTAAAACTCTGTCTATCTTTAAGTCAAGTGTGAAAACCTGGCTGTTTAGGCACTATATAATTATTTCATGTGAACACTTTCATGCGCCTAGAGCATCCCCAAGTGGGATAAATTGTTGCGCAATATACATTTCGTTATTTTTTAAAGAGGCAAGATTTAACATTTGGGATCCGGGACCACATAATCGATGTTGTTGTAAATCTACCGTCATGAATATCAATCTACTTCATACCTCGATAATAGATCTCTGCTGTTAATGGCCGCCATGTCCAAAATTTAGTATACCGTTTTGTAATGCGTTTCCACTCCATTTCACATTAGTTATACACACAAAGACTAAATACACCCTTTTTTCAAAATTTCAGTAAATGGAAGCAAAATACATACTCAACAAAATTCTCGAAGTATTAATGTTTTCGATTAAAATCGTCGATTTAAGGCTTAAAATGTCGGTCAACTAGCTTAGTGTCTGTTCTCAAGTGAAGCTAACTGTACACAGACAGTATAATGGCGACGTATTGTCGATGGAATTAACTAACAGGGCGTTACTATACGTCGAGAACTATTGGGAAGTCTTTTTGGGTAAACATTATTATTACGAAGACTTGCACTAATCGGTCCTGGAGTCACGGTGGCTTAGTGAGTAAGACGGTGACGCGGTAGAATGTAGGTAATAAAGGCACTGGAAAAGGCACTAACCCTTACCCTAACCCTAACCATTTTTGTCTTTTTTTTTTGTTCCAGTGCCTTTTTATCCAGTGCCTTTATTACCGTCTACCGACGCGCTAACCTTGAGGTCCCGTGTTCAATCCATGTATTCCTCGGGGATTCCACTTTGTCGTTGGTCAGCGAGAGAGAGAGAGAAAGAGAGGGAGAGAGAGAGAAAGGGAGAGAGAGAGAGAAAGGGAGAGAGAGAGAGAGATAGAGAGGGGATGTTTTAGACACAAACTAGGTCATTTTAGGGCTAACATGATTCAATTTAATTTCAAAAATTCGCTTGCGCGTAGGGGTGTTTAGTCGAGGGAGGAAACCGCAGGACCATGAGAAACCCCAAGAGGTTCGACCGGCGACCCTACTCCTTGTCACGTACAACCGTTGAATCGTTACCACGTCAGTTGACTCAATGACAAACTTTATGATACAACGGAACACCGCACTAACCATTCCCAACACCCCCGATGGTGCAAAACAAAGGGGCTAGCAAGGGACAGATCGACGTCAGGAAACCTTGCTAGCTGAAGTAGAAGAGTAGGAATTGTAATATCGAGGGTTTAGAACATAATTGTCAACCCCCCCCCCCAAAAACAACCTAATCTATTAAAATGAAGAGCTTGTAATTGTCTTTCTATTGGTATATAAATCAATACCATCACTCATTTCAAAATGTCTGAAAATATCAACAAAATATATTAATAAATGAAATTTTGGTAGTGAATCAAAAGTTGAAATTGCAATTTTCTCAAAATCAGACATTTTGACTTATCACAAGTGTGCTCTAAACCCTCGATATCTATTTTAACAGTGAATATTTACAGTGTAGTGAGCATGGAGTAATGTGAATCCGTGCCTGGGGGGGAGAACAGGAGAGTCAGAAAGAAGAGATTAGATAGAGACCAATAGCCGCACATATCAAATTCACTTTTACAATTAATTCAACAAGTTTTTGTTTCTACCCCTGGGGACACACAGATAATTCAGTTTTATTTAGGACTGATTTTTATATTTTCTGTGTAAAGTTTCCCCGAGCACTTGTTTCATACGACGTGCTGGCTGATACGGGATTCAAAATGGAGATCCTAAAATCAATTTTAGATGTGTCACAATTGTGTCACAAATTACTGATCTAATTGAATTTGTCCAATCCGATTCAAATATAGATCTATATTTCATTTCGTTTTTTTGATACTTTCGATGACCTACATTACATGAAGATCTGACCGGTTGTACTGGAAGGTCGCGCCAGGGTTCGTCCGAGCAGCTTTTGACAGATGACGTTCGACATTGATCGAATCAATCAGCGTTGACGTTTCTACTAGTGGAACCCACAGTTCCATGCATCAGATGCCAAGAACTTGCCATAACAGACCGTTTCATTGGCTAATCCCCCACTTCAACCAGAACGCCGGTCATATAACAACTCTTCCAGATCCTAGTGTAGTAAAGATAAGCAAAACAAAATTTTGAACTATATAAAAAGAAACGAAATATGATCTGTGTTTTAAACAGATTGTGAATATGTCTTTTTAAATCCAATTGTATCATGGACGCTAAATTTTCCTTTGTTCTTTTCGTTGAATAAGTAGATTGTCTTCCCCCTAGTAGATTGGGTGGAGCTTAACCCTGCAATAACTATACTTGTAACACGGACAGAAGATCTTCCTTTGTTCTTCTCGTTCAATATGCAGACTGTTTCCCCCTAGCTAGTAGATAGATAGGGCAGGGCTTAGCCGTACTAGACATTTACTAGACATGTTCAATGTTATTGTTCTCTTTTGCTGGTTTACACTAGTTTTAGTAAAAACATAAAGAGAAGTTGGGTGAGTGTAATGAGACCGACGTTTAGAGCTGAACTAGGTTCAGTGGTGTCAATGTTACTAGTCATTTATAGCACGCTCCATTCGTTTACATGTTTAATATCTCGACCCGCGGTCTCGATTTTAAACCTGTTAACTCATGAAAGCCGTGCTATAAATATAACTTCACACATTTACTCTGGGGAAAAGATATTTAGTCAATTATAATGGGTTTTCGTTTAAACGGGCAAATGTTTCTGGTTTTTTTTTTTTTTTGGGGGGGGGGGGTAAAAGATATCAGGACGGTCTGAGCTCCCAGTGGCGTTATATCAATTGGCAACAGAAATGAATTTTCGCGGACCTTTTGATAACGTTGCGAAGATGAATTACAGTCGAGGTGTAGAATTTTCCCATATGGAACTAGGGACTACCCTGTGGTTCAATTTTATTTCGCTTGCACGTAGATGTCTTTAGCAGTTAGGGTGTATCTTTAATTGTGAATGTATATAGGCCTATAAGAAGAATATAGTTGTAAGGTGTATCTTTAATTGTGAATGTATAGGCCTATATAGAAGGATATACATTGTAGTTGTAAGGTGCATCTTTAATTGTGAATGTATATAGGCCTATATAGAAGGATATAGTTGCCTGTTGCACATCGTGATGTCGATTACAATATCGATCTGACAGGTATTGATCGGAAATCCTCCATTTTCTAGTAAACTTGAAACCAGTTGGCGCCTGCCATGAAACATGATCCCCAATCAAAAGATATAATACAACATTTTCTATAATAGTTTATAGCATACTCATATTACATCCATTTAATTATTATGTCTGTAAAGTAGGCCGTCAGAGAGAGAGAGAGAGAGAGAGAGAGAGAGACAGAGCGAGAGAGAGAAGAGAGAGAGAGAGAGATTCAATACCAACGGCATTGAAGTGGTAAGGTCAGTGTACACTTTCTAAGTTTGTGTAGGGTTGGGTGTTTGTGTAAGAGAGAGAGAGAGAAAGAGAGAGAGAAAGAGAGAGAGTGTGTGTGTGTATGGGGGGTACTTATTTCGGTTTGAAGGAAAAACGGTGTGGGGGGAGGGGGGTTGGCGAGGAGGAGTTATTTATAGAATCTGTACATCCTGTCAGGGAAATTATGACGTCACAACTCATTTACATATGACCACTTTTAGTTGCGCGGATGAGACGAAAAATTGATGCTGCGTATTCACGTTGACATGTACATAAAAGAATCCTGGTCAGATGAATTTCGACATCAGAGTAGGCCGCGCGGTCTTGGCAAAATGTTTCTCATAGCACACTGTGTCTTCATTAGCCAGTTAGGTTTTAACGCGTGCGCGCTAGGCCATAATGTATGTCATTGAGTCATGTGACGTGGTTTCGATTGCCTCGTTGGTTTTTCCCGGGTCTGTCAATTGCTAAAGACACCTACGCGCCATGACCTAGTTTGTGTCGAGTAGACGTTAAACCCCACGTCTCCCTCCATCTCACTCTTTCTCTCACTCTCTCTCTCTCTCTATCTCTCTCTCTCTTATATATATATATTAGGTATTCAAAAGTGGAATGTCAAACCCCATTTCATTCGCATTCTTCATATAAAACCCAATATGTTACGTATTGCCCTTTAACAATGAAATAAGTTAATAGATGAAATAGCATGATCGGGAGCTAATATAGGTGCCTGTTGCACGCGTTGAACAGGTGCATGTTAAGTAGAGGTTAAAGTACTTAAAAATCCCTGGGGGGATTTTTTGGTGTTCGTTGAAGCAAGTGTTCGCTGATTAGGAGTGCACGCGGTAGCAAGTTCTACTGTATAAATTGGTTGTAACGTCTAAATTACAAAACCTAATAGAAGTAATTTATATTGAACATAACGTATCGTGTTTTTATTTATCGGTTTTCAACAGTAACATATAGGCCCCATGTCGAGTTTTCTAACAACAATTACTTTAGTAAAAAAAACATTAAACCGTGATTTATAGGATTTTAACGGCTCTTTCGATTAACCGCACGACTGATTGCTCTCAAGGTCACATATTTATCGTTCTCTTGTAATTGTTATGTCGTAAAATATCCTGTTAGATAATAGGAAGACCGCTGTGGTCCCACTAGAACAAGATAAGTTATGGAATAGATATGTTTGTAAGATAATCTATTAGTGTAGCTGATGTCTCAGTTGGATAATTATTGGGTCAGACGACATTGTTCGTGATCTCTCTGTAGCTATTAACTCATCACGCATGGCGGTCGTGTCGCATCGGGATTATATGTTCAGAGCTGCAATGAGTCAGTTGTGGGCAGAAATACTTGAAGGGGTTAGAACCCAAGTCGACTAACACACAATTTAAAAAAAACAGATCTCAGGCAATAATTAGGATTGAGAGAGAGAGAGAGAAAGAGAGAGGGGAGAGATAGATAGAGAGAGATGGGGGGAGAGATAGAGAGAGAGATGGGTTTAACGTCCGCTCAACACAACTAGGTCATTTCAGGACTAACATATATATATATGTTTTAATTTTTATTTCAATAATTCGCTTGTGCACAGGGTTCTTTAGCAGTGGGAGGAAACCGGAGTGCCCGGGGGAAACCAGGGCTCGAAACCATAGCCGCAAGCCAGGGGTGGCCGGCCAGCTAGATGGCGAAACGCGGCACTCTAGACCACTAGGCCATCCTAACCACGCCGAGAGAGAGTGAGAGGGCGCGCGCGAGAAAGAGATGGGTTAAACGTCCACTCGACAAATACTAGGTCATTTCGGGGTCTTTAGTAGTGGGAGGAAACCGGAGGACCCGGGAAAAATCCCACGAGGTTGGACAGACGACCCTACTCCTTGCCACGTCATAGGTTTAGGATCGTCAAATAAATATATATTACTGCACCATAAACCATCGAGAGATTGTTTACGACCAGTGGGATCACGTGGCTAAGTTGGTAAGGCGCTGGTTCGCTAGTCTGGAGGTCGGGTGCTCGATCCCTGCATTGGCCGAGAAAGTTTATCTTGATTTTCCGGCATGGTTCCCCTTGTCAGTGATGCAGACGGAGGGCCTGACAAGGGCAGCTGTGTAGTCGTTCGGATAGGACTAAAACCCGAGGTCCAATGTACACATTGGCGTGCACGTTAAAGATCCCTTGGCAGTTGGAATTCGATATATGAGTAGGCCGTAGTGCAGCTGCCCGGGCAAAATTCCCTCATAGCACACTGTATGGCACATGCCCGTGTTCCAATAGCCCAGGTTATGTTTATAACAGTAGGACGTTAAACCCCATTTCATTTCATTTTTTACGATCAGAAATAAAACTGTGAGTGAAATTCGAGAAGAATGAATAACCAAGCTAGAGGCACAAGTTAAGAGAGGAAATGAGAATTTAGAACCCGAGTGGATGTTACATTGATTGGGGCTGATATAAATACACAAGATAGATTGTCTCATACAAGATACATACTAAACTTACGATGTCTATCTTCTGACTCTAAGATAGTTGACCGACATTTAAATTCCCAAATCGACGAATTTAGCAAAACAAGTCAGTATACACTTTGCGAATTTTCAGACATTATTTTTTTCGCTTTTATATTTAGTCGCTGCGTGTATGCCAGATGTGAGACGGAGTAGAGTCGCATTATCAAATAGTACGGTAATTTATAGATATGGCGGCCATGCAGGGCAGAGATTTATTCTCGAAGTAGTTAGTTCTCTGTGTGCAGAATGATACAAGATGGTGACGACAGGAAGTTGTGTAACAGGTACGATAGAACTCGGTAAGCATTTGTTTCCATCCACCGGAGAGAGAGAGAGAGAGAGAGAGATGGGGTTTAACATCCACTCGACACGAACTAGGTCATTTAGGGACTAATAGCACTTTATGACGTCATAAATTATGTCGATTATGGGTTAGGATAAAGGTTAGGATAAGGGTTAGAGTCTCGAGATGTAGACAGGGCTAACCCTAACCCTGGGCAAAGCCTAACCCTTATCCTAACCAACAATGCACATATGACACCATGACACCTGGCTCCGATGAATGGAAACTGGAAACAAATGCTTACTATAGAACTCAATACACTAGTTTTGGACAACCAGGACGATAGCACTCGGCAAATCACGACAGATTCCGGGACAACCAGGACGATAGCACTCGGCAAATCTCGACAGATTCCGGTACCCTACATCTAGACTCGACTGTATGACAGTAGTTGATATGTACCTACGCCCACATATTTACGATGCGGCTACTGATTTACTTTAAACAGGAAAACGTGTCGCTTTTACAAAAAAAGTCCGAAATCGCGTCTTTTGTAGAGTGTGTGTATACCTAAATGAGAAGAGATATTGTCCCAAGGCTGCTGGTTTGATAAAATTTCCTGGTAATTCCCCAAACCCAATGCCAAACGTGACGTTTGTTGATATAATACACTCTCCACAGAAATCTCAATTGGGGCAGCCATTTTTTGCATTCGGAACAATTAAAATAGATCAAATATGGCGGAAATTGTTATACAGCCGAGATTAAGATACGTAGAAATTGTCGAGGTTTGCCGAATAATGACGATAGTACTCTATACACTAATCTTGGAAACCCAGGACGAAGAATACGGATTGATAAAAATCATAAATAAGATCCTGGAAGAGAGAAATTGTATTTCCAAAAGGCAGTGCAAATAGATGTTTCTAAAATGGCAGTTTTTAAATTTATCTTGCCCTTGGGCGCCCTCTCCCTTCAACAAGTATAGTTATTCTCAACTGATTGTCAAACGTCATTTCTCCGCCATGACAGGACTTCGAGGACAAGACGTGACCCCCAAGTTTATAAACCATTCTCAGACTTAAGTTAAAAATTTACACAAAATTGCTCTAATTATTTTAACTAAAGTAAAGCCTTTTATAAAACTTCTGTTGTTTTAGTTTATTAAATACATCAATAAGAAACTATATGCAAAGGTTTGTGATTCTGGATCAAAGATATTTCTCATGAACAGTGATTGATAGTTGAGTAAATTCTTAACTTAAGTCTGAGAATGTTTTATGAGCTCCGGGCCAGGTCGTCTTGGAAACAGACTAAGAGGTTGAGTTTTAAGTGTGAGAATACTTTATGAACTCCGGGTCAGGTCGTCTTGGAAACAGACTAAGAGGTTGAGTTTTAAGTCTGAGAATGTTTTATGGGCTCCGGGCCAGGTCGTCTTGGAAACAGACTAAGAGGTTGAGTTTTAAGTGTGAGAATACTTTATGAACTCCGGGTTAGGTCGTCTTGGAAACAGACTAAGAGGTTGAGTTTTAAGTGTGAGAATACTTTATGAACTCCGGGTCAGGTCGTCTTGGAAACAGACTAAGAGGTTGAGTTTTAAGTCTGAGAATACTTTATGAACTTGGGACATGTGTCCGTCATGATGGGGATCACGGTGGCTAAGTGGATAAGGCACTTAAAAGATCCCTTGGCAGTTGGAATTCGATATAAGAGTAGGCCGTAGCGCCGCTGCCCGGGCAAAAAATCCCTCATAGCACACTGTATGGCGTATGCCCGTCTTCAATTAGCTCAGGTTAAGTGCATAACAATAGGACATTAAACCCCATTTCATTCATTCATTCAGTCCGTCATGATAAGACATTGAACTCGGGACCAGGTTGTCTCGGTAACAGACCAACAGGTAGATTCTAGACAGACATAAGTAATAAAGACTGTCAATCTGTTTGTATATATATATACATGTATTTATTTATTACGTCACCAGCTGGTGTATATTGTAGTAATATGTCATGTCGTCAACACGTACACCATTATACACAACACACGTGACATAAAATATATATATATTAATAGTTGTGATTGTCGTTTGTTTGTTTGTCTGTCTGTCTGTCTGCCCGGGGTAGGCGGTTACACTACGACTGGCAATCTGTTTTACAGAGAATGACTTACGAATTATCTCTGTCACAGATGACTGTCTTCGACACGTGCATTGACTTCACGTGGCGTCAGTCATTGGATCAACGGCTCGTGCGTTGTTTACATAACACGTAACTGCTTCGGGCAAAATGATGCCTTTTACTCATTTTAATACCCATTTACACTAAATAGGAAATATTTTTTAACTACTGATACTTCAAACGTCTTTATTTATTTTTCTTATACTTCAAAAAAATGTTTTAGAATTTATTTTGTCGGAGGAAAAAAGTTAATATTTTGCCGAATTAAGACGCATAGATGTCATCTTTATCAGTGATACTAACGGCCAAGCGAATATTCACTGCGGGCTCAAGGCTGAAATGTGGTATATAGGCATTCGGCAAACCTCGACAGATTCCGGTACTCTCCGTAATCTACATCTAGACCAGGATGTATGATAGTCATTGATATGTACCTACGACCATACATTTGCGATGCGGCTTATCGACTACCGATTTACTCTAACATTTAACGTTCCGCTTTTACAAAAAAGTCCCAAAATCTGGTTAAGCTGTCCACACCCGTTGGTGGAGTCGTCCACACGACTTAGTATAATTTCTGGACACATAATGTATTTGTAAATAGTATAGTTTTTCTGCGTGATCACCCTTTCTCTCGGTAAATAAACAACAAAGTAAATAATTTCTGGATATTGTAATACGTTTTTTGGAGTCGTCCACACGATGTATTTTTGATAAGTATATTTTTTTCTGCGTGGTCACCCTTTCTCCCGGCAAATAAACAACAAAGTAAATCGTTTTATTCCATAAATAACAAATTCATTAACAAATTCATCAACAAATTTAGTTGTGGACGACATCACTAATAGTTGTTGACGACATCACCAATTTCTTGTGGACGACTCCACCAACGGTTGTGGACGACTTCGCTAGTGGACGACTTGACTGGCACCAATCTCCTGGGGGCAACCATGTTTATCCGGGTCCTTTAAAATAGTTCCAAAATGGCCGACTTCATCATACAGCCGAGTCTAGATGTAGGGCACCGGAATCTGTCGAGGTTTGCCGAATGGTATATAGGGTTAGCTCGGACCCTGGTGAAGTTGGACTACCGCTTCCGGTACCAGAGTTATTCCACTTTCAGCTCGTGCAGCACCTGGTCATCTGCTCGTACATCACCTGGTCATCTACTCGTGCAGCACCGGGTCATCTGCTCGTGCAGCACCTGGTCATCTGCTCGTACATCACTTGGTCATCTGCTCGTGCACCACCTGGTCATCTGCTCGTGCACCACCGGGTCATCTGCTCGTGCACCACCTGGTCATCTGCTCGTGCACCACCTGGTCATCTGCTCGTGCACCACCTGGTCATCTGCTCGTGCACCACCTGGTCATCTGCTCGTGCAGATATGAATCCAGGTAGAGGCGGACGATAAGCTACAAGAACTAACACAGTACAAGATGGACGTGAACCTTAAAGGGACAATCCCGATAAGAACAGAGTCTCAAAAATTAAAGTCCGAGTATTTGTGAAATTTATGGACCAAAATATAAAAGCATGGCGTATTTACATTGTCTGAAAATATCAGCTGAAAATATTAAGTCGTTTGGACGTGAACGTCGACACTGCTTATCCGGACACGTAACCCTTTTAAGATTTCTGGTCATTTTTTTCATTGGGTGACCTGATAATCGATTTACGTTTCTTGAGAGGTCTATACAGTGAATGACCCACGTACTGTACTTAATAACAAAAGTTTAATTCACCCACATATTATTTTTATAGAAAAAAGTCTGGTTTTATCCCGATACTGTATAATACAAAGGTCCACATTTCTAGATGCAAACTGTTAGGTTTCAGTTATTTACAAGCGTATCACAAATATCGGGTTAGTTGGTCAGCCTTAGATAATGGGTTTTAAATGATTTTAACATAAAATTCCCCAAAAAGTTATCGGGATTGGCCCTTTAATCTATCCAGATTACAAGATGTGAATCTAAATGCGTCAGGTCTAAATATTAAGGTCATCTGCAGATTTGGTGAAGGTCGCGACATGTAAATATGGTTAGGGTACTTGATTGTTGACGAGATTGTGTGTTAGACTGCAAGAGAATATCTGACAATTCAATAAAGTAATTGAATAACATTAGATAAGAGAACACGAGAGAAAAACAGAAAAAGTCCGTGTATTACCATGTTTTATAAGGCATGGAGTGAATATAAACTAGGGAATATGCCGACTATTTCTATTTTTCTCGTGTTCCCTTATCTAATGTCATTCAATTACTTTATTGAATTGTCAGATATTCTCTTACAGTCCCATATAACAAAAGTTGGTCTTCGAAGGAATTATGAGTGAGCATAAATTTAGCCGTTTGTCTGTTATCGCTCGCCGCTTCAGTCATTTATGTAAGGCAGTAGCTGGTGTTTTCACCAGTGCTGGATCTAGGGGAGGCAAAGTGGGACAAATGTCCCCCCCCCCGACATTTAGGGGCCCCCACAATTCTGGCTCATGCTAATATTTTATACCGGGTGGAGCTAACCAGTACCTGGGCTGAGGGGGCGATGATTGGGACCCTAGGCAGTAAGGGATATTGTAGGCCAGAGATAGGTTGGGCCCTAAAATTAACTAAATTACATAATTTAGAGGTTCTATCAATCGATAGTTCCTAACCAGTTCCGGGGACCACATCCCGCGATGTGATTGCTGGGGTCCAACCAGTCCCTGGAAATTAACGTAATCATAGTATAGTAGTTCAGACAACAGAGTTTAATGTTTTATGTCATCTAAAATAATTTCACTAAAATAAAGTAAATGAAAACATCATGAGAGAAAGGTTTAAAATACTTAAATTGTCAACGAGTTCTAAACGTCAATGAAATCGCTGCCTAAATTGTCTCAGATGCACTGAAATTAATCTTTTTTTTAAACAAATAAACTCTGGAGGAAAACACCCCAAGCACTCAAGGGGGCGGAGTACATACTGGTACGATCCGCGGTCAGTACGAACGATTTGAAATGGGGCCCCGCACAGTTGGTATGTCCCGGGCCCCCCACAAGGTTAATCCGGCCCTGGTTTTCACTGTTGTTACGTCACTGCTGATTCAGTCAGCGTATAATACTCCGCTATCGTAGCCATGCTCTCTGCGTTTAAAGTATATTTGGAATGTGTTTAACCAGCTCTATCACATATGTGATAATGACTGGCACCAATATTGTCCTTTAACAACAGTAGTTTCTTTTCATTCTTTCCGTCACTTCCGAGTTCGCCACATCTGTGTAACGAATCAATCAATCAATCAAAACAAAGATCTCCGTGTTAAATAAAATGTATTTTTGGAATTAGTATGACCAGATTTCTGTTTAATTAGTGGTCACTAACATTATCCATCAGATGAAATCCATCGTATACTTTCACTTAATTAAGATAAATCCTATTTAATGGACTGATTCCATATTAGTACATACAGGTATACAATCACGTGCTGGTCTGCACTTATAATGGGGGGGGGGGGCTAGTGTTCTAGAGTGCCTCGCTTCGATCGACCTCTAGCTGGCCGGCCACCTCTGGTTTGCGGCTGTGGTTTCGAGCCCTGGTGTGAGCGTATGTGGTATGGAGATGGGGCGCCTTCTCCGGTTTCCTCCCACTGCTAAAGACCCCTACGCGCAAGCGAATTATTGAAATAAGATTAACACCATATGTTAGTCCTGAAATTACCTAGTTGTGTTGAGTGGACGTTAAACCCCATCTCTCTCTCTCTCTCTCTCTCTCTCTCTCTCTTTCTCTCTCTCTCTCTTTAATGACCTTCTTAGTTCTTTGTCAATTTATTTAGAACACAAATAAGAATATCGATCATTGTATACCTATATATATATATATATAGAAGGTCCGAGGTAATTGGATAGAATTGATTCCTATTACCTTATATAGACTTATAAATATAAATACAGCTAATCACAGAATCAGGTTAATGAACAGTGACCCACATTTAAATAAATACTGGATGACAAATCTGATTAGAGAAGCTAATTCTCGACCATCCAGTTCGTTCGCCCTCAAATGATGCTTAAAGGTCCTAAGCCCGTAACTATAATTCCTCCAAAATCTTCAATATCGAAAACACGAATTACTGGTCAATTTAAACCAACATTGATGATATAAACTTACCGGAAAAATGTGAGCTTCTGAAGGGTCCAAGCCCGTAACTCAAAATCCTCTAAAATCTTCAATATCGAAAACACGAATTTTTGGGTTAATTTAAATCAGGGGCCGCGGAGCCGGGGGGGCTAGGGGGGCTTTAGCCCCGGCAAAAATTTTTAATAGTGAAAATAAAATGTCGCCAAAAGCTCAAAAAAGTGAAAAAAGGTTAGGGGGGGGGGTATGGTCAGTGTGCAATACAGAGCGTTATAATGAGTGAAATTTTGCCCATATAGTGGAACTACAGCCTCCTCTTAAATCGAATTCCAACTGTTAAGGGTAACTTTATGTGTACACCAAGGCTCGTACCAACCGAACGACTATACAGTGTCGTTGTCATGTGAAACCGACTGGGCTAATGAAATAGAGAGAGAGAGAGAAGTAGGGTTTAACGTCCACTCGACACAAACTAGCTCATTTTGGTACTAACATATAGTTTTCAATTTTTATTTCAATAATTCGCTTGCGCGTAGGGGTCTTTAGCAGTGGGGGGACACCGGAGTGCCCGGAGGAAACCCACGAGCTTGAAAAGGCGCCATCATCTCCATGTCACATACGCTCACACCAGGGCTCGAAACCACAGCCACAAGCCAGAGGTGCCCGGCCAGCTAGAGGTCGAAGCGCGGCACTCTAGAGCAGTAGGCCATCCAAACCCCTCTCCAACCCCCTGGGTCAATGAAGACGGGCGTCATGCCATACACCGTGAAATGAAATGAAATGAAATGGGGTTTAACGTCCTACTGGTCTGCTCCAACTGGGATAATGACGACGGGCATACGTCACACAGTGCAGTGCGATGATGGGAATTTACGACCTTCTCTTAAATCGAATTCCAACGCAAGACTTTTATAGGAACAAATGATAATTCCGGGGATTTCGTTGTCCATTAAGAAAATCCGATAATTTAAATAGATTCTAAGAAACTTGTTAAAACGGAATTATTACCTTCCTTTGTTTACATCAATGGTCGACATTCATCACGTGGTATCACGTGACACAGGTTAATAAATCAGAATTACCCGCCAGAGCTTCACATACTTATAGACGGAGTTTACTCGGCTAATAGGGCAATAGATACGTCATCAAGGGTCATCAAGGGTCACCAAGGGTCACCGACATTACATGACAAGGACACGGAATGGGGTTTAACGTTCTACCCTTTTTCCTCCGAATGGGCTAATGAAGACGGGCATAGGCTATGAGGGATCTTTTGGCGAAATGAAATGTTTTTTAATGTCCTGCCGTTTTCCTCCGAGTGGCCAATAAAGGACGGGCATAGGCTACGAGGGACATTTTGCCAGGGAAGCGGCACTTTGACCTACTCTGGCGAAAGGAAATGTTTTTAATGTCCTACCGTACTGCTCATAAACTGGGCTAATGAAGACGGGCATAGGCTATGAGGGAACTCCAGACTAGCTATCCAGCGTCTTCCCCACTTACCCATCTCGGTCATTTTGGGACTAATAAATGGTTCATTTTTATTTCAATAAATCGTTTTCGCATAGGGGTCTTTAGCAGGGGGAGAAAACCCACGATGTTGCAGATGAACGGGCGACCTACTCCTTGTCACGTACAACCGGGGAATCGAACCACGCCAGCTGACTCAATGGCAGACCTTATGATACAACGCGCAGAGGAAACCGGAGGATCCGGAGAAAACCCACAATGTTGCAGATGAACGGGCGACCTACTTCCTTGTCACGGACAACCGGGGAATCGAAACCACGCCAGTTTAATTAATGACACACCTTATGATACAACACGCACGCGCTAAACCCTCCCATGACGGTTTGTAAGAGCGAATAAGTTTGTAGATGACAATAACATGGTATGTTTTAACTATCAGAGTGGCTATTGTTACTCGTTACTTGTTACGACGAGATTGAGCATCGTTTAGAACGAATTCCAAAATGGCTACCAATCTCCCCAAAACCAGCATTGAAAAAGAAGCCGTATTTTCAACGTTTTCAGAACTGAAGGCAGGAATTAAGAGATAGAAAGGGTTAGGGTTTGGGTTAGGACTATTTTTACGACTTTTTAATTTTTAACTTCTCCGGTGGAAGGCTTTGAAAACACCGTCGTAACAATAGCCACTGCCTTTAACTATCAACTTTTTCAGAACTGAAGGCAGGAATTAAGAGATGGAAAGGGTTAGGGTTTGGGATAGGACTATTTTTACGACTTTTCAGTTTTTAACTTCTCCGAATAGCCTGGGGATAATTTACGACTCGTCGTAACAATAGCCACTGCCTTTAACTCTAGACATCAACTGGGTGTGATTACTTATATTTATAACTTTAATAGACAAAAAATATTTACATAATCAATAAATAATTTCATTCCCTGGTCTATAAAATTAATGAACGATAAGTAAACAAGAGAGGTTGGTCGGTTTGTTTGACTTGTGTCGGGTTGTGTACCTGATTCATAGTACGGTTGTACTGAGTGTTGATTACTGTGGCAATTATACAGGTACACAAGTGGTGGGATATTTAGAGAGAGAGAGAGAGAGAGATGGAGGGAGAGAGAGAGAGAGAGAGAGATGTCATTTTGTACACGAGCGAGATTATTACGGGTCTTTAGCCGTTAAAGGCAACAGGAGGACCCGGAGAAAACCCACAAGGCTGGACAGGCGACCTTACTCCTTGTCACGTACAAGCAGGGAATGGAAACCACGCTACTTGACTCAATAGCAGACCTTATGATCTAAAACACACACGTTAAACCATACTACCATGTGGCAGATTGTATTTTTATGGTTAATTCGAAGGGGGGGGGGTAATTATCATGGACAACTGCGTTTCCTTCTAATTTTCCTCTAATTCTAACTAAACTATGGGATCTCTTACACGCACCCCGAATTTGCTTAATTGACCTGTTGTTTGTCCATGGGACAGATATATATATAATATAGGCATAATTTTCCTGTCAACTCCTCAATCGCCATCCCGCAGGTTGGTGAGTCGGTTGTTCAGATATTTCTGTCAGGGAAATGTTGCCCGGGCATCAGCGATAAAATTTCGTGAACCATGTCCCAGATGTTTACCAACACGACGAGAACGTTGCACGACGAGACCTGAAAGACTTTCTTATTCTACATCCTGTCGAGCAGGTGGAGAACACGTGACTTTATTACACGTGGTTTTATTACACGTGACTTTAACAATCAATCAGCTAGCAAGGTTTCTTTTGATCCGGGGGGGGGGGGGGCACGTGGCTAAGTGGATAAAGTGCTGGCTCACTTTCCTGGGGATCGGGTGTTCGATCCCTACATTGGCCGAGAAAGTTCATCTCGATTTTCCGGCGTGGTTTCTCCTTTTCAGTGATGTAGACGGAGGGCCTGACAAGGACAACTGCCTAGTCGTTCAGATGGAAGGGAAAAACGAGGTCCCATGTACACATTGGCGTGGACGTGAAAGATCCCTTGGCAGTTGGAATTTAGTTGCTATCCGGGCAAGAAATTCCCTCATAGCACACTGTATAGCGCATGTCCGTCTTCAATTAGCCCAGAAGCGTAGGACGTTAAGCCCCATTTCATTCATTCTTTTGATCAGATTCCAAAAAGCCAAGAAATTATAATAAGGTCATTGGGTCATTAGCTCAGCTGCCTGCGCAGCAATACACGCGCAAAGATGGCGGTGTGATATGTTAGTTCTGAAGTGACCTAGTTTATTTTGTTTGGGGCTTTAAAGTTCTTTTATTCCATCCATTCGTGGATTCAGTGTGGAACCGTTCTCAGGGGAAAGGATGTTTTTGTAAGTTTATGTAATTTTATCTGAATGCTTTAAAGCCCAAATACCACTCTTGTTGTAACTGAATAATATGTTCCAATCTTTATTCTGGTCAACAAATTGTACTATTTTACAATATTTCAATTAAATAATGATACAAATTTCATCTTAACACACCTTATTTTTAAAAATTGGAAAAATTCAACTACATGCCGTTTAGACAGCCTTACGTAAGCACTTTCAAATGCAACTTGGATTTAAACATATTTTCGTACCCTCGGGACAAGTAAAATAGGATGTAATGGATAATTTACACAACGGATAGGACACTTAAACATCTTGTTGTTAGAATAAGGCTATTTTTTTCTGGACCTGTCAAGCCAGCAAGAGTGTTATTCTCCCTTTAACTTTATGGCAATGAAATATGCTTAAACAAACTGTTTTCTCAGAACGGAACCTTCGCGCTCGACGCAGTTACCCTATTCAATCTTTATGTAGTCTTTCCCAGGAACGCTGAAATCGGTTTCTGTAGCTGTTCCTGGTTTTAAAGACGTAGTAGGCGACGTTGTAACACGGGTATCGAACAGAAAGTTGTAACAACAAACACTGAATAATGAATGTCGTTGTTAGCAGACACTGAAAACATGCAAGGGCTACTAATTAGGTTACGAAGAGACCCGGGATAGAAGACGATTAGTGCAAGGGCTACTAATTAGGTTACGAAGAGACTAGGGATAGAAGACGATTAGTGCAAGGGCTATTAATTAGGTTACGAAGAGACCGGGGATAGAAGACGAATAGTGCAAGGGCTATTAATTAGGTTACGAAGAGACCGGGGATAGAAGACGATTAGTGCAAGGGCTACTAATTAGGTTACGAAGAGACCCGGGATAGAAGACGATTAGTGCAAGGGCTATTAATTAGGTTACGAAGAGACCGGGGATAGAAGACGATTAGTGCAAGGGCTACTAATTAGGTTACGAAGAGACCGGGGATAGAAGACGAATAGTGCAAGGGCTATTAATTAGGTTACGAAGAGACCGGGGATAGAAGACGAATAGTGCAAGGGCTATTAATTAGGTTACGAAGAGACCGGGGATAGAAGACGATTAGTGCAAGGGCTACTAATTAGGTTACGAAGAGACCGGGGATAGAAGACGAATAGTGCAAGGGCTATTAATTAGGTTACGAAGAGACCGGGGATAGAAGACGATTAGTGCAAGGGCTACTAATTAGGTTACGAAGAGACCGGGGATAGAAGACGAATAGTGCAAGGGCTATTAATTAGGTTACGAAGAGACCGGGGATAGAAGACGAATAGTGCAAGGGCTATTAATTAGGTTACGAAGAGACCGGGGATAGAAGACGATTAGTGCAAGGGCTACTAATTAGGTTACGAAGAGACCGGGGATAGAAGACGAATAGTGCAAGGGCTATTAATTAGGTTACGAAGAGACCGGGGATAGAAGACGATTAGTGCAAGGGCTACTAATTAGGTTACGAAGAGACCGGGGATAGAAGACGAATAGTGCAAGGGCTATTAATTAGGTTACGAAGAGACCGGGGATAGAAGACGATTAGTGCGAGATTTAGGCCTGTGAGACCACAATATAATCGCGTGTGGATTCTATAAGGTCACCAATAGTATGTTAATTCAATAAGACCGTCGGGTTGATGTAACTACCCGGATGTATTTCATCTTGGACGCTTAGATGCGAAGACGTTGTGTCTACCCAAAGCTGGACTAAGAGAATGAAAAACAGTACAAAACACGGGTCGAATACTCGACCTCCAGGCTGGCTAACCAGCGTCTTACCCACCGTGTCTCCGCATCTACTAGAGACAAGAGATAGGTTTAAATGTCTGACTGTTCTGATAAAGCCTGTCATTGAGTCAACTGGCGTGGGAGTAGGGTCGCCTGTCCAACCTCGTGGGTTTTCTCCAGGTCCTCCGGTTTCCTCCCACTGCTAAAGAACCCTACGCGCAGGATAATTATTGAAATTAAATCGTACGATACATTAGTCCCGAAATGACCTAGTTTGTGTCAAGTTGACTTTAAACTCTCTCTCTCTTTCTCTCTTTCTCTCTCTCTCTCTCTCTCTCTCTAATTAACCAAGTTTGTTCAGACAAGTAGGACGTTAAACTCTTTAGTTCATTTTGTTATCTCTATTACAATATTTCTACAAGGTTTAGGTTAGATTGTATAAAAGGACGTTAAACCCTATTTTATTTCTCGCATCTCCCAGTATTAACAAGCTTATTTTGGTTCTATCCTCCACTCGGGA
Organism: Patella pellucida; assembly: GCA_917208275.1. Taxonomy (NCBI): domain Eukaryota; kingdom Metazoa; phylum Mollusca; class Gastropoda; family Patellidae; genus Patella; species Patella pellucida. The sequence goes on along the minus strand of OU795044.1, from coordinate 55,078,234 downwards.
AATGATGTCCATATAACCCCGTAATACTATATCTTATATCCCCCCTCTCTCTCTCCCTCTCTCTCTCTCTCTCTCCTTCACTCGGGAAATGATGTCCATGTAACCCCGTAATACTATATCTTATATCCCCTCTCTCTCTCTCTCTCTCTCTCTCTCTCCTCCACTCAGGAAATGATGTCCATGTAACCCCGTAATACTATATCTTATATCCCTCCTCTCCCTCTCTCTCTCTCTCTTTCCCTCTCTCTCTCCTCTAATCAGGAAATGATGTCCACGTAACCCCGTAATACTATATCTTATATCCCTCCAGACCGGTAATACGCGGTTCAATTCTAATCGACCGTTAACTTGGACACGTTGTCTGGAATAATCGGATGCAATAGGGTTAACGTCCACCAACTGGGATAATGAAAACCGGCATCAGTGTGCTATGGGGGACATTTTGCCGGGACAGCGGCGCTAGGGCCTCTCTTATATCATATTCCAGCTGCCAACGGGACCTTGTTTTTCGTTTCATCCGTACGGCTAGACACTGATCTTACCAGGCCCATCTTCCTGCACTACTGACAAGAGGAAACCGTGACGAGTAATCCCGATCAATTAAGCTGCTTTGTCACATCGGGGTCGAACCTGGGCCAAATGGCTTCGGTTCGATTGTATAATCTCGTGGGTTCTCTCTGGGTCCGCCGGTTACCTCCAATATCTAAAGGTAACCAAGCACAAGTATTATTGAAATAGGATGGTTGTCCAGAATTGTCCTGGTTTGTGTCGAGTGGACGTAAAAGATACATTATGGGGGATTAGATACAGAGTTGGCAGTTATCACTATAAAGCCCGGCCCATACCGCTACGATTACACACAAGCCGACATGCAGGCCCGAAGCCAGAAACCAAACTTTAGCCGACAACAAAAAATCAATGAACGAAGGTCATCGCCGACTACCGTAAGCAGGAGTAGGGGAGAGCACGAAAATTAGAAGCGAACCCCCCCAGCCCCCCCCCCCCCCACTAGCCTCGGGCCTGCCGACATGACTCAGCGTCTTGGGTAGCTGTAAAACAAAAATCGGTTCGCGCCTTTACTTCACTTGCCTACGGCGGTACCAGTCCACACAGGCCTGACTCTCACAGAGTTACGCCACTTCCCTCTAGCGAGTGATTCCAAAAGTAAACCGGAAGCATAAAAGGGATATGACTAAACATCAGTAAGACAATTGATCGTGTCGTGTGAGTGTCCACACAAACACGATAAGTCACGACTGCAACCAACTGCATCCGACTACGATTGACCAACGGGCCACGAATCGTATGGGCCGGGCTTAATAGTTAAACACTAGATAATGCAAAGACAATTTACTGAAAATTTCAGTCAAATTGATCCACTATTGAACCGATAATTAACTGATCAAAATTTCCGCCTAGCCTTGATCATCATTACTAAAGTCGGTATAATAAAACGCATAGTCTTGATTATCCAATTAATGATTAAAACATGGAGGAAAGTTTTAACAGCAAATCGGATAAGTTAATTAATGTCTAATTAATAATTTTTCAGGCCTAAAGAAAGACCTTCAATAGGCAGATTTAGCTCTAGCATAATGTGTATGTTTAAACCTTATTTCTATCTGACTCACTGCTGCGACTCCATTTTGTAGGATGTGGGCGTTCGTCCTTTTTCCGTCACTCACACGTCATGACGTCTTAAAATTCCAGCACGATTCGCCTAAACACGCTTAAGCCTCTTTAGACATACGAAACTAAATCCACAGTTCACGCGTGTCTCGTCATATTTTACACATTATACGGTGACCCCCGTGTTGACCCCTGGGTTTATAAGCACCGTTAAATCATCTTATTGTTAATTGTAGGTAATTGGAGAACATCAAAAGACGCCGCTCTCGTTGCACGAATGATTAATGAGGGGGTTTCTTTGGAGTGTAAGTTACGTTCACTGACCCAGCCTAATGTCGAGGTCGTCGCTGCAAGGTGAAGGGACACTCGGCAAGGACATCCCTGGAAGGTGAAGAGAGTAACGATCGGTCTGCTCACTTCTCGTATAAAATAAAACTGAGGGGGCAGGAGTTTAATCACACAGAATTTGTAATAAACAACAAAATAGGGTTTATCTTTATCTGCAATATCAAACAAGATAGAAGCGGACGTGAAGCCTCAATGGGGTTAACGGTTTTAACGTGAGGGATTTTGTCCTCGGCCCGGCCCACCACTTGTGTGCCTGCATAATTCTCCCCCTCTCTCTCTCTAACTGCATGGTCTCTCTCCCTCCCTCCTCCTCCCTCTCTCTCTCCCCCCTCTCTCCCTCCCTTCCTCTCTCCCCCTCTCTCCCTCTCTCTCTCTCCCTCCCTCCCTCTCCCTCTCTCCCTCCCTCTCTCACCCCCTCTCTCCCTCTCTCTCTCTCCCTCCCTCCCCCTCCCTCTCTCTCTCCCCCTCTCTCCCTCCCTCCCCAACCTCTCTCTCCCCCACTCCCCCCTCTCTCCCTCCCTACCTCCCTCTCTCTCTCTCCCCCTCTCTCTCTCCCCCCTCTCTTTCTCCCTTAATATCCCACCACTTGTGTACCTGTATAATTATCACAGTATCAACACTCAGTACAAGCGTACTATGAATCAGGTACACAACCGGATACAAGTCAAACAAACCAACTAACCTCTCTTGTTTACTTATCGTTCATTAATTTTAAAGACCAGGGAATGAAATTATTTATTGTATTGATTGTGTAAATATTATTTGTATATTAAAGTTATAAATATAAGTAAGAGAGAGAGAAAGAGTAAGAGAGAGAGAAATGGGGTTTAACATCCACTCAACACAACTAGGTCATATCGGGACTAACATATTGTTTAATTTTATTTCAATAATTCGCTTGTGTGTAGGGGTCTTTAGCAGTGGGAGGAAGCCGGAGTGCCCAGAGGAAACCCACGAGGTTGAGAAGGCGCCTCTATCTCAATGCCACATACGCTCACACTAGGGCTCCAAACCACAGCCACGGTCAATACCTTGGCCGAGAAAATTCATCCTGATTGTCCAACGGGTTCCCCCTTGTCAGTGGTGCGGGGCGGAGGGCCTGAGAAGGGCAGATGTCTAGTCGTTCGGATGGGACGAAAAATCCCATGTACGCATTGGGGTTCACGTACAAGATCTCTTGACAGTTGGGATTCTATAAAATATTAGGCCATAGTGTTGCTGCCCGGGCAAAAATTTCCCCCATAGCATGCTGTATGGATTATGACCGTCTTTATTAGGCCGGTTTAATAGCAGAGCAGTAGGACGTTGAACCCTATTAGTAAGTGCAGGAGGACCGCACTACACGCAAAACAAAAATATACAAGATAAACCTGCGGACAAGACAGAAAATAGACATTGCAAAAAAAACAACAATTATCAAATCAAGTGAATGGACCATTTCATTTGAAATACTGAAATATTCAATATATGTTTCATTATCTCGGTATCTCAATCTTACATCTTTAAAGCTACAATTTTTAAGTTATAAAGCCTTAAAATAGATGGCATCAATAAACAGTTCTACCTTGTTAAAGAATAATCCTATAATTTACAATTGCCGGCGGAGAAATTGGCAAAAATATCATTTTCAACATCAAATTCCAACGTTTGAATATAGCTTATGCATGGAGTGAATGTGAAAACAAGGGAGGTTATTATTTCCTGTGTCGATGATTTTTAAGGGTGGGAAATAATGCCAATGGTCGTATAATAGTGAGTTGATAACCCACTGAGCAAAAACATGAAATTCTCGCTTTAAGGCTGAAATGTGAATTTATTTAAATTGTCAGCTCTTTATCTAATCTCCCATAATGTATCTTTAACTATTAAAGTGACAACTGTCAGCTCTTTATCTAATCTGCCATAACGTATCTTTAACTATTAAAGTGACAACTGTCAGCTCTTTATCTAATCTGCCATAACGTATCTTTGATCGCTGTAGTTTGCTGTACGTTCAAGAGTGTAACTGGTCTGAGAACCGCTAGCCATTCGATCCAGAACACCAAGTGCCCCTACTTCCAAGTTAACACACCACCGGTTAAAGACCTCATTACATGTTTGTCCTGTACACTCTTTATTTGTATTTGATTTTCAGGGAATCACGTATTTACCTACTAGTCAGACGGCTTAGCATAATAATTGTGCAAATTGTGATAAAAGCACCAAACTTTGCATATGGTGATTATTTTAAGATCGGGAGGCATTGGAAAAAAATCAATCTTCTGCGCATGCGCAAAATTCAAATCATACAAGGACAAATTCAACTTAAATTAACCAAAAAATTATTTTAGTAAGATTGGGTTCGTTCGTTCGTATCTGAAGTTTAACGTCCACTTCCACCTGGGGTGATATCATAGATTCGAGTCTCTCTACTTTCCATATTTATATAATATACGTTTAATTGAAACATACATCATGTTGTGAGGGTCTGAGTCAAGTTAAAATTTCGCTAAACCCCATTTTTTTTTTATTTCACACCGTTAGCCAGAGAAAGAGAGAGAGAGGGAGAGAGACAGGGAGAGGGGAGAGAGAGGGAGAGAAAGAGAGAGAGAGAGAGAGAGAGAGAGAGGGTGGGGGCAATGTCCACTTGACACAAGCTAGGGCATGTTCATTTTATGTCACCAGTTTGTTTTCCCATTGGGGTCGTTAGCAGGGGAAGGAAACCAGAGAACTCGGAATATCAAATACGAAGTTGGTCTAATATTTTAACTCGCATTTGCCAGAAATCAAAGAGATGAAACGAAGTTTAATTTTTTCTAATTTTTGCTCGAGGACGGGGGAAATTAGAAAGAGAGAGAAAGAGAGGGAGAGGGAGAGAGAGACAGAGAGAGAGAGAGAGAGAGAGAGAGAGAGAGAGAGAGAGAGAGAGAGAGAGAGAGAGTGAGAGGGGGGCATAAAACCCCGCATACAGATTTTATAGTTTTAAATCATTGATATTGGTAAAATAAATGGTAGAATATCTTGCCCCGGAATATCAAATATTGTCATAAAACTATGTTAGCTTTATATTCCAACTCGCATCTGCCAGAAATCAAGACGAGGTTAAATCAAACTAACAATGAAATAATTAAATTATCCAGGAAGTCGTCCATCTTTATTACTTTCATTATTCTTACAAACTACGACTAATGTCCATTAGTCTTCTTCTTCCAGACCAATAACTGTGTATAGTGTGGAATCGTCGTAATATCGGGATAACCGAGACAAATAAACCGTTAATGTACATTAGTCTCCTTCTTCCAGACCAATAACCGTCTATAGTGTGGAATCGTCGTAGAATCTGGATAACCGAGACCCATAAACCGTTAATGACAAACTATCACCAAGACAAGTCAATCGGGACTAAGTGTTCCTCTGATCATCAAGTTCGCAATCACAGTTTGTTATTGCCCCCTTGCAGCGCCATTACACAGGACAAAAACATAAACATTAATAAAACAAAGTTTTGAGGCAAGTTTGAGATGTCGGAATTCTCACGACAAGGCGTTGTGGGAAGGCAACCTTAATAGTAAATGCAGGAGGACTGCACTACACGCAAAACAAAAAATCTACAAGATAAACCTACGGACAAGACAGAAAATAATAGACATTGCATACACTAAACAATTATCAAATCAAGTGAATGGATCCGGGGGCCAGCCGTAAGCGTCCACTGCGCTGTACAGTACATTAAACCCGAGGTGTTACCAGATATACAGATAGATGAACTTCCTGTGTTGACAGGATCTCTTCTCCAAACTGTACAAAATTCACCTCAACCAATCCGAACTCCTCACCCCCAGGTCTTCTACCCTTGGCCACATAAAATCCTCTCCCCAACCCACTTGACCTCCTCTCCCCAACCCACATGACCTCCTCTCCCCAACCCACTGGACCTCCTCTGCCCAACCCACTGGACCTCCTCTCCCCAACCCACTCGACCTCCTCTCCCCAACCCACATGACCTCCTCTCCCCAACCTACATGCACTCTATACCCTATCCACTCGAATCCCTCTAACTAAACTTCTCCTCTCCTATTCCAACCAATGTGAACACCTAACCCCAACTGACATGCTCCCACCCTTCTACAACCAATCTGAACTCCACATACTATGTGTAAGAAGACAACACCAGTGGTCGCATGACTACGAGATATGTGTGTGAAATAGCTTAATTTTACGTCCGCTTCCACCGAAGTGATATCGCAGACAGTTTACCAGATCATGTCCTGTTGGATGATGTCCTATGAGTAGTCGGATTAGGGGGGGGGGGGTTCTATTTGATTATGTCCTATAAGAAGGTGGATTAGGGTGGATTAAGATTAAGATGTTATCTATTGATATGGTATTTAGACAGTAAATAGATTAATATAAAACCCAATGTAATTATCTAAAGTAATCATATTTAAATAAATTGATAGGAAGTCTCACAACAATCAGGAAGTCATGTGGGGTGGGGGGAGGAGGTCAACTGGGGGACGACGAGGGGTGAATCAAAAAAGAAAAATCGATTTAAAATCTTTAAAATGAATGAATGAATGAAATGGGGTTTAACGTCCTACGCTTAAGCACCTAACCTGGGCTAATGGAAGACGGAAAAATGGAATGTAAAATAATATAGGCCCTATATCATTGACTGTAACATCGGTCCACTGTCTGTCTGGTTGGGCAATATCGCGGTTTCTAACACCACGGCCTGGTTTTCCTCGAACCCTTGGGCGTCCGCGCCCACGACCTCGCCCACGGATACCGCCCCTTATTACTGGGGCTTGTTGGGTCACCTGTTGTGGCTGTGCTTGACCAGTTATATTTTCAATTTCATCAGAATCTGAACTGTTAGTGTTACTCATATTAGAACCATGATAGTCACTAGAAACATCGTTATTGTGGTCAATATTATCTGATTCTGAACTAATATCTTCATCTTGTGCATGGTAAGAACCCGCTTCTGGTTCACTTTCTCCTGAAGATAAAACATTATCTGTGCCCTGATTATCGGCTACGAAACTGTCTTCAATGTCCGATTCTTGTAAAGATTCTTCGTCATCCGAGTCATTCATATCATACAAGGCTAAAAGTGCTTGCTCCGCAGTCAGCTTTCGTAGGCGTGAGGGTGCCGCCATCTTTTGTTTACTAATTTACGTGAGAAAATTTGATGAATGTCGGTTGAAATAAAGCTTTAAACATTTTAGTTTTTAAACGGAAAGATGGCAGCCATTGTTGTTAAATTTACCGGAAGAAGATCGACTCTATTATCCAGGCGTTATTTTATGTGACATCGTCTGCTAGAACCTGTTCTAGGTCGATTCGTGTCAACCCGCCTCACGGCGGTATTCGTGGCAAAGTCGAAATTGAAAAACCGCCTGAGGGCGGTAAACGCGGGGATAGGGTTAAAATAGATGGCACCCATAAACAGTTCTACCTTGTTAAAGAATAATCCTATAATTTACAATTGCCGACTGAGAAATTGGCAAAAATATCATTTTCAACATCAAATTCCAACGTTTGAATATAGCTTATGCATGGAGTGAAAGTGAAAACAAGGGAGGTTATTATTTCCTGTGTCAATGATTTTTAAGGGTGGGAAATAATGCCCATGGTCGTATAATAGTGAGTTGATAACCCACTGAGCAAAAACATGAAATTCTCGCTTTAAGGCTGAAATGTGATAAATTATTTAAATTGAGATAGAGTGAGTTATACACAGTCTGTTTCACAATCGAAATTCAGATATTCACTCAATAAATTTTGTGTTCATTTATAAAAAAACCCAACAGATATAACGGCGACTAGACTAAATGGAAATTTATAAAAAAAAACATGTACTTTTAACTCGAGTAGGACAGCTGTACTTTTAGTTTAGTTTTTTTTAATGAGAAATGGTTTTATCGAACATAATAATCTTTTATTATTTACTTACCAATGAAATTAAATCTAATGAGCTACGTATTTTTTGGTTGGTAAAAAATGAGATGAAATGAGTTTCAGCATTCTACTTTCTGAGTCAAGTTAAAGTTTCGCTAAACCCCATTTTTTTTTATTGCACTCCGTTTTCCACCGTGGGAGAGAGAGAGGGGGAGAGAGAGAAAGAGAGAGGGGGAGATAGAGAGATAGATAGGTGTATGAGTGTGGGTGTGTGTGTGTGTGTGTGTGTGGGGGGGGGGTTAACAAACTAGGGAATTTCGGGACTAATATGTGATTCAATTTACTTTCAACAATATGCATGCCTGTTGGGGTTTTTTAGCAGTGGAAGGAAACCAGAGAACTCGGAATATCAAATACGAAGTTGGTCTAATATTTCAACTCGCATTTGCCAGAAATCAAAGAGATGAAACGAAGTTTAATTTTCTAATTTTTGCTCGAGGACGGGGGAAATTAGAAAGAGAGAGAAAGAGAGGGAGAGGGAGAGAGAGAGAGAGAGGGGAGGGGGTCATAAAAAACCTGCATACAGATTTTATAGTTATAAATCATTGACATTGGTAAAATAAATGGTAGAATATCTTGACCCGGAATATTAAATATTGTCATAAAACGATGTTAGCTTTATATTCCAACTCGCATCTTCCAGAAATCAAAGAATAACGGATTTTATACCCCCCCCCCCCCTTGTCACTTGTCGTAAAATTAAATTAGATAATCATAAAAAACCCAGCCCCTTGTCGTTAAATTATATAAGATAATCATAAAACCATGTAGAGATATGATTTTATATCACCGCAGCCATTTGTAAAGTCTTTCATAACCCTTAATTAATATATTCCTGAAAAGATAAAAACACGCGGCAATAAAAACCCAGATATAAAAATATGTTGTTATGAGAACGGAGACAATAAAACACGAGAGATCAAAACAGACACAGGAAAAAATAAAACTCCAATAAAAACATAAATTCTCGCTCGAGTTAAATCAGAAAGGAATAAATCCTACTCCACATCGCAATCGAATACGTGTTACGTCACGCGGACTGACATCAAAGGAATACCGGCGGTTTGAACAGGTTTGAAGTCTGCTCTGATAAAGAGATGAGAGGACGATCGACAGGAAGTGACGATTCTGGCTTTAAAGTAACATGGAGGGTTAAAGCCGATTAGCAGATAGTCTCTATCGTTCAGACAACTATTCTATGAACATTAAAGACTGGTAGGAGGTCATTGATGACCCAGACTGAATAACGTAACCCGGTTCTATAGAATGCGCAGATTATTAAAGGAGAGAGAGAGCGAGAGAGAGAGATGGGGTTTAACGTCCACTCGACACAAACTAGGCCATTTCGGGACTATCACATGGTTTAATTTTATTTCAATAATTCGCTTGCGCGTAGGGTTCGTTAGCAGTGGGAGGAAACTGGAGGACCCCCATCTTACTGAAGCAACGGCCGCGAGTTTAACAACATCTAACCCTTGCTTTAACACTTGGCTATTCCTAACATTTTACGCTGGTTATGATTACACGTGACTAATTAGCATTCAAATCATTGTCCAATCAGAGGTCGTGGCACATAACACACTCACGCTGTAGCACGTGACTGTAGTAAACAAATGGCAGCCTCGACAGAAAAAGAACAAGACAAGTTTACAGCCGGTGAAAGTTTATTTTTCAATTGAGAAACTCACAGAAAACCAAAAAAGGCAATTGAAGCAGTTTTAGGACCTTGACATTAATCGAACTTTGACCTTTGCATCTCGATTGTCACATAGACATTTTATTAAGAAGCGCGAGACTTGATAATCGTGACGATTTTTTTAAGGAAGGATAAATAAAATAAATTAAAAGTAGCGTTATTTTTAGTAACTCATTTAACGAAGGATCTGATTGGAGCACGGTTGGGGCCGGTACCCAATCAAATTTAGTGCCGAAAAATATAGAGTGTTGAGTGAAGGGCTTGATAAGCTGTATGTAGTTAGGGCGAGATCAAGCCTACTATTGAAGATGGAGGACCCCGAGAAAACCCACGAGACTGGACAGGCGACCTTACTCCTTGTCACGTACAGCCGGGGATTCAATACCACGCCAGTTGACTCAATGAGAGGCTTAATGATACAGCACGAACCTGCTAACCTTTTTAAAGGGAATGTAACTTGTGTTTACTATAATGACGTATGATAATAGTGGAACGGGTTATTGATTAACCCAGTTGATCGTGAATAGTATAGGACGTTAAACCCCATTTCATATTTATGTAATAATAGGCCCACATTTACACCTCGGGCTTTGTCATTTCCCGGATATGTGCATCGGTCTTCTGTCATGCATCATTGACAACTGCTTGTACATGACAAGAAATAGTGGGGCCTGTCGAACCTCGTGGTTTTTTCTCCGGTTTTCTCGTGGGTTTTCTCCGGAACCGTACGGTTGTCCTGAAATGACCTAGTTTGTGTTGAATGGACGTTAAATACAATTTTTCTCTCTCTCCCCCCCTCTCTCTCATTCTCTCTCTTTTATTCTCTCTCTCCCTCCCTCTCTCGCTCATTCTCTCTCTCCCTCCCTCTCTCGCTCATTCTCTGTCTCCCCCCCCCCCTCTCTCTCATTCCCTATCTGGTTTCTATTATTGTAAATCGGTCAGGATGTGTTGACTTGTGGTCTGACACCACTAGAATTAGATCATGTCGGGTTTAGCTTTAACCTGTGGTCTGACTCCACTAGAATGAGATCATGTCGGGTTTAGTTTGTGGTCTGACTCCACTAGAATTAGATCATGTCGGGTTTAACTTGTGGTCTGACTCCACTAGAATGAGATCATGTCGGGTTTAACTTGTGGTCTGACTCCACTAGAATTAGATCATGTCGGGTTTAACTTGTGGTCTGACTCCACTAGAATTAGATCATGTGGGGTTTAGCTTGTGGTCTGACTCCACTAGAATTAGATCATGTCGGGTTTAACTTGTGGTCTGACTCCACTAGAATTAGATCATGTCGGGTTTAACTTGTGGTCTGATTCCACTAGAATGAGATCATGTCGGGTTTAGCTTGTGGTCTGACTCCACTAGAATTAGATCATGTCGGGTTTAACTTGTGGTCTGACTCCACTAGAATTAGATCATGTCGGGTTTAACTTGTGGTCTGATTCCACTAGAATTAGATCATGTGGGGTTTAGCTTGTGGTCTGACTCCACTAGAATTAGATCATGTCGGGTTTAGCTTTAATGTAAAATAACAGTCAACTTGTATCTGCCCAGTTTGATCAGATGGGACGAGATGAGACGAGATTAGACGAGATTAAATCAAACTAACAATAAAATAATTGAATTATCCCGGAAGTCGTTCATCTTTATTACTTTCATTATTCTTACAAACTACGACTAATGTACATTAGTCTCCTTCTTCCAGACCAATAACTGTCTATAGTGTGAAATCATCGTAGTATCGGGATAACCGAGACAAAAAAACCCGTTAATGTACATCAGTCTCCTTCATCCAGACCAATAACTGTCTATAGTGTGGAATCGCCGTGGTATCGGGATAACCGAGACAAATAAACCGTTAATGTCCATTAGTCTCCTTCTTCCAGACCAATAACTGTCTATAGTGGTGTGGAATCGTCGTAGAATCGTCGTAGAATCTGGATAACCGAGACCCATAAACCGTTAATGACAAACTATCACCAAGACAAGTCAATCGGGACTAAGTGTTTCTCTGATCATCAAGTTCGCAATCACAGTTTGTTATTGCCCCCTTGCACCGCCATTACACAGGACAAAAACATAAACATTAATAAAACAAAATTGTCTGGTTAGTGTAATGAGATTCTGTTTTGAGGCAAATTTGGAATGTCGGAATTCACTCGAACTGCTTTCACTCCCCTCAACCCAATCAAACTTCTTTCCCCAACCCAGCTATAGACTTGGGGAGAGAAGGTCGAGTGTGATGGGGAGAGTGGTCTAGCTGGGTTAGGGAGAGGGGGTCATGAAGGACTGAGTGGGATTGGGAAAGAAGTTTTTCATGAAGAACTTCACACGTCCTTTTGGGAAAGAGTTTGCCACATATTGCTCCATCTGTGGTAGAAAGCGTTCTGACCAACGAAGATTTAGGGAAAAGTTACAGCCTCAGTGACAAAAATTAACATTAAAGTCAATGGGGCAATCTTTAGTGTACTGTGGCCATATAGAAACCGGTATCACAACAACTGATTATATTAACAAATTTTAATAAAACAACTTTTTATCTCAACAAAAACAACCACATTTTATCAGAACAATAACAACGACCTTTTATCTTAAGGTAGCCAAGTCTACATCAATATCATCCAAAGTCTTCGACATCGAAATCACGAATTATTGATCAATTTAAATCAACAATGATGTTGTTATCTTACCGGGAAAGATAGGCTTCTGATATCCAATATTTAAGACAAAATAAACATTTTACCATACTGCACATTCTTATCTGGGGAGCATGTACAATAGATGCTATCGATGTAGACTGGAATAACCAGAGGCTAGAGATTGCCATTCGTTTGGTGACTTCTGGCGTATTTTGCGTAATATTACTGATTTTATCAGCAGGTTTGTCATACCGGTAGTTTTTTATTTGTTTTGTGGTTCTCATGCACTTACTGTACACATATTATTGAGTAATATATTTTATACCAGTTCACTTATAAACCAGGCACCTTGTAATTGTGATGTTATCTTGTCAAAAATCGATGTGTCAGTATCTCAAGTTCTTTCATCGCCTCAAGATTCAGCTGAAATAGATTAAAACATATTTGTAAAAGACGTCCTCGTTCAACCATGTTAATTCGACATATTTGAGGTTAGTCGCAGGAAGAGAGAAATGAGGGTTAACGTCCACACGACATAAACTAGGTCTATTCGGAACTAACATACGGTTCAGTTTATTCCAATAATTCACTTGCGCGTAGGGGTTTTCAGTAGTGTGTGTAGGGGGGGGGGGCTGAGAAAACCCTACTCCTTGTCACGTACAACCGGAGACTCGAAACATCACGGACGTGCTAATCATTCCCCCCCCCCCCCCTGTGCCACGAATGAGTTCGACAATAAGCTTTTTTGTTTAAGTTAAACAGAGACTTTAGAACACAATAAGTAAGCGAGGTACAATATCCGACTCAAATATATTTATTGTATCATTGATGGTCAAGGCTAGGATTAATCTCGTTCCCAGAGTCAGCCGTTGGGCCATAAACCGTCCATTTTCTGCAAATTTTCACGTCAAAGCCCCGCCCATTCGACCTCTGATTGGTCAATCTTTTTTGGGGTCGATTTCGCGAAAACTAGAGGTCGGATCGTCGTTTCGTTTGTTGTAAAATGATCCTTGAGTCAAAGTCAACTCGCTGACATAAAAAAATGGATCCCAAACGTACACATTCAAGTTATTGTAAAGATCTATTTTGCTACGCGTGGGTATATTTCTAAGTGATTCGGTCATCCAGGCACGTGAAAAAAACACGTGTGGGTATATTTTTAAGTGATTCGGCCATCCCGACGCGTAAAATAAATACATGTCACGTGATTCGTCACTTTCGGGAAAATGGCTACCCTAAGTCACCAGAGAAATTCTCCAACACTTTTTCTGGTTTCGAGATTAGGCAGGTTTTTGTGTGCATTTAATATCCAATAAATTATATAAATAACTTGATAAACACGTGTACATAGAAAAAAAGGTTAAAATGGATGTGAAAGAGAATCTCTATAGGATAGTGGAACAAGGAGAGGCTACGATAAGATGGACCTGACACCGAAACACACAAAGATGACATCTACTAATCGGGACAAACATATGGTTTAATTTTATTTCAATATTTCGCTTACGCGTAGTGGTCTTTAGCAGCGGGGGGAAATCGAAGGCCTCGGAGGAAACCCACGAGGTTTGAAATCCAGAGAAGAGATGCATATGTCCGTATAAAATGCCGTCTCTATAGATCAGCTACCAAACAATAAAAAAAATTATTTTATTAAATAAAGGAAAGAACTTCCCACTAACTTCCCACTTAAACCACTCCATTGCAGAAAGCTGTAATTAATGGAAAGATAGCAAAATCATATTCTAAATTTTAATATACAGGAAGAAGCTTCAGCTCTCGTACGTCTTGTCTGCGATATCACTTTGGTGGAAGCAGACGTTAAAGACCCAACTTTATTATCATCATTATCTCTATTCGTAACAGTCCTGAAATGACCTAGTTTCTATCGAGTGGACGTTAAGCCCCATTTCTCTCTCTCCACTCTCTCTCTCTCTGTTCTAAAAAGTTTCTGTCGAGTGGACGTTAAACCTTATTTCTGTCTCTCCACTCTCTCTCTCTCTCTCCCTCTCTCTCTCTCTCTCTCTCTCTCTCTCTCTCTCTCTGTGTTCTAATAAATAAATAGTTTATTCCATAGTTTAAGTAGGTAAGTAGGTCGAGGACCCATAGTTACAAATTATAATTATATACAGCATCGATTTAACAAATACGAAAAAATAGTAGACATATAAATATACCAGTATATACGCGAGGAGAATTCTAAATGTAGTTTGATCTATAACTTAAAGCGATTTTGATAAAGTTTAATTTGAAATTAAAAGAGATATACTTTTAGTTGTACATAACTCATGGAACAATACGTCATATATCTATTATTGTTCACATTATTAACAAATTTTACAGGTAGATATTTACATCTAATTTGACTTATACACATCTCTCTCTCTATTTGTGGGGGCGGGGGTGAGAATAGTCAAGTGGTCTAGAGTGCCGCGTTTTGACCTGTAGCTGGCCGGCCTTCTCTGGCTTGCGGCTGTGGTTTCGAGCCCTTGTGTGAGCGTATGTGGCATGGAGATGAGGGCACCTTCTAAACGTCGAGGGTTTCTTCCGGGCACTCCAGTTTCCTCCCACTGCGAAAGACCCCTACGCGCAAGCGAATTATTGAAATAAAAATTGAACAATATGTTAGTCCCGAAATAACCTAGTTGCGATGAGTGGAAAGTTAAACCACATCTCTCTCTCTCTCTCTCTCTCTCCCTCTCCCTCTCTTTCTCTATGTGTAACAGCCGTGTGCGCAATTGTCATCAAACAATGTATATTCCACTGACGATTGTGACGTCAATGACTTGATGTTTTTATGTATTTAAATATACCATAAATAATTAATATCATGTTAATAAAACCTGCAGACAGAAATACACAATGACGTGGATCATGTGACAGAGAATATTTCTATTGATGGTGTTCGATGATAACCTTTTACTATTGTCTGTGTTGATGGGAAACAAGATAATCCTAGGTACAACAAGTTCATCAAACGTTTCTATTAAAACACTACATAATCAACAGAGATAGAGAATGTGTTAAGGGATCAGAGAGAGAGAGAGAGAGAGAAAGAGAGAGAGAGAGCTACACACTGAACATAGAGAGGGAGAGAGAGAAGAGAGAGAGAACTCGGAATATCAAATATGGCCATAAAACGAAGTTGGTCTAATATTTCAATTCGCATTAAATTGCCAGAAATCAAAAAGATGAAACGAAGTTTAATTTTCTTATTTTTTTGCTCGAGGACTGGGGGATAGAGAGAGAGAGAGAGAGAGAGAGAGAGAGAGAGAGAGATGGGGTTTTATGTCCACTCGACACAAACTAGGTCATCTCGGGTTTTAATTTTTATTTCAATAATTATCTTGCACATAGGGATCTTTAGCAGTGGGAGGAAATCGGATGACGCCAGAAAACCCACGAGGTTGGACAAGCGACCCTACTCTTTGTCACGTACAGCCGATGATTCGAGACAACGCCAGTTGACTCAATGACAGACTTTATGATACAGCGCACACTTGCTAGCCATTCGGCAGCCATTCAACCCCCGAGAGAGAACGTGTTAAGTTATAAACAAACCACGCCAGTGGACTCAATGGCAGACATAATGTTACAGCACACACTTGCTAACCATTCGACAATCACCCAACCCCCCAGACAGAACGTGTTAAGCTATGAACAATGATAAATTGATGAAATAATGGGTAGAACAACTTAGTAACCTCGGTGTAAAAACCGATTAGCTGTTTATAAAACAATCGTTGGAATCTCAACACACGTGTGGTTGCATGTCGTCATGATTTGATATTAAATGAGGGTTGACGACCGACTCTTCTGTACTAACTGGAAATTAAAAAGGGTTCAACGTCCGACTGTTTTCTTCTTATCCGAATAACTAGACCGACTGACAAGGAATCCCCCCACCCCAGCCCCCCAAGATAACGCTAACATGCACCCTTCTTCATTCGCCCAGTGCGAGCATTTATTTAAAGTCATACTTAAAGGGCCATTATGTAAGATTTAGATAAAGAGCTAGTCATTCTTGCTGTAATAGTTGTATTAAAGATACATTATGTAAGATTTAGATAAAGAGGTTGCCGTTCTTGCTATAATAGTTGTATTAAAGATACATTATGTAAGATTTAGATAAAGTTATGGCTGTTCTTGCTATAATATTTCAAAAATAGATAATGCAATATGAATATATTGAAATTTTCACCCAACTTACTTTATTTTGAGCAGATGGGTAATTGGTCGTAACTTAGATACTGGTCATTTAGGTTGTAGCCTCGCTTCTCCCGGTCTTAACTTACTACAATACTGGTCATTTGAGTCTTATCCTCACTTCTCAATTTATTTTCGAATGAAATCATTAAATGGTCAAATCGATCTAATCTACTTAAAATCAGATCAATCTGGTCGTGTCGTGTTTATAAATTAACAATTTATATAAAATTTAAGGCACAAAGAAGGAAGGAAAGAAAGAAATGGGGTTTAACGTCCACAAGCACAAAGAAAAGCCCGCAAGAATTAGCTCTTACATAATGTATCTTAAATGTATAGGGAGTCTCAATGGCTGGAATATTATAAATTTGTGTCGGATGTGGCAAGAAATGATTCCTTTTAGCGACCAAAGAAGAATCACGGTGAAAAATAGAGGGTCAGGATTCCAAAATTGCCCTAGAGCTGAGATAGGGAAAAACCTTATTTACACACTAGTTAGTAACGTAGTAGAGAGCATAACCGATACAATTTACGTTACTTGAAGTGACTATCATTAGCGCAGTCAGAGCAGAACAGTAGGACGTTAACCCCTATTGTATATCTATTTATTTATATAATTAATGGATTGTACTGAACCAGATGGTGTCAAACTGTAAGGGTCAAGCTATGCAGGTCGCCTTTTATTGAGTCGCAAACAATGAACCTTTTATTGAGCACTAAAACTAATAAACATTTATATTATATTACTGTCTATCTGTTACCGCTCACAGTTTGGTATTTATATATAAAATTAAACAACATACGAACAATCCAAACCATGGCCGGCGGAAGCAATTCTTGATTGGGGTGGGGGGGTAGTAGGGCTTCCATACTAAGTCCCTATAGGCAAGGGTCCAGGGGCCAAAATAACCTGAAGAAAAGATTACTTGCAAACCATTAGACAAAATTCGAAATCCTAAAAAACAGTTTCGGCAAAATAGTGTAATCAAGCAAAATAGTGTAATCAAGCAAAATAGTATATTCAAGCAAAATAGTGTAATCAGCATATGGACTGTTGAATCTGTAGGCTATTGATATTTGTGATTGTCGTTCGTGTGTCTGCCTGTCTGTTTGTCTCTTGAGGGTTGGCGGTTTAACTAGTGCTGCCTCGAGACTGTAATTTGGTGTATAAGGGTAGCTCGGACCGGAGAGAAATATAGTTAGGTGGCGTTTGTCAACCGCTTCCGGTTTCTCGGTTTCAGGGTCATATTACTTTCACTTTCAACCTATACGGTCAGTATTGGGGATACCCTATACGTCATTATTGGGGTCGGGTGTTCGATCCCTTCATTGGCCAAGAAAGTTCATCTCGATTTCCCGGCGTGGTTTCCCCTTGTCAGTGATGCAGGCGGAGGGCCAGACGAGGACAGCTGTCTAGTCGTTCGAATGGTACGAAAAACCGAGGTCCCGTGTACACATTGGCGTGCACGTAAAATACCCCTTGGCAGTTGGAATTCAGTTGCTACCCGGGCAAAGTTTCCCTCATAGAACACTGTATGGCGTATGCCCGTCTCAAATTAGCCCAGGTTAGGTGCAGAAGCGTAGGATGTTAAACCCCATTTCATTCATACCCAATTGAGCGTTCCGAATTCTATCTATCACATAAAGTGTGTGTGTGTGTGTGGGGGGGGGGGGTACAAGATATGCATCAGATATGATAAGATAAGATAAGATTTTATTGTATCATTGTATCCACCAAGGGCAGCATACACATTTTAAACAAAAGTTGATCATACAGTTATAACATAACATCTGGGCCTCTGGGTGATCCTTTATGGATGTACAATCTGATATGAACCAAGTATAAATATAATAAACATATTATTTTGAACAGATGTGTTGGCTAACAGGTAACTTTGATGCCTTTTCTTGCCTGACTAGCAATTTCGTTAGGGGGATTTAAAATATTGCACGAGATGTGCGGATTGCTATAAGACTGTTATATTTATTACAATCAAATATGAAATGGTATTCGTCTTCTTTTTGATTATTTTTACATTGTTTACATAAACGTGTATGTGGCGGAATATTTTGATAACGACCACGCTCTATCATGACAGCTGAAAGATGTTCATGGTGCCGAGAGTTGATTATGTTCTTTGTCAATTAAACATGCATTATGCTAAATCGGTCTATTGTAGGTCTTTCTTTAGGCCTGAAATGTTATCTAAACTTATCCAGACCATAATCATCTCTCGATGTCAACGCGAACCTTCGATATTGACTGGATCAGAATCCTATATGCTGCTGAACGCTCATTGATAATTAAATCAAAATATGGATAAACGAGACTATGCTTTTTATCGTCCTGACCCTAGTAATGATGATCGAGGCTAGGCGGAAATTTCAATGGCTTAAATCTCGGTTCATAGTGGATCAATTTGACTGACCTTTTCAGCACATTACATTTTTAACTAATATAGTGAGAACTGCCAACTCTTTATCTAAAACTTACATAATGTATCTTTAACTAATATAGTGAGAACTGCCAACTCTTTATCTAAAACTTACATAATGTATCTTTAACTAATATAGTGAGAACCGCCAACTCTTTATCTAAATCTTACATAATGTATCTTTAACTAATATAGTGAGAACCGCCAACTCTTTATCTAAATCTTACATAATGTATCTTTAACTAATATAGTGAGAACTGCCAACTCTTTATCTAAATCTTACATAATGTATCTTTAACTATTATAGTGAGAACTGCCAACTCTTTATCTAAATCTTACATAATGTATCTTTAACTATTATAGTGAGAACTGCCAACTCTTTATCTAAATCTTACATAATGCATCTTTAAGTAACATGAATATAATGATTAATTTAACATTTGAAAGCACAATAAAGACCTGCAATAGACAGATTTAGTTCTGTATATTTAACTTTTTTGCACTGATAAACTATTGAATAACGTATAAAATGGAAAATTCCAGACAATGAAGAGTAGTAAATGACTATGTGTTAACCTTTCCACACTCACAAATTATACATCCACAGATAATTTAAACTTTTAATACAATAAAATATTCACTGTGAATTTGAATATGTTTAATACACAAAACCTGTTTTCTCGACTAAATATGGTTGAAGATGACAAATAAAATTCAAATTCAATTGTATGCAATTATTTGCATGCTTAAATCATAAGCAAATGTTGTTCTTGGCAGCCCAATCTTTATAAGCCCAGTCGGCGCAGAAAAGTAAGGCATTAAATCTCATTTATTGTCTATCAGAAAAACAATAGGCCTAGGAGCCCCAAGGATCCAAAAGTGTATCTGAAGAGTGTGTCCGTCGCTAAGGGAAAGTTGATTTGTTATTGAAGCTGTTACTCTTTTTAATACATCCGGAGTGGGTGGGGTTGGATGTCTGAATGGTTAGCACGTACTCGCTGTATCATAAGGTCTGTCATTGAGTTCTCCGACCGAGTCCTCAGGTTCCCTCCTACTGTTAAAGAACCCTACGCGCAAACGAATTATTGAAATAAAATTGAAACATCTTAGTCCCCCCTCTCTCTCTCTCTCTTTTGAATAGATCCGTATATAAATGAGTCGTAACGTTGACGTCACAAGTGACGTGTATACGTCATTGTAATGCCTATCACCCAGTAAGTAACAATGATTTACGAAAAGGCAACCAGTGAGAGAGATAAATGGGGTTTGACATCCACTCGACACAAACTAGGTCATTTCGGGACCGCGATAGTATCTTGTGATTTTCCCGTGCGTGTTGGTCTTACCAGTGGAGCAGGACAGAGGATAGAGGACCTTGCAAGGTGCAGGGCAGGACAGATGATAGAGGACCTTGCAAGGTGCAGGGCAGGACAGATGATAGAGGACCTTGCAAGGTGCAGGGCAGGACAGATGATAGAGGACCTTGCAAGGTGCAGGACAGGACAGATGATAGAGGACCTTGCAAGGTGCAGGGCAGGACAGGGGGGCCTTGCAAGATGCAGCACAGGGGGCCCGACAAGGTGTAGGGTGGGGGCTGGTAAGGGACAGCGTTTAGTTGTTCTATTATAGCAGTCAATTACTAAACTGTTCATATTATAGCAGTCAATTACTAGACTGTTTATATTATTACACTTTATTATTATAAATATTTATATTATTACACTCTATTATTTATAAATATTTGTTATTATTATTACACGTAGTTACTCAACTGTTTAAAGGGACAGTAACACTCTAGCTGGCTTGACAGGTTTAGAAAAAATATTAGCCTTATTGTAACTATAAGATGTTTGAGTGTCCTACCTGCTGTGTAAATTATCCATTACATCATATCTTACTTGTCCAGAGGGTTCGAAAATATGTTTAAATTCAAGTTGCATTTGAAAGTGTTTACGTAAAGCTTTTCAAACCATGTTACGACATGTAGTTGATTCTTTTCAATTTTTAAAATAAGGTGTGTTAAGATGAAATTTGTATCATTTATTAATTGAAATATTGTAGAATAGTACAAATTGTTGACAAGAATAAAGATTGGGACACATTATTCAGTTACGACAAGAGTGGTATTGAGGCTTTAAAGCCTCGCGAATAAAAGTTGTTGACATTGAATTTGAAATGTAACCTTGTGAAGAGTGACAAACTATGACTCAGATGAGGTCTAAATTTAACCTGAATGACGTAATTGCCTTTATCTGTGTAATACAGGAATAAGCAAGGCGGAAAACGACGATGTATTCATCACGGTCGTTCAACCCGTCATGGTATCGTATTTCCCCTCTAGTTCACTCTAAGGCTATGTTTACACGGTCGTTCAACCCGTCATGGTATCGTATTTCCCCTTTAGTTCACTCTAAGGCTATGTTTACACGGTCGTTCAACCCGTCATGGTATCGTATTTCCCCCTTAGTTCACTCTAAGGCTATGTTTACACGGTCGTTCAACCCGTCATGGTATCGTATTTCCCCTTTAGTTCACTCTAAGGCTATGTTTACACGGTCGTTCAACCCGTCATGGTATCGTATTTCCCCCTTAGTTCACTCTAAGGCTATGTTTACACGGTCGTTCAACCCGTCATGGTATCGTATTTCCCCCTTAGTTCACTCTAAGGCTATGTTTACACGGTCGTTCAACCCGTCATGGTATCGTATTTCCTCTCTAGTTCACTCTAAGGCTATGTTTACACGGTCGTTCAACCCGTCATGGTATCGTATTTCCCCCTTAGTTCATTCTAAGGCTATGTTTACACGGTCGTTCAACCCGTCATGGTATCGTATTTCCTCTCTAGTTCATTCTAAGGCTATGTTTACACGGTCGTTCAACCCGTCATGGTATCGTATTTCCTCTCTAGTTCACTCTAAGGCTATGTTTACACGGTCGTTCAACCCGTCATGGTATCGTATTTCCCCTTTAGTTCACTCTAAGGCTATGTTTACACAGTCGTTCAACCCGTCATGGTATCATATTTCCCCTCTAGTTCACTCTAAGGCTATGTTTACACGGTCGTTCAACCCGTCATGGTATCGTATTTCCCCCTTAGTTCACTCTAAGGCTATGTTTACACGGTCGTTCAACCCGTCATGGTATCGTATTTCCCCCTTAGTTCACTCTAAGGCTATGTTTACACGGTCGTTCAACCCGTCATGGTATCGTATTTCCTCTCTAGTTCACTCTAAGGCTATGTTTACACAGTCGTTCAACCCGTCATGGTATCGTATTTCCCCCTTAGTTCACTCTAAGGCTATGTTTACACGGTCGTTCAACCCGTCATGGTATCGTATTTCCCCTTTAGTTCACTCTAAGGCTATGTTTACACGGTCGTTCAACCCGTCATGGTATCGTATTTCCTCTCTAGTTCACTCTAAGGCTATGTTTACACGGTCGTTCAACCCGTCATGGTATCGTATTTCCTCTCTAGTTCACTCTAAGGCTATGTTTACACGGTCGTTCAACCCGTCATGGTATCGTATTTCCTCTCTAGTTCACTCTAAGGCTATGTTTACACGGTCGTTCAACCCGTCATGGTATCGTATTTCCCCCTTAGTTCACTTTAAGGCTATGTTTACACGGTCGCTCAACCCGTCATGGTATCATATTTCCCCCTTAGTTCACTCTAAGGCTATGTTTACACGGGAGGATTCGATCGGCGGGTATATTTAACTCGGAAACTGGTATTTACAGTAAATACCACCTTGATGGGTCATTTTATTGTGGTCACGTGTATCAAAGAGAGCAATGAAATGGGGTTTAACGTCCTTCTGTTCTGCGTCGACTGGGCTAATGCAGGCGGACATACGCCATACACAGTGGTATGCTATGATGACAATTGACAATTTTAACCGGACAGCGCCACTGTGGCCTACTCTTATTTCGAAATCCAAATGTCAAGGAGTCTTTTACGTGCACGCCAACGTGTACACGGGGCGTTGCCCCTAGAGATGGTTATCGGGAATGGGGTGGTTGTTTCAAGAAAAGGGGGTTCAACGTCCACCTACGTTTCTTTAAGATGGGCTTGCGCAAGGCAGTGTGCAGATTGCCGTACTGTGTCCCGGCAGCAGTGTATCTGCTTACTCTTTAAGGTCTATGGTTCTTTAACGTGCACGCCAATGAGGACTTGAGGCTTATATTCCGTGTTAGGCCTTTAGTCCTACCGAGAAACCTTGGCTAATATTTGTATCGAACCTGCATCCTCACTGAGCCCAATCGACGCAACCAATGGTATTTCGGTCGGGACTGATACACTGTTCCATTTTATTCCAATTATTCGCTTGCGCCTAGGGGCCGTGGGCAGCGGGTGGACAGTGGCGGATTAAGCTCCACCAAGGCCTGAGGCGGCAGTTGCTGGAGGGCCTATAAAAATGGCGTGGGCGTAATTAATTTCGGGTCAGGGCCTATGTTGATTCCCGTTGGGCCTAAAACCCACCCAGTAACATTGGCATGGGCGTAATTAATTTCGGGTCAGGGCCTATGTTGATTCCCATTAGGCCTAAACCCCACCCCATAACATTCATTGTCTATGCGTTTTTAATCGTATCCGACAAGTCTAA
This sequence comes from Patella pellucida, assembly GCA_917208275.1. Classification (NCBI taxonomy): domain Eukaryota; kingdom Metazoa; phylum Mollusca; class Gastropoda; family Patellidae; genus Patella; species Patella pellucida. The sequence goes on along the minus strand of OU795044.1, from coordinate 55,054,736 downwards.
AAAATAATTTTCTCAAAATCTTTGGGCCTGAGGCTGCAGCCGCATCAGCCTCAATGATAATCCGCTTGGAAGGAGTGGAGGAAGGGAGCAACTCAGAGAAAACTCACGAGGTTAGGCATTGCCACGCCACAGGAGATAAATGAACATGTAAACATTCTACACCAAGGTTTCCTTTCCATATTATAATTACGTTTATAACTCTACGACCTTCTATCATCCTAGTGCATCTCATTTCACATCCAGAATAAACACAATTTATTCACGTGACCTATAATTTATCCACCAGCTGATGTCGGCGTCACTGAGTACAATATGACGTCACACTTAGTACGAAGTAAACATTGGACTCTCCCACGCGCATGACTCTAACACAAACATGTTTTCAACCCCCCAGTTAAATAATATGTGTACATACATAACCTTGTAATGTTTTTTTATGCAATAAAGTTTCTCTAATAATACAATATTTTAACCTATTTCATCTTAAATATGTATTTATCATTTAAAGAAACATATATATTCATGACAATAAAAAGAAATTTGACACAAATAATGAATGAATGAAATGGGGTTTAACGTCCTACTATTCTGCACCTAACCTAGGCTAATTGAAGACGGGCATACGCCATACAGTGTGCTATGCAGAATGATTTTTTGCTCGGGCAGCGGCGCTACGGCCTACTCTTATATTGAATTCCAACTTCCAAGGGATCTTTTACGTGCATTCCGATGTGTACACGGGACCTCGGTTTTTCGTCCCATCCGAACGACTAGGCAGCTGTCCTTGTCAGGCCCCCTTCTTCTTCACTGACAAGGGTAAATCGAAAACAGTAGAAAATAATATTGAATCAGGTCATGAATTATTTGCTTTTTAATGCTAGTTTTCTCACTATTACGATTCGCGCTACGATTGATATTGTGGTTTTAATCCGTATACCAAAAGCCAAGATTATTTTGCTATTGGCGGTACTGGCTAAACTCCCCGGTAGTCGAAACCCCTGTATCCGGGTTAGCCGAAACCCATGTGGGTGAAAACCCTATAGCCGAAACCCGGTAGCTAAACCCCCTGTGTTTGAAACCGTAGAAGCCGATAGCCGAACCCCATGTGTATTAACCCCGGGTAGCGGAATCACATGTGTTTGAAACTCCTGTAGTCGTAACCACCTGTAGCCGAAACTCCTTTGGCAAAAGACTTCTGCGATCATGACCCCTGTAGCCGACACCCCGTTGGGTGAAACGTTCATCACCCAGTCCAAGATTCGACCCGACTCCATTAGCCCTGTCGGAGTAGAACAACAGGACTTTAAACCCTATTGTATTTCGTTTCATAAAGCCCCCCCCCCCCCGTTCTTAGTAGAGCACATCCCCCTGTACTTAGTAGAGTAATCCCACCTGTACTTAGTAGAGCAATCCCCCCTGTACTTAGTTAAGCACCCCCCCGTACTTAGTAGAGCTGCCCCCCCCCCTTAGTAAAGCACCCCCTGTACTTAGTAGAGCTGCCCCCCCTTAGTAAAGCACCCCCTGTACTTAGAAGAACATAATATTTTTAACTTATTTCATCTTCTGTTATTTCAAATTAAACATGCATTATTCAAGAGCTAAATCTGCCTAGTGCAGGTCTTTATTTGGGCATGAAATGTTTTCTAAAGTATTAATTAGACATTAAATAACTGATCCAGGCCTTAATCAACTTTGGATGGCATCACATTGCTCCGATATTAAACAGATTAAAACGTTTAAGTGATAAATCAAATATGGAGGTCCTAGACGCTTCGAGTCTTAGCTTTGATCAACCAGGACCGTGGTTGAAATTATTGCACACGTCGGCCAAATTTTCAAATGCCAATATCTTCGCTTACAATAGAGTAATTTGAATGAAATTTTCAAATTATTCATTTTACATCACATACTTTCGAACTAGTATAGCAAGAATGGCTAGTTCTTATCTATATCTTGAATAATGTAACTTTAAATGAGGTAAACATGTTTTCTTCTGATAATAAATTGTTTTTATAGATTCAGGTGACATCAGGTGACATGTGGAGGTATGAAGTTTAATTTTCTACACACCTCCAAACCCACACGCCCTTATACCACCACAACCGTACAAAACAACATATCTATTCCAGTCTCTTTTCAATACACATACTCATGGTTTTATAAATATGGTAAAAAAAAAAAAAAAAAAAAAAAAAATATGGTCCGTGTTTAATTAGCACAGGTTAGGTGCATAACAGTAGGACGTTAAACCCCATTTCATTCATTCTTAAATATGGTTGTTTGTGATCTTTAGACTATTTAAATACGTACGTCTTCCCACGTCACGCCACGTGCGAAACAAAATATATAATCATTTTAATTTATCTGTACAAAGTTAGCCTCGAAACTATTTAAAGACGGCGTCCAACGTACATACTGTGTTATTTGGTGATATATACATGGACTACAAGCATATCCAATCCGATTAAAATACAGATATATATTTCCTTTCGTATCTTTATACTTAAGATGTCCTACACTACATGCAGCTTAATTGAAAGGAGGAGGTCGTGTCAGAGGTCATCGTGCGGCTTTTGACCCTGTGCCATTTGATTAACCTTGAGTTTTCTAGTAAGATACTCACAGTTCCGTGCATCGCACACCATCACGCCAAGACATTGGTGCTACAAACCGTTTCATTGGCTAATCCCTCACATCAACTAGAACGCTGGTTATATAACAACTCTTCCAGATCCTAAGAGTTGGAATTCGATATAAGAGTAGGCTGTAGCGCCGCCGCCCGGGCACAATTTCCCTCATAGCACACTGTATGGCGTATGCCCGTCTTCAATTAGCTCAGGTTAAGTGCACAACAGTAGGACGTTAAACCCCATTTCATTCATTTCATTTATATAACAACTCTTCCAGATCCTAATGTGGTCAATACATGTAAAACGAAACGAATTAGTATATATGTTAAATAAGATTGAAGCATACCCAAACTAAATTTATCTATCCCAAAATCAAAAATTCGCTTCAAAACTTTATAATCGCATGAAAACTACCCACAGTTGTAGTAAAAAAAAACCCAATCTATTTAAAGCAGCATTGCTCAATATGGAAACTTCCCACAGATGTAGTATAAAAAAAACCCCAATCTATTTAAAGCAGCATTGCTCACTTATCTCTATTCTGTTCTAATAGTTGGAATAAAAATAATAATGACATGACAATATATTCAAAGTAACCCTTTGAATTCAAAATAATTCCACGAATTAAAGACAGTGCTTGCCAAACAAATAGTTTCTCAGTGAGTAGGCCGTTGGCTCGCTAACTTGGACGTCTCAGTGAGTCAGCCGTTGGCTCTCTAACCTGGACGTCTCAGTGTTGAAGCTCAAAATTGATCGTGATATTTAGATTATGCGCCCCCCCCCCTTGTCAGTGAAACAGGACGTGTGACCGGGCAAGGGTTTGGACAACAAATCTAGGTCCTGTACAGTGCACATTTCTTTCTTGTGTATACGCCAATGTTGTGTTTTATTTACTTTGGGACAATACCCAATCAGCTGAAACAGGAACAACGGCCAGCTAGCTCCCGTCTTAGAAATCACGTCAGTAGTAAGGGCGTCTGTATGGCGACGCTCGTGCGTGCATGCGCAGACGCATGCACGTGCATGCACTTGACCTTGCACGTGTTTGACCTTGATGACCCCTTGCACGTGTGTGACCCCTTGCACGTGTTTGACCCCTTGCACGTGACCTTGCACGTGACCTTGCACGTGCATGACCCCGTGCACATGCAGAAAGAGAGGGCGCGCGCGCGGAAGAAAGAGAGAGGGGGAGAGAGAGAGAGAGAGAGAGAGAGAGAGGGAGAAGAGGGGAGAAGGGGGGAAGAACTCTTTTCCATTGATTAAGTTGGCCCTGAAAAGGGCCGTTTGGTCAGACTAGAATGCCAGAGTACGCCTCACTTTATGTCGGTTGCGTCTAATAGCCTCCACTAATTCGGGAGGAGGTCTTTTCCTGGGAGGTGTTTTTAATACCTCGTCAGGTAAGACAAAGATATCGTCTGGGGTGATGATGGCAAGAGTATCACCCCTGAGATACATCAAGGTGTCCGCATTGGGGTTTTCACCGAGGCGAATGATCGGAGCACCGTTTGCCATTGTGACAAAGAGAGATGAATGTTGTGTCGTTTTATAACCGTTAGGACGAATCCATTTGATATGACGTCACACAGACGAGTCCATTCATAGCGTGGCGTTAGAGCGCCTAGGATAACGTTATGCAACGTTGTGCATCGTAGGGTGTACGTTGAAGGCTAAATATAGATGTGATGCAACGTTATGCATCGTAGGGTGTACGTTGGAGACTAAATAGAGATGTAATGCAACGTTATACAACGTATGTGCAACGTTATATCACGTGGGGTGTCGGACGAGTCCATGAATGGACTCGTCGTCACGACAGGAATAAAAGCGAGCGACGGGAGCGGTTCTGGCATTTTCACGCTATCACCGAACGAAGAAAGATGAGTTTTACATTACGCCCCGTCGATAGAAGATACAGTCGCTTATTTAGAACCGAGTCGCTATGTGTAGACATAGACTTTTTGGAAGATTGGTCCCACGTTCCAGCCGCTGATGTGCCTCAGCAACTACACAACACCGTTGAGGCCATCATTGAGGAAATTCGCCGAACTTTGAACGCCAGCGAAAGTGACTACGTACGAATTGCCATCAGTCACCCGGGACTCAAAACACCTATTTGATTACCGTTTCGAGAGTATCGTCTGTTAAAAGCCGAAGATATTTTACAGAAAGTGGCTGCCGTCTTACAGAGCAACGAGGAATTTCGACTCGATCAACGCATGTCCATGAATATTTGTCACGTGTCCCCTCCCGATGGTAGAGGTAGCGGTGGAACAAACGTCAAGAAGAGACACTGCGCTAATTTTGACGAGTATTTAAAGAAAAAGAGATGCCTCGTCACCATAAAGAATACCGATGACTTGTGTTTCCAGCGAGCCATTGTCGTCGCTCGTCACTATGCGAACAAACAAGACACACCTGAATGGGAAAGGGAGAAGAAAAGATTAGACAGGAGGACAGGACCCCATTCGTGGCAGACGAAGAAAACAGAAGCACTCATCGATGCCGCCGGTGGAACCAAGGAAGCTTGTACGGGGATGGAAACGTGGGAACTGTACGCCAAGTATTTGGGAGGACAAGGATACCAACTCAACATTTTTTCTCAAGCCATCTTTGGTAAGGCCATCTATCGAGGAACAAAACACGTCACTGGAACACCAAAACAGCTGAACCTGTATTTACACAGCAGACATTATGACGTTATTACTTCCCTGCCCGCCTTTGCGGAAAGGTCGTATTTTTGTGAGACCTGTCAAGTGGGATACGATCATGCCGAGAAACATTCGTGTCACGTCATGTGTCAAGGCTGCAAGAAAGTGGGTCCTCCCTGTCTACCCGACCCCAACACAAAGACGTGTTACTGTTGTCATCGTGTGTTTGTGAGCCGGCAGTGTTTCGATAACCATCTCGCTACCCGTTCCAGAGCCAACGGCAGTATATGTCATCGGTGGAAGAAATGCGTAAAATGTCAGAAGGAGTGGGACGTCATCGCAGCCAAGCGAAATTTAGAAGAACATCGATGCGGAGAATACAAGTGCTCCATCTGTCGTGAGTGGCACACGGCCGCAAAACAGTTTTGTTACATTCAACCGCTAAAATCACCCATCGACATGGATAGAGACAGAAAGACACAAATCGACAAACAACAGCAATCAACGTTGACCCGTTTCGTCTTCTTTGACTTTGAATGCCAGCAAGATACAGGTGAACACATTCCCAACTTATGTGTTCTGCAAGTGTGCTGTCACTTTTGTATCGATAACGAAGAACCCTGCGAGCACTGTGACACGTACTGGAATCACCAACGGGAAATTGTGTTTAAAGGACCAAACACACTGGACGATGTGGGCAAATGGTTTTTACAACTCGCTGCTCACGGTACGGTGGTAGATGGTCGGAAAAATGACAGTCACGAATCGAGTCCCGTGATCGCCGTGGCTCACAACTTTAAAGGTTACGATGGACTGCTGATTTTACAGACGCTGCACAAACATTCCGTGGCGCAACCTGAAGTTATAATGCAGGGTGGGAAAGCGATGACTATCACTGTCGGTACGGTCAAATTCATCGATTCCCTCAACTTTTTACCAATGGCTTTACGGGACATGCCCAAAACCTTCGACCTGCAAGAATTGAAGAAAGGTTATTTCCCTCACCACTTTAACAGACCGGAGAATGAAGATTACGTGGGCGCTTATCCTCCCAACACCGATTACGATCCGGATGGCATGAGTGTGTCGGAACGAGAGAAGTTTCACGCGTGGTACCAACAACACAGTCACGACGTCTTTGATTTTCGCCAGGAAATTTTGACCTACTGTAAGAGCGATGTGGATGTCTTGCGCCGGTGTTGTGGTGTGTTTCGCGAGATATTCCTGATGGACACGGGCATCGATCCCTTTGAGAAGAGCCTGACCCTGGCCTCCGCCTGCAGTCGCGTACTACGCACACACTACCTGGAGAAAGACACACTCGTCGTCATTCCTCGAGCCCTGATGCAAGAGCCGACATCGGGTCAAGACTGGCATCGCTTCCAGCCTCGACAACAGTCCAACAAAGCACTTCGTTGGTTGGAATGGGAACAGCATCGACAGACCATGGCCGCTTTCCGGAACCAGACCCCTCTACCAAACATTCGACACGCCCGCAACGGTAGTGAATGTCGAGTCGGCCCTTACAGTTTAGATGGTATGGACACGACCACGGGTACAGTGTACGAGTTTCACGGTTGTGCCTTTCACGGTTGTCCCAAATGTTTTCCGGGTCCCGTCCAAGACGTTCAACATAAACATCCCTACGATCCCTCGCGCAGTATGCGAGACTTGTACCAGAAGACCCAGGAACGTCACCGTCAACTCCAGGAACAGTACGGTATGCAGACCATTCGCGTCATGTGGGAGTGTGAGATGGAAGAAGAACGACGCCATGATCCCGAGATGGACGAATTTCTGATTGGATTGGAAGATCAGCAATGGCCCGCTCCCGAACCTCTGATGCCCCGCAACGCTTTCTTTGGCGGGAGAACGAATGCCATTCAACTGTTAGTCAACGAGTCGGCCGAAGAGATGCGCTACATCGACGTGGTGTCCCTGTACCCTTACATCTGCAAGTACGGTACCTTTCCCATCAAGGAACCCACGATCGTCACACAGCCCGATCAAGACCAGTGGCAGCAGTACGAAGGGTTGATCCAGTGTTCCGTGTTACCACCTCGTGGCCTGTACCACCCGGTGCTCCCGTTTCGACGAAAACAGAAACTGGTGTTTGCCCTGTGTCGAAGCTGCGTCGACGAACACATGCAACAAGGGGAGATTGCAGAATACCAACCGTGTGATCACACCGACGAACAGCGAGCCTGGGTGGGTACATTTGTCACTCTGGAACTGAAGAAAGCGGTGAGCCTGGGATATCGCGTATTAAAAGTGTACGAAGTCTGGCACTGGAAAGAATTCAGCACCTACGATCCCGAGGCCAAAACGGGTGGTCTGTTTACGGGGTACATTAACCACTACCTAAAGAAGAAGATGGAAAGTAGCGGCTATCCCGACACCTGTCACACCGAAGAAGACAAGATCCGCTTCGTGAACGACGTGTACGACACCGAAGGTATTCGTCTGGATCCCGCATCGATAAAACCAAACAAAGGGATGCGGGCGTTTAGTAAACTTCAGCTCAACACGGCTTGGGGGAAATTCGGACAGCGAGACAATTTTCCCAAGACAGAATATATCACAGAGCCCAGCGTCTTCTTTGAAAAAATGTTGGACGTGACCCAGACCGTGCGAGATGTACAGTTAGTCAACGACAACATGGTCTTGATGGAAACGTTGAAAAAAGAAGGACATGTCGCACCCTGTCCCATCACCAATGTGGTTATCGCCGCCTTCGTCACGGCCCAGGCCCGTTTGAAACTCTATTCCGTCTTGGAAAAGTTGGGAGAGCGCGTATGCTATTTTGACACGGACAGCGTCATCTACCAATATAATCCTAAATCATGGAATCCCCCGGAAGGTTCGAGTTTAGGCCAGTGGAAGAACGAGTTGCCCGAGAACGTCACCATTAAGGAATTTGTGAGCGGAGGACCAAAGAATTATGCGTACAGGCAAAGCGATGGAAAAACGGTATGCAAAGTCCGGGGATTCACCTTGAATTATCGTGCTTCCCAACAACTGAATTACGTCATCATGAAGGAGAACGTACGGCACGTCAATCAAAACGAACCGCTTGTCATCTCCAATCCGTTTAAGATTTCGAGATCACGTGATCGACGTCTCTGGACACGCCCCGAGAACAAAAAATATAAAATCGTGTACGACAAGCGTTTAGTTCAATTCAATGACAATGGCCAACCGATCAACACTTACCCCTATGGATACTGACTTTCATTTGTCAGGAACGTGGCGACCAAACAGAGAAGATGGTGAATCAGCAGCAACGAATACGGATATGGTCGAAAAACTCAGAGAACGATGGCTCAACTTTCGTGTCAGCAAGTGTTATTTGCCAATAATAGAAACAAGTCAGCGCCAGGAGTGTTTCGGCTGCAGTATGGCTCACCCCAGTGTGAGATACCATGCGTGTCAAGGACTAGGTGTGTCTTCTATAACGGGCCAACCCTCGCACCCAGTTGACGATTACAGTCACTACCTCTGGTTGGACGAGCCGAAATCAGAAGACGTCGATAAAGTATTAGACAGTATGGTGGACGATCCACTGGATCGAGTCAAGACGTGGGAAGACGAACAACGTTGGCAGGAAGATGTCATGCAAGCCTTAAGAAAGTACTGGGAGATCGTTCCTGGGTTTAAGAGGACGGTGATCAAACGCAAAAATGGACTGTGCCCCATACACGTATGGATGGAGCAGACATCGAGGGGTAAGTTATATTGGGAACTGAATGAAATGGCTGTTAAAGAGATCTCTGACATGGTGATAGAAGGTTGGGAATCTCTCGGCAGACAGCTGGGGGTCAGCGAAGAGCATATTAGTCACGCCAAGAAGATTTACCCAAACGACACACGGAAACAAATCATTAACATGTTCAACCAATGGCGAAGAATGTACGACAAGGAAGCTGGCCTGTTGGTACGAGAAATGCAGGGAAACATTAAGCGAGCCAATCTAGTGACGTTGATAGAGGCCTGTCTCGCGAGTGGAGCCGTCATCGCTTGGGACGACCTGCTACCGCATGTGGACAGTCTGTAATCATAGACTCGAATCAGTGTTGTTAGTTTTATGTCTGTTTTTTTTTATTGTACAATACCGTATGCAACATGAGCAGAAATAGGAAGAACCGTTTAAGATTTTTAGATCACGTGATCTCTGGACACGCCCCGAGAACAAAAAGTATAAAATCGTGTACGACAAGCGTTTAGTTCAATTCAATGACAATGGCCAACCGATCAACACTTACCCCCATGGATACTGACTTTCGTGTCTCGGGAGGATGGCGACCGAACAGAGATGGAGACGAACCGACAGAAAATACAGATTTGATCGAGAAACTAAGACGACGATGGCTCAATTTTCGGGTCTGCAAGTGTTACCTACCCATCATAGAGGAAAAGCAACACGAGGAGTGTATTGGATGCAAGTACGATCACCCCAGTCAGAGATACCATTCGTGTCTGGGATTGGGCGTGTGTTCCATAACGGGCAGAGCCTCACACCCTGTCGACGATTACAATCACTACCTCTGGTTGGACGAGCCGAAACCAGAAGACGTCGATAGCGTGTTAGGCAGTATGGTGGACAACCCACGCGACCGAGTCAAGACGTGGGAGGACGAACAACAATGGCGGGAAGACGTGGACGAAGCCTTGAAAAAGTTTTGGAGTGTGGTTCCGGGATTTAAGACGGTGTTGATCAAACGCAAAGACGAGTTCATCGAACCCAAAGAGAATCCCATACGTCGGTGGATGGACGAGCTACCAGAGAAAAAGAAACGATGGTTCCTGGATCAAATGGATATCAACGTCATGTCCGGTAAACTGGGCGAAGGCTGGGAATGTATTGGCAGACATCTGGGAATCAGAGAAGCACGGATCAGTCAAGCCAAGATGAGTCATCCTAACAACGCGCGCATGCAAATTTTCACCGTGTTCAACCAGTGGCGACAAAGACATGGTAATCGAGCCAGCCTGATGACATTGTTGGAGGCCTGTCACGTGAGTGAAGCTGTCATTGATTGGGAAGAAGTGCAAAAGTACGTGGAAAGCCTGGAAATCATAGACTAGACACGGACCAATAGAAACGAAGGAAAAGAAAGAACCAATCAAAAGAGAGTGACGTCACAACCAAGGGTATAAGAAGCAAAGTCTCAGAATAAAATTTCATTCTACTCTCAATGGCTAGTCAAGTTTGTTTCTCCTGTAACAATGTCGGACACTGGTATAGAGACTGCCCTGCTCGTTCCCAACAGCAGCAACGAAATCCACAACCAAGACAAGACAGATCAGCTTATGGTTCCTATGGAAAATGTTACCGCTGTGGAGAACCAGGACACTGGGCGCCCCAGTGTGGACAACGAGCCGAAGCCCAAAAAGCGAAAAGTGACGAAGAAAGAAAAGAAGACGTCAAAAGAAAGTGTTACGGGATCAAGAGACCCACCGACGACAACCACAAATGTCTCAACTGTGGACAGCTTGGTCACGGCCTGCTCGAGTGCGAAAAAGAAATCCAAACAGAAAACAACTTTGAAGCCGTTGCCAGTCGCATGTTCGACAACAACGTCGATATGCCCAGAGACAACACCCGCAGTCAGCGATACTGGTACTGGTCAGGAGAAGCCTTCGAATTCTACAGGCGCTACAAAGAAAAACAGAAAACAGAAGCCTGTCAGTCCTCCAGTTATTACCCCAACTACGAGTGAAACTGACGAAACCCCGAAGCCGGCTGTTATTTTGTTGGCGGAGAAGGAAGCAGAAAGTTTTGCCCGAGCATTCATTCAGTATGCGGGTCCGAGAGATATGACCGAAGTCTTGGCGTATCCCCCCTGTTTCGATATGAGCGAATGGGTACCCGTTGTCGTCACGTTTGCTGAAGTGGAAGACTGGCACCCACACGATACGATGCAGAAGCTGTTGGGAAAAGTGTATTGGATTCCTCGTGTCCTGAGAAACGTACCCTGGTTGAGACAAGAGATCCTGAAGAGAGAACGCGTTAACTAACATTTTTTCTTTTCCTTTGTACTATATGTTGTATTGAATGTATTTTTGAATGCTCTTTTTTGTATTTTTTGTAAAATAAAATCTGTTCTTATTTCACTCCATGTCTGTTGTTCTGTGGTGGGCGCGAAGGTATAAAAGGCAGGGGAGAAGGGGATTGGGGGACAGTGCAAGATGGATGTGGCGTTCAAACACCCCTTTACCATGTTAGTCAGCGGTCCAACAGGGGTTGGCAAGACGGTCTTTGTACAGAAATTTCTCCAAGCGTCTCTGTTCGACATCCCTCCCCAACGCACCGTGTGGGCCTACGGGGAATGGCAAGAGAGTTACGAACACTTTCCATACACTTATGTCAAAGGATTGACGGATATTGACGACGTGATGGGGCAAGTCAAAGGGCCCCAATGTTTAATCGTGGACGATTTGATGGGGGAAGACACGGAGATATTGCAACAGTGGTTTACGAAAAAAAGTCATCACCACGACACGAGTGTCATTTACATTGTGCAAAATTTGTTTGACAAGCGACAGCGTACCATCAGCCTGAATGCCCATTACTTGGTTTTGTTCAAAAATCCTCGAGACGCCTCGCAAATTAGTGTGTTGTCCCGTCAGATGTACCCTTCCCATACCAAGTATATGGAGGAAGCTTTCAAGGATGCGACGAGTACCCCTCGCAGTTACTTACTCGTTGATTTGAAGCCCGACACACCCGAGACTCTGCGGTTGAGAAGCAACATTTTACCCGAAGAGGAACCACCCATCGTCTACGTCCAAAAAGTATAAAAGGGGGACCTGTACCTCGAATTGATTCTGTTTGTCACGATGGCTCGCACGAAGAATACGCAGCGGAAACACCCACCTCCGACCCTTCCCCGGGCGACGTTCCCGACCTTGGCACCGGACCTTCGTGGTCCCACGGTACGAAGGCGCACTCGTCCGAACATGAGGGCCCCCAGAACCCAATGGTTACCCCCCTCGTTGACACCACCCACGAGTCCTATGTCTCCCTTACCGCTCACACCACCACGCTTTTTCTCCCCAGTCACACCCCCACGACCCATGTCACCACGTTCCCCTTCTCGGTCTCCCTCGCCGATCTTTCGAAGACCACGAAGAGAAAAGAAGAGTTCTATAAAAGGATTGAAGGCGTTCATTCGCAAGTTACAACAACTGACTCCCGATATGGCTTATGGACAGCTGGCCAAGAATACGGGCAGGGCGCGTATTGGATTGTTGCAGTGGTTCAAGTTGGCGGCCAACCATTTGCTGAATGATAACATCCAACCCCTACATGCACAACACAAGAAATGGGTGGAACGAAATCGCCAGGTGTTGACCCAATTGACGGAGAAAAACATGCCGACGGCTGAAAAACTCTCTCTGATCATGAAACCCGGAGGACGTGGATTTTTCGGGGGCGTGTTAATTCGTATCTTGCTGCGATGGAAGGAAAGGCTGCAAGAGGAAAGAAACAAGAAACGAAATAAATTCGTTCGACGAACCGCTCAGCGTGGAAAGGGTCTGAGTGCCAAAGAGTTGAATCAACATCGAGCATTGCTTCGCAAATTGACTAATCCACGAACATCACCCAACGTCAAAAAAAGGCTTCTCAAACAACAAGGCGGTGCTATCGGTGCCTTGCTCGCTATGGCCATTCCAGCATTAGCCCCCTTGGTATCTAAACTATTGGGAGGACAACAGGGTGGTAAACATCCCTGGACAAGAAGGAGCGAGAGAGCGAACGCTGGGTTTGCCGAGTTCAAGAAACTATTTGGTGGATAACCTGTGGGACAGAAAGGTATAAAAAGGGAACCGGTGCATGACCCCGAGCTCAGTCATGGAGACACTGCGGTATCTATTGAACACTGCACCGAAAGACCGTCCTCTTTTACTCGAGACCCAGCCCATCGTCGACGGTGTGTGTGAGTGTATTGGAAACCTGATTCGTGGCAACGTTCCTGTGGCCGACAAAGAAATCAAACGTTTGAAAAAGGACGCCCCCTTGTTACGACGTTTGGGCACGTCTAAAACACCTTGGAAGACCCGTCGGCGACTTCTGAAACAACAAAAAGGCGGATTCTTCACCCGGTTGTTTCGGTCTTTTCCAAAAGATGAAATTCGCCAAGAAAATGAAACTGGTACCCATCGACGGACCCACCGACGTCAAACCCGTCAAAGTCATGCAAGTCGAACCCGTGTACGATCGAGATCCACTGCAGCAGGCCGTCGAAAATGTTCACCAAGACATGCAACGCGTGCTAAACGACCCAACACTGGGCGACGAAAATAAAATGCAACGGTATGGACAGTTGTTACAGCGTTATCAAACGATGCAAAAGAAACGAAAACATGTCATTCCCTTGTCGGACGAAAACATACCCGAGCACAAAGAAGAAGCAGCCGTGGTGTCGGAGATACCCATTCTGGAGTCGGTTCCCCGAGCCTATCAACATCGAGCTCGCCTTTTGTTGAAACACATGAAAGAAAAGACACCTTGGTCGTGGAATGAGAACTTGGAATTGATTCGGAATGGCGTACCCGTACCAGGTACCAATGCCATTGACATTGTGAACGATTTGGTTCGTCGGCGAAAGAATACCCAGGCCCCCATGGGATGGTTTGGCGTGATGCAAAGTTTAAAGGCCACGAACGTACCGCGCGAAGCCATTGGTAATCAAGAACGATGGAACGTATTGTCCACGCCACCCACACGGCCTCCGCCGCGACGTCCGAGAAAGAAGAAAATCTCCAGTACGGATACCCCTAGTACATCTACCAGAAGATGGCTGTCTTTGCAAAACCTATAAATAGCCTGATCATATGCCAATCGATTGAAACATGGAACGAAAGCTGAAGAAAGTATATTACGACCCGAAACACCCGGCCGCTTTCGGTGGAGCCCTGGGTCTTCACAAAGCTACTGGTGTGGCTTTGGACCAAGTCAAGACATGGTTGAAACAACAAAGGGCGTACACCTTGCACAAACCACTGAAAAAGAAATTCTCTCGGTCCCCCACGGTGGTGGCCGGGATAGATCACCAATGGCAAGCTGATTTGAGCGATATGTCGGCCTTGGCCCAACAGAATGAGGGATACAGGTTTTTGCTGTGCGTCATCGATGTATTTTCCAAGTACGCATGGGTGTTGCCTCTCAAAAACAAGACGGGGGACAGTCTGGTGGACGCTTTTCGTCGAATCTTTCAAAGTCGACAACCTCTACGACTTCAAACGGACAAAGGTACCGAATTCCTCAATCGAAAAATGCAAACGTATCTGAAAAAGAAAAATATTCATTTCTTCGTGACACACAACGTCGAAACCAAGGCCAGTGTGGTGGAACGATTTCAACGGACATTGAAAGAGCGTATGTGGCGATACTTTACTCATCGACAAACACAACGGTACATCGATGTGCTAGACGAATTGGTTCGGGCTTATAATGCTAGACGACATCGTACCATTGGCATGGCACCCAAAGACGTTCGTCCCGAACACGAATGGATGTTGACAACACCAAAAAGAAAAAGAAAACCATGGACACCGGCACGACCGTACGTTTGGCTTTACCGAAACATGGGGCTTTTGATAAAGGTTACTGGCCAAACTGGACTCTGGAAACATTCAACGTTACACCCAACATCGGTCCCGGCTACAAACTTTTGGACGAAAGAGGTGAACCCATACAGGGCACCTTCTATCCCGAAGAATTGCAAGCGGTCCAAGTCAACGACGATGAGATCTTTCCCATCGAAAGAGTACTCGAAAGAAAAAAAGACAAAGTTTTGGTGAAATGGTTGGGCTATCCGGCGAGTTTTAATTCGTGGATCGACAGGACCAGTCTCCAAAACGTATAAATAGGAGTGAGAGACGCCAACCTCAGTCAACATGCAAGACCATTACTAGAAGATCATGTCTGAGTACATCGAATTTGATAATCGTCTAGCCACGTTTGACAACCGATGGACACATGTTCATCCATCCGCCCCCAAGTTAAGTGAAGCAGGGTTTGTGTATTATGGTGATACTGATCGCGTGCAGTGTTTCAGCTGCAAATTAATATTGAAGGATTGGCAGAAATTCGACGATCCATTCCACGAACACGCTAAATATAAACCAAACTGCCCCTATTTGAGAATGATTAAAGGGTCTTTGTGTGGTGGTTACCGATGGGAATACAAAGGAATACTAGCGGGAAAAGTCATCTCGTTGGCCCATTCCCGTGTGTTGTACAGGTGTAAAGACGAATGTGTTAGGGTCGCTAAGAAAGCAGACTTTAGCATTGTTGATAGTATGGGTAGACCCTATTTATTCATAACGGAGTGGAATTGCAAAGAAGATAAAGTCAAACAATGGAATATAGACAACATGCCCACCGTAACACATGATTTCGAAGCTTATTTGTTGAACCAGTAACCCGGTGACCAGGACCAGTCTCCAAAACGTATAAATAGGAGCGAGAGACGTCAACCTCAGTCAACATGCAAGACGAAATCACGTCTACGTCCGCGAGTGCCCACAATTGGTCGCTCTTGGGAAAACGTGTGCCACAAGCGGAAATTGTCTTTTTCTGTCAAGTGATTTTAGTGTACGTCGTGGCGGGAGTTTCTTTGTCCCAGTTGGCCTTCAAACCCGACGGATCACAGACTACCTTGTGGACGGCTTTGCTCTCCAGTACCTTGGGTTACCTGTTACCTTCACCGACCTTGAAAACCAAACATAATGAACAACGACCGACCCTTTTACCTCACGCTTCCTAGTGACAGTTCCATGTCGTGGTATCCCGACAACAAAGTCTCCACGTATCACACCCACCTGGAACCGCCACTTCTTGTCGATCATCGGGATTGGGAAGTGGGTCTGTCCATGATCACGTTACCTGACCATTGGCAAAACATCGATCAACGAGACAACACGCTCGGCTTACGCATTCATCCTTGGTCGCCCCCGAGCACGGCGTCCGAAGTAAAGATATGTCGGGACCGCCACAGGATTGACCCGTCGAATTGTTTCAAAGGTGTAAAGGGTGGTGAGATCAAGGGATCGATCGAAATGGAAACGCACATCAAGAGTGACGACTACGAGTCGCTGAGACACATCCTGGATGTCCTGAACACTAGACTGGATGATTTGTGGAACCTGACTCCCATCTACGATCATTTGGCCCATCAACCCGAACGTTTGGATCCCAATAACAAGGAAATGACCGACGAAGAGAAGAAACAGCAAAACGCCTACGAAACTCGAGAGATGATGCGTCAAGGGGCCGTATCAAGAGGTTCCTTCGTGTCTTTCAAGAAAGACAACACCAACGATAAAGTGTATCTGAAGATCAATCACGTGCAGACGCTTTTCTGGTTGGACGTGTTGCCGAAAATCGAACTTCGTCTGTGTGGTCCCATCGTGTCCATGTTGGGATGGACTGGAAACGAAATGATGATTTCCCTGCAGTCAATCGAAATGACCGGCGAAGATGGCCAAAGTCTACGGTATTTCTACGCCCACCACATCGCGAATCTTCAAATCCAGTTCGATCTGTTTTACATCTACACGGACATTATCGAACCCCAGATCGTAGGCGACGTGAAGGCTACTTTGTTGGACGTGATTCCCAGTCGACGATTGTATCACCGCCCCGCCAGGATTCACTACTTACCTCTGAAGTACAGTCGACTAAACTCCATTGGTCTCTATATAAGGAACGGAATGGGGAAAGCCGTGCCATTTCTCGACGGTAAGGTGGTGGTCCAACTTCATTTTCGCCGCCGATGATGATTCGAGTGTACAAAGGTGGAGTGCTCAGACAGCGAGGGGCTGGCAATGGTCTGGTAGTGTACAAGGGGGGAATTCTGAGACAACAGGGTGCCGGTCGATGGTCGGGGTTATTGAATGCCGTCAAATCGGTCGGGAAGACCTTGTGGTCGGCGGGCAAAGAGGCCGTGAAAAAGAATGTGGTCCAAATGTTACCCAAAGTGGGGCAAAGCGTGCTCGACGCCGTCAGTGGTCGTGAAAAATGGAACTGGAAGAAAGTCGCCCAGGACACGCTTCGCCCCGCGTTGTCAAACACGATGTCCGACACACTCAAGAACGTGGTCGCCCACCTGGAACCTATAAAAGACCCCTCACGAACCCCGTCCACTTCACATCGTCCGAAGAGGAAGAAGAAGCCACAGGTCACCTCTCACAAACGACGTAAACTAGATATCTTCGACCATGGCTACGCAGGTAATGCGCAATGATTCCTGTCCCTGCGCGCGAGACGAATTGCAGAATTTGTTCAGTGTACCCGACACGCAGACGGCCATAAACAAGGTGACCCACATTAGAAAGTATCCACTGACACCCGACCTGAACCACGATGGTCCCATCGAATTTTATATTTCCAATGCCACCACCGATTTCATTGATCTGGCCAACATGACACTACACGTGGCCCTGAAGGTGACCAAGAACGACGGGGGAGACCTGGATGCGGATAGTCAAGTCGCACCCATTAACAACTTGTTTCATTCGTTGTTTAAAGACGTCAAATTACGCCTGGGAAAGGATGCCGAAACTTTGGTCACCAACTCTCTGCCCACCTATCCCTATCGGGCTTACTTGGAGAATTTGTTGAGTTTCGGTAAGGGAGCCAAGAACGACCACCTGTCGAAACAAGTCCTGTGGGAAAAAGATACCGCCGGACAGTTCAATTCCACGAAATCCGTCGCCACCAATGGGGATGGTGGACGACAGGCACCGACTAACAAAGGATTGGAAGAACGCCAGAAAACCATCGCTGCCAGTCGCACCTTTGAATTGCAGTCACGTCTACACTTGGACATGTGTTTACAAGATCGGTATTTGATTGACGGTGTGGACCTGCGGTTGAAATTGGAAAAGCAATCCACGAAATTCTTTCTGATGTACGGTGAAGGCAACGATGCAGAAGACTACAAAGTCGAGTTCACCAAAGCCTACCTGGATATCCCGTTCGTCACTCTGGCTCCCAGTACCTACACACGGGTGGCTGCGCAACTTCAATCGTCCAACGCCAAGTATCCCCTGAAGCGCGTGGTGGTCCGCGACATGGTCATTCCCGACAATCGCACCAGTCACGTCTTAGACAATCTGTTTGTCAACGAAAGCCTACCAAAGAGATTAATCGTGGGTATGGTACGTAACACGGCCTACGATGGAAGAAAAAACAGAAATCCCTTCGAATTCCAACACAATCAATTGGAAAACATCAAATTGACCAAGAACGGTGAAATTGTAGACGAATACGACGTCAACTTTCCCCAGCGACAAGCCATCACTCCCTACCTGGATTTGATGAAAAGGGTGGCCGTCTTAAACACCCGAGAAGACCTGGACCTCCCTTTCCACGACTATATCAATGGGTACACCTTGTATTGTTTCGATTTGACCAACGACCACGGAGCCGATGGTAACTACTTTCATCCCAAAGCGGCGGGTAACCTGTCTTTGGAACTCAAGTTCGCTGCGGCCCCGACCAATCACCTCAGTCTTGTTGTGTTTGCCGAATACGACAATGTCTTGGAAATCGACGCTAACCGACAAGTCATCACAGATTGGTGAGGCTCTCTCCAATCAACAATTGACGCAGACTTTAGAAAAACATCTCCCTGGTAGCGTTTTCGGGGGTGTATGGGCTCGTAATCATCTGGATATACTACGCCCGACCTCGTACCCTAAAGCCTACGTCATCAACACGGACGACGAAGACCAACCCGGCAAACACTGGACCGTGTTTGTATGCGAAGGACCAGATCACGTTACCTTCTTCGATTCGTACGGCTGTCACCCTGATGTCTACGGAGAAGCCTTTCGACGTTTCGTCCGAGATCTACAACTCCACTACCAACCCCGATGGATTCAAGGACTCGACAGTGTTGTGTGCGGACATTATTGTTTGTATTATCTATGTCATCGATTTCACGTGCCCTCCACACACGCCCTCTCCGTTTTCGGTCGCGTGTATCGTGTAAACGATATACTAGTCGAACAATGGGCCAGGGATCATTTCCCCGATTTGCAACCAGACCAGAAGAAGGGACAACGGTGTCGATGCTTTTTTGCTCTGTAAATATGTTTTTTTGTGTTCAATGCCTTTGTGTTCAAGTTCAATTTTGTGTTCAATAATATGCTTTGTAAATGTGTTCAAGTTCAATAAAATGTCGACAACATATTACGTGTCTGTTTTTTTTTGTGACGTCATGTGACGTCATGCTATTCTGATTGGTGGAAAATGGTATCGCCCCAACACATTAGACTCGTCCCGTCCCGAGCTATAAATAGGAGTGTCGAAGCCAAAAGAAGTCAAAAACAAAATGGATTCTAAGGATAAGAGAGTCTGTACAACTTGTGGGGGATATCACCCTTTGTCTAAGGGGAACCGGCCAGAAGCAGATTACCTAGTCTGCTTCTGGTGTGGGGTAGATGTATCGAACACCTATCATAGGCGGTCGAAGCATGCGGTCAAGTGCGAGAAGCGACCTGTACCACGGTACTCGGCAGAGCATCCAAGATGCTCCTGCTAGTAACATGAAGAAGACCAAACGGCCCTTTTCAGGGCCAACTTAATCAATGGAAAAGAGTTCTTCCCCCCTTCTCCCCTCTTCTCCCTCTCTCTCTCTCTCTCTCTCTCTCTCCCCCTCTCTCTTTCTCTCTCTCTCTCTCTCTCCCCCTCTCTCTTTCTTCCGCGCGCGCGCCCTCTCTTTCTGCATGTGCACGGGGTCATGCACGTGCAAGGTCACGTGCAAGGTCACGTGCAAGGGGTCAAACACGTGCAAGGGGTCACACACGTGCAAGGGGTCATCAAGGTCAAACACGTGCAAGGTCACGTGCATGCACGTGCATGCGTCTGCGCATGCACGCACGAGCGTCGCCATACAGACGCCCTTACTACTACGTCGGAAAATCCCAAAGCAACCCCCCCGCCCGGGACATAGACGAGTATAATAATGAATAAACAAGGACTCAAGGACACTAAAAAACTTAAAGGTTTCCAAAAATATACAATTAATATAATATGACGTCAGTTTGCATCTTGCCAGTAATCTAGGTTCCATACGTCCTTGTGTTAAACTGATCATAGTAAAGACGATATTGCAGAATTTTACAACAAAAAATATCAACAAATTACACACTAAAAAATGTAATACGATATATTTGTATTATATTTGTATTCTAGAGAAATAGATATAGAAATTAAAGATATAGGCTGATCTTTATAATAATACAATATTAATACAGGGTATTTATTCCACATTCATATTATAATACAATATTAATACAAGCTCATAATATCCAGGGGCCTGTTTCACGAAATTTTAACTTAAGATAAAATCCAAATTTTAGTACATACTTAAATCTGATTGGCTAAGCGCTAAAATCAATCTAATACTATCCAATCGAATTACTAAAATCGGATTTTATCTTAGTTAAAATTTCGTGAAACAGGCCCCTGATCTTTAGGGTATTCATTCTACATTCATATTAATACAAGCTTATTATATTACAACAGTTGAAATACGAGATTATTTCCTGTCAATTATTATAGATAGACTAATCTTTGTAATAATAAATTCGGGATTGTCCCTTTAATACAGGTGAAATACGAGATTATTTCCTGTCAATTCTCTAGCTGGATATAAATCATTTTTATTAATCCTTACAATCTGTAACTTGATGACGTATTCAAAAGACAATATGTAGCTTGTCATGTGTAACTTAGCTGTTGTGGTCCAGTGCGTAGGGCGGTGATTCGCCCCTCCTAAGCCTCATTCCGGTGATGGCCGATAACATTTCCTCGGGAATTTCCGGCGCGATATTTCCTGGTGAGCAGTCTAATTAAAACACAGATCCTATTTCGTTTCATTTTTTAAAGTTCGAAATTTCGTTTTACTTGTCTTCACACATGATCTGTTGATGTGAGGTATTGGCCAGTGAAAGAGTCTGTTACGGCCAGTTCTTGGCGTGCTTTGCATGGAACTGTGGGTAAACCTCTAGAAACGTCAACGCTGATTGATTAATCAATGCCTGACGTCATAGGGTCAAAAGACGTTCGTGTGACGCCGACGCGATCTTCCAGTACAACTGGTCAGATCTTCATGTAGTGTAGGGCCTACACTGTAGGCCATGGAAAGTATACAAGAACGAAATGAAATAATACAGATCTGTATTAACCCTTGTGAGGGGTACAGGGCGGAGGGTCGTTTGGGTGGGATGAAATACCTAGATCACGTGTACTCAGAAGAAGAAAACTTGATATAATTGTAACTGGAAACAAGTGTAGACTGTAACGCCGCTGTCATGGCAACATCCAGCACCTCCATTGCATGGCGCCTCCATAAACCTAGTTGATGAATTTGAACCCGGTCTTTTTATAACTTCCTGTTCGGTAACTTGTAACTAACCATCTTTCACAGGTCATGAGGAAGGTCAAACACAAATGAAAAGTGTCACCCGGTGTTCTAAAAAGTAAGCATGACCTGCCTCGTCCACTACAAACGGAAAGCATATATAGCTAAATACAACGCTACATTTTACTCGGAATTCAGAAGCGGGAGTTTTGTATCGTATCCGTTGATAATTTGTGTAGATTGTCTCTTTATAGCCTCCTCCCACTGCTAATGACCCCTACGCGCAAGCGAATTATTGAAATAAAAAATTAAACCACATGTTAGTCCCGAGATGACCTAGTTGTGTTGAGCGGACGTTAAACCCCATTTCTCTGTCTCTCTCCCCCTTTATATCCAATTCCACCAGACTTATGTTGCCTGTCTACAGCTAGCTCCGCCTACTAAGATTAGATCGCTGGATGGAGTAAGTTTATATCCAGTATAGTACATGAACGTTATGGAAGAATGGATTTGAATTTTAAAAATCTCCCACGGCCTTCTAATCCAAAAAAACCATAGACGTTTAAGGTTTAAAATATTTAAAAAATTTATACAATGCAATTAAAATATCACATGAAATATTTAAGAGCAAAAAAGAAGTCCCATACTCATTTTTTAGGCTTTAAATCGTGGAGTAATCGTGGTAATCCTATCAAGTGTTATCATTTATCGAGGTCAGTCGAAGCAACCGTGTTGATCGTATCAAAATGTATCTGCACGTATCTGTACATACCAGATCCTTGACGCAACACGCAGTCGCGGCGCCAACTGCCGGTGGTTGGGGGGGGGGCAAGGCTGGAGCAAAGGCATGAGCTTCAACTAGGGGTAGGGGGGTCTCCCCCAGAAATTTTTGAAAAACAGGCTGCCGTTAATGCAGCCTAACAGTATTTCAGGCACTGATCGTTGAGATTTGAAAAGTAGACTGCCCGAAATGCAGTATCTGCCAGTATTTCAGGCACTGATCGTCGAGATAAAACAAGCTTACCAGATACCGCCAGCCCTGTCGCCAAATCACTAGTTTATCCGACCATAGAGGAAAGTCAAAGTGGCAAACCGACGGAGTGAGTGATTCAAATTGAATGAATATTTTCGCCACAATATTTTATTAAATAAACTGTCGGAAATGCAGTCTTGCAGTATTTCAGATACTGGTCGTCGAGATAAATAGAGCTGACCAGATACTGTTCGTCGCCAAATCACCAGCATATCTGAAAAAAGAGGGAGGTGTCAAACGAACAGATTGAGTGTATCAAGTGAATGCATATTCACGCCGCGTTGAACCTATACCCCAAAAACTTTGAGGATCATAAAAAGCACTTTTCAAGTGATTCACATGTTATTGTTTAGAGTTTGTGATACGTTTCGGTAATCAATACCTTCTACGGTGATTAAATCTCACATGGCTACTCAGTCAGAGAGTGATTTCTTACAAGCTCATGCTGCTGTAAACCGACTATGAAATATTTTAAAAATAATTTCTTAAATTATCGAGGGGGGGGGGGCAAACAGAGGGCAGATCAGATTATTGTTTTTTTGTGGTTTCTGAGTATGAGGCCTTGTTTTTGTGTCAGTTGTGTGTGGTGCAGTCCCCCTACACTTACTAAAATAGCTTTTGACCTTGCAGGCGTAGGTGAAGGCGTAGGAATAATTGAGGAGCTGTGTCCAATTGTAGACAAACTATTTTAGTTGGTCTATAAGCCATAAAGGGGTCAAAAATATTCAGTAAATGTCTGATAATCCCTTATAGCACACTGTATGGCTTATCTGTCATCATTGGTCCAGTAAGATCAGAAAGGTCAAACCCTGTCTCCTATCTAATTAGAACCATACCCACAGAGAGAGAGAGAGGGAGAGAGAGAGAGAGAGAGAGAGAGAGAGAGAGAGGAGGCGAGAGAGAGAGAGAGAGGGAGGGAGAGGGGAACGAGAGAGAGAGGAGAGAGAGAGAGAGAGAGGGGAACGAGAGAGAGAGGGGAGCTAGAGAGAGAGAGATAGAGAGAGAGAGAGGGAGAGAGAGAGTGAGAGAGGGAGAGAGAGAGGGGAGCTAGAGAGAGAGAGAGAGCTAGACAGAGGGAGAGAGAGAGAGAGAGGGGAGCGAGAGAGAGAGGAGGGGAGCTAGCGAGAGAGGGGGGAGAGAGAGAGAGAGAGAGAGAGAGAGGGGGGGGCGAGACAGACAGACAGATTGCGCGAGAGAAAGGTGTGGTTTAACGTCCACTTGACACAAACTAGGTCATTCTCCTATCTAATTAGAACATACCCACAAGGAGAGAGAGTGAGAGAGAGAGGGAGGGGAGCGCGAGAGAGAGAGACAGAGCGCGCCCACTCGACACAAACTAGGTCATTTCGGAGAAAACCCATGAGGTTGGCTCAATGACAGGCTTTATGATACAGTACACACGTGAGGTAATAGAACAATTTTCACCGTGTTGTTAACTCAATGAACCCTACATAAAGATTTGTATAATTATATAACTTTCCTTTCATCCTATTGTACTGTCGTCACGTGACAGTCTCGTCTCCCACATAGTTGTAGTAGAATTTGGATAAAATATAAAGCTAAATTCTTCGATACACGCCAGGGGGTGAATGTCGGCGTATCGCAAGCTTCGGAATGAAATATATCACTTCACGCGATAAATTAATATAATATGTTTGCAGTCAGCAATGAGTATGTAATATCAATTTATCAAGTCACGTGGTGGGGGAGGGGCGTAACGTTCTACAGGGTTAATGAACACGGGCATTCGCCATACAGTGTGCTATGAGGAAATTCACAGGGGATCTTTTACGTCCACAGGGGTAGCTGGATTGTTGAATGGATAACGCGTGCGCATTGCGCTTTAAGGTCTGTCATTGTAAGTAACAAGGAGTAGGATTCTCTCCATCTATCTCTCTCTCTCTCTCCCTCTCTCTCTCTCTCTCTCTCTCTCTATATATATATATATAAAAAATAGTCCCAAGACGGACGAAAAGTACTTTAAAATGTGAAAATGCTATTAAACCAGTGTTGAAATCAGTTTGTGTCGGCATACCTTTTATCTATTCATCATTTACCGCGAAATAAAGTAGTGCAGCTTTGCGGTTGTGCTAATAATTTTGGATATATATATATATATATATATAAATATATATGTCCCCCCTCCCCCGACATTCCCGCCTTACCTGTCATATGTTAAAGGAGTCATTCAATGCCCTTTGCAGATTTCTTAAAAATTGTTTGACCAGACGCAACCGCCACATGTTGTTGATCTTTGGGGCGGCGCTCTTCGAAGTCAGACAGGACTACGCCAAAATGATTACGCATTCTTGTTCCTTCGACAATTGCGCTTCAATTTTTGATATGACGTCACAATTTCAATATGTCGGCGATGACGTCGTACTCGGTTCCTAGTCCATAGTACGCGCATGCTTGTTCTCGTTATCCATGGTATTAAAATTATTTCATCTATGCCCAGTATTCGCCTTTAATTAAAACAACATGACTGAAAGAGAGAGAGAGAGAGAGAGAGAGAGAGAAATGGAGTTTAACGTCCACTCATACAGTTAGGTCATTTCGGGACTTACATATATGGTTTAATTTTATTTCAATAATTCGCTTGCACGTAGGGGTCTTTAGCAGTGGGAGGAAACCGGAGTGCCCAGGAGAAACCCAAGAGGTTGAGAAGGTGGCCCTATCTCCATGCCACGAAACCACAGCCGCAAGCTAAAGGTGGCCGGCCAGCTAGAGGTCGAAGCGCGGCACTCTAGACTACTAGGCTATCCCAACCCCCTACAAGCAATAAAAGCGAAACACGACGAGGGCCACGGACCTAGGAGTAGTGGATTTAATAGACACGGTAGCCCCCACCCCCACCACGCCCCACTACGCCCACCCCCTGACGATGTCATCGTGCTCTCGGCTGATGCTAAATCAAATATGTGTATATAGCCGTGAATGTTTTAACCGGTTACCCGAGTTTTGTATACGACGACGCCTGACCTTGTGTCAGTTTTCAAGTGCATTGTATTAAATAAATGATAGATATTTATATATATATATTTAAAAAGATTCTAAATTCAACTCTCAGGTTTATATACCAAAAATACTAAGATTTGGATGGAAAGACTATATTTTAATTACAATTACATATTTGCTAAGATCTTTCGGCCTTACGGCGTCTTCAGAGCAATGTAAAAAGACAATAACACATCTTTCTATCCAAATCTTAGTATTTTTGGTATATATATATGTATAATGACAATAGACCGAATATACCTACCTGAACTAAATATATATTTATATTCAGCTATTATATCACACCTGAACTAAATATACCTGTATATACATAAATAAATAAAATATACGTCAATGTAACGCAAACAAATCTTCCACTTTACTTATTAAGACATACATTAAATCATATAAACTATTTATTGGACTACACTCAGGCCCGGATCCAGGATTTTTTCGAGGGGGGGGGGGACCATACATTATAACTAATGGTAATCATTAGAGTGCCGCATACATTAGTGGTTTGGTGTAATCTCCAGAGACTGGGCATAGACAATGCGAAAATCATGTTTATATCATCAATTAAAAAGCAAAAATTCAAGTCTCACCGGGGCTGAGGGTGGGGGGGGGACTGCCCGCCTCCCCCCCCCCCCCCTGGATCCGCGTCTGACACTATACAGTTATATACATTACAAGACTATAATAGTAAATGCAGGAGGACTGCACTACACGCAAAACAAACAAAAATAAAATCTACAAGATAAACCTGCGGACAAGACAGAAAATAGACATTGCAAGAACTAAACAATTATCAAATCAAGTGAATGGATCCGGGGGCCAGCCGTAAGCGTCCACACAATGAACAGTAATTCACACGACACACTATCCCTACCCCGCCCCCACCCGCCCAACTCTTACCAAACAACGAGGAAAGAGAAAAAACAAATAAATAAATAGATAAATTTTAAAAAAATAAAATAAATATAAATAAATGAGTTTAAAAAAATAAAATAATATAAGTTAGCTATCTGCCTTCTATGTGAACGCCTTCAAGTATTAATAATGTATCCTATATTCCTCTATATATATATCCAGAAATATATATAGAAATATTAGCACAACCGTAAAGCTGCACTACTTTATTTCACGGTAATCGATGAAAAGATAAAAGGTATGCCGACACAAATAAATACCTATATACACCTGTATATCTGTTATATCACACCTG
This sequence comes from Patella pellucida, assembly GCA_917208275.1. NCBI lineage: Eukaryota > Metazoa > Mollusca > Gastropoda > Patellidae > Patella > Patella pellucida. Next base: position 55,027,821 of record OU795044.1, on the reverse strand, counting down.
ATGTACTCTTTACACCTGTAGAATTATAAAGGTATGTCATAAATCATAGAAAATATTTTTAAAGGGTCTCATGAAAGATAATTTGATGGATTGGAAAGCGCTAGCCGTTATTTCCTTAAGATGCTTAGAAATTGGGTTCAACATCCGTCCTACTGTTTCTTCTCAGAGAGAGAGAGAGAGAGAGAGAGAGAGAGATTGGGTTTAACGTCCACTCAAAACAAATAGGTCATTTCGGGACGAACATATGGTTTAATTTTATTTCAATAATTCGCTTGCGCGTAGGGGTCTTTAGCAGTAGGGGGAAACTGGAATGCCCAGAGGAAACCCACTCCACATACGCTCACATCAGATTCGAAACCACAGCCGCAAGCCAGAGGTAGCCGGCCAGCTAGAGGTCGAAGCGCGCACTTTAGAACACTAGGCCACCCAACCCCCCTTTCTTCTCAGACTGAGTTAATGAAGACGGGCATACGCCACACAGTGTGCTATGAGGGGAATTTTGCCAGGACAGCGGTGCTACGGCATACTCTTATGTCGAGCTCAAACCGACAATGAATCTTTTACGTGTACGCCAATGTGTACACGGAACCACGTTTTTTTTCGTCCCATCCGAATCACTAGACAACTGTCCTTGTCAGACCCTCCCACCTGCCACACTGACAAGAGTAAACACGATCGAACCCGCGACCTCCAGTCTAGCAAGGCAGTATCTTACTCACTTAGCCACCGTGGCTCAGCCCTAAAATGCATTATGTTGGATTGGAACACGGCGGCCAATTAATAGTTTAATTTAAAAATTGATAATTGAGACCTTGTTATTTATCAAGCGACACCTGACACGATAACGTCCACCATTCTACTTTTGTTTTGTTTTGATTTCTATCGCTGACAATGTCTACCCACAGTTCCGCGCAAAAAAAGGTCAAACACTACATTCGACAGACCATTTGATTGGCTGACCCCTCATTTCCAACGGAACACGAGTTAGATAACAACTCTTCCAGATCCAAGTGTAGCAAAGACAAGTAAAAACGAAATTTTGAACCATAAAAACGAAATTCTGAACTATAAAAACGAAATTTTGAACTATAAAAACGAAATTTTGAAATTTTCAAAAAAACGACACGAAATTGGATCTGTGTTTTAATCTGATTACGATATTATTTACCGATAATTTGACTAAAATGTTAAACGAAATAAAACAAAGTACGAACAATCCAAACAATTAAACAAAATTCGAAGTCCTAAAAAAAACAAAAAACGGTATAGGTAAAATAGTGTAATCAGCATATGGACTGTTCACCGTGTACAAAATACACGACAAACACGAGAATTGTTAGTCCTTTGTCTAAATAGTACATATTGTATCTTTACAGTCTAATAATAATATATAACATTAGACGAGAGAGAGAAACAACTTCATTGATTCTAGGGGATCACGGTGGCTAAGTGGATAAGGCGCTGGTTCGCTAGCCTGGAGGTCGAGTGTTCGATCCCTGCATTGGTCGAGAAAGTTCATCTCGATTTTCCGGCGTGATTTCCCCTTGTCAGTGATGCAGAAGGAGGGCCTGACAAGGACAGCTGCCTAGTCGTTCGGATGGGACGGAAAACCGAGGTCCCGTGTACAAATTGGAGTGCACGTAAAAGATCCCTTGGCAGTTGGAATTCGATATAAGAGTAGGCCGTTTCGCCGCTGCCCGGGCAAAATTTCCCTCATAGCACACTGTTGGCGTATGCCCGTCTTCAATTGGCCCAGGTTAGGTGCTTAAGCGTAGGACGTTAAACCCTATTTCATTCATTCATTCATTCATTCTATGATTAGATTGTATGATTAGATTGTAGCTACCACAGCGCATCCATCAATAACACAATAACAATGTTTCCTAATAGAATGTATTATAAAACCATCAGTCAAGTGGAAAATGTTTGACAGGTATAGTAGATACAGGTAATGGTATTGCAAATTAAAAACAACACAACAAACAACAACACGTAATATCACAAACGAGACAAACGATAAAACGAACAGAGTTTCAACACAACAAACTCACAACAACCACAACAATAAACAGCAACACGAAAACAAAACAACCATATCAACAAACATCAACACCAGAACACATAAACCGAAAAACACAAAACCACAACAGCACAAAAACACAACAACCACAACAGCACGAAGACACAACAACCACAACAGCACGAAAACACAACAACCACAACAGCACGAAAACACAACAACCACAACAGCACGAAAACACATAAACCACAACAGCACGAAAACACATAAACCACAACACGGAAACAGAACAACAAAAACAACCACCGCAACAAACCAACAATAATATCGAATTAAAAAAGACTGGGAAACATCGAGATTATAAAACGATAATATTTATCATTACAAACCATGGATGGGGTATAATATACCCCACTCTAGAAGATAAAACGATGATAGACATCATTACAAACCATGGATGAGGTATAATATACCCCACTCTAGAAGATAAAACCATAATATATATCATTACAAACCACTCTAGAAGATAAAACGATTATATATATCATTACAAACCATGGATGAGATATAATATACCCCACTCTAGAAGATAAAACGATGATAGACATCATTACAAACCATGGATGGGATATAATATACCCCACTCTAGAAGATAAAACCATAATATATATCATTACAAACCATGGATGAGGTATAATATACCCCACTCTAGAAGATAAAACCATAATATACATCATTACAAACCATGGATGAGATATAATATACCCCACCCTAGAAGATAAAACCATAATATATATCATTACAAACCATGGATGAGGTATAATATACCCCACTCTAGAAGATAAAACCATAATATATATCATAACAAACCATGGATGGGGTATAATATACCCCACTCTAGAAGATAAAACCATAATATATATCATTACAAACCATGGATGAGATATAATATACCCCACCCTAGAAGATAAAACCATAATATATATCATTACAAACCATGGATGAGGTATAATATACCCCACTCTAGAAGATAAAACGATAATATATATCATTACAAACCATGGATGAGGTATAATATACCCCACTCTAGAAGATAAAACCATAATATACATCATTACAAACCATGGATGAGATATAATATACCCCACCCTAGAAGATAAAACCATAATATATATCATTACAAACCATGGATGAGGTATAATATACCCCACTCTAGAAGATAAAACGATAATATATATCATTACAAACCATGGATGAGGTATAATATACCCCACTCTAGAAGATAAAACGATAATATAATATATCACTACAAACCATGGATGAGATATAATATACCCCACCCTAGAAGATAAAACCATAATATACATCATTACAAACCATGGATGAGATATAATATACCCCACCCTAGAAGATAAAACGATAATATACATCATTACAAACCATGGATGAGGTATAATATACCCCACTCTAGAAGATAAAACGATAATATAATATATCACTACAAACCATGGATGAGATATAATATACCCCACCCTAGAAGATAAAACCATGATATATATCATTACAAACCATGGATGATATACCCCACTCTAGAAGATAAAACCATGATATATATCATTACAAACCATGGATGATATACCCCACTCTAGAAGATAAAACCATGATATATATCATTACAAACCATGGATGGGATATAATATACCCCACTCTAGAAGATAAAACCATCATAGACATCATTACAAACCATGGATGAGGTATAATATACCCCACTCTAGAAGATAAAACGATAATATATATCATTACAAACCATGGATGAGGTAAATATACCCCACTCTAGAAGATAAAACGATAATATATATCATTACAAACCATGGATGAGGTTTAATATACCCCACTCTAGAAGATAAAACGATATTATTACAAACCATGGATGGGGTATAATATACCCCACTCTAGAAGATAAAACCATAATATACATCATAACAAACCATGGATGAGGTATAATATACCCCACTCTAGAAGATAAAACAATAATATATATCATTACAAACCATGGATGAGGTATAATATACCCCACTCTAGAAGATAAAACCATGATATACATCATAACAAACCATGGATGAGGTATAATATACCCCACTCTAGAAGATAAAACGATAATATATATCATTACAAACCATGGATGAGGTATATTATACCCCACTCTAGAAGATAAAACCATGATATATATCATTACAAACCATGGATGAGGTATAATATACCCCACTCTAGAAGATAAAACCATATTAGATATCATTACAAACCATGGATGAGATATAATATACCCCACTCTAGAAGATAAAACGATGATAGATATCATTACAAACCATGGATGGGGTGTAATATACCCCACTCTAGAAGATAAAACCATATTAGATATCATTACAAACCATGGATGAGGTATAATATACCCCACTCTAGAAGATAAAACCATAATATACATCATAACAAACCATGGATGAGGTATAATATACCCCACTCTAGAAGATAAAACCATGATATACACCATTACAAACCATGGATGAGGTATAATATACCCCACTCTAGAAGATAAAACGGTAATATATATATCATTACAAACCATGGATGAGATATAATATACCCAACTCTAGAAGATAAAACGGTAATATATATCATTACAAACCATGGATGAGATATAATATACCCAACTCTAGAAGATAAAACGGTAATATATATCATTACAAACCATGGATGAGGTATAATATACCCAACTCTAGAAGATAAAACGGTAATATATATCATTACAAACCATGGATGAGATATAATATACCCAACTCTAGAAGATAAAACGGTAATATATATCATTACAAACCATGGATGAGGTATAATATACCCAACTCTAGAAGATAAAACGGTAATATATATCATTACAAACCATGGATGAGATATAATATACCCAACTCTAGAAGATAAAACGGTAATATATATCATTACAAACCATGGATGAGGTATAATATACCCAACTCTAGAAGATAAAACGATGATATATATCATTACAAACCATGGATGAGGTATAATATACCCAACTCTAGAAGATAAAACGGTAATATATATCATTACAAACCATGGATGAGATATAATATACCCAACTCTAGAAGATAAAACGGTAATATATATCATTACAAACCATGGATGAGGTATAATATACCCAACTCTAGAAGATAAAACGATGATATATATCATTACAAACCATGGATGAGGTATAATATACCCCACTCTAGAAGATAAAACGATACTGTAACATGCTAAGAGTGAACCTCGCATTTTGATTGGTCAATTAGACACCATCTTTTGGACAATAACACCCCTCTGTTTTAGTATTTTCTTTTTAAATCGTAAATAGCATGTTACAATGTCGATAAACACTTCATGTTTTGCATTTAGAGGGGTGTTATTGTCCAATAGACATGTCCTGAGATTTTACGCGTCTTGGGTCCTAATGATCTCAGGACATGTCTATTGGACTATATTAACACCCCTCTAAATGCCAAACAGGAAGTGTGTATCTCCTAAATAGATATCATTATAAACCGTGGAAATCATGATGGGATATATACTGTACTAGAAGATAAAAACACGTGGCCACATATTGAATTCATTCCATCATATTTATTAATTATGGAACATGATCCCACCTAAAACAATAAAATCCCAACACGATGGAACTCGTCATCATTTGGGACATTCTCACAATATTTCTGTCTATATTCCTGTTTTTATAAAACTATAAAATATGTAACAGTATTCACCCAGAATGACTTATAGTTAACCCTGGAATCTGGAGATGATTTCCAACAAAGCCGACAACAAATGTATAGGAAACTTTATACCTATTGGGAGACATCAGCTTTGTATTATAGACCTGCTCGTGGGAGTAGGGAGTAGTGAGTGGGCCGATACTGTTACCATATTAAACAATTGATAACATGACCCAACAATTGATAACATGACCCAACAATTACACAGGGAAAACAATACTAGGATTCAGTTTCTCTTTCATACATCATTCTCACAAATAATTGACATGTTAACAATGTTCCATCTGTATTAAATTCTTGTCTCTAGAGAGAGAGAAAGAGAGAGAGAGACAGCCAGACAGAGAGAGGGAGAGGGGGAGAGAGAGAGAAATAGATATATAGAGAGAGAGATGGCGCAAGCGAGAGAGGGGTAGAGAGAGCGAGAGAGACAGAGAGAGCGAGAGAGAGAGAAAGACAGAATGAGCGAGAGGAAGAGAGAGAGAGAGGAGAGATAGATAGAGGGAGAGTGAGAGAGAGGGAGGGAGAGAGAGAGAGTGGTGATGCTGATTACGTGTATTTATATTTCGTAAGAACAATGCATCCGATTATCGTAGTTGATGCAATCGTAGTTAAACTGCTTATCCGATTATCGAAGTTGAACTGGTTATCGTGTCCGTTTACAGTATTATGTACTACAATAATATTTTACATAGTTTAATATTTTCTTTAAAAGGTGGTGTTAAGCTTACCCGATCGTATTGACTAATCAAATAGTCTGTATTGGTACACGGGGCAACCGATCGTATTGACTAATCAAATAGTCTGTATTGGTACACGGGGCAACCAGAATATAACCGGGATACTTATTTCCTTTTATTATAAACCTGTTTCCTTGAAGTCGACATTTGAATCATTATGACGTTGCAGACAACGATAATGTTTGGAATCATAATGACGTTGCAGACAACGATGATGTTTCAAATCATGATGACGTTGCAGACAGTGAATAATGATGACGTTGCTGACAGATCATGATGCCATTGCAGACAATGGTTGATGATGTTTCAGGTCTTGATGACGTTTCAGATTATGATGACGTTTTAGTATACGGTGATGTTTTTTTTGTTTATGATGACCCTTTAAGCAATAAAGTCAATATTCAGATATATATTTGGATGAAGCTATGGCGGGTGTGGCGCCAGGCAGGGTAAGCTTACTCTTCCGGACACATGTTACCACTGCTGGTCGTGTATTTTGTACACGAGGAGCAGTCCATTTGCTGATTACACTATTTTGCTTGAATACACTATTTTGCCTATAACGTTTTTAGGACCTCGAATCTGTCTAATGGTTTGGATTGTTCGTACTTGGTTTTTATTTTATTGACGCTTATGTTCTAGGTTAGTGTTAGCATCAGTAATAGTATTGCCATAACAACAGAAGTCTAGAGGGAGGTATGTTTTGTTTGATAAAGGGAGAATAGAAACAGCTATAGGAGTGATAGATATCTCAGGTATTCAAAACAACTTTCAGGTTTTCTTCTTGTCTCGTTCCCACAGATCTGTTTACCATCAAATCATTTAATAGACTCATAGACTAGGACTACGTACATATCAACACGATTATACCAGACGTACAACCTAGTGGGGTTGTGCTAGATATTACCAGTCACTCAGTGACGTGAGTCTATCAATAATCCTAGCTGGTCGGATAGCCGTGGCGATAGAGAGGCGGCTTCTCACCAATGCAACGAGGGTTCAATCCCAGCTCAGGGCAAGAAATTTATCGTTGCAAGTGAGAGGGATATTCGGTCTCCCGTCCGATCAGGCAGGTTTCCCCCGAGTTCTTCGGTTTCTTCCTGCAGTAATGATCGAAATCATTCGCACGATTTGTGCCAAGGGCCAAATTGGAAAAAGGCCTCAGGCCTAATTTGCTACCCTTGTAAAATGACGCGATTATTATTATCAAGATAAAAACAACTAATGAAATAAAACGTGATTTAACCCTGTACTCATTTTTTGCACATAAAGGATCCATTGAGAAGGTTGGGATTGGATGCAAATTTTCCATCATAGTACAGTTTGTTGTATGGCCGTCTTCATTTGCCCGACTGGAGTAGACACGCGTAGAACACCAGAGTGTTGTTTCAGTATTACACCTCTGACTATAACGACCATAATAACTATGATGGTATCCTTGTCTCAGTATTACACCTCTATAGCGACCACAATAACTATGATGGTAACGTGGCAGTATTACACCACTGACTAAAACGACCAGATTAACCCCCATAGTAGGGTCTGCGAAATAACACTGAATCAGTTTTACAAAAAAACCTAATTTTCGGTCAAGTCAAGTCAGATAATGACTCTCACCGTCGATCATTAATTGACATTAAGTGACGTGACCGGACTATGATCAGGGCTTGAATCTTATCACTTTATCATTTACGTCACTACTAGTACAACAATAATAATCTATTTATAGATTCCAGAAAACGCTGTTTGTCTGTTTGTCAACGTATTTCAGTGTGGGATGGTCTTGTGGTCTAGATTGTCGCGCTTCGACCTCTAGCTGGCCGACCACCTCTAGCTTCCGGCTGTGGTTTCGAGCCCTAGTGTGAGCGTATGTGGCATGGAGATAGGGGCGCCTTCTCAACCTTGTGGGTTTCCTCTGGGCACTCTAGGTTTCCTCCCACTGCTAAAACACCCTTCGCCCAAGCGAATTATTGGAATAAAATTAAACCATATGTTAGTCCCGAAATGACCTAGTTGTGTTTAGTGGACGTTTTACCCCATCTCTCTCTCTCTCACACACTCTCTCTCTCTCTCTCTCTCTCTCTCTCTCTCTCTCTCTCTCTTCCGTATCTCAGTGCAGTTTTTTTCATATTTAAACCAAAACCTGTCTTTCTATTTACACAATCATTCGACAAACGAGTTCTGTTTATTTTTACGTTTTATAATATTTTCATTTCTCTCACCATGTTTTTTTTTTTTTTACTCAAGTTGTAATGTTTCGTCTGATATTCGATCCAAATCTTTGTGAAGTTGTTTTTTTTTTCTCTCTTCCATTTCTCTGTTCTGGTCTGTGAAAGGAAACTGTTTTTAGATTGTTTTATTTGTAGACATGTCTATATTGGTAGCAGACTGTACACATGTATATATTCGTTACATGTGGAGGTTTTTTTTTTATGAAACATTAAATTGACTGAAGTTGGTTTTTTATTTATGTTATGTCTTGGTTTCGTCTGCTGTTTTTATAAAAGATCAAATTCAGTATTTTATTTTATTTATTTATAAAATGAAATGGGGTTTAAATGTTTTACCTTTCTACACCGATTGCGCTTATGAAGACGGCCATACTCAATGCAGTGTGATATGTGGGAATTTTTCCCGGGCAGCGGTATGAAACGCCGGAATAAATGAGAGACCCCGTACGAGGCAGAACGAGGCCAAGACGTGACAATGGAAATGAAATGAAATGAGGTTTAACGTCCTACTATTCTGCTCCTAAACTTGGCTAATGAAGACGGGCATACGCCATACAGTGTGCTATGAGGGAAATTGTTTCAGAGCAGCGGCGCTATAACGACCTACCCTTATATCGAATTCCAACTGCGAAGTGATCTTATGCGTGCACACCAATGTGTACACGGGGCCTCGGGTTTTTGTCCTATCCGAACGACTAGACAGCTGTCCATGGTCGAAAAACGACCTCCAGGCTAACGAGCCAGCGTCTTACGCACTCAGCCACGTGATCTTATGAATTTTATCGTTGTAAGTGAGAGGGATATTCGGTCTCCCGTCCGATCGGGCAGGTTTCCCCCGAGTTCTTCGGTTTCTTCCTGCAGTAATGATCGAAATCATTCGCACGATCTGTGCCAAGGGCCAAATTTGAAAAAGGCCTCAGGCCTAATTTGCTACCCTTGTAAAATGACGTGATTATTATTATTATTATCTTTACGTGACAATGAAGGCAGCCGTGAATTAGGCCAATGGTGGTAATCTGTAATGATATTGTGCGTTCCTGTATCGGTTATGAGAATTATAGATGTAATGACCTTAAATGTTTGTTGTTGAATTGTTGAAATAAAGGAGTAAAGTTCACAGTCATCAATATGATTAGATCCTTTGATCCTGTGTTACACTGTGGTTACATTGGACCATTTGATCCTTTGGCCTCATGTTACTCTATAGTAACATTGGACCATTTGATCCTATGTTACACTCTGGTTAAATTAGATGCATTGGTCCTTTGTTACGGTGGTGCTACGGTCTTTGTTCAATTCCAACTGTCAGAGGCTCTTTTACATGCACGCTGATGTGTGCCGCGGGTTTCGTTCCTACCCAGGCCTTCCGTCTAGCACCACTGACAAGGAGATTGAACACAGAATCGCCAGTGTCTTACTCACTGAGCCACTGCGTCTTCCCTTATATATGGATGATAAGATCTGAGTGACGTCATAGGTTGTTATGATAGAGATAAAAATATGCGAATAAAACCCCTTCACTTTTATCAAACAGTTGGTGTAACGTATTTATTTATTTTTCTGTAATGTAGCATGGTATTAAAGCTGTATACCCTGGGCGCATTGTATTAAAGCTGTATACCCTGGGCGCATTGTATTAAAGCTGTATACCTCTGGGCGCATGGTATTCAAGCTGTATACCCCTGGGCGTCATTAGATCATCTGTACAACCTTCTAAACGTTCTCTGTAACGACTGCGCCTTGTAACACATCTCTCTGTTTGAATCTGGTTTAGGCTCTGGTTCGGAGGATTGTCTAGTCAGTCGTATGGTACAAAAAAAACCATACGTGTAAAACAATACTTATCATTGGACACTGCATTGCGTCATCAGTATCTCTATTGGTGCAGAATAGTAGGATGTTTAATACCGTATTTCATTGAATTTCACCGTCCTGCTCACCTGTTTTCCGAGTCATATTGACGCTGGTTAATGGAGTCTCCAGGAATCTTAAGCCACGAATTACACTGATCTGCGGCGCCAAAGACCGGTAATGGAGTCTTCAATCTTAACACACGAATGACAAGGTGACAGAAACACACACACCCATCGGTTCAAGGAGTACCGTCACTCTTTTACTATGGATACATTATACCCCCCCCCCCTTCTCCCGAAACCCCGGCCCCCAGTGCAGGAATAGACAGGCCCCATCCTAGGAATTTCACTGGTTGGCAAAAAATCTGGAGAATTTTTTACACTAAGCCTCATTTTTGGTCTTTTTAATATGTTTTGATGGTGCAAATAATTTTTAAAAATCGTATGCCAAACAAATTAGTTATCAGTTGCTTGCAAGTAGTTTATGTTAGATATCCGTCTAATTTAAACTTTCTAGAAAATTTGCCAGAAAAAATATGTATGTACTTTAAGAAAGTTTTTCAACTTGTATTGTAACATGTGGCAAGTTGTTATATTATTGTCTGATAACTAACAGGAATCGGACCACCAAATATTCTCACATTGGCTTTACTGGTAATGCTTGCTTATCTCTGTGTGTTCATTCTAGTCTACATAGAGAATATATTACCAAACATATTATAACGTCATTACATAAATAGACAATGTTACCAAACATATTATAACGTCATATTACATAAATAGAGAATATTACCAAACATATTATAACGTCATTACATAAATAGAGAGAGAGAGAGGGAGAGAGAGAGAGAGAGAGAGAGAGAGAGAGAGAGAGAGAGAGAGAGAGAGAGAGAGAGAGAGAGAGAGAGAGAGAGTTTAACTTCAACTCGACACAAACTGTCATTTCCGGACTAACATTTTTTTTGAATTTTATTCCAATAATTCGCTTGCGCGTAGGGGTCTTTAGCAGTGGGTGGAAACCGGAGGACACGGAAAAAAAAACCACGAGGCTGGAAGGCGACCCTTCTCCTTGCTACGTACAACCGAGGATTCGAAACCACGCCGGTTGACTCAATGGCAGGCTTTATGATACAGAGCGCGCACGTTAACCATTCAGCCACCCAGCCCCCGTCATTACATAAACAGACAATATTATCAAAATTGATATCACGACATTACACAAACTAAATAATTAAATTCGAGTGGGAGTTACTCGACTTTCTAGATTATTACATTATTCTCTATCAAAATAAGAAAACTTCGAGACAAGTTTTACTTCGTGTTTTTATTCTGTGTTTAGATCCAGCGCAGGAAATCAAAGTCTCTGGTGTATATTTTGGCACGTGCTTGAAGTTTAGAATTTGTGGAGTCGTCTACCTCCAGGCGGAAAGTTTATCTAGATAATATTCACTCGGTACCAGTTCCATCTTAAAACATGTTTTTATTCCTGATATTGGAACCAGAAGTGGGTCAAGGGCGGGAAAAGTAGGTCAAGACGGCAGTGGCAGATTTTAAAGGGAAACTAAAAATGTTCATATTAACACAACTTTATGGATTTACTACTTTTTTCGTTTATTACATGCAACGTTTCAATACTCTTACAGGTATCTTTATCCAGCAGTAAATCCAAAAAGTTGTGTAATTATGAATATTATACCTCTACTTTGAGGATAGAAACTAAAAAATTTCTAAATAATTGAGCAAAGCATGTTCAGTTATGTAAAAAGAAGACATTTAGTTATATTTATTGAATATTTGCGCCATGTCTTGCCGTTTGGTGTGAAAGATTTGGAACGGCTGAATTAAAGTAAGGTATCGATAAAAACTAGGCTGTGATTGGTTGAACTCTTGGCAATGCCGCCAATCAGACGGGTTCGTAACGTATCGATGATGAACAAGCAACCGAGTTCTTCGGTTTCTTCCTGCAGTAATGATCGAAATCATTCGCACGATCTGTGCCAAGGGCCAAATTTGAAAAAGGCCTCAGGCCTAATTTGCTACCCTTGTAAAATGACGTGATTATTATTATTATTATTATTATTATTGTTTGTCCCATGTAACCTCAATCATATTTTATTACGTCATCGTCAGTTGCTTTAAAAACAAAATAATGATTGCTGTGGTATTTAAAGATACGGTATGGGAGATTAGATAAAGAGCTGGTAGTTCTCACTATAATAGTTTCATTAAAGATACAGTATGGGAGATCAGATAAAGAGCTGACAGTTCTCACTATAATAGTTAAAGATACAGTATGGGAGATCAGACAAAGAGCTGACAGTTCTCACTATAATAGTTAAAGATACAGTATGGGAGATCAGATAAAGAGCTGGTAGTTCTCACTATAATAGTTTCATTAAAGATACAGTATGGGAGATCAGATAAAGAGCTGACAGTTCTCACTATAATAGTTAAAGATACAGTATGGGAGATCAGATAAAGAGCTGGCAGTTCCTACTATAATAGTTAAAGATACGTTATGGGAGATCAGATAAAGAGCTGACAGTTCTCACTATAATAGTTAAAGATACAGTATGGGAGATCAGACAAAGAGCTGACAGTTCTCACTATAATAGTTAAAGATACGTTATGGGAGATCAGATAAAGAGCTGACCGATCTCACTATAATAGTTAAAGATACATTATGGAAGATGAGATAAAGAGCTGACCGATCTCACTATAATAGTTAAAGATACATTATGGAAGATCAGATAAAGAGCTGACAGTTCTCACTATAATAGTTAAAGATACATTATGGAAGATGAGATAAAGAGCTGACCGATCTCACTATAATAGTTAAATATACATTATGGAAGATCAGATAAAGAGTTGACAGTTCTCACTATAATAGTTAAAGATACAGTATGGGAGATCAGATAAAGAGCTGACAAGTCTCACTATAATAGTTTAAAACTAGACATTGTAACGGTAATTCGTTGAAAATTTTAGTCAAATTCATCCACTATGAACCGAGGTATCAGCTTTGTACATTTCCGTCTAGCCTCGTTCATCATTACTAAAGTTAGTATGTTATGAGCATAGTCTCGATTATCCACTGTTTTGATTTAATTATCAGTGAGTGTTGGCAGCATATAGGATTCTAATCCAGTGAATATTGAAGGCTAGCCTTGACATAGAGAGTTGATTTTGGTCTGGATAAGTTAATTAATGTCTAATTGATAATTTAGATAAGATTTCAGGCCTAAACGAAGACATGCAATAGGGAGATTTGGCTCTTGCATAATGCACGTTTAAGTAAGGCCACTGGTAATGGTGGTAGTTGATCAGAGAGGAGACTGGTAAGGATGGCTGAGGTAGTTGAGGAGGGTGGGGACTGGTAAGGATGGCTGAGGTAGTTGAGGAGGGTGGGGACTGGTAAGGATGGCTGAGGTAGTTGAGGAGGGTGGGGACTGGTAAGGATGGCTGAGGTAGTTGAGGAGGGTGGGGACTGGTATCGATACTGGCGGTGGTAGTTGACCAGAGAGCACTGTCCTTTCCTATGTTGACCGCAAATAATCAGGACGGCTTCACAGCTGTCAAGCATGAAGCCTACAGGGACCGACACACGAGTTTGTCTTGTCGTTTGAATGGCACAGATCCCAGGTCCACAACAAATGTTGTTCAATGTGTTCTTTATTTTTTATCTAAGAGAGAGGTCATAATACAACCTTTATATGTTCCGCATCCCTTTCAGTTTCTGAAAATAATCGCAAGTCCGCTCGTGTAAAGGTAGACTACATAAGAAATAAACGTAGACAGCTATAAATCCAAAAAAACACAGGTAGCAATGCCGCTGTAAAGCCAAATCCCCCTCCTACGCATAGCAAAAAAAAGGCATTAGTTAGTCTCAAAAAGACAGATGTATTGTATTGGCGAGACGTCAAATCCCATTTCATTTCTTTCCATTCTTAAAAATAATGACTTTCTTGATAATTTAAATACGAAAGTTTTCCCTTTAAATATTCTATGTTTATTTTATTTATAAACTTGTGCGCTATGGATGGCGTCTGTTATAACTGGCCTTATACAAAGATACATTTTTTGTGGAGTCGATTCGAGTGAAGTGTTGAAACTCGTGTATTTCTACCCGAGTAACTCAAGTTGACGTGTAAGATAATTTTTTTACCCGAGTAACTCTAGTTGACGTGTAAGATAATATTTCTACCCAAGTAACTCACTCTTGAAGAAACTTGGTTAATGAAGATGTGCTGAAGGCTTTATTGGCTTCAACTCAACACAACCCTTGAAAACATCTCCCACTTCAAAACAGATGTACGACCAGTTAATCACGTCTTCGGGTGTCAATAGCATCACAATTATATCAACTTAGAACTTGATATTCGAGTCATATTAATCCAGTATCGTGTTCGTTATCCTTAAAGGGACAATAACACTCTTGCTGGCTTGACAGGTTCCGAAAAAAAAATAGCCTTAATCTAACTACTAGATGTTTAAGTGTCCTCCCTGTTGTGTAAATTATCCATTACAACCTATCTTACTTGTCCAGAGGGTTCGAAAATATGTTTAAATCCAAGTTGCATTTGAAAGTGCTTACGTATGGCTTTTCAAACCATGTTACGGCACGTATGCCATTTTATGACCAGAATAAAGATTTGGACATATTTTTCAGTTACAACAAGAGTGGTATTGGGGCTTTAAGTCTTTTTCTTTTCCATATCCGTGATATTAATAAACTATGAGAGAGAGAGAGAGAGAGAGAGAGAGAGAGACAGAGACAGAGAAAAAGAGAGAACAAAATGGGGTTTAACGTCCACTTCACTTTTATATCAAACAGTTGGTGTAACGTATCTCTTAATCGTCGCAGGGTTTATATTTATTTTTCTGAAATGTAGCATATGGTATTAAAGCTGTTTATCCCTGGCCGCATGGTATTAAAGCTGTATACCCCTGGGCGTCATTATTACACAGGTTGGGTAATGTAGCATGGTATTAAAGCTATATATACCTATGTGCAGCATTATTACACGGGTTGGGTAATGTAGCATGGTATTAAAGCTGTATACCTCTGGGCGTATGGTATTAAAACTTTATACCCCTGGCCGCATGGTATTAAAGCTGTATAACCCTGGACGTCATTATTACACGGGTTGGGTAATGTAGCATGGTATTAAAGCTATATACCTCTGGGCGTATGGTATTAAAGCTTTATACCCCTGGACGTATGGTATTAAAGCTGTATACCCTTTGGCGCATGGTATTAAAGCTGTATACCCTTGGGCGCATGGTACTAAAGCTGTATACTCCTTGGCGTCATTTTTACACGGGTTGGGTAACGTAGCATACTAGCATAGTATTACAGCTGTATACCTCTGGGCGCATGGTATTAAAGCTGTATACCCCTGGGCGTCATTAGTTCATCTGTACAACCTTCTAAACGTTCTCAGAACGACTGCGCCTTGTAACACATGTCTCTGTTTGAATCTGGTTTAGGGCCTGGCTCGGAGGATTGTCTAGTCGGTCGTATGGTACAAACACATACGTGTTAAAGAATACTTATCATTGGACACTGAATTGCGTCATCAGTATCTCTATTGGTGCAGAATAGTAGGATGTTTAACTGCATTTCATTGAATTTCACTGTCCTACCCACCTGCCTTCCGATTCATATCGGTGCTGGATAATAGAGTCTCCAGCAATCCTAAGTCACGAATTACATCAATCTACGGCGCAAAAGACGGGATAATAGAGTCTTCAATCTTAACATACGAAAAAACAAGGTGACAGGAACACACCACACCCATCGGTTCAAGGAGTACCGTCACTCTTTTACCATGGATACATTATATCCCCCCCCTCTCCCGAAACCCCGGCCCCCAGTGCAGGAATAGACAGGCCCCATCCTAGGAATTTCATTGGTTGGCTAAAAATCTGGAGAATTTTTTACACTAAGCCTCATTTTTGGTCTTTTTAATATGTTTTGATGGTGCAAATAATTTTTAAAAATCGTATGCCAAACAAATTAGTTATCAGTTGCTTGCAAGTAGTTTATGTTTGATATCCGTCTAATTTAAACTTTCTAGAAAATTTGCCAGAAAAAATATGTATGTACTTTAAGAAAGATTTTCAACTTGTAAGATGTGGCAAGTTGTTATATTATCGTCTGATAACTAACAGGAATCAGACCACCAAATATTCTCACATTGGCTTTACTGGTAATGCTTGCTTATCTCTGTGTGTTCATTCTAGTCTACATAGAGAATATATTACCAAACATATTATAACGTCATTACATAAATAGAGAATATTACCAAACATATTATAACGTCATTACATAAATAGAGAATATTACCAAACATATTATAACGTCATTACATAAATAGAGAATATTACCAAACATATTATAACGTCATTACATAAATAGAGAATATTACCAAACATATTATAACGTCATTACATAAATAGAGAATATTACCAAACATATTATAACGTCATTACATAAATAGAGAATATTACCAAACATATTATAACGTCATTACATAAATAGAGAATATTACCAAACATATTATAACGTCATTACATAAATAGACAATGTTACCAAACATATTATAACGTCATTACATAAATAGAGAACATTACCAAACATATTATAACGTCATTACTCAGTCAGACAATGTTACCAAACATATTATAACGTCATTACATAAATAGAGAATATTACTAAACATATTATAACGTCATTACATAAATAGAGAATGTTACCAAACATATTATAACGTCATTACATAAATAGAGAATATTACCAAACATATTATAACGTCATTACATAAATAGAGACTATTACCAAACATATTATAACGTCATTACATAAATAGAGAATATTACCAAACATATTATAACGTCATTACATAAATAGAAAATATTACCAAACATATTATAACGTCATTACATAAATAGAGAATATTACCAAACACATTATAACGTCATTACATAAATAGAGAATATTACCAAACATATTATAACGTCATTACATAAATAGAGAATATTACCAAACATATTATAACGTCATTACATAAATAGAGAATATTACCAAACATATTATAACGTCATTACATAAATAGAGAATATTACCAAACATATTATAACGTCATTACATAAATAGAGGGAGAGAGAGAGAGGGGGAGAGAGAGGGAGAGAGTTTAACTTCAACTCGACACAAACTGTCATTTCGGGGTCTTTAGCAGTAGGGGAAACCGGAGGACACGGAAAAAACCCCACGAGGCTGGAAGGCGACCCTTCTCCTTGCTACGTACAACCGAGGATTCGAAACAGTTGACTCAATGGCAGGCTTCATGATACAGCGCGCATGCTAACCATTCGGCCATCCAACCCCCGTCATTACATAAATATACAATATTAACAAAATTATTATCACGACATTACACAAACTAAATAATTAAATTCGAGTGGGAGTTACTCGACCTTCTTATTTATTACATTATTCTCTATCAAATGAGAAAACTTCGAGACAAGTTTTACTTGGTGTTTTTATTCTGTGTTTAGATCGAGCGCAGGAAATCAAAGTCTGCGTGTGTATATTTTGGCACGTGCTTGAAGTTTAGAATTTGTGGAGTCTACCTCCAGGCCGTAAGTTTATCGAGATAATATTCACACGGTACCAGTTCCATTTTAAAACATGTTTTTATTCCTGATATTGGAACCAGAAGTGGGTCAAGGGCGGGAAAAGTGTGTCAAGACGGCAGTGGTAGATTTTAAAGGGAAACTAAAAATGTTCATAATAACATAACTTTATGGATTTACTACTTTTTTCGTTTATTACATGCAACGTTTCAATACTTTTACAGGTATCTGTATCCAGCAGTAAATCCTTAAAGTTGTGTAATTATGAATATTATACCTCTACTTTGAGGATAGAAACTAAAAATGTTCTAAATAATTGAGCAAAGCATGTTCAGTTATGTAAAAAGAAGACATTTAGTTATATTTATAGAATATTTGCGCCATGTCTTGCCGTTTGGTGTGAAAGATTTGGAACCGCTGAATTAAATTAAGGCATCGAAAAAAAAAACAAACCAGGGTGCGATTTGTTTAACTATTGGCAATACCGCCAATCAGACGGGTTCGTAACGCCATGTCTTGTCGATTCGTGTGAAAGATTTGGAACCGCTGAATTAAAGTAAGGCATCGATAAAAACTAGGCTGTGATTGGTTGAACTATTGGCAATGCCGCCAATCAGACGGGTTCGTAACGTATCGATGATGAACAAGCAAAGTATTGTTTATCCCATGTAACCTCAATCATATTTTATTACGTCATCGTCAGTTGCTTTAAAAACAAAATAATGATGGCTGCGGTATTTAAAGATACGGTATGGTAGATTAGATAAAGAGCTGGCAGTTCTCACTATAATAGTTAAAGATACGGTATGGGAGATTAGATAAAGAGTTGACAGTTCTCACTATAATAGTTAAAGATACAGTATGGGAGATCAGATAAAGAGCTGACAGTTCTCACTATAATAGTTAAAGATACATTATGTAAGATTTAGATAAAGAGCTGACAGTTCTCACTATAATATTTAAAGATACATTTAGGAGATAAACACCTCCTGTTTCGCATTTAGAGGGGTGTTATTGTCCAATAGACATGTCCTGAGATCATTAGGACCCAAGACGCGTTAGCGTCGCGGGTTCTAATGTAAAATCTCAGGACATGTCTATTGGACAATAACACCCCTCTAAATGCGAAACAGGAGGTGTTTATCGACATTGTAACATGCTATTTTTTTAAATTTTAAACGAACTTATTTTATTGTGTAAACTTCAAAATTCGTCTCACTGCAAATCGGTTTTAGTGACGTAAAAACCATTTTGACGTAACGAAAACGTCGTGACGTAACAGGATAACAGGCTCCTCTCATTAGATTTGGCTCGCTTATTGCTTGGTTGCTATAGTAGCAGTATGAGTATAGACACACACAAGGAAGACTGGAATTCTCACTTCATTTTTTTAAAAGTACTTTTTGAAATAAGATTTATGTTTTTGTTATAGTTTTTGGTATACTTTATTGTTTGTAGCTGTTACCTGACAAGGGGGCTGGTGTTTCAAGTTCATCTTCGGACATATCTTCGAATATTTCATCTAATTTACCGAGATCAAAATTGATTATCGCCATTGTGGTTATCTCCATTAAAGTAGTACGCATAATATTAATACGCAGTGATTTTTCTAATTTAGAGGGGTGTTATTGTCCAATAGATGGTGCCTAATTGACCAATCAAAACGCACGATTGACCCTTAAGCATGTTACAATATGTAAGATCTAGATAAAGAGCTGACAGTTCTCACTATAATAGTTAAAGATACAGTATGGGAGATTAGATAGAGAGTTGACAGTTCTCACTATAATAGTTAAAGATACAGTACGGGAGATCAGATAAAGAGATATCAGCTTTGTACATTTCCGTCTAGCCTCGTTCATCATTACTAAAATTAGTATGTTATGAGCATAGCCTCGATTATCCATATTTTGATTTAATTATCAATGAGTGTTAGCAGCATATAGGATTATAATACAGTGGATATTGAAGGCTAGCCTTGACATAGAGAGTTGATTATGGTCTGGATAAGTTGATTAATGTCTAATTGATAATTTAGATAAGATTTCAGGCCTAAAGAAAGACATGCAAAGGGTAGATTTGGCTCTTGCATAATGCACGTTTAAGTAAGGCCGCAGGTAATGGTGGTAGTTGAACAGGGAGGAGACTGGTAAGGATGGCTGCGGTAGTTAAGCAGTGGTATCGATACTGGCGGTGGTAGTTGACCAGAGAGAACTGTTCTTTCCGGTGTGGACCGCAAATAATCAGGACGGCTTCACAGCTGTCAGGTATAAATCCGACAGGGACCGACACAGGAGATTGTCTAGTCGTTCGAAAGGCACAGATCACAGGTCCACAACAAATGTTGTTCAATGTGTTGTTTATTTTATATCTAAGAGACAGGTCATAATACAACCTTTATATGTTCCCCAACCCCTTTCAGTTTCTGACAATAATCGCAAGTCCGCTCGTGTAAAGGTAGACTACATAAGAAATAAACGTAGACAGCTATAAATCCAATAAAGCACAGGTAGCAATGTCGCTGTAAGGCCAAATCCCCCTCCCAAGCATAACAAAATAAAGATATTTGTTAGTCTCAAAAAGACCGATATATTGCATTGGCGAGACGTCAAACCCCATTCCATTTCTTTCCATTCTTAAAAATAATGACTTTCTTGATAATTTAAATACGAAAGTTTTCCCTTTAAATATTCGATGTTTATTTTATTTGTAAACTTGTGCGCTATGGATGGCGTCTGTTATAACTGGCCTTATATAAAGATACATATTTTGTGGAGTCGATTCGAGTGAAGTGTTGAAACTCATGTTGACGTGTAAGATATTATTTCTACCCGAGTAACTCAAGTTGACGTCTAAGATAATATTTCTACCCAAGTAACTCACTCTCGAAGAAACTTGGTTAATGAAGATGTGCTGAAGGCTTTATTGGCTTCAACTCAACACAACCCTTGAAAACATCTCCCACTTCAAAACAGATGTACGACCAGTTAATCACGTCTTCGGGTGTCAATAGCATCACAATTATATCAACTTAGAACTTGATATTCGAGTCACATTGATCCAGTATCGTGTTCGTTATCCTTAAAGGGACAATAACACTCTTGCTGGCTTGACAGGTTCAGAAAAAAAAAATTAGCCTTAATCTAACTATTAGATGTTGTGTAAATTATCCATTACAACCTATCTTACTTGTCCAGAGGGTTTTGAAAATATGTTTAAATCCAAGTTGCATTTAAAAGTTCTTACGTAAGGCTTTTCAAACCATGTTACGGCATGTAGTTAAATTTTTTCAATTTTAAAAATTAGGTGTGTTAAAATGAAATTTGTATCGTTTTTTAATCGAAATATTGTAAAATAGTACAATTTTATGACCAGAATAAAGATTGGAACATATTTTTCAGTTACAACAAGAGTGGTATTGGGGCTTTAAGTCTTTTTCATTTCCATATCCGTGATATTAATAAACTATGAAAGGAAAGAGAGAGAGACAGAGAAACAGAGAGAGAGAGAGAAAAAAAGAGAGAGAAAATGGGGTTTAACGTCAAATCAACACAACTAGGTCATTTCGGGACTAACATATGAGTTAAATTTAATTTCAATAATTCGCTTGCGCGTAGGGGTCTTTAACAGTGGGAGGAAACCGGAGTTCCCGGGGGTAACCCAAGAGGTTGAGAAGGCGCTTCTATATCCATGCCACATACACTCACACCAGAGCTCGAACCACAGCCTCAAGCCAGAGGTGGCCGGCCAGCTAGAGGTGGAAGCGCGGCACTCTAGACCACCAGGCCATCCCAACTCCCCAATAGACTATAATTATATACTAGTATAAGGTTTTAGCGTCTTTTAAAATGACATACGTCGTCAGTGTACAAAGGGCCTCGATTTGTGTCCCATCCGAACGACTAGAGGTTTTGCTCCTTGTTAGACCTTGGGTGTTGGAATGTATTGGGGTAGGGGGGGGGGGTGTGCCGTTGAATTGTAGCTGTCTGTTTGAATGAATGAAATGGGGTTTAACGTCCTACAGTTATGCACTTAACCTGAGCTAATTGAAGACGGGCATACGCCATACAGGCTGCTATGAGAGAATTTTAGCCCGGGCAGCGGCGCTACGGCCTACTCTTATATCGAATTCCAATTGCCAAGGGATCTTTTACGTGCACTCCAATGTGTACACGGGACCTCGGTTTTTCGTCTGTTTGATAGTAAATATTTGATTTAGCACCAAATACCAAGGCAATAAAAAAAAGATCTAGAATCATAAAAAAAGAATTGAAGAAAAAAAACCCCAGAAAATTAAACATATTTATAAAATGGAATTGTAAATATTATTATTGTATTTTAATGTAGCTCTTGTCACCCAGACACCAACATAAACAATTCCACATCTGTTTTATATGGATTCATTTCCTCAATACTCAACCTTTGACCTGGGAGTCGCCATTTTTTTAAAACAGATTTGGCACTTGTCAAGTAGTTTAAAGTATTTGTTAACAAAACTGTAGACTTCAGCCTGTAAGAAAAACCGTTGTCCCTGTAAGATGGCCGGTTTATCGTTGTCCCTGTAAGATGGCCGGTTTATCGTTGTCCCTGTAAGATGGCCGGTTTATCGCTGTCTCTAGTAGACTTCAGCCTGTAAGAAAAACCGTTGTCCCTGAAAGATGGCCGGTTTATCGTTGTCCCTGTAAGATGGCCGGTTTATCGTTGTCCCTGTAAGATGGCCGGTTTATCGTTGTCCCTGTAAGATGGCCGGTTTATCGCTGTCTCTAGTAGACTTCAGCCTGTAAGATGGCCGGTTTAGCACTGTCCCGAGAAGACTTCAGCCCGTGTAAGATGGCCGGTTTATCGCTGTCTCTAGTAGACTTCAACCTGTGTAAGATGGCCGGTTTATCGCTGTCCGTGTAAGATGGCCGGTTTATCGCTGTCCCTGTAAGATGGCCGGATAACGCTGTCCCGGTAAGATGAACCGGTTTTATCGCTGTCCCTGTAAGAAGAACCGGTTTATCGTTGTCCCGGTAAGATGGCCGGTTTATCGTTGTCCCTGTAAGATGGCCGGTTTATCGTTGTCCCTGTAAGATGGCCGGTTTATCGCTGTCTCTAGTAGACTTCAGCCTGTGTAAGATGGCCGGTTTATCGCTGTCCCTGTAAGATGGCCGGTTTATCGCTGTCCCTAGTAGACTTCAGCCTGTGTAAGATGGCCGGTTTATCGCCCACCAACAGCGTGGATTACCAGCTCGTCTCCCTGGTGATTAGATGCTGGAATTGGGTATTGTCCATCACAACTAGACATACAACTAACCACGTGACTCAATAATCTCTGCAAACTGCCATTTAGCTACATTATTACCCACCTACACACACAATTACCCCCCACAATTACCCCACCCCACCGTGTGACCTTATTAAAGGAGGTCATGGTAACAAGCAACGCCGGATTAACCATGGTGGGGGCCCTGGGGCCTTGAACATGTGGGGGCCCCTGATCACCGACCGGAGGTGCGAAACCCATGAAGGGGGGTCTGGGGCGGGGCCGTATGTAGGATTGTAAATGTGGGGGTGTAGCAGAGTGTGTCAATTTCGGCTGCGCTATTTCTCATTTGCTGTCAAGCACACCAAAATGAGAAACTCCTTATCCTCTAAACTAGAACTAGTCAGAAACACGATAAGGCCACGTGGATAGGGCGACCAGAACGAAAATCTCTAATCATGTCATATGGTGGCGGCGCTCCCAAAGACCAACAAGGTCCTGTCAAATGTGAATAAGGACGACCAAAACGAGCCCTTTAATTTCATGTGATGGTGGGTCAGGCGCCGAACCAGAAAGAGGTGATAGGAGAGGCCCTTCGCCTATGGAGGCGGCACCCTTGTCTTGGTTTCTCCCTCAGAAAATTTTGAAAACAAAGATGCAGGAAACACGTTTTTATGCCATTGGGGTGATATCTGAATGGCAATTTTGTATTTTGTATGGTGGCAGATTTTTTGGGAGAGGCATTTGCTCCTGGTGTCCACACCTGGGTCCGCAACTGTGTTGGCGCCCGATAGCCTCCACATAAGAAATATAAAACAGTTTGGATTAGGTGAAGGCGCCATTAAAACCGACCGACTCATCGGTGCCTTAGGAGCATCACTATGTGATCATAATCAAGTGTATTTTTTATAACTGAAATTGTGTCAATTCTTTTTCTGGAAATTTTTAGAAATTGGAGGCCGGAAACATGATTTCTTGGCATTTCAGGCACTTGTGTGGAGCCATTTAGAAGTACCTCCCCCGGCAAAAAAAATTAGTATTCTGCCACAAAATTCGCGCATTCTGGCGTTATTTCAGTCGACCAATCCATGCGAGTGCTATGAAATGATGGCATTTCTAGAGGAGGGGGCTGGACGCAACTGAAATTTTTTGAGGGGGGCCCTATGTGGGAGGCCTGGGACCTGTGCCCCATGTATAATCCGGCCCTGGTGATATATGCGAGTTATATGAAATGATGGCATTTCTAGAGGAGGGGGCTGGACGCAACTGGGATTTTTTGTGGGGGGCCCCCTAATGTGGGGGGGCCCTGGGGCCTGTGCCCCATGGTGCCCCATGGTTAATCCGGCCCTGGTAACAAGACATACCAAACTGAGGCTGCCAGTCTGCCTGTTGACCGATATTTTAAGTCCTAAATCGACGATAGAAGTATTTATTATACTTCCATTGAATGGAACTGAATAGGTTTATTAAACATGCATTATTTAAGAGCTAAATCGGCCTAGTGCAGGTCTTTATTTGGGCATGAAATGTTTTCTAAAGTCTTAATCAGACATTAATTAACTGATCCAAGCCTTAATCAACTTTGGATGGCATCAGATAGCTCCTATATTAAACAGATTAAAACGTTTCAGTGATAAATGAAATATGGCGCGCCCAGACGCTTCGAGTCTTAGCTTTGATCTACCAAGACCGTGGTTGAAATTATTGCACAGGTCGGCCAGTTCTTCAAATACCAATATATCTTCGCTTGCAAAAGAGTAATTTGAATGAAATTTTCAAATTATTTAATTTACATTATCTACTTTCGAACTAGTATAGCAAGAATGGCTAGTTCTTAAATATATCTTGGATAATGTAACTTTAATATCTTTGTGTGTGTGTCAGATGTGAAACGGGATAGAAGCGCAGCAGAAAACAATATACTAATTTATAGATATGGCGGTCATTCAGGGCAGAGATTTATTCTCTAAGTATGAAGTAGGTTGATCTCTGTGTCCAGAAGGGAGGTGGTATGGCCTAGTGGTCTAGAGTGCCGCGCTTCGACCTCTACCTGGCCGGCCACCTCTGGCTTACGTCTGTGGTTTCGTGCTCTGGTGTGAGCGTAAGTGGCATGGAGATAGGGGCACCTTCGCAACCTCGTGGGTTTCCTCCGGGCACTCTGGTTTCCTCCCACTGCTAAAGACCCCTACGCGCAAGCGAATTATTGAAATAAAATTAAAGCCATATGTTAGTCTTAAAATGACCTAGTTGTGTTGAGTGGACGTTAAACCCCATTTCTCTCTCTATCTCTCTCTCTCCCTATCTCTCTCTCTCCCTATCTCTCTCTCTCTCTATCTCTCTCTCTCTCCAAATGGATCTCTGTCTCCAGAATGAATAACAAGAGTGCGTTAACAACACTCTGATAAACGTTGAGCATATCTTTCTCAACACTCTGATAAACGTTGAGCATATCTTTCTCAACACTCTGATAAACGTTGAGCATATCTTTCTCAACACTCTGATAAACGTTGAGCATATCTTTCTCAACACTCTGATAAACGTTGAGCATATCTTTCTCAAAACTCTGATAAACGTTGAACATATTTTTCTCAAACCCAAACATTGAGTAACTTTTCTGGCATCGGAGTCAAACTGTGCAGTATATTTGAGTATTTTTACGGTGACATGCAACACATACTGATATCACTGTTTATCACCCAATAATACATTTGACAGTAGATATCGCTTGTGTGTTAAATTACATAATCTACTGTGATATATACACAGTGGTGATATCGCTTTACATAAATTTGATTGGTCAATCAAAAAGGAACTACTTTCTTTTATTTTAAAGAAACCACTTTGTTTAAGTAAAGAGTGACTTTTTTATAAAAAAAAGGAAACTGCTTTTATTTAATTGACCTTGAAGGACAAAACTGGGTCAGTATATAGGACTATACAATAGCTAAACTGCTTTCAAAAAATGATGTATCACTACGCTGTAATGTAATTAGGTTCTATAAAAGTGAAATCTATACCAAAGAATTATATTTATTTATTTGTGCATGTAAGAAAGGATTGGGTGAAAAATAAAATCTCCAACTCGTGTTTTTTGATACCAAAAAATATCAACACTCGTTGATAAAGTAAAAAAACTCGGCAGAGCCTCGTTTTTTTTTACTTTATCAACTTGTGTTGATATTTTTTGATATCAAAAAACACTCATAGGAGATTCTCTATATATACATACTAACAGCCACCAGAGAGAGAGAGAGAGAGAGAGAGAGAGAGAGAGAGAGAGAGAGAGAGAGAGAGAAATGGGGTTTAACGTCCACTCAACACAACTAGGTCATTTCGGGACTAAGTATATACATACACCTACTGGAACTTGACAAACAGTCGTCAACATTTAATTGTATATCCTAGTAGCTTTCGAAATAAAATCAAAGAAATGAAATGATATGGGGTTTAACGTCCAACTGTTCTTCTCCGAATTGGGTAAATGTAGACGGACATACGCCATACAGTGTGCTATGAATGCCAGTCAAATCGTACACACGAAAAACCTGGTTAGGTCGTCCACACCCGTTGGTGGAGTCGTCCACATGACTTAGTTTAATTTGTGGATATAATAATACGTTGGTGGAGTCGTCCACACGTATAATTTCTTTATATGTTGGTGTAGTCGTCCACACGGTAATGCATTTTATTCAATAAATAACAAATTCATATACAAATTTAACAATTCAATAAACAACAAATTCATAAACAAATTCAATAAATTTAATAAATAACAAATTCATAAACAAATGAGAGACACTACGACACACCTTTATATCGAATTCCAGCTGTCAAGGCATCTTATACGTACACACCATTGTGTACCCGGGACCACAGCTCAAGACCCCTATACGCAAGCGCATTATTGAAAAACATTTAAACCATATGTTGGTCCCTAAATTGCCCAGTTTGTTTTCGAGTGGACGTTTACCCAATATTTCTGTCTCTGTCTCTCTCTCTTTCTCTCTCTCTTACACACACCAACCCTCACACAAACTTAGAAGTATACACTGTCGAGTGGACGTTAACCTCATTTTTCTCTCTCTTTCTCTCCCTCTATCTCCCCCTCTCTCTCTCTCTCTCTCTCTCTCACACACACACTCAGAAAGTATACGCTGACCTTACCACTCTAATATCGTCGGTATTGAAATTAAACTATACAACAATATAATGAGATAATGACGGGGGGGGGGGGGTGTCCAGGTGCAGGCATATTGACCGTTTTCATACAATATTATATTATATTATTCCCGACTATAGTTGACCGTGTTCATACAATATATATTATATTATTCCCGACTATAGTTGGGCGAGGAGAGTTACATGAATAAAGACGAATGACACAATGATGAAATGATATTATTTAAATATATGTATCACCTGTTTAATTTTATTAATTAAATTGAATAGACTCGTTTTCAATGCACCACCTGTTGTTGTTGTTGTCAGTAAATATTTTACACGAAATGAAATCAAATGAAAGGAAATGGGGTTCAACGTCCTATTTGTTCTGCTCCCACTGTGATAATGAAAACGGGCATTAGTCTTGCACTATACAACGAGGGAAATTTTGCAGCCCACTCTTACATCGAATTCCAACTGTCAAGGGATCTCTGACGTGCACGCCGGAAATCCCTATGATTTTTCTCGACCAACACCGAGGTCAAACACGGGACATCCCGTGGTTATTACACTGGTGTATTACACGCAATAGACACTGGTTATTACACGCAATAAACACTGGTTATTACACGCAATACACACTGGTTATAACACGCAATACACACTAATTATTACACACAATACACACTGGTTATTACACGCAATACACACTGGTTATTACACACAATACACACTGGTTATTACACGCAATACACGCTGGTTATTACACGCAATACACGCTGGTTATTACACACAATACACACTGGTTATTATACACAATACACACTGGTTATTACACACAATACACACTGGTTATTACACACAATACACACTGGTTATTACACGCAATACACGCTGGTTATTACACACAATACACACTGGTTATTATACACAATACACACTGTTTATTACACGCAATACACACTGGTTATTAAACACAACACACACTGGTTATTACACGCAATACCCACTGGTTATTACACGCAATACACACTGGTTTTTACACACAATACATACTGGTTATTACACACAATACTCACTGCTTATTATACACAATACATACTGGTTATTACACGCAATACACGCTGGTTATTACACACAATACACACTGGTGTATATACACACTGGTTATTACACGCAATACACACTGGTTATTACACGCAATACACACTGGTTATTACACGCAATACACACTGGTTATTACACGCAATACACACTGGTTATTACACGCAATACACACTGGTTATTACACGCAATACACACTGGTTATTACACACAATACACACTGGTTATTATAAGCAATACACACTGGTTATTACAATACACACTGGTTATTACACACAATACACACTGGTTATTATACGCAATACACACTGGTTATCATACGCAATACACACTGGTTATAACACGCAATACACACTGGTTATTACACACAATACACACTGGTTATTACACGCAATACACACTGGTTATTATACGCAATGCACACTGGTTATTACACGCAATACACGCTAGTTATTACACACAATACACACTGGTTATTACACGCAATACACATTGGTTATTACACGCAACTGAAAGATACATACCGGTTATTACACGCAATACATACTGGTTATTACACACAATACACACTGGTTATTACACGCAATACACACCGGTTATTATACGCAACTGAAAGATACATACCGGTCATTACACGCAACTGAAAGATACATACTGGTTATTACATACTCCAATATTCAGACGATATAAACTCAAACCGGGACCTTTAATTTATGCTTTTAGATGAAGTAATTTGAGTGGCCTATATTTAATCTTATTGATCCAAGTCGAGATATTATATATTCATTAAATGATACAAAAGACTAGAACTGTAATCACGTGACAATCACGTGTAAAATACGATACAGATAATGTAGATGATTATTGTAATTATTGTATATTAATAGTTCACTCGGTACACCACCAATTAACCAGATGTTGTAGGTATCATTCAGTATACAAGTCTATTAGAGAGAGAGAAAGAGGGAGAGAGAGAGGGAGAGAGAGAGTGAGAGAGATAGGGAGAGAGAGAGAGAAAGAGAGACAGAGAAAGAGAGAGAGGGAGACAGAGAGACAGAGAGAGACAGAGATAGTGAGAGAGAGAGGAAGAGAGAGAGGGAGATAGGGAAGGAGAGAGAGATAGGGAGGAAGACAGAGATGGGAGAGAGAGGGGGAGAGTGGGGGGAGAGGGAGAGGGGGAAGAAGGAGAGAGAGAGAGAGGGAGGGAGGGATAGAGAGAGGGAGAGAGACATAGATAGTGAGAGGGATAGGGAAGGAGAGAGAGATAGGAAGGGAGAGAGAGATGGGAGAGATAGAGAGGGGGAAAGTAGGGGGGAGAGAGAGAGGGGGAGAGAGAGAGAGAGAGAGAGAGAGAGAGAGGGAGGGAGAGGGAGAGAGAGAGAAGGGGAGAGGTGGTGGTAACGTTTACACGACACAAACAAGGCCATTTTGGGACTAACATATGGTCCAATCCTATTTGCGAATAGTCTAACCTCGTGGGTTTTCTCCGGGGCCTTCTCCCCCTTCCACTGATAAAGACCCCTAGGCGCAAGCGAATTATTGAAATAAAATTAAACCATATGTTAGTCCCGTAATGACCTAGTTTTTTGTCGGGTGGACCTGAAACCCAATTTTTCCCCCTCTCTCTCTCTATTTGCGAATAGAGGTCTTCAGTAGTGTATTGAAACCGAAGGACACGAAGAAAATCAACGTGTATCGACAGGCGACCTTATTCCTTGTCAAGTAGGAGTGTTATATCGTCACTTGGGATCACGGTGGCTAAGGCGATAAGGCGCTGGTTCGCTAGCCTGGAAGTCGGGTGTTTGATCCCTGCATTGGCCGGGACGTGATTTCCCCTTGTCGGTGATGCAGAAGGAGTGTAACACTATCGTAGTGATAACAGATAAGAGTTTTGTAGATAAAGGATTTATTTTCATCAGGTATCTAAACAGCTTCGGTTACATACATTCAACACGAATACATTGTCAACAGCAATACATAATACTGGAACTAAAAGAACTAGGCTACGACACAAACACATCTACATAATAAAATCTACTAGTCTTCTACAGGAACACATCTAACAATGTAACATTTCATCTACAATTCTGCCCCTCTGCCCAAGGCAGCGGCTGGACTCGGGTGAATCCCTACACTTGTACAAGCCTTCCTTCTCTCTCGGCTTCTCGCTTTTTAACAGACCGAGAACTCCTCAATATATACCCGTTGAACACATGGTCATATCTGCAATTGTTTCTTTTATCTCGTCACGGCATGTGCATAAACATTTGAAGCCGTGTGGATCTTGTACACAGATCATGTATAGCTTGTAATGGACATATTGAATTAATTAGATTTAATAAGCTCGTGACTGGACAACAGTTTAATATGAGGTGAAAGTCAAAATCATCTATTGTCAAAACTAGCAGAGTTCAATGCACCTAAATTATAAATGATATCACTTTGTTACAGGAGGGCCTGACAAGGACAGCTGTCTAGTCGTTCGTATGGGACGAAAAACCGAGGTCCCGTGTACACATTGGAGTGCACGTAAAAGATCCATTGGCAGTTGGAATTCGATATAAGAGTATAGGCCGTAACGCCGCTGCCCGGGCAAAATTTCCCTCATAGCACACTGTATGGCGTATGCCCGTCTTCAATTAGCTCAGGTTAAGTGCATAACAGTAGGACGTTAAACCCCATTACATTTATTCTTTATATCGTCACTTGTCTCAAGGATAGACCATATGGTCTAGTCTTAAGCGTAAGACCACGTGACCCGAGTATAATAGAATAACGTTATATGAATGTCTGTTAAATACCATATGCTGATTAAGATTATAGTGTAGACATGGAATACAATAACGCGAAATATGAGAGAGATAGAAATAGGGTTTAATGTCCACTCGACAAAAACTAGGTCATTTCGGGACTAACATATAGTTCAATTTTACTTTAGCAGTGGAAGGAATTCGGAGGACCCTGATTGAGAAAACCCACGAAGTTGGACAGGAGGGTGCGAAATATGTCACATCCAAACGTTTATGACATCAAAGTTGTGCTTCGCGTTAAATATCATTAAAACCATGCCCTTCAAGCGTCATTTCACATGTTGATCCATTCTGTGTTGAAATATCTTACTAGTCAAAATCACTTTCACTGTCTTTTACGTATTTTGATTCAATAGACGTTATTATAATTATGAACATTATATAATTGTTGAATTTTTAAATCATAATTTATTTTTTATTACCTTTGTCTCTGTACGGCGCTTTGAGATTTTGCCATGCATTTTTATTATATATATTTATGTTATGTTTGTAGAATGCGCAATATCAAGAATAAACTATTATTATTATTATCATAATTGAATAGTTTAGCTCTAAAGCGTGTAGTATCGATGATTTGAATTCAATTAATTTACAGCTTACTCGTGACTCAGGGTTGTACAATGGACTCAATAACCTTAAAGACACCTCATCAGGTTTTGACGTCAACCCGGCACAAACTAGGTCGTTTTGGGACTAACATAATTCGGTTACGACGTCCACGGCTCTTTAGCAGTGGAAGGAAACGAGGGAGCCTGACGACAACCCGCTAGGTCCGACAATCTGAACAAAGTTACAAGCCGTGGGATCGAACCACGATAGGCTTTATTAACTACAGCGCACACCATCACTCGGGTACCACGAACCCAAGTTGTTTATTAACTACAGCGCACACCATCACTCAGAAACCCCAGTTGTTTATTAACTACAGCGCACACCATCACTAGGAAACCCCAGTTGTTTATTATCTACAGCGCACACCATCACTCGGAACCCCGAACCCCAGTTGTTTATTAACTACAGCGCACACCATCACTCGGCAACCATGGACCCCAGTTTTTTATTATCTACAGCGCACACCATGACTCGGCAACCATGGACCCCAGTTGTTTATTATCTACAGTGCACACCATCACTCGGGTACCACCAACCCCAGTTGTTTATTATCTACAGCGCACACCATCACTCGGAAACCCCAGTTGTTTATTATCTATAACGCACACCATCACTCGGAACCCCGAACCCCAGTTGTTTTCACACGGAACCACGATACCCATTTGTTTTCAGTCACCAGCTGTTAGGGCTGGGCGTTAAGAATGATGGGATGGGGGTAGTCGAGGGTCGAACCAATGATGGAATGTGGGTAGTCGAGGGTCGAACCAATGATGGAATGGGGGTAGTCGAGGGTCGAACCAATGATGGGATGGGGGTAGTCGAGGGTCGAACCAATGATGGAATGGGGGTAGTCGAGGGTCGAACCAATGATGGAATGGGGGTAGTCGAGGGTCGAACCAATGATGGGATGGGGGTAGTCGAGGGTCGAACCAATGATGGAATGGGGGTAGTCGAGGGTCGAACCAATGATGGGATGGGGGTAGTCGAGGGTCGAACCAATGATGGAATGGGGGTAGTCGAGGGTCGAACCAATGATGGGATGGGGGTAGTCGAGAGGTCGAACCAATGATCATTGAGTCAAGTAGCTTGGTTTTATCCGAAGCTTGTACGTGACAAGGAATATGCCCGCTCTCCCTTTCATTGCTCTCTGTCGCCCCCGACCCTCTTTCCACACTTCTCCCTCTCGCTCTCTCACTCAATCTTTCTGCCGCTCACTCTCTCTTCCTCACTCCCTCTTCCTCGCTCTTTCTCCCTCACTCTCTCTCCTGCTCTCTCTCTCCCCATCTCTCTCCCCATCTCTCTCTTTCCCACTCTGTCGCCTCTGACCCTCTCTTTCATCACCTCTCCCTCCCGCCCCTTTCACTCAATCCCTACCCCACTCCCTCTTCCTCACTCTTTCTCCCTCACTCTCTCTCCCCATCTCTCTCACCATCTCTCTCCCCATCTCTCTCTTTCCCACTCTCTGTCGCCTCTGACCCTCTCTTTCATCACCCCTCCCTCCTGCCTCTTTCACTCAATCCCTACCCCACTCCCTTTCTCTCTATCACTCTTTGCAACTCTCTCTCCCTCTCTCACACCGTCATGTAACCAGTTTTATGCCGCTATGATATATTTGATATCCATCATTTTAATGTTGTCTAGCTGTAGTTTGTTAGTAAATCATAAAAGAAATGCATTAAACACCTTTTCATTTTTAATGTCGAATAAGGAGCTTTGTAACACTATTAGTATTAGTGTATAACGGGAGATTGGTTTTAGTAAATATAGGATTTATTTACATCAGGGCCCGTATTCACGAAAACTTAAACTAAGATACAATCGAAATTTTAAGAAATACTGCAATTCGATTGGCTGACCACTAAAATCAATTTGCATATATCCAATGAAGTTGCAGTATTTCTTAAAATTTCGGTTGTGACTTAGTTTAAGATTTCGTGAATAAAGGCCCTGATATCTTAAACATGAATACAACAGCAATACATAATACTGGAACTATTACTACTACGGGAACACATCTACAGGAACAAATCTACTTAATACAACATTTACTATTCTACAACTAAACTTCTACAGGAACACATATAGCAATACAACATTTCATTTACAATTCTGCCAAGGCAGCGGCTGGACTCAGATGGTTCCATACACTCGTCCCAGCCTTTCTTCTCACCCCGGCTCCTCGCTTACTAACTGTCAGGGAACTCGTGAATATATACCCTTTGCATACATGGTCATATCTGCAATTGTTTCTTTTATCTCGTCACGGCATGTGCATAAACATTTGAAGTCGTGTGGATCTTGTACACAGATCATGTATAGCTTGCAATGGACATATTGAATTAATTAGATTTAATAAGATCGTGTCATGATAAAAGTTTATATAGGGGGTGAAAGTCAAAATCATCTATTGTCAAAACTAGCCGAGTTCATTAAGTTCTATGCACCTAAATGATTTCTGTGTTACAGCTTAACAAGGACTAACGAGTTGATTATTTATTATTCACCGGGGGATCACGGTGGCTAAGTGGATAAGGCGCTGGTTCGCTAGCCTGGAGGTCGGGTGTTCGATCCCTGCATTGGCCGAGAAAGTTCATCTCGATTTTCCGGCGTGATTTCCCCTTGTCAGTGATGCAGAAGGAGGGCCTGACAAGAACAGCTGCCTAGCCGTTCGGATGGGACGAAAAACCGAGGTCCCGTGTACAAATTGGAGTGCACGTAAAAGATCCCTTGGCAGTTGGAATTCGATATAAGAGTAGGCCGTAGCGCCGCTGCCCGGGCAAAATTTCCCTCATAGCACACTGTTGGCGTATGCCCGTCTTCAATTGGCCCAGGTTAGGTGCTTAAGCGTAGGACGTTAAACCCCATTTCATTCATTCATTCTTTATTATTCACCGCACTTGAATAATAATAACCAGGGGACAGTTGCTAAAAGCTCCGTTATCTTTAACGATCCGTTAACTTTAACGGACATATCTTGGTAATGTGTTGTTTGTTAACTTTCCGTTAAATTTACTACAGAAAACACTATAGAATACTTATACTTTATTTTTTATATTAGCATAAATCTGTAGGAAACATTTTCACCACAGAATGTTCGGGGCCTTTATTTCCAGCAACAATCTTTCTCTCCGTGAAAGTTAACGGATCGTTAAAAGATAACGGGGCTTTGAGCAACCAGCCCCAGATAAATTGTTGAACGACTCTTAAACTCGTTTATACTGCAAGAGGATACCGTATTTCCTCGAATACAACCCCGGGGTTCTATTTCGTTCAGCACCCCCCGATCCCCGGGTTCTATTCGAGGCCCGAGCTATGATCGAGGCCGGGTTGTATTTGTTCAGACCCGAATCAATGCTTCAAAATCTTCTATAGGAGTGACATTTTGGACAAGTAAAACAGGCAGACAGCCACAGGGAGTATTCAGTTTTTACGTTAGACCCGGGTTATATCAGAGACCCGGGTTCTATTCGAGACCCGGGTTGTATTTATCTCAACACCCCCTTACCCCCGGGTTCTTTTCGAGGCCCGGGTTGTAATCGAGGCCGGGGTTGTATTCGAGGAAATACGGTACTTTGCAATCCGCTATTCTATTGTTGCCTAGTCATTGTTTTTAATTCATTTCTGAAATATCCTCATTATAGGTACCCGTATAATTTCATATGTGATTCCCGAATAACGAGGTGAAAAACGAATAACAAACATTGCAGCTCGTTTATCAATGCTTTTAATAACAATTTTAGGGGACAATATTTTCATCTAGCATTCTAGTCATATCTAGCTATATATTTGAATCTCGAATAATATCGGTGAATAATGAAAAACGAAAAACGATCCAATTCACACACCCGACATTAAAGAGACAAAAACACTCTTGCTGGCTTGACAGCTCAAGAAAATAAATAATAGCCTTATTCTAACTACTAGATGTTTAAGTGTCCTACCTGTTGTGTAAATTATCCATTACATCCTATCCTACTTGTCCAGAGGGTTCGAAAATATTTTAAAATCTAAGTTACATTTGAAAGTGTTTACGTAAAGCTTTTCAAACCATGTTACGGCATGTAGTTGAATTTTTCCAATTTTTTTTAAAATTCGGCGTTTTGAGATGAAATTTATACCACCAATTAATTAAAATATTGTAAAATGGTACAATCTGTTGACCAGAATAATGATTGGGACATATTATTCAGTTACAACAAGAGTGGTATTGGGCCTTTAACAGCCTTACTTGGTCAGAGGCGGATCGAGGAATTCCTGTTAGGGGGGGGGGGGCATGGGGGTCCCCTGAGAAATTTTTTGATCGGGGTGTTAGTAGTGATTTGTGGCGCATATCTGTTTTTTATACTGTTATTTAGGGATTTAGGGGGGTCGGGCACCTAGCCCCCCCTTGGATCCGCCTCTGTACTTGGTATCAGAAAGTCAAGAGCATTATAAGCACACACACTTCCCACCCTCTGTTGTGTTGACATTCTGTATAATTTACAGCAGTCATTGTAGTACGGTAATATTGATTTTCTTATCGTTCGTCGAACTTGTCAGTTGTGTGGAAATTTTGACAAATGGCTACTTTATGTAACAGGTTGTAAGATAGTGATCTCATCATACTTTTCAATCTCATCATAATTAAAGGCGTGGTCAGAGAGAGAGAGGGGGAGAGAGAGAGAGGGGGGGAGGGAGAGAGGGGGAAGGAGAGAGAGAGATAGAGAGGGAGAGAGAGGGAGAGGGGAAGGGGGAGGAGAGAGATGGATAGATAGAGAGAAAGAGGGAGAGAGAGAGAGAGAGAGGGGGAGAGGGAGAGAGGGGGAGAGAGTTGTGAACTACGTGTACGTTTACGTACAGCGATGACGTAACTTGCATGACGCGATACAATAAAATGAAATGCTACAGTCCTGCCTCAACCGGAATAATAAAGACGGGTCTATGAGGCAGAACATTTCGCCTGGACAGCGGTGCTACGGTTTACTCTTACTTCGAATTTAGGAAACTACGCCGTTCCTTGGCACGCCGAGGGGAACCAAAAGAAATCGCAGGGACCTGTCTGGTCCAACGGGGAATCGGGTTTGAATCTCTGATCTCTTTGTCAGCACCTTCCATACCGAATCACCCTATTGCAGTGACTGATACGTCACGTGACCTATTACTATGACTAACGTGAGCTTAGGTAGGAATGAATGAATGAATGAAATGGGGTTTAACGTCCTACTGTTATGCACTTAACCTCAGCTAATTGAAGACGGGCATACGCCATACAATTTTGCCAGGGCAGCGGCGCTACGGCCTACTCTTATATCGAATTCCAACTGCAAAGGGATCTTTTACGTGCACTCAAATGTGTACACGGGACCTCGGTTTTTCGTCCCATCCGAACGACTAGGCAGCTGTCCTTGTCAGACCCTCCTTCTGCATCACTGACAAGGGGAAATCACGTCGGAAAATGGAGATGAACTTTCTCGGCCAATGCAGGGATCGAACACTCGACCTCCAGGCGAGGGAACCAGCGCCTTATCCACTTAGCCACCGTGATCCCCCTTCCAGCTTAGGTAGGCGACACGACATATTATCTTGTCATATACAAGCTGTTTTTTTAAACCAACCACGTCACCTGATTTAATGATGGATTCTAGAATTTCTTATAAACGTACCAACAAGTTTGAGTAGGTAATAGGAATAAAATGTTAATTCTAATATGATCTCAGATTAGAAGACTGGTTATAATAATAATAATAATAATAATAATAATAATAATAATCACGTCATTTTACAAGGGTAGCAAATTAGGCCTGAGGCCTTTTTCAAATTTGGCCCTTGGCACAGATCGTGCGAATGATTTCGATCATTACTGCAGGAAGAAACCGAAGAACTCGGGGGAAACCTGCCTGATCGGACGGGAGACCGAATATCCCTCTCACTTACAACGATAAAGTTCATTAATCTTGGCTGAAGGTTTAATAGAATTAGGTTGAATTCCGTGGATGATCGTCGCCATTTAATTGACGGAAACCATGCAGGATGTCTGACGGGAACAAGATCAACGACCTACATCCTATAATTTACATAATTACTACTGGGAGTACGTGACTACAATTATAATTTACATAATTACCCTACTACTGGTAAAACCGGGACTACAATTATAAAATATTAGTGGACAAGACTGTGTCGGTCTCGCGGCTTCCCTACGACATAACGAGTGTGTTTTACACTGTGACTAGGGGAATAACTACAAGTTTTAGAAGAACAACGCAATAACAGCAACTCCCCATTAGTCCTGGCGGATTCCGATAAGAACAGTAGAATCCGTATTAAGCAGCCACCCAAGGGAATTGTCATGGCTGTCCGCTTAGTGGGAAAGAAAAATATGACGTTTCATTTACAGTAGAATCCCTATTAAGCAACCACCCAAGGGAATTGTCATGACTGTCCGCTTAGTGGGAAAGAAAAATATGACGTTTATTTACAGTAGAATCCCTATTAAGCAGCCACTGAAGGGAATTGTCATGTCTGTCCGCTTAACGGAAGTGCCCTCTTAATAAGGTCTCAGTGTTCGTTAAGTGCTGGATTCAAGGAAAAAAACATTAATACTAGCGGCAACCTTGGTTGTTTAATAATACTATCCATTAACCTGAGGGAGAGAGAGAGAGGGGGGGTGAGGGGAGAGAGAGAGGGGGTGAGGGGGAGAGAGTGGGGGATATGGAGAGGGGGGAGGGAGAGGGGTGAGAGAGAGGGGGGCAGAGAGAGAGAGAGAGGGGGGAGAGAGAGGAAGAGAGAGAGAGGGGGGCGAGAGAGAGGGAAATAGAGAGAGAGGGAGAAAGAGAGAGAGAAAGAGGGAGAGAGAGAGAGAGAGAAGGAGGGAGAGGAAAGGAGAGAGGGAGAGGATAGGAGAGAGGGAGAGAAAGAGGGGGGGGGGGAGAGAGAGAGAGAGAGATAGAGGGAGAGAGAGAGAGAGAGATTTAACGCCCACTCGACACAAACTAGGTAATTAGGTACTAACATAAGGTTCATTTTTTTTTCAATAATCCGCTTGCTCGTAGGGTCTTTAGCAGTTAGAGGAAACATTATGTTGCAACGCGCACGCACTAAAGAGTGAAAGCAATGACTAGGTTTATTATTCAATTAAATACAAGATTAATTATTGGCGTATTGTAATATTCACTGATCTTTTTTACTTATTCAGGCGCGCAATCACGCGAGCCTTGGGTCATGGTTTTCAGTTTTTACACCCCCTACAGTGTTTGCGCCCCCTCGCACATGGCAAACAACCAAACGGTTTCAATGCGGTATTCAACATTATAATAATACTCAACTTGTCTCATAACTCACAATGCTCAACTTGTTCCTTATCTTGGATATAGAGAACAGAATAAAAATAATAATCACGAATAAGTGTTTTTTACTGTCTAAAATATGTTAGGTACGAATACCGCCATGATAATTAATTCATATACTGCTAAACTAAAACAATTTGAACCGTGAACCAGTTCAAGGAAATTTAACTGATGTACACGTTTAAAACATGTGGATTCTAGGAAACAGGAGTGGATCCAGGGGGGGGGGGGGCTAGGTGACCGCCCCCCCCCTAAATCCCTAAATAACAGTATAAACAAATAGATATGCGCCACAACCACCACTGACAACCCGATTTTTTCAAAAATGTTCTCAGGGGCCCCTCTTTTTTTTTGTATAAACATATTTTATTCAAACAACATGAATAGGATTGGGTAACAGGCATAGCCTATGTGAAAACCCTCTCCCTGTATACAGTATAATTTACAATAATAAAGTATTTACATATATACAAGATATTTACAGTACATGTAATTATATAATATAAAAAATGAAAAACTTATATGATATATCAAATTAGGGAATTTTAATAAAAATTGAAAATAATAATTTTCAGAATCGTTAAGAAAGGTTAAAAAACAGATGTAAGGTCTTAAAAATGTTAATATTTTTATCAACGGAAAGTTTATCTGATCCAAATAATAGATGGTTGCTATTTCTGTATTCGAGAGGCAAAGTGTTTATCGTTCTGCGGCGTGCATCTGAGTGGTTTGTACATATGAAAAGAAAATGTTCAATATCTTCAAATTGATGACCACAAGTACAAGCTGGATCATCTGATATATGTCTCAAGAACATGTGTCTTTTAAGATCGCTACATCGGAGTCGAAATTTTGAATGAATAATTTCATTTTTTCGCGAACCCAAAAAATAATATGTCGGAATCTTTGTGTCATGTTTGGACAGTTTTTGTTTAAAGCCAGAAAGTGATGGTGTTCTACGATACGAGGTGTCTAACTGGTTCCATTCCCTGATGGAGGACGGTATAAATGTATTAGCATTTAAATTCCGTAAAATCATTCTGGTTCCTTAATGAATATGGTAATGTTGGGCCCCTCTATCTAGATTTCCTGGATCCGCCTCTGCTAGAAGTAGTTCTGTACTGAAGGGGAAGCCGGGGTTGCCGATCGAAATTAGGTTGATGATGTAGCCAAGTTCTAAGTACACTTAAAAAAAGGAGGCGTGGCGTGAACGTAATAACCTGCTAATATGATTAAAACCCTATTGATCGCATCTACTTGTATAGTCCGGGTCAACAAGTACACGATATTACAACCGTTGAGATTTTTATAGACAAGGCCAGATAAATAAGATGGATGACGTCAGAATGAAGTTCGTTTGGTTCACTGTTGAAAAGAATGTGTTAAAGTGTAAATTTGTGATTGGTTTAAGGGGGAGAGAGAGAGAAATGGGGTTTAACGTCTTCTCAACAGATTGGTTTAAGGATTCATGAATCTAAAGATGCCAAATGTCAGTCTTTTGACAATCTTTATTTTGATTTCAATTGTTATATAAACTATGATTTAGACATCAATTATTGCACCTGAAAATCTAGGTCATCAGCTATTATACACCTAACCTGGGCTAATGGAAGACGGGCATACGCAATACAGTGGTATAGTGTGCTATGAGGGGAATTTTGCCCGGGCAGCTGCGCTACGGCCTACTCTTATATCGGATTGCAACTAAAAGGGATCTTTTACGTGCACTCAAATGTGTACACGGGACCTCGGTTTGTCGTCCCATCCGAACGACTAGGCAGTTGTCCTTGTCAGGCCCTCCTTCTGCATCACTGAAGAGGGGAAATCACGCCGGAAAATCGAGATGAACTTTCTCGGCCACTGCAGGGATCGAACACCCGACCTCCAGGCTAGCGAACCAGCGCCTTATATTGAGTACATTAGACAATATTAAAGAGACATTATGCAAGATATGATGTAATAGTTCAAAATTTTAAAAAAATCAGTCAAATTGCTACACTATGAAACGAGTTATTAGACTTTGAATTCTGAGCCTAGCCTCGATCATCATTACTAAAGTCGGTTTATTTTTTAACGCTTACATCGTAAAAGGACACTTCAATTTTTGTTCGCATTCAGTCTCATGCTTTATCCTACACACAACGTTGAAATGTAGGCAGACAGCCTTTTTTTACAAGTAGACAGTGGCGGATTAAGCTCCACCAGGGCCTGAGGTGGCAGTTGCCGGAGGGCCTATTTAAAATGGCGTGGACCTAATGAATTTCGGGTCTGGGCCTATGTCGATTCCTGTTGGGCCTGAACCCAACCCCATAACATTCATTGCCTATGCGTTTTTTTTATCGTATCAGACAAGTCTAAAAAAAATTTTTTTTTTACAAAATCTTTGGGCCTGAGGCTGCAGCCTCATTAGCATCAATGATAATCTGCTACTGCAAGTAGATGATAATTCTGTCCGAACAGTTGCGGGATTCTGCGTGCATACCGAACGACGGACCGAGCTTTTTTTTAGCCCTATCCTAACGACTAGACTAGACGCACTTTCCTCGCTAGCCCCGTCAACTGAGAACTGGGCTTAACTATCGCTTCCACCAATGGTGATATCGCAGACATATTACATAATTGATAGCATGGAGCCTACTGTCTATATGTAGTTGTTCGGGTGGGACGAAAAACTGAGGTCATGTGTACACATTGGGGTGTACAGTTGAAATTCGATAAAAGAGTAGGCCGTAGCGCCGCTGGCAGGACTAAATTTCCCTCATAGTATACTGTATGTCGTATGCCCGTCTTTATTATTTCAGTAAGAGCCGAGCAGTAGGACGTTAAACCCCATTTAATTCATTTCAATTTATAACCGAATTGTTTCTGTTTCAAATCGGATTCTTGTGAGTAGCCTACATCTCTAACAAAACCATACACATAAATATACGTCACTACTGTTGACGTTGATCACGTGATAGGTGTCAATGTGTGGTCCGACATTTTATTTTATAACAATCTGAGTGTAAATACACGTTAATAACAGCTGAATGCTGTAATTGATTTAAAATGGCCTAAATATGGTTTAAGTAAACAAAACACCTGGGTTTTTCTACGTCAAATTTTCATTCCAGGAAATGTACAGCAGAAGGCGACAGTAAGTCAATTTGTTGCATGACGTCACTATGTTAACTGGTCACGTTGTCAGTCAGTCAAATGGACGCCATCTTGTTGCATGACGTCACTATGTTAACTGGTCACGTTGTCAGTCAGTCAACTGGGCGCCATCTTGTAAACAGACAATGTTTTTATGTCTTGTAGAAGTTTGACATCTTGTTGAATCGTATGTGTTTGACACCTTTAATTAACATGTTGGGAGAGAAAAAAAAAGAGAGAGAGAGAGAGAGAGAGAAATAGGGTTTAACGTCCACTCGACACAGGTTAGGTCACTTTGGGACTAACGAATGGTTTTCAATTTTTATTTCAATAATTCGTTTGCGCGTAGGGGTCTTTAGCAGTGGGAGGAAACCGGAGTTGCCCCGAGGAAACCCACGAGGTTGAGAAGGCACACCTATCTCCATGTCACATACAATCACACTAGGGCTCGAAACCACAGCCGCAAGCCAGAGGTGACCGGCCAGCTAGAGGTCGAAGCGCGGCACTCTAGACCACTAGGCCATCCCAACCAGTTCTGTTGTAAATATTTTGAAGGTGAAACAAACCTACAGCTGGATCTTGTTACAAAAAAACGTTAACAATAAAAACAACATGGCGCCTGTTTTGTTTAAGGCCTAAATGTTTTGTTTATAGTTAACGGTAATAATACAAAGAGTGGCATTTCTTTATATAGATCTTGAAAATGTATTTTGGTCTTGTTTCATTTACATGTATTTGTATTCCACTGGTGTATAAAGAGATAGAGAGAGAGAGAGAGAGAGAGAGAGAGAGAGAGAGAGAGTAGAAATGGGGTTTAACGTCCAGTTTATGAAAAGTTTATATCAATGATTCGTTTGAAAAGGCCTATACATCGGTGAGTCAAACGGCAGATCTGGGAATTAGGTGGCCGAATGGTTAACGCGTTCGTTTTGTATCATAAGGTCTGTCATTGAGTCAACTGTCATGGTTTCGATTCCCCAATTGTACATGACAAGGGGGATTGTCGCCTGTCCAATCTCGTGAGTTTTAACCGGGTCCTCCCCCCCCCCCGCCTTCCACTGCTTAAGCGAATTATTAAAACAAAATTGAAATATTTGTTAGTCCCAAAGTGACGTTTAACTCCCCTCCTCTCTCTCTCTTTCCCTCTCTTCCTGCATGTCTCTCTCTCTCTCTCTCTTGGCCAAGCAAAGATAATTAGTTTTGACTTTAATTTTGCCGTTGGTGGGCGATGTAGTATAATTTGTTTATTATCGTTACAAAGGTACTTGTTATTCGGGACTTAGCTTGTATTCGCCATTTTAAAATTAAATCATTTGTTGGCGAACCTTTTTAAACCAATTAAGTCACTGCCAGGTAGTTGCTTATAGCCATCCGACGTTCTAGGGATTTGCTTATAGCCATCCGACGTTCTAGGGAGTTGCTTATAGCCATCCGACGTTCTAGGGATTTGCTTATAGCCATCCGACATTATAGGGAGTTGCTTATAGCCATCCGACGTTCTAGGTAGTTGCTTATAGCCATCCGACGTTCTAGGGAGTTGCTTATAGCCATCCGACGTTCTAGGGAGTTGCTTATAGACATCCGACGTTCGTGGGAGTTGCTTATAGCCATCCGACATTATAGGGAGTTGCTTATAGCTATCCAACGTTCGTGGGAGTTGCTTATAGCCATCCGACGTTCTAGGGAGTTGCTTATAGACATCCGACGTTCGTGGGAGTTGCTTATAGCCATCCGACGTTCTAGGGAGTTGCTTATAGCTATCCAACGTTCTAGGTATTTGCTAAAAGCCATCCGACGTTCTAGGGAGTTTCTTATAGCCATCCGACGT
The DNA here is from genome assembly GCA_917208275.1 of Patella pellucida. NCBI lineage: Eukaryota > Metazoa > Mollusca > Gastropoda > Patellidae > Patella > Patella pellucida. Next base: position 54,983,304 of record OU795044.1, on the reverse strand, counting down.
TCTATGGAGTTTCTTATAGCCATCCGACGTTCTGGGGAGTTGCTTATAGCCACCCGACGTTCCAGGGAGTTGCTTATAGCCATCCGACGTTCTAGGGAGTTGCTTATAGCCTTCCGACGTTCTAGGGAGTTGCTTATAGCCTTCCGACGTTCTAGGGAGTTTCTTATAGCCATCCGACGTTCTATGGAGTTTCTTATAGCCATCCGACGTTCTGGGGAGTTGCTTATAGCCACCCGACGTTCCAGGGAGTTGCTTATAGCCATCCGACGTTCTAGGGAGTTGCTTATAGCCTTCCGACGTTCTAGGGAGTTGCTTATAGCCTTCCGACGTTCTAGGGAGTTTCTTATAGCCATCCGACGTTCTATGGAGTTTCTTATAGCCATCCGACGTTCTGGGGAGTTGCTTATAGCCATCCGACGTTCTAGGGAGTTGGTTATAGCCATCCGACGTTCTAGGGAGTCGCTTATAGCCATCCGACGTTCTAGGGATTTGCTTATAGCCATTCGACATTCTAATAGTTGGTGTAGGGGGACTGCGCCACATATGATTTACATAAAGGATAAATATAACGACAATACATCATACTCCGAAACAGCAAACGAAACAAACAATAAAACAACAATTCAAAAAAGAGTGAATGGATCCGGGGGCTAGCCGTAAGCGTCCACTGCGCTGTACAGTCCCGGGTCTGAAGCAACTCAGACTTCACTCAAGATTGAACATATTTACTCGTACAAGAAAACGCACAAACAGCCCAACACAATGAAGCAAAGAAAATGTAGACCGCCTCGGGAGGCAGTCGTCTGCTAACTCAAGGAGTCGCTTATAGCCATCCGACGTTCTAGGGAGTTGCTCATAGCCATCATAGGGAGTTGCTTTTAGAGTTGTGATGTCAATAATGTCTAAATAATAATTTAAAGTCACAATATAGACCTGTAATAGACCGATTTAGCTCTTACATAATATGTAATTTTCAACACATGTAATTGTCAAAACGACAACCCCATCTCTCCGTCTTTCATTATAACGTCACCGAGTCGTGCTCTATCCACAAGGTCTTTGATGAGCTGCCAATTTAAAGCCCAAAAGAAAGACATAAAATAAAACCAAGTACGAACAATCCAAACCATTAGACAAAATTCGAAGTCCTAAATATGGTATAGGCAAAAATGTGTAATATCGCAAAATAGTGTAATCAGCAAAATACACGACGAACAGTGGTAACAGGTGTCCTTGGAAGAGTAAGCTTACCCTGGCAATAGGCAGATTCAGTTCTTACATAATGTATCTTTAATAGATGTAACATTTTACTCAGGGACGATTTCATCTTTACCGACTCAGATGTTGATTATTGTTATAACCAGGTAAAGCCAGGTGTGATGTGTTTTTATATCGTACACCCCTGCTGACCTCTAACCCTCAAACCTGACCTTTGACCCCTTACACATCTCCTCCCTTCCGGTTCGATCCAGGTTTTGAACACAGACCTGTGTACGCGTCTGCCAAACGTTTCAACCAGACGGCTTATTAAACTTGCAGACGTGTAAAAAATATTGTAATATTTAGACCATCGTTTGCTCTTGTTTAAAGGTCGTATCTTTATCTGGCAACTGTTCTGGCCAATTATCGGGGACACGCCCGTCTAGTTAAATAGGCCATCGTACATCATTATTCATAGGTAAACAAGAACCGGGTAGACGCGGTGGCTCGGTGGATAGGACGCTGGCTCGCAACATTTTGAACCAGATTTCGTCTCATAATGTTTGCTCGTACCTCTCTTTTAAGACGGGGGGGGGGGGGTGTGTGGATGGCCGAATGGTAAAGCACGTGCGCGCATATCATAAAGCCTGGCATTGAGTCAACTGGAGTGGTTTCGAATCTCCGATTGTACGTGACAAGGAGTAGGATCGCCTGTCAAACCTCGTTGGTTTTCTCCAAGTCCTCCGATTTGCTAAAAGACCCCTACACGCAAGCGAATTATTGAAATAAAATGAAACCATGTGTTAGACCCGAAATGACCTATTTGGTGTCTAGTGGACGTTAAACCATATTTCTCTGTCTCTCTGTCTCTGTCTCTCTCTGTCTCTCTGTCTCTCTTTCTCTCTTTTAAGACGGAGCTACATTGGCTCTGTGGATGATACGTTGGCTCCCTATCCTAGAGGTCCTGTGTTCGACTTCTATCCCTACGGTGTTCGAGAAAGATCATCGGATGTTTTCCGGTGCGGTTCCCTCTTTCCAGTGGTGCGAGACTGAGGGCCTGAAAAGGGACAATTTATAGTTGTTCGCATTGAACGAAAACGCTAGGTCCCGTGTACAATAAAGTCGTGCGCTTCAAACATCCCATACCAGTAAGAATTCGATATAATAGTAGGTCCTAGTGCTGCTGTGCGGTCAAAATTGTCCTCATACCACACTGTATTGCGTATACCCTTCTTCATTAGCCCAGTCAGGGCAGAACAGCAAGACGCTCTCTACTATGTGGGATAATGATGTTCAAAGTCCTCGCTATCTGCTCCATCCGGGGTAATGAGGTTTAACCTCCTCGCTTCATCCAGGATAATTAGGTTTAACTTCCTATTCAAGAGCTAAATCTGTCCATTGCAGGTCTTTCTTAAGGACCCAAATGTTATCTTAAATTATAGATTAGACATTAATTAACTTATGCAGACCATAATCAATTCTCAATAATGTCATCACTAGCCTGTGATATTTATTGGATTTGGATTCGATCTGCTGCTCAATGTCCACTCATGATTGAATGAAGAAATGGATAATTCAGTTGTGTTATTCAGTGATTAAGGTAAAGACAGGAGTGGTCACCATAATGACAAGTATGTAATCGTCATAAGGTAACGCGTTGCGTGCGCGTTGCGTCATTAGGTCTGTCATTGAGTCAAGTAGCGTGGTTCGATTCTCCGCGTCTCCGATTTCCTCCCACCCCTCATCTTCAAAAAAAGGCTCGATCTCGCTTTAACTATTTACATCTTATCAAACCCTTCATGTAATACCTTGAATATTTCGTCAGTAAGTTTGATTGCGAGCCTATCAGATTCCGTGGTCGTCGCGAATATCAAGTCTCACGCTTTCAAGCTAAAATGTATACATGTGATAATCGAGTTACAAAGTTCAAGCATCATACAATGTCAAGGTTTCCGTGGGGTTCGCTATGTCGCGATCTCTGATTGGATGCTACTGTTCACGTGTCTGCAGAAAACGCAACTATAATGTTAGGAATTGTGAAGTAAACCAGCCATATGCTGTAAAACTCGCAGTCGTTTCTTCAGGAACATGAAGACCCTAACGCTCAAGCGAATTAATGAAATAAAATTGAACGATATGTTTGTCCCGAAATGAACTAGTTTGTGTCAGAGGAACGTTATCCCCCCCCCCCTTTCTCTCTCCCCCTCTATCTTCCCTTTTCTACACCCTCTCTCTATCTCTCACTTGCTTATCCTTTCTTTCTCTCCCCCTCTCTCCCTCTCTTCCCCTATTCTCCCTCATTTTCTCTGGGCGGACGAGTAAATTTAAATCAATTTTTCGCCTCAAATATATTACATACAGTATAACATTATTACTTGTTGCTTGTCAGAAATCTTCCCATAGAATATGAAAAGTTTGTAGAATGAATCCAACAGATGTAATGTACCGTGTAAACTATATGAGTGGAATTACGTCATCTTAAAAACATGGCGACCAGGAGTTTATCTTCTTTAAGTTTTTGTCAAATTATTACCGGTATGCTTTTTTATAAAACTGTTTATTATGTACATCAGAGATTGGTATCCAGTCAAAAGATATTATGAATAAAGCATGGAATTGGTATCCAGTCAAAGATCTTATGAGCACGACCCATTGACAGAAATTGGCACCCAGTCAAAGATGTTATGAATAAAGCACAACTCAGTGACTTTATAATGAAAGATGGAACGATGGGTTTGTTGTGTTGAAAATTACATATTTTAAAGCTGTATTATGTAAGAGGTGGAAATCTGTCCATTGTAGGTCAAATGTTATATAAACTATTATTTAGAGAGAGAGAGAGAGAGAGAGAGAGAGAGAGAAATGGGGTTTAACGTCCACTCAACACAACTAGGTCATTTCGGGACTTACTATTATTTAGACATGCCAGGCCTATAATCTACTCGGCAGATCATCGGATGGCAGAGGTTTTAATGGATTGAAACAGGAACGCCATCTTATGATTTAATTTAACAATGGCGAATAACGAATAACTGGTACCATTGTTACGATAATAAAAGATCCACGTGAAAAATTCAACTAGTGATAACTTCGCTCAGAATAAAGTAATTTGACTGAATTTTCAAGATATTTGTTTTGTATGATCTATTGTTGAGCTATAACTAGAGCATGAACATTTATTCGCATGCCGTGAACATAATCAACGCTCTGGATTATAGGATACTTTTTAATACTTTTTAATAATTTGATTTAAAATAAAAATCGATAATCGAGACTTTGTTTATTATCTTAACAACGATATAAATGAAATTCGAGACTACACTGTTCGCGACTACACTGTTCGAGACTACAATGTTCTTTTAACGACAATAACTCCTCTCAGATTGAAGTAATTTGACTGAAATTACAACGTATTCCCGTTTCATTATTTTTTTAAAGACCATTTAAGTGGGAACAGCGAAAACTATCCGCTATTTTTCAAAATCATACAATTTGTACACATGTTCTTATCCTGTTTGAGTGTTTTTAATATTTGTTTTTATTCGGTCGTTCATGTCGTGGTAATTATTGGCCAGATATTAACGTATAAAACAGATACAACTTTCTTATATCTTGATAAACAACCGTATATCTTCCATTAAAGTTACAACCATATATCTTCCATTAAAGTTACAACCATATATCTTCCATTAAAGTTACAACCATATATCTTACAGTAAAGTTACAACCATTCCAGTAAAGTTACAACCATATATCTTACAGTAAAGTTACAACCATTCCAGTAAAGTTACAACCATTCCAGTAAAGTTACAACCATATATCTTACAGTAAAGTTACAACCATATATCTTACCGTAAAGTTACAACCATATATCTTACCGTAAAGTTACAACCATATATCTTACAGTAAAGTTACAACCATATATCTTACAGTAAAGTTACAACCAAATATCTTACCGTAAAGTTACAACCATATATCTTACCGTAAAGTTACAACCATATATCTTCCATATTCTTTTAGAGGCATTTAGTAACTGGATAGAGCAATACACAAAAACACATACTTATGGAATAACAGTTACTTGATTTATTTAGCTTGATAACGTTGAGAGAATACTCTTTCGAAACGTCGCCTAAATAAATTAAGTAGCTGTTATTCCATAAGTATGTGTTTTTGTGTATTGATATATCTTACAGTGTGTCTAAATAATGGAAAGTTTTTTTAAATACCCTGTTTAGAAGCTAACAGGGATAGATAAAACACGTGTTTTCTTGAAAGAGGGGATTAAGGGGGCGAATGGTTTAACGCATGTGCGTCCGGTCACAAGGTCTGTCATTAAAGCGAGAATTTCATACTTTCTAAGAAAGTCAAAACATAAGTATTTCTAATTCTTTTGCTCAATAGGTTGTCAACTCACTATTATACGATCATAGGCATTATTTCCTACTCTTAAACTTCTCTCGCATGGAATAGCTATCTTCAAAAGTTTGAATTTGAAGTTGAAAATGGTATTTTTGCCTATTTCTCAACTGGCAATAGTGAATTATAGGATTTATAGGATTATACCTTAACAAGGTAGGACTGTTTATGGATACTATCTATTTTAATGCTTTATTTTAATAATATAACTTAAAAGTCAATAGGCGTGGTTTCGACACCCCGCTTTTGCGTGACGAGGGGGTTGGGTCGCCTCTTCTATTACGTGGTTATTTGGCGGGCCCCCCTCACGTGACCCCTCCAGTGCTAAAGACCCATGCACACAAGCGAAGTATTGAAATAAAATTGAACAATATGATAGTCCCGACATGACCTAGTTTGTGTCGAGTGGACGTTAAACCCCATTTCGCTCTCTCCGAATTGTAGCCGACGACGGGCAGCTAGATCCCATCTGATAATAAAACCTTCCTGTCTTTTTTAACTCACTGGGCCACCATGGCTTCGCATGATTACACAGTTTCCTAATATTCAAGGTAGGTTATTTATCAAACTGTTCAACTGTATCTGATAACTAGCAAAAAACTCTTGGGTTTTCAATATTTGATTCCTGTATGATTTATATTCAAGGTAGGTTATTTATCAAACTGTTCAACTGTATCTGATGACTGCTAAAAACTCTTGTGTTTTCAGTATTTTCGATATTTAGTTCCAGTATGATTTATATCGACATGGGACTATAAGTCAGACATCATTTTAATAATAAACAAATCACGTTTAACCATTCCGTGTCCTTGACTTGAGTTTCGTCTGCTGATCTGTGATTTTGATATCAAATTCAGTTCAATGTCCCACGTTTCTGCTAATTTAGATAAATACCGACATCAACTGTAAAACAAACCATGATCATTTATAATCTAACGAAATAATAATAGATACGTAGATAGAGGTTCTTTAGATAAGTTCCCAGTTGTACGTAAACTACGTGACAAGGAGTGGGGTCACCTTCCAACCTCGTGGGTTTTCTACGGGTCCTCAGGTTAAACCCAATCTCTCTCTCTCTCTCTCCCCCTCTCTCTCTCTCTCTCTCCCCCTCTCTCTCTCTCTCTCTCTCTTTCGATAAGCAATCTGATTAAAACACCTATCGTATTTCGTTTTGTTTTTATAGTTTAAAAAATTCGTTTTACTTGTCTTTACTGCTCTAGAATCTGGAAGATTTGTTATTATTGACGTGTTCCGGGTGATGTGAGGGATTAGCCAATGAAACGGTATGTTACGGCGGGTTCTTGGCCTTTAGATACACTGAACTCTGAGTAAACCACTAGAAACGTCAACGTTGATTGATTAATCAATGTGTGACGCCATTGGATCAAAAACCCGCTTGTTTGACCCCTGATGTGAACTCCCACTATTATTTGTTAGATCTTCATGTAGTGTAGGCCATCTCTCTCTCTCTCTCTCCCTCTCTCTCTCTCCCTCTCTCCCTCTCTCTCTCGATCTCTCTCTCTCTCTCTCTCTCGATCTCTCTCTCTCTCGATCTTTCGATAAGCAATCTGATTAAAACACAGATCCTATTTCGTTTCGTTTTTATAGTTCAAAATTCGTTTTACTTGTCTTTACTGCTCTAGAATCTGGAAGATTTGTTTTACATGTAGTGTAGGCCATCGAAAGTATAACAGAACGAAACGAGTAAAGCTTTGTATTTAAATCAGATTGTATTAATAAATGCGTAGATGTAACTTCTTTAGATGAGCTAAAATAAAAGAAAGCATTCTGATACAATTAACATGTAAAACAGAGAAACCCCAGATAATTCTGAGAATAATCCCACGTACATTAAAGGTCCAATACCACTCTTGTTGTAACTAAATAATATGTCCCAATCTTTATTCTGGTCAACAAATAGTACTAATTTACAATATTTCAATTAATTGATGATACAAACTTCATCGTAACACACCTAATTTGAAAAAATTGGAAAAAGTCAACTACATGGTTTGCAAAGCTTTACGTAAACCTTTTCAAATGTAACTTAAATTTAAAAATATTTTCGAAACCTCTGGGCAAGTAAAATAGGATGTAATGGATAATTTACACAACAGGTAGGACACTTAAACATCTAGTAGTTAGAATCAGGCTATTTTGTTCTGGACCTGTCAGTCAAGTCAGCAAGAGTGTTATTGTCCCGTTAAGAGATCAAATATCAAATAAGAAGTTAAAGGATATGGTTTATGAAATATATGCCAGGAGGTAGGCAATCTGATGAAAACACGCATCCTATTTCGTTTCGTTTTTTATCGTTCAAAATTTCGTTTTACTTGTATTCACTACACTAGTGGAGGCCATTGAGGGTATAAAAAAACGAACCAAAAAATAGGTCTGTGATTTAATCAGTTTGGGAGGTTGTGGTCGAAAACTCATTTTTATACATCCCGAAAATTCACACAGAAAAAGGAAACCAAGAACTCTTTAAATACCAAGAACCGAATTTCAATGAATTGACTGATTCTTATCAATTCAAAATATTCTAGATCGTCAAAAATGCAGTGCAGAACAATGTCAATCCTTTATATTATTGTAACTGTGCTTTTATGTAGCTAAAGGAGGTGTGGGGGGGGGGTAAGTAACTGCCTGTGTTTTAATGTAGCTAAAGGGGGGGGGGGGGGTAAGTAAGTAGTACGTAACTGCCTGTGTTTTTATGTAGCTAAGGGGAGGGGGGGTAAGTAACTGCCTGTGTTTTTATGTAGCTAAGGGGAGGGGGGGTAAGTAACTGCCTGTGTCTTTATGTAGCTAAGGAGGGGGGGGGGGGGTAAGTAAGTAGTACGTAACTGCCTGTGTTTTTATGTAGCTAAGGGGGTGGGGGGGAGGTAAGTAACTGCCTGTGTCTTTATGTAGCTAAGGAGGGGGGGGGGGGGGGGGTAAGTAAGTAGTAAGTAACTGCCTGTGTTTTAATGTAGCCAAGGGTGGGGGGAAGTAACTGACTGTGTCTTTATGTAGCTAAGGGGGGGGGGGGGGTTAAGTAACTGCTCTATCCAACCAATTGCCCCACTGAAACCTCGTGAGGGGTGGTTAAACCTTTTATTACTTATAGGGTGTTTTTTTTATCCTCCCTGACTCTTGGACTATAATATTATGTAATAAAACTACTGAGAACGGGACGCTTTGTTGCATAATGTATGTTTAATTAACATGGTTGAACCTTTTATTACTTATGGGGGGTGTTTTTCCTCCCTGGTTCTTGGACTATACTATCATATAATAAAACTTGAAGATATAAAGACGTTATACCATCAGTTATAATACATAAAAAATAACCTTCTTTCATCGTCTGTTTTTATAGTAATCAAAGGGGATATCCGTTGTTCCGGGTTTTTTAGTAATATCACCAGTTGTGATATGTTTAGTACATGTAATAGTACCAGTGGCGTACAGTGAAGGGGAGGGGCGGGGGCAGAGGGCAACCGATCGGTTCCATGTTTAGTAATAGTACCAGTGGCGTACAGTGAAGGGGAGTGGCGGGGGCAGAGGGCATCCAATCAGTTCCATGTTTAGTTATAGAACCAGTGGCGTACAGTGAAGGGGAGGGGCGGGGGCAGAGGGCATCCGATCGGTCCCATGTTTAGTAATAGTACCAGTGGCGTACAGTGAAGGGGAGGGGCGGGGGCAGAGGGCATCCGATCGGTCCCATGTTTAGTAATAGTACCAGTGGCGTACAGTGAAGGGGAGGGGCGGGGCAGAGGGCATCCGATCGGTCCCATGTTTAGTAATAGTACCAGTGGCGTACAGTGAAGGGGAGGGGCGGGGGCAGAGGGCATCCGATCGGTCCCATGTTTAGTAATAGTACCAGTGGCGTACAGTGAAGGGGAGGGGCGGGGCAGAGGGCATCCGATCGGTCCCATGTTTAGTAATAGTACCAGTGGCGTACAGTGAAGGGGAGGGGCGGGGCAGAGGGCATCCGATCGGTCCCATGTTTAGTAATAGTACCAGTGGCGTACAGTGAAGGGGAGGGGCGGGGCAGAGGGCATCCGATCAAAGATATCAGTTGTTTAACGTTCAGTAATAAAATCTAGTGCCGCCCACGAGTAGTGTTTTATTCCTGACCACGAGTAGTGTGTTATTCCTGACCACGTGTAGTGTTTTATTCCTGACCACGTGTAGTGTTTTATTCCTGACCACGAGTAGTGTGTTATTCCTGACCACGAGTAGTGTGTTATTCCTGACCACGTGTAGTGTTTTATTCCTGACCACGTGTAGTGTTTTATTCCTGACCACGAGTAGTGTGTTATTCCTGACCACGAGTAGTGTGTTATTCCTGACCACGTGTAGTGTTTTATTCCTGACCACGTGTAGTGTTTTATTCCTGACCACGAGTAGTGTGTTATTCCTGACCACGTGTAGTGTGATATTCCTGACCACGAGTAGTGTTTTATTACTGACCACGAGTAGTGTTTTATTCCTGACCACGAGTAGTGTTTTATTCCTGACCACGAGTAGTGTTTTATTCCTGACCACGAGTAGTGTGTTATTCCTGACCACGAGTAGTGTGATATTCCTGACCACGAGTTCACAAAGCATTCTTAGATTTAAGTCAAGAATTTAACTATATTATCACACTCCATAAAGCCGTTGTTGTTTTAATGAATCAAACGTTTGTGTTTCTGGATTTCTACTTCCTTATAAACGGTGATTGAGAGTTGAGTCTGAGAATGTTTTATGAACTCGAGTCTGGTGTATTTTTACACAATTGTCTGATAGTCTCTTTAAAATAGATTAATGTAGATTTGTTTTACCATCTGGTGTATTTACTGGGTTATGAAGAGGTTTTTATTTCAGACACTAGACATGTTTAATATCTAACAAGACCTCTCTATCATTTATCATTATTACACAGGTCAAGGGTCAACCTCTCTATCATTCATCATTATTATACAGGTCAAGGGTCAACACTCGTGTCTCGTGCAACCAACTTTCTCTTATGAGCATCACTCGAGCAGGGCTGTTTTAAACTTAAAAATTGAGAGAAAGAGAGCGAGATAGAGAGAGAGAGAGAGAGAATGGGGTTTAACGTCCACTCGACATTGTTTTAAATACATTTAACGATGTAACCTATGGATAGAGAGAGCGAAATGGGGTTTAACGTCCACTCTACACAAACTAGGATATTTCGGGACTAACATATGGTTTAATTTTATTTATACAATTCGCTTGCACGTAGGGGTCTTTAGCAGTAGGAGGAAACTTAAAGGACTTAGGTCAACACTCGTGCAGCAAACTTTCTGTTATGAGCATCACTCGATCGGGGCTGTTTTAATCTTAAAAATTGAGCCCCATGTTACAAGTAGACTAAGACACTAGTTTAATCCACAGATCATGTGTGGATATTAAACTGGTTTTTACCCGTTCTCAAATTTTTTTTTCTATCTTCAGTGAAATTTCTTTAAGCAGAAAGTTTTACACGGTCTGATTTGACTGAATTCAAAATACATCATGAATTTGACGATGGGTATATAACTGCTCTTCTTTTTTTATGCCGTTCAGACTAGGAGCCGCGGGGGGGGGGGAGTCCAACCTAGCTCTAATAGTAGGACGTTAAACCCCATTTCATTCATCCATTCCAACCAAGCTCAATAGTTAGTCAATTTCTTTATGTGTCACTGGGATCACGGTCGAGTGTTCGATCCCTGCATTGGCCGAGAAAGTTCATCTCAATTTTCCGACGTGATTTCCCCTTGTCAGTGATACAGTCGGATGGGACGAAAAACCGAGGTCCGTGTACACATTGGAGTGCACGTAAAAGATCCCTTGGCATTTGAAATTCGATATAAGAGTAGGCCGTTGTGCCGCTGCCCAGGCAATATTTCCCTCATAGCACACTGTATGGCGTATGCCCGTCTTTAATTAGCTCAGGTTAAATGCATAACAGTAGGACGTTAAACCCCATTTCATTCATTCATTTATGTGTCACTAGGTTCCATACGGACCCGTAGCCACGGGGGTGGGGTGCTATGGGGTGGGGCTATGACGTCATATATCGGAGCATTCTCTTCACAAATCTTGTTATCCAACATTCGACTCTTGGCATCCGCTCGCGCCCTACATCGAATTGACCCAGAAGTCACCAGTCACGTAATTAACGGATTCATAAAAAATGGCACTTGTCAGAAAAATTCTTGCTTTATAAACGCGTGTTAACTAAAATTATATTAAGTATAATCCCAAACAGTAAAAAGACTTGAAAAGGTTAGTGAGATATCAATTTGGACATAGGTCAATTGCTATTTAGACTAAAATTAAATAATAAAATATAAGTATAATAGATAAAGATAACATATGGAAACGTAATAGGGTAACACATTTTTTTTTATTATTCTATTTTCAATTTTTTAAAACTTACTAACTTGAATTTTCAAGATAATAACTTGAATTTTCAAGTTACTGTTATATTATAAAAACATAGGTTGCCAGGCAACGAAACATACGCTCACAGCAGCTAAATCGTCCGGGCAGTCAACAAGAGTTTTACTTTTTTCGGTAATGAAACATTTATAATACACTAAAATCTGATTAAAAGTAACAACTCATTATGTAATTATCAGAAAATCATTGGAATTTGTTTTGCCTTGATAAAGTTCTCCTCCATGCTGTTCAAGTTATCTTCAATAATTTGTATAAATTTAAAGCCAATCGGATATTAACTTTAGCCTCTAGAGCATCCACAAAATTTTGAAAGTGATCAAGGGCCATAACTCAGTCAGTAATTATCGGAAACGCTGAAAATCAATAGGCCTCTTCGTCTCATGACCTTAAACACTGTGTATAAATTTAAAGTCAATTGGATATTAACTTTGGCCTCTAGAGCATCCACAAGAATTTCGAAGTGATCAAGGGCCATAACTCTGACAGTAATTATCGGAAACGCTGAAAATCAATAGGCCTCTTCGTCTCATGACCTTAAACACTGTGTATAAATTTAAAGTCAATTGGATATTAACTTTGGCCTCTAGAGCATCCACAAGAATTTTGAAGTGATCAAGGGCCATAACTCTGACAGTAATTATTGGAAATTGTTGAAAATCAATAGGCTTCTTCGTTTCATGACCTTAAACACTGTGTATAAATCTAAAGTCAATCGGTTATTAACTTTAGCCTCTAGAGCATCCACAAGAATTTTGAAGTGATCAAGGGCCATAACTCTGACAGTAATTATTGGAAATCGCTGAAAATCAATAGGCTTCTTCGTCTCATGACTTTAAACACTGTGTATAAATCTAAAAAGTGAATCGGATATTAACTTTGGCCTCTAGAGCGTCCACAAGATTTTTTAAAGTGATCAAGGGACATAACTCTGACAGTTATTATCGGAAATTGCTGAAAATCAATAGGCTTCTTCATCTCGTGACCTTGAACACTGTGTATAAATTAAAAGTCAATCGAATATTAACTTTGGCCTCTTGCTTGTGGACGACGGACGGACGGACGGACGGACGGACGGACGGACGGACGGACGGACGGACGGACGGACGGACGGACGGACCGACGGACCGACGGACGGACGGGCGGACGGGGGCGACGGCAATATACGACCACATTTCATTGTGGGCGTATAAAAAGCGTTTTGATCTAATGATATGTCAAGCAATGTTATATTTTAAAATAAGCGTTTTGAGGTAATACTATAATATGTCAAGCAATGCTTTAGGCAATGGAGGGCGCGGTTATAGACCGAGAAACAATTATTAAGGCTTACTTCCTTTTAGGACAAGAGTAACAGAAATAAACATATTATCAAATATTTGTTTCATCGTGTTGTTGATCACTGTGTATAGAAACCAAGATTCTTTGTGCGTAGTTAAATGGGCTATTAGCAGAGGTAATATAAACAGTAAAGGAAAACAGCTCTGCTTGGGAGAATGTTATCGGAAGTTCCTGGTTCAAAGCAGGCTCGCAATAGTTAAGATCGGGAAGTGTTGATTAAACTTTGATATTGAGGAGGCCATATTTGATTAACAACGGTTCCTTTTAGGTCAATGATCTACATTCAAAGCGATTCTCTTTCTAGTCCAGATATTCACCATAAAATAGAAATAACAGATAGACTCAACAAAAATGAAATGGGGTGTAATGTAGTACTATTCTGCTCCGACTGGGCTAATGAAGACGGACATAGCCATACAGTGTGTTATGAGAACACTTTTGCCCGGGAAGCAGCACTATGACCTACTCTTATTTTGAATTCCGATCGTCAAGAGATCGTTAACGTGCACGGAGACCTAGGTGTTTTGTACCATCCAGATGACTAGACAACCTTATTGGGGGGTTGGGATGGCCTAGTGGTCTAGAGTGCCGCGCTTCGACCTCTAGCTGGCCGGTCACCTCTGGCTTGCGGCTGTGGTTTCGAGCCCTGGTGTGAGCGTATGTGGCATGGAGATAGGGGCGCCTTCTCAACCTCGTGGGTTTCCTCCGGGCACTCCGGTTTCTTCCCACTGCTAAAGACCCCTACGCGCAAGCGAATTATTGAAATAAAATTAAAACCATATGTTAGTCCCGAAATGACCTAGTTGTGTTAAGTGGACGTTAAACCCCATTTCTCTCTCTCTCTCTTTAGACAACCTTATCAGCTCCTCCGTCCTACACGTCATTTTTACACTGACTCACGCTTATTTTTTTTCTACGGTCACGTTGTTCGATGGGTCCGTCTAAACGTCGTCGTATTGTAAGTGGCAATGATTCTTTGACCTAACCTTCAATGTGAACACGGATAGACCGCGACTACTTTTCGACCTATCCAAACAACTATGCAATGGATAGTAGCGTATATATGTGAACAGGGATGATAAAATACCATTCCCGGGTTATTTTAAAACGAACTTCTCTTTGCAGACCTAAGAGCCAAATCTGCACGGTTCTAATGTTATATAGATTATTAGTTAGATATCCATCCAGATGACGACCTCTCTCGCTCACTCCCCCCCCCCTCTTTCTCTCTCCCCTCTCCCCCTCTCTCTCCCCCCTCTCTCTCTACCCCTCTCCCTCCCCCCCTCTCTCTCTCCTCTCTTTCTCTCTCCCCTCTCCCCCTCTCTCTCTACCCCTCTCCCTCTCTTTCTCTCTCTCTCTACATCTCTCTCTCTCTCTACATCTCTCTCTCTCCCTCTCTTTCTCTCTCTCCCTCTCTTTCTCTCTCCCCTCTCTACCTCCTCTCTCTCTCTAGATCATCGGGTGTATGTAAATGTTATATAGATTATTAGTTAGATATTCATCCAGGGGACCCCCCCTCTCTCTCTCTCTCTACCCCTCTCTCTCTCCCCTCTCTCTCTCCCTCCCTCTCTCCCTCCCTCTCTCTCTCCCTCTCTCTCTACCCCTCTCTCTCCCTCTCCCCTCTCTCTCTACCCCTCTCTCTCCCCCCTCTTTCTCTCTCCCCTCTCCCCTTCTCTCTCTACCCCTTTCTCTCTCTCCCCTTCTCTCTTTACCACTCTCTCTCTCTACCCCTCCCTATCTCTCCCCTCTCCCCCCTCTTTCTCTCTCTCTACCCCTCTCTCTCTCTACCCCTCCCTATCTATCTATCTACCTCTCTCCCCCCACTCTCTCTCTAGACCATCTCTAGATCGTCGGATGGACGTAAATGTTATATAGATTATTAGTTAGACATTCATCCACGTGATCAACCCATAATCAGCTCTCTAGACCATCAAATGGGCGAGTTATTAAACAGGTTAGAACAACCTTACCATTTATTAATTAACATTAAAAAAGAGTTTCGAGGGTTTGTTTATAAACATAGCAATGGTACTTGACATTCGAGACTGTGCACTTTCTTTACCCCATCACCTTAAAACAGCTCCCGCACTTGATTCTTTTAAAGCAAAACTAAAAACTCATTTATTTACCAGTGCATTGTAGCTAGGGTGGACCCGGATGTATGTGTAAATAGTGACCATGGATTGGCGCTTTACAAATAAACATTATTATTATTATTACTTGACAATCGAGTCTATCGGTGTCAAACCGTCAAACACTCATAACTTTGCCCAGAATAATGTAATGTGACTTTCAATATATTCCCTCTTTCATCATCTTTTTTGTCTCAATCGTACATAATGTATCTTTAATATAACTATTATAGCAAGGACAACCAGCCCTTTGTCTCAATATTACATATTTATCTATAAACAAACTAAAGTTTTCGGCATGTATGAGAACCTAATCGGCTTCTCACGATTCGCGATTCTGACTTTTAAAATACGTGTTTATCGTGCGTGGATTGAGCCCCTGTACAGTTAATAGAAACAACATTTATACACGATACCGGTCTAATTTATTCCCAGTACAAAGGTCAATGATGTCATTAGGCTTACATCAAACGACGTGACCGCCCATACTGACTCGCTTAAACCGATTCACAAAATGTCGCCTGCCTTGAAAGCTCATAATGAGTCTAGTAGAACACATGTTTTCGTGACGTCAACGTTATGCAATTCATGACGTCATTGATAATGAGATGAAATTGCTTCAATTACTATGACGTTCCTCTCTGATCAGGCTAATGTTCGAGATTTGAGGATGTTTTTTGTGTCAACTAATGAGAATCGAGTACAGTACTGCCGTGCTGGTCTTATTGATGTACCACTTAATTCGAAACCCGATTCTCGAGTATTGACTTGTGTTGCGGAAACCCGTCCGATGATATCGACCCCCTCTCATCTTTTCATTAGTTTCATTTCGCGGGAGTCGCCGTGACTCGGTGAGTTAGATGTTTCATCGTTCATCTGGAGGTTACGTGTTCGATCCGGGTGTTCATCTAGATTTCCCAGTGGGATTCCCCCCCTTTGTCAATATGTTAGTCGCGAAATGACCTGGTTTTAGTCGAGTAAATGTTAAAATCCATTCTCTCTCCCTCTCTCTCTTAAAGGACCTATGTCCGTAACTCAAAATCCTCCAAAATCTTTGACATCGAAAACACGAATTATTGGCTATTTTATATCAACATTGATGATGTAAACTTACCGGGAAAAGAAGAGCTTCTGATATCCGATATATAAGATAAAATATCGTGTACCATAATGCGCTTCAGGCCCAGTTGTATTGAGATACTCGAGGGACGAGGCTAGACACATTACACCAAATCAAACGAAGTTATGTAGACTGGAATAACTAGACGCTAGAAATGTGCACTGAATTGATGTTGGTGGCTTATTTCGTCGAACATGTTTCGCTTAATTTTCTCTAATATTGTCTCTTCATTTTAACCGTCCACTACCGTCCACCCTCCTCACAAGTTCCATGTATACGCCCTTGTCAGTGATGCAGGACGGAGCTGTGATGCAGCTGTATAGTCGTTCGGATTGGACGAAAAACCGAGGTTCCGTGTACAAATTGACGTGCACGTAAAAGATCCCTTGACATCTCCTGGCAGTTGGAATTCGATATAAGAGTGGGTAGTAGCACCGCTGCCCTGGCAAACTGTCCCTCATAGCACACTGTATGGCGTATGCCCGTCTTTATTAGCCCAGTTTAGGAGCAAAACAGTAGGACGTTCGACCCCATTTCATTTCCGTGTACAATGTATACGGTTGCGTGCACGTACAGGGACCGTTAACAGCGGACATTCAACTAGGCGCCACCCTTGTCAAGTGTCCACCAGGCTTGAGGTGTCCCTACCACCGACTCCCCTCCACCAAGATCTCGTGGCGTACACGTAAAAGGGCCGCGTTGAGAGCAGAAATTCGAAGAAGAGTACTCGTTAAAAATCCCCCGAAAGTAAGCATCACCAAGTCCATATTCTTTTGACAAGGTAGAAGGATGAAATTTATTCCATATGATTTCATTTCGTTAAATTATAAAAAACCCAAACACTCTAAACACAACCAACTCTTTCACACAATCAGATGAAAGAAACGAGCTTCAATGGCAACAAAAACGAACACATGAATGACTTCAAGAAACATTTGAATGAAACGCGAAACAATAGAAAAAGAACTTTGCCTCTAACCACCGTTGTTCGTGATAGTCAATGACGCAGGCCAACACATGACGTAACTTGAAGCCACCGCCTGGCATGACACTACTCCCAGTGGAGTAGTTTTAGTCACGTGACTCCAACCCCCGTTGTACATGAATTATTTTAAACATGAGATATTTATAAAACATGGAAGAAGAAAAAAACCGGTTCCTTTGTAACAAGACAGAATACCAGAAAATGTTGAAATGGTTCCATTGAAACAACAGAATACCAGAACATGTTGAAATGATTCCATTGAAACAACAGAATACCAGAACATGTTGAAATGAGTCCATTGTAACAAGACATAATACCGAACATGTTTGAAGTCACGAGAATACTGCAGTGATATGATATCTCGGAAGACAAACCATTGTATACATTTTAAACAATTTTTCAAAAAAAATGTTAGGATAGGCAGGAAACCTTAGATCATAAAAGCAAATAATCTGAACATTAAATAGAAATGCTGAATCGGGTAATAAAAATGACTGACATTCAATTGTGGTGGAGAGACCGAAGAAGGGCAATAATATCTTCTAAAATCGGGGAGTCAATGGCGTAGCGTATAGTTGGTCGGATAGCCGTGGCGATAGAGAGGCGGCTTCTCACCAATGCAACGAGGGTTCAATCCCAGCCCAGGGCATGAACTTTATCGTTGTAAGTGAGAGGGATATTTGGTCTCCCTTCCGATCAGGCAGGTTTCCCCCGAGTTCTTCGGTTTCTTCCTGCAGTAATGATCGAAATCATTCGCACGATCTGTGCCAAGGGCCAAATTGGAAAAAGGCCTCAGGCCTAATTTGCTACCCTTGTAAAATGACGCGATTATTATTATTATTATTATTATTTTATTATTCTAATCTTATTAGATACTTTAATTCTGTTTGACTAAGCTGGTCAAACAGAAGTTGAGAAAGCTCTCATCGTCCTCCTAGCCCTACCTCCCGGGCCGTAGCAAATCCACGATCAACACAGGTAAGAAATAAAATAAGAAACAGACCCCTGGACACATAACATTTAATTTTGTCAACGTCAAGTAACGCGTTTCATTAAACAGATTACAAAACACGTATTGTTTTCAAATGAGTTTTTTTTCAATTTTCTTACCAGGGTTTGCCGTCAAGTCTCTCTGCATGGTGCAAACATTCTACCAACGTAGATTTTTTGTGTCCTAGGTGAATCTCTTTATAAGATATAAATTGGGTCATTTGTGACGAACCGGAATGACAAAAATAATCCCAGATTGTTCATATCTCTCTTATTTCTCAACGGATCTTCTTCGGGTTTTCACTTTTAGATTCTTTGGAGGAATCCCATTCGGGCTCTGACTAACGGTTTTTTGAAATTCAGATGTATGTTCGATTAGTGTTAGTGTTGGGCATCTTTCGACATTCAAGATGGCGTATATCCGTTAATATTTGAACACATTGCTGCCTTCAAAATGACAGTTCCGGAAATACCGAGTATCTCCGATTTTCCACGAACAAGAATAATTCTCTCCATTTTAAAAATTAAACCTAAAATAGTATATTGTGGTGTTAGCCTCGGATATAATCTTTCTTTCTCAGAGATCTGAAACCGTTTGGCTGCTATGTTGGATTTTACAACAAAAAACCCCATCTTCAAATCGAAATTCATTCACCATTTTGATTCCGATCTGGTGATCTAGCCGTTCAATGACCCTTGACCTTTGCCTGATGACCCTGGCGGTGTTGAAGTATAACTTCCGGTTATATTACGATTACTTGTTTTTCCACTTGATATGGATGCTCCTATACTCAATAATTCATCACGTGACCTGACGCACCGAAACACGTCAGTACACTTTTCAATTTTGAAGTCGCGGTGACTCAGTAGGACGCAGAAGTAATATATAGGGGGGTTGGGATGACCTAGTGGTCTAGAGTGCCGCGCATCGACCTTTAGCTGGCCGACCACCTCTGGCTGGTGTGAGCGTATGTGGCATGGAGATAGTGGCGCCTTCTCAACCTCGTGGGTTTCCTCTAGACACCCCGGTTTTCTCCCACTGCTAAAGACCCTTGAAATAAAATTACACCATATGTTAGTCCCGAAATGACCTAGTTGTGTTGAGTGGACGTTAAACCCCATTCTCTCTTTCGTTCTCTGCTCAGTTTTGGCCGAGTAAGTTTATCGGGATATTTCGGCATGGTTCCCCATTGTCAGTGGCGTAAGACGTTGAGACCGGCAAGGAACAACGGATGAAAGGAAAACCGAGATCAAGTGTACATATTGGCGAACACGTAAAACAAGCCTTGGTAGGGCCTACTTGAATTCGTAGTGCCGCTGTCTGGCAAAAATTTCCCTCATAGAACGCTGTATGGCGTATGCAGGTCTTCATTAGCATAATCGGAGCAGGACAGTAGGACGTTTGACTTTTGTCATTTACGAGGGGGAGTCGGAAGTCTATAAGCCCTGGACGTGGATCCGCCATTCGTAGAGATGATAATTTACACAACAGGTAATTTACACAAACATCTTGTAGTTAGAATAAGGCTATTTTTTTTCTGGACCTGTCAAGCCAGCAAGAGTGTTATTGTCCGTTTAAGGGGAAGCCGGGGAGTCTATAAGTCCTGGACGTGGATCCGCCATTCGTCGAGATGATAAATTCATGTTGAATAGATAAAAGCGCATCACGATTATCTGAATATATTCTCAGAGGAATTATAACTTGTCTTCTGATGGATCAACATGACGTTTACCCGCCATTTTCTCAGTTTATTTCTCTCTCTACCCCTCTCTCTCCCTCTCTCTCTACCCCTCTCTCTCCCTCTCCCCTCTGATGGAACAACATGACATTTACCCGCCATCCTCTCACTTTATTTATACAGTATTAAATGACGCTAACTGAAATATCGCTGACGAACTAATTCCCCCGGCGGAAGCATATCAGTTAATCAAACGATGGGGGAGGTCACGCGGTCAAGACTTGCAGCCGTTTTTCTGGGTAGTGATCTTGGTAAAATAACAGAACTAAAGTCTAGGAATAACAAACGTGGTGACAAGAATCGACACGTGGTTTATGTTAGAACATGAAATATACACAATGTATATAATATAATATATAACACGTGCTTTTATTGTCTCGCGCTCGAAAAAATATGTATTAATCTATATCATAAAAGGGGCAGAATATACCCTCAAATATCACAGTTGTGTTGTTTAAGATTTATTTCGATCGAGAGTGGGGGGAGGGAGGGGGGAAAGAGAGAGAGAGAGAGGGGGAAAGAGAGGGGGAAAGAGAGCGGGTAGAGAGAGGGGGTAGAGAGAAAGAGAGGTGGAGAGTTGTGATTTGAGTTTTATTTTGGTCGATAGTGGGAGACTGAGAGAGAGAGCGAGAGAGAGAGAGAGAGAGAAGGGAGGGGGAGGAAAAGAGAGAGAACGAGGGGGATGGGGGAGTTGCGGTTTAATTTTTTTTTCGTAGAGGGAGACAGGAGAGAGAAAAGAGAGGGGGAGAAGAGGAGGAGGAGAGAGAGAGAGAGAGAGAGAGAGAGAGAGACGGGGAGCTGTGGTTTAAATTTTATTTCAATAAAGCAGGAGTTTGGTTAGGCAAGTTAAACCATTGTCACTCACCAATCCCCGGGCGTTTAAACACCAGGGGCCTGTTTCACGAAATTTTAACTTAAGATAAAATCCAAATTTTAGTACATAGGGTGCCTACTTAAATCTGATTGGCTAAGCGCTAAAATCAATCTAATACTATCCAATCGAATTACTAAAATCGGATTTTATCTTAGTTAAAATTTCGTGAAACAGGCCCCAGGAAGTGGTGTGAATATTAGAGTAGGCAGTCATCATTTGGATATTTCAAATTCCTTGAGCATTACGTATTATTGTTCAAGCTTTATAGGATATATCAGTCTAACAATGGTTCAGAGAGAGAGAGAGAGAAATGTGGTTTAACGTCCACTCGACACAAACTAGGCCATTTCGGGACTAACATATGGTTTAATTTTATTTCAACAATTCGCTTGCGCGTAGGGGTCTCTAGCATTGGAGTACCCGGAGAAAACCCACGAGATTGGGCAGGCGACCCTACTCCTTGTCACATACAACCGGGAATTCGAAACCCACACATGCTAACCATTCAGCCACCCAACCCCCTCATAATATACAAGATATGTTGAACTGACATGTCTATCATTCTATGTACGCGATATTAGGGGTGGGGATGGGGTGGGGGCAGCGGCAGAGAGAGAGAGAGACAGAAAGATAAAGAGAGAGAGAGAGAGATGGGGTTTAACCCCCACTCGACACAAACTAGGTCATTTCGGTTTTTACACATGGCTCATTTTTTTTTGAATAATTCGATTGCGCATAGAGATCTTTAGCATTTTGGGAGGAAAACGGGTTGGACATGGAGAAAACACCCGAGCTTGTCTAGTCCTTGTCATGTACTAGACTGGAATATAAATCACTTGACTAAGTGACACACCTTATGATCTTAATGAATGAATGAATGAAATGGGGTTTAACGTTCTACTTTTATGCACTTAACCTGAGCTAATTGAAGACGGGCGTCAGCCATACAGTGCTATGAGGTAAATTTTGCCCGGACAGCGGCGCTACGGCCTACTCTTATATCGAATACCAACTGCCAAGGGATCTTTTACGTGCACTCCACTGTGTACACGTGACCTCGGTTTTTCGTCCCATCCGAACGACTAGGTAGCTGTCCTTCTGCTTAACTGACACGGGGAAATCACGTCGGAAAATCGAGATGAACTTTCTCGGCTAATGCAGGGATCGAACACTCGAACTCTTATGATCTAAAGCACTACCTCCCACCCGGGGGATTTCAATGACCTAGTGGTCTAGAGTGTCGCGCTTCGACCTCTAGCTGGCCGGTCACCTCTTGCTTGCGGCTGTGGTTTCGAGCCCAAATGTGAGATAGAGGCGCCTTCTCAACCTCGTGGGTTTCCTCCGGACACTCCGGTTTCCTCCCAATGCTACAGACCCCTACGTGCAATCGAATTATTGAAATAAGATTAAACCATATGTTAGTCCCGAAATGACCTAGTTTGTGTCGAGTGGACGTTAAACTCCATTTCTCTCTTTCATATACACACACACTCGTCCGATGTGTAACAAATATAATATCGTGTTTAATAGACGTGGATTACCGGTCCTTTATTTTTATTGGTTCTATAATAACATTCCTGGCAATGAGATTTTTTTTATTCCAGGGGAAAAAAATCACGATTCCTAACACGATTGACGACATAATTATCACGTTGCCTTTCTTTTTTTTTGTTATCAAAAACAAAATACTAGTCTACTATTTATTCTATGACGTTTACCACAACGCTTGATGACTCATCGTTCCCTGTGTGTTGTAATTCTGTCTTCAATCGATTCAGGAAATTCAATTATGGTGGAGACAAGCAGGCTATATATGGAGTCGGTGCCACGTAGAAGTCGGTTAACCAATTCCTGGAAGAGACGACGTTCAGTTATTATTTAAGAGAAGAGAAATTCATCACCTTCCCCATTATCTCCCCGAATCCCTGGGGTTTTGTCAGTTTGAATTATAAAGTGGACGTCACTTTTCACTTCTCTGTTTCTTTGTCTTCGTGGAGTTTTTGTATTCTGGGTCAGCAAGGTGTTGACTGGGTTCGTTTATCAGTGTGATGTACAATGTTTGTCAATGTCTAGTCGATCGGATGGGACGAAAACCCGAGGTCCCGCGCACACACTGGATTGCACGTATAAGAAAAATCGGCAGTTTGAATTCAACATATAAGTAGACCATAGTGCCGTTGCCCTGGCAAAAATTCCCCTATATCACACTTAAAGGCGTGGCTAAGTGGGTGAGACGCTGAAACGCTAGCCTTGAAGTCGGGTGTTCGATCCCTGCATTGGCCGAAAAAGTTCCCCGATATTTTCAATCGTGGCATACTCTGTTAATTGGTCTGACGCGCATTGATACGACGGCTATTGGTCTGACAAGTAGTGATACCATTATTATTAGGCTGTTGCTCATTGGTACGATGATTATTGGTGTAAAGGGGGGGGGGGCTTAATGCGATTTTATTACCTTGTGTTCAACCAATATGACGTGTTACAATATTTTAAACCCATGACTTCCGACCCACGGAAAGACAACTCGACTTCCCTGCTCATCAAGTTAATATATTTAATGGTGTTCTATCCATAGGGGTTATGGTAAACTGGCGTGGTTTCGAATCCCCGGTTGTACGCAACAAGGAGTAGGGTCGCCTGTCCAACCGCGTAGCTTTTCTCCGGTTTCTTCCCCCTGCTAAAGACCCCTAACCGCAAGCGAATTATTGAAATAAAATTAAATCATATGTTAGTTCCGAAATAACTTCGTTTGTGTCAAGTGGGCGTTAAACCCCATGTCTATCTATCTCTCTCTCTCTCTCCCTCTCTCTCTCTATATATATATATAATCTGCTGAAAATTCCAGTCAAATCGATCCACTATGAACCGTGAACCATTCGAATGAAAGTTCCGCTTAGCCTCGATCATCATTACTGAAGTCGGTAAGTCGAAACTAAAAGTCTCAATTATCCATTTATTGGTTTCATCACGAAGGAAAGTTCTTTGCAAATCGGACAACAATCCAACAAATATCGCAGTCTAGCCTTACCATCGAGAGCTAATTATTGTCTGAATAAGTTAGTTAATGTCTAATTTACAATTTCTATAGCATCTGAAGCCTAAATTAAGACTTGCAGTAATCAGATTTAGCTCTTAACTAATGCAACTTTAACAATCAGTGTTTTAGTCAGTTACCGTATTTCCTCGAATACAACCCCGGGGTTCTATTTCGTTCAGCACCCCCCGACCCCCGGGCTCTATTCGAGGCCTTTGTTATAATCGAGGCCGGGTTGTAGTTTTTTTCAGACCCGATTTAATACTTTAAAATCTTCTGTAGGAGTGACATTTTGGACAAGTAAAACAAGCAGACAGGGTCGGTATTGCATATACGAAGGCTAAACTCTCTGTGCGTGACATGAGACAATTCTACTTCCTGTGCAGGAATCATCAATTAATTTATATTTTCACGGGGCGTATTCAGTTTTTACGTTAGACCCGGGTTATATTAGAGACCCGGGTTGTATTTATCTCAACACCCCCTTACCCCCGGGTTCTATTCGAGGCCCGGGCTCCATTCGAGACCCGGGTTGTATTTATCTCAACACCCCCTTACCCCCGGGTTCTATTCGAGGCCCGGGTTGTAATCGAGGCCGGGGTTGTATTCGAGGAAATACGGTAGTTAGTTTGAATACAGGAGTGTTGTAATAGATGCTAGTAACTTTGTAGTCTCGGTCACCCAAAACCCCATAGTCTTCAACGTACGATTTGTTTGGATGATAGAGACTAGTAACTTTGTAATGAGACGCGTGATGTCAGTGACCTGTTTAATGGCCGGGTTCATTGGGTACAGTAATAATAGAATAGACAGCATTACAGCACTCCTCTTATATCGTTAGTACATGCTGTCAAATACTCACAGCGTGGGGGCCTGTTGGTTTGATTTCACCCCGTGTACAGGCCCTCATCCGGGATTTTGTCGAGGGAGGGGTGGGGTATACATTGGAGCAATGGGTGTTCATCAGAGTGCCGCATGAATTAGTGGTTTGGTGTAACCCCCAGAGTAGGGTAGGCCTAATCATCAGAGTGCCGCATACATTAGTGGTTTGGTGTAACCCCCAGAGTAGGGTAGGCCTAATCATCAGAGTGCCGCATACATTAGTGGTTTGGTGTCGCCCCCAGAGTAGGGTAGGCCTAATCACCAGAGTGCCGCATACATTAGTGGTTTGGTGTCGCCCCCAGAGTAGGGTAGGCCTAATCACCAGAGTGCCGCATACATTAGTGGTTTGGTGTAGCCCCCAGAGTAGGGTAGGCCTAATCACCAGAGTGCCGCATGAATTAGTGGTTTGGTGTAACCCCCAGAGTCTTTGTCGCGGCTTAATCAAAACAGAAACTACATTCTGGGAATCCCATTGCTGGCTGTAGGTGCTTGTCCATTCGGCAAACCTCGACAGATTCTGGTACTCTCCGTAACCTACATCTAGACTCGGATGTATGATAGTAATTGATATGTACCTACGACCATACATTTGCGATGCGGCTAATCAACTACCGATTTACTTCAACAGGAAAACGTGCCGCTTTCACAAAATAGTCCCAAAATGGCGTCTTTTCTAGATATAATCTCTATAGGGGCAGTCATTTTTTAGTTTGTTGATATAATCTCCATGGCCATGGAGGCAGCCATTGTTTATCCGGGTTCTTTAAAATAGTTCCAAAATGGCGGACTTCATACAGCCGAGTCTAGATGTAGGGCAACGGAATCTGTCGAGGTTTGCCGAATGGTGCTTGTCTGAACAGTGATGACCAGTCTCACTGGGGGAGGGGGGCACGGCCCCCAGCCCTCCGCCCCCGGTGAAGGAAGTTGTGTTTGTACACTGTGGATATGATCGATGCATGCAGGATTTCACGAATGGGACCTAGAGGACATCGGAGGACATGGGGAAAACACATATATACGTTGTTGGCGGGGGGAGGGTTTGTGTCCTCATATTCCACGCTTGCACCGCATCTCGAATGTTTTTTATTCTTTTTTTTAAAAAAAACCCAATCAATTATTATCTACTCTCCCCAAGATGATAAAGTTAATGTATTTAATTTTGGGTTTAACGTTAACTTGGCCAGAATCGGGACCGACCCCTTCACCTCCCGTACCGTAAGTCAGCGCCCTACCCACCGAGCCACCGCCGCCGTTTTTTAATTTTTTTATTTACAGCTTCAATTTCTCTTTAAGATGTTGCTAAATTTACAATCGTCGGAGTCAAGGGGAGTGCACTCCAACAACCCTCTCGTCCTCTCGAGACATCGGCCATGTTTTATGTCAAAACAATACTCTTCACCTTGATTCGAATATCAATTTACAAGGAACCTGGCGGAAGTAGTTTGATGCTTTGAATCCGTTTGATGGACGGCAGTCACCCTTGTTTACCGTCTACTGGAAGGTCAACTTAGTACAACATCCGGTGGACCGGTACTATCAATAACTGGTAATAGCTACACAATTTGTTCGTCTGCTTTACCAATGACGTCAAAACATTAAAGGGAAACTCTCAGCATGATAGGAAATGAACATTAATTAGTTTTTGAAATGAAATGTTTTAACATTAATTAGTTTTTGAAATGAAATGTTTTAACATTAATTAGTTTTTGAAATGGGATGTTTTAACATTAATTATTTTTTGAACAGAATTGTTTTAACATTAATTATTTTTTGAAATGAAATGTTTTAACATTAATTATTTTTTGAAATGAAATGTTTTAACATTAATTAGTTTTTGAAATGAAATGTTTTAACTTATAAGTCACCTGCAGATTTATCCAAGGTCACGAGGTGTAAACAGCGTTAGGGAACGTGATTCTTGCCTAGGATCGTGGGTTAGGGTGAGGCTTAGGGCTAGATGTTGGGTTAGGTTTGGGCCAGACCCGTAGCCAAGGGGGTGGCACGGGGGGGGGGGCAACTGCCCTCCCAATACCGACTCTTGCCCCCCCCCCCCCTATATCACAAGAAAATTGGCCTTTACCGCGAAATTCATGCAGATCCCCATGCTAGTTGGCCCTCCCCCGAAAACATCTTTGCCCCCCCCCCCCCCAAAAAAAACCCCCAACAACTTCCTGGCTACGGGCCTGGTTTGGGGTTAGGGTTAGCGCTATAGCCCTTATTACATATCGTGACCTTGAGTTAATCTGCAGGTGGCCTTCTAAAATAGACCTAACCGAGAAACCACGCCCACAAATCCCCGATTGTCTTCTTTAATTACCCACAGGTCAACCGATGACAGATCGGATATGATGTCTGTTATGTGTGTCTCATGAAAAATGTTCTCGTATATACACAATATTAGGTAATTTATGATCGTTATTTTTACAATAATGGTCCGGTCTGCAGGGTATCTTGTTCAAAGCGCTAACGGACCCGAACGATTCATATTTTCTTGCGACAAGATGGATATTAAAGTAACTAAAACACGCTATGTTTATTGTATCTTGCGACAAAATGGACACTAACGATACCAAAACACGCTATGTGTATTGTATCTTGCGACAAAATGGACACTAACGTTACCAAAACACGCTATGTGTATTGTATCTTGCGACAAAATGGACACTAACGATATCAAAACACGCTATGTTTATTGTATCTTGCGACAAAATGGACACTAACGATACCAAAACACGCAATGTGTATTGTATCTTGCGACAAAATGGTCAATAACGTTACCAAAACACGCAATGTGTATTGTATCTTGCGACAAAATGGACACTAACGTTACCAAAACACGCTATGTGTATTGTATCTAACGACAAAATGGACACTAACGTTACCAAAACACGCTATGTATATTGTATCTAACGACAAAATGGACACTAACTTAGTGACTAACGCTACCAAAACACGCCATGTGTATTGTATCTTGCAACAAGATGGACAATAATGTTACCAAATCAAGCTACTTGTATTTAGTCGGGTCACAACCCCTCAGATCCGTAACCATTTCTCGCGGAAAGCTAGCTAAATTAGCGCATTTATTGACAGCACAAGGGCCGTTTGTTACGTCTGCACAAGGACAGCTGTTTAGCCGTTTGGTTACTATGGAAACCCGATTTCTCGTGTATACATTGGCGTGCACGTAAAAGAGAAGGCCATGGTATGATGTGTGCTCGTCTTCATTAAACCAGTCGGAACAGAACAGTAGGACGTTAAACCACATTTCATTTCATTTTTTTTTATTTATTTGGCCACCGCGGATCCAAAGGAGACATCCTTATTAGCCAGCCGTTGTTTCCATGACAACGATAAACGAATAAAATAGTGATGCCTTTTCCATAAAACACGAATTTATAGAAATCCTCCATTTTAAAAAAAAAACCCACAACAACATCATGAATCAAAATGTAACACTCAATCAGTAATGGCGACTGGAGACTTTCCCCAGATTATTCAACTGTCGATTCGTCTGTCTTCTTTCTTTTATAAAAAAACAACCCTACATAAAACTAATGTCATAACAAAAGATACATTTGTCTTTTATGGTAATAGCTTAGACAATCAAAATGTCGTCTGCCTTTAAGGGGAGTATCAGCAGTTTGTTGACGATTGCTTTTGTTGACGATTGCTTTTGCAGAGAGAGAGAGAGAGAGAGAGAGAGAGAGAGAGGGTGAAATGGGGTTTAACGTCAACTCAACACAACTAGGTCATTTCGGGACTAACATATGGTTTTATTTTTTTATTTTAATCAGTCGCTTGCGCGTAGGGGTCTTTTGCAGAGAGAAAGAGAGATAGAGAGAGAGAGAGAGAGAGGGGGGGTAAAATGGGGTTTAACGTCAACCCAACACAACTAGGTCATTTCGGGACTAACATATGGTTTTATTTTTTTATTTCAATCAGTCGCTTGCGTTTAGGGGTCTTTAGCAGTGGGGGAAAACCGGAGGAAACCCACGAGGTTAAGAAGGCGCCGCTATCTCCATGTCACATACGCTCACACCAGGGCTAATGTCTGTGTTTATTACCCTAGTGTGTGTCACAGGCCTAGATTTAAGGGGCGACTGTGGGTGTGACTGGTGTGACTGGGTCGTAGCCACGGTCGCAGAATTTTATTTATATATGCTTTTTGTTTTTTTGGGGTGGGGGTGGGGTAAATTTCTGACGTCTGGCGGTGGTCATTCATAATAAATGTGAATATTTTGCCGAAAATTATGCAACAAATTTTATGCGGTTAGTTAAAGAGCTAGTCTATAGCTTAGTTTTTGGGGCGTGGCCATTTGGGGACGTCTGGCGGGGGTACCCCACCACTGAAAATATCTGGCATATTGATATTCGGAGCAATTTGCAACAAATTTCATGCAGTTAGTAAATGAGCTAGTCTAGCTTAGCGCGGGGGGTGCGGCAGTTAGGGGTGTATGGTGGGGGTACCCAACCACTGAAAATGTCTGGCAACGGTGTGTCGTGATACATAACATTTTGCAAAATGTTTTATGCTGTTAGTAAACGAGCTAGTCTAGCTTAGCTTTTAGGGTGAGTCAATAAGGGACGTCTGGCGGGGGTATCCCACCACTGAAAATGTCTGGCATCGGTGATTCTCGAAAGATGTGGATATGCTGAACATTTTGCAAAAAGTTTCATGTGGTTAGTAAATGAGCTAGTCTAGCTTAGTTTTGGGGTCTGATTGTTTTTCCTCTCTTGACCACACCCACCACAACGGGCGCGCCAGGCGTTCATATCTTGTGACAAGGAACCCACGGGGAACCTAGTGACACATAAAGAATTTAATTAACTTTTCGGCTAGGTTGCCCCCCCCCCTCCCGGGCTCCTGCATACACCATATACCGTGTGATATAAGAGTAATTTTGCCCGGGCAGCGGCACCATGGCCTACTCTTATATCGATTTCCAAATGCCAATGGATCTTTTACGTGCATGCAAATGCATACACGGGATCTCGGTTTTTCATTCTAACTGAACGGCTAGACAGGTCTCCTTGCAATCTTGCACCACTGACAAGGGGAAACAAGGATCGAATACGCGACCTCCAGAAAAGCTAACTAGAGGGCCCGGCGTTGGTCGAGAACGTATTTTCCTTGTTGTCAATGGTGTAGGTAGAGAGGTCTGGTGGCTAGGGACAAGGTATATTCGTTCGAATGGGGCGGACCCCCATAGGTCCCATGTAAGCATTTTCGTGGACGAACAAAAAACATTGACAGTTGGAATATAAAATAAGAGTGAGTGGGCAATAGAACCACTGCCTGGGCAAATTTCCCTCATATCAAACTACATGCCCGTTATCATTATGGCCCAATCGTCGTAGAAACGCAAATTCCATCTTTCATTTTCTTTGGATCTGAGTTTTTCAGGCGTGATGCAGGACGAAGGGCCTGACAAGGAATATGGTCGGGGCAATCGGGTGGGACAATGTCCTGTGTACAGATTGCCGTGAAGAAGAGGAGGATGTTAAACCCATGTCTCGTATTGTTCCTGGTTCTATACAAATACTAGTCCAGAAAACTCATCTGGATATTGCGGCGGGAGTCTGGTCGGAAGGATAGGGGGGGGGGTAATAATAATAATAATCGCGTCATTTTACAAGGGTAGCAAATTAGGCCTAAGGCCTTTTCCAATTTGGCCCTTGGCACAGATCGTGCTAATGATTTCGATCATTACTGCAGGAAGAAACCGAAGAGCTCGGGGGAAACCTGCCTGATCGTAGGAAGGACCATGGTCTAGTTGCTCGAATGGGAAGAAATACCTAGGGTCAGTGTACACCTTGTCGTGCACGTAAGAGAACCCATGACAGTTGGGATTCGAAATAAGCGCCGCCGCCCAGGCAACATTTCCCTCGTGGCATACTGTATAGTGTCATGACGTATTCCCGTCTTCATTAGCCCCACTGGTGTAGAAAAATTGGGACGTTAACACCCCATTTTAATTTTATTTCAAATTCCTACACGTGTCATATATCAAATTGTAGTAGTGAATCTACTGTGTGGGCGCCAGACAACCTCAAGTGCATAAAGTTGAAAACACTTGACTATAAAACAACTGACAAACTTAAATAACTGTAAATAAATCATACTAATTTATAATTTATGTGAACGTCATCTCCTATGTACTTCAAATTAAACACCATTTTTATAACAAAGTCCCAAGACCACATACGTTGATTTGGATCCAGTTGGTTATTTGTCGATATATATATATATATATATATTGCAGATCCATCATTTCCATCATTTGCAATGGTCTGGCGAGAGACAGAGAGATGGGGTTTAATTAACGTCCACTCGACACAAGCGACCCTACACCTTGCCACGTACAACCGAGAATTTGAAACCACGCCAGTTGAGTCAATGACAGGCTTTATGATACGGCGCGCGCACGCTAACCATTTGGCCATCCAACCCCCCGCAAAGGTGTGGTAAAAGGAAAAAGGTAAAACCTGCGTAGTTTGGGGCAATAGATATCTTGATTGAGAACAAGAGGGAGGAGTGGGGGGGGGGTAAATAAAAAAGTTTATATGTTCCACAAACTAAACATGACACAGTTTTTATATTATAGTGAACGATGTAATAAAACGCGTAAATAATACGATAGTGTATTCTGGAATTCACTACCTCAAATAGACTGGTGGCCAGTCTCCTCCACACACCAAAAATTGGCCAGTCCTCTCAAAAAAAAAAAACGAAAAAAAACGTTCTGGTTACAGGTTTACTCAAAAATTTATATAAATCGAAATGTAAAATAAATAGAAGAGACTGGGCCAGTCTATACCTCAAACTGCGAAACACGCGTCTTCAGGTTTTATCTTCAAAAAGGAGTTAGTAAAATACGTTAAATCTTTGAACCCTTGCTAATTACTGCTGTCCTCCGAATGTATGTTTATTTGTCCCTTTTCTTTCTTTATCGTTTGTTTATTTGATATGTATGTAGTATAAGCTTATATAATATGATATATATACACCATGTACATATTATGACTGTGTAGTTGCTAGTTTTATAGAGTAGGAGGGACATGTTAAAAAATGAACTCATGTACTAAATATGTTCCCTCAGAAAATAAAGTCATTATTATTATAATAGGATGCTGGTTAATTTATATCATGTACCATAACGATATTAAAGATACATTATGGGAGATATTTATAGAGAGTTGGCCATTGTTGCTATAATGGGGTCCATACACGATCAATAATTCCGTCAATATTATTGACTCGATATATTGACTCAACATATTGAGCCAATAATATTGACAGGAATTGCCGACACACGAGTCAATATTTCCATCAATAATTTCATCATTTTTTGGTCATTTTTGAAAATGGATGCCATGTTTACTCTTCCAAGGTTGACGATGGAATGAAAATATTGACGCAATTATTGACAAATTATCCACACACGATCAATTGTGTCATTCAATAATTGACCATCCGCCAATATATTGATGAACCATCAATAAAATCGAAATGATTTTGATCCGTCAATATATTGACGCAATGATGGTCATTGACAATATTTTACATCAATATAGCCCACACACGTTCAATATTATTGAATCAATATGTTAAGTCAATATATTGAGTCAATAATATTGACGGAATTATTGATCGTGCATGGACCCCATAACAGTTCAAAAGTAGATATGATGAAAGAAGAATATATTGAAAATTTCAGTCAGATTACTTTATTTTGTGAAAGTTATGAGTCTTTTATTATTTGACTAGAAATGGGGGCCAACATAACAGTTAATAATCTCATCTCTGTGGGCCATATTATTTTATTTTTTTTTGGGGGGGGAGGTTACATAATGTTTTTGGGGGACTGAGGATGTGGCAGGCTAAGAACACTCCTAAGAAATCATTATTGTTGTCGAAATACTGGGGGGGGGGGGGCTAAGCACTCCCATAGCACCCCCCCCCACGCCCTTGGCTACGGACCCGTCTCAAACACGTGTACATCTATTCTCACACTTCACTTTCAAAGTCAGCCTTATAAATAGACTTTTAAATGAAATATAACATATTTAGCTTACTCGTGTTTGTGACCTTATGCGAATTATTGAAATATAATTAAAAAAATATGTTAGTCCCGAAATGACATAGTTGTGTTGAGTGGACGTTAAACCCAATTTCTCTCTCTCTCCCTCCCCCCTCTCTCTCTCTCCCTCCCCCCTCTCTCTCTCTCTCTCTGATAATCTGTAACATGTGGTAAAGATACATGCCTGTAATTTAGTTTTATCTCAGCTACACCCACGAATAACCAACCAGGACAAAGAATCACAGACGCACTGATAGACGAGCTATTTAGAAAGTGACCGCCTTCAGAACTGAGAGATTCCAACGAGTACTAAAACATTTCAATCATTGAAATGAAACGCCATAATCCGGACACTACAATTAATAAGTCGGTGATTCCTGTGGCTTGATAATATGGAAATCTGTCCACCCAGTTAAGGGGAGCCAACTCTTTATTTCAATGCAACTTAATCCACGCTCGGTTAAAAATTCTGGTATTTTTTTAGTTTAGAGGGATTTGATATTTAGTAACTGGTTATATGAATGAATAAATGAAATGGGGTTTAACGTCCTACGCTTCTGCACTTAATCTGGGCTAATTGAAGACGGGCATACGCCATACAGTGTTCTATGAGGGAAATTTTGCCAGGGTAGCAATTGAATTCAAACTGCCAAGCAGTGCCGGACTGGGCCCACTTGCCCACTTGCCAATGCCTAAGCCGAAAAAAAATATGGGCCTAAGCCTCAAAGAAAAAAAAGAAAAAAGTAAAAAAAAAGAAAAAGAAAAGGTAGTAAAAGAGGGGAGGGGAGGAAACAGGGAAAGGAAAGGACAGAAAAGCAGAAAGATAGATTTCGTTGGAAGAAACAAATTCTACCACCTGGTGAAATTCATGAGTTTAACCTTAAGATGGTGACAGCATTATAAACCGACAATCTTTCTTCAGTCACTCCCAGCTCTTGGTAAGTCATTAAAACCTGATAAATGGCCAAAAACTGGAATATTTTGTGAAAAAATAAAAAAAATTCCGGGTTTTGATTTCACTTTCACTTTCGATTTTGATGACTGGAGACCAGGCAAATTGAATGAAAATTCAACTTTTTTCGTAAGAAATCCAGATTTATTTGGTCTGAGCTTATTAGGAATGCGTCAAGATGCTATTTTTGTTTGCCATATTATTGGTTAGTATCGAGCAATATTTAATTGAAGGATGGGATAAGGATTCTTTACCCTTGAACAGTGAATATCTATCATAATAATTTTCTAAACAGTGAATATCTATCATACTATCTGTACTGTTGAATATGACAAATTCTGTGAATTCTTGACTATGACAAATTTGATTTCTCTATTCGTATTCGAGGATGTGTGATTAAAGTGCTGTAACAATATGACAGTCGCAGCATTGTTGTCAAAGTAGTAGATAAAGAAGGGAGAAATATTGTTACCTTTACAAATGAGTGATTCTAAATTCATAACCGTTATGGCCTTATTACTTGTTTAATTACATGTGTGTACGGAGCTACATACACCCGAAATAACATAGAGATGACATGATACAGGAATTGAACTAAGGGTCAAGGAACACATTTATAATATGAGGCCATATTAATGGAATGTTGTTCCTTACTAAATTTGGTAAGGAACTCTACCCGATGCGAGGGGTAGAGTATGCCCGTTCCATATTTGGAATCGGGACGATGGTCAGTTTCTGACGTAATTCAATGGGGGCGGGACATTATAAAATAGGCTGCACAGATAGAATTCGGGAGAGCTAACATCGCCTCTCAGAGAGAGCTAACATCGCCTCTCAGAGTGAGCTTACATCGTCTCTCAGACCAGCCAGACACTTCATTTAGTCAAGGAAGGATTGTGAATAACTAACGCTTCCAGATTTAGTAAAGTAAAATATTAGAAAGAACCTGAATTGTAGTATTGTAATTCGTCACGGCCAAGAAGACAACGTGAAGATACAAGACGTCCGAAGTACTACAGTGCTCGCAGGTCACCATATACATGTGTATCTCCATCCGCTGCTCTGGCCTTAGGTGCTTGGAAATGGTTTGCGGCGGTCTATTTTTCCAAATTTTCTGGGGGGAGAACCTCCCCAAATCCCCCTCGAGCGTTCGCACTTCGCCCGCCATTTTCTCGTGGGCCTTGTCACAGGTATGGCAAGTGGGCCTTCGGCCCACCAGTCCGGCACTGCTGCCAAGGTTAGGAAGGGATCTTTTACGTGCCTGACAATGTGTACATGTACACGGGACCTCGGTTTTTCGTCCCATTCGAACGACTAGACACCTGTCCTTGTCAGGCCCTCCGCCACTGACATGGGGAAACCACGCCGGTAAATCGAGATTCGAACTTTCCCGGGTAATGCAGGGATCGAACACCCGACCTCCAGGCAAAGCACCCTACCCACTTAGCCACGTGATCCCCGTAACTGGATAAAGCAATTACGTACTAGCTTGGCAACGTTGGGAGTAGGCCTATATTCTTCAAAACGCCAACTCGGATTATTGAAATCTAATCGTTCTTAATAAAAGTAGGAAATAAATATTATTGTTTAAATCCCGATTCGATAGCAACCCCAAAAAATCGAATAACCCCCCCCCCTCCCCCAATATTAGCTATGTCCTCAGCCCCTCCATAAAATTATGTTGCTCCTCACCCAAATTTAATAAGCTGACCACGGGCCAACGTGATATATCTTTTATTAACACATTCAATGAGACTTAATGTCAGTCGAAAGTTTACGGTAATCTGGGTTATATTAATGTCTTTTATTGCATAAAATCAATCCAAAAATCGGATAGCCGTGGCGATAGAGAGGCGGCTTCTCACCAATGCAACGAGGGTTCAATCCCAGCTCTGGGCATAAACTTTATCGTTGTAAGTGAGAGGGATTTTCGGTCTCCCGTCCGATCAGGCAGGTTTCCCCCGAGTTCTTCGGTTTCTTCCTGCAGTAATGATCGAAATCATTCGCACGATCTGTGCCAAGGGCCAAATTGGAAAAAGGCCTCAGGCCTAATTTGCTACCCTTGTAAAATGACGTGATTATTATTATTATTATTATTACAATATTATTCTTATTCTCTGAGCAAAGAGGTGGGCGGGTTGAGGTTATCAACAGGAGTTATCTTACCCAACCCAGCTCTTGTTTAAGTAAGTTATGAACACTCTACCGGGAAGTAGAATGTTTGTCCAGCCTTTCGCTCCCTTTTACAAATCAACGAAAAAAAGACCGATCAATCTCGATTGACTCCACGTTTAATTTCATCACATCAACAATTATTCCAGACGAAACATATTGTGGCAAATTATTTCAACCTGCGCTAATTGTCGATCGTTTAGGGTAACAACAACAGTCTAAAGAAACAACATGGCAACGATAGAAAGTCTTCAGAAGAAAATAAAAGAACTGGAAGCTGAGCTACAAAAAGAAAGAAATGAAAAACAAGAAATAATAAATCGGCCGAAAATAAAACAGATGAGTTCTGAAGTTGTTGATTCCAATCCGTATAGGTTAAATTTATTTTTTATTCATTTATTCATATTTTTTCACATTTGTTACCACGGTACCTAATTGATGGTCTATCTAAATTAGATTATTACACCCGCCATAATTAATCCTGGCATAATTTAGCTTGCACCCGAATTTTAAACTTTGTCCCAGATGATATGCAACTTCCTTGTCCTATAAATTAGTATAAATTTATAACTCAGTTAACTGTGCATGACTACCAGACAACGTAGCCCCTAAAGCCGATCGGATGGGACAGAATTTCTGTTTACACATTGACATGCACGTAAAAGAACTGTTGACTCAGACAGTTAGAATTCTAGATAAGAGTAGTCCATAGCACAGCTGTTCAGACAAATTTCTCCTTATTGGGCCTAGCACACTGCATGACGTAGGCCTACATGTACGTCTGTCTCCATTAGCACAGTCGTGGTAAAGGGGTACATGTAGGACGTTAAACCAGATTTCATTTGATTTTTATAATCTTGTTCTATGTAACAGATATGTCTATTTGATTTAAACTGTTACATTGACCTAATGATTTTACTTTGCGCCAGATTAAGTCTCGAAATGACCTAGTTTATGTCGAGTGGATGTAAAAATCCAATTTCTCTCTCTCTCTTTTGCCAGACATGTATAAAAGAATATTGTCATGATTTATGGAGTTCTATTCCAGAGATATTATTTTTCTTAGTGTCCTTCACTGAATACAATCAAAACCCTTTAAGAACATTCGGTAATTTTCTAGCAATACCTTACCTGTTCCGAGCAAAAAATGGCGAAATTTTGGGAAATAACCCCCTCGGCCTCTCATACTTACAAGCAATGGACAATTTTCGGGAAATAACGCCCTCTTGTAATGCATAAAATAACCATTTAAAGTTGGAAATCGAAATAAGAGTAGATCTTCGCATCAAAATATCTCTTGTATATCCGGTTTATTCAGACAGTTATATTGTTAAATTTCTAATCTTTTTTTTTCAGTCGATTGATGGCGTTGAAGAGGATGGGAATAGTGGATAATTATGAGGTAAGCAACGACAGAATAAATGTGAAAAATAGAAAAACACAAGAGTTATGGTTCACACACGTCATGTACATCCAAGAGATGTGACTAGGTGTAGGGTTGCCTGTCCAACCTTGTGTGTTTTCTCCGGGTCCTCTGGTTTCCTCCCACTGCTAAAAACCCCTCCACACAAGCAAATTATGGAAAAAAAATTAAACCATTATTCAGTCCCGAAATGACCTATTTTGTGTCCCATTTCTTTCTCCCTCACATCCAACAGTGTCAGATTGTAGTCAAAATGACCGAAATAGTAAACCATGTTCCATTTTGCTTGGATCAGATCTGACTCGCAACCATCTTGAAATTGTGACATCACATCGAAGAATTGGCGAAGACCTTAGACTGTTTTCGAAGAACATCGACTCTAGTACTTTGTCTCTTATGATGACCATTAATTAACTGTTTTCATTCAAGATAAAAAATAAATAAAAAGTAACACAAGCTTGTTGTACTATGAACACATACAGTACTATGGTAACTATAGTAACACAACATTTCATTAAAATTGTAATTAAACCCCTTTTTTATTTTTAGAAAATCCGTGATTATACAGTAGCTGTTGTAGGAGTGGGTGGGGTGGGGAGTGTTACAGCTGAGATGTTAACCAGATGTGGTATAGGAAAGGTATGTGCCAGGTGCCAAATGAAATGGGGTTTAACATCCTACTCTTCTGCACCTAACCTGGGCTAATGGAAGACGGGCATACGCCATACACTGTGCTATGAGGGAAATTTTGCCCGGGCAGTAATGCTATGGACTGCTCTTCTGCATCTAATCTGGACTAATTGAAGACGGGCATATGCCATACAGTGTGCTATGAGGGAAATTTTTGCCCAAGCAGTGGCGCTACGACCTACTCCTATAACAAAAAAGACTGCCAGGGGATACTTTACATGCACGCCAATGTGTACGCGAGACCTCGGTTTTTAACCTATCCGAATGACTAGGCAGCTGTCCTTGTCAGGCCCTTCGCTCTGCATCACTGACAAGGGGAAACCACGCCGGAAAACATTACAAATTAGTTTCAGTTGCTTGCATTTTAAAGTCCCCTGTTTTCTTTGTCCAAGGAGCTGTTGTTGTTCAGTGAGTAAGGCACTGGCCCAAAAGTTCACTAAACATTCTCAGAAGGGCTATATTTTTGGTAAAACAAGGCGAACGATTTTGACAAAATTCTCAACTTACTTAAGTCTGAGAATGCTTTGTGAACTCGGGGCCTGTTTTGCTAACCTAAAGGTCCCAGATTCGATCCTGGTGCTCGGTTCAAAAGTCACATGTACCCATGTATCAGATCACTTGGCAGTTGGAATACGATATAAGAGTTAGTTATAATTCCGCTGTCAGGGGAAAAATTTCACGCGGCACACTGCTGTATCACATCACTTGACAGTTGGAATACGATATAAGAGTAAGTTATTATTCCGCTGTCAGGGCAAAATGTCATGGAGCACACTGCTGTATCACATCACTTGGCAGTTGGAATACGATATAAGAGTAAGTTATAATTCCGCTGTCAGGGCAAAATGTCATGGAGCACACTGCTGTATCACATCACTTGGCAGTTGGAATACGATATAAGAGTAAGTTATAATTCCGCTGTCAGGGCAAAATGTCATGGAGCACACTGCTGTATGGCTTACGCACGTCTTTGTTAGCCAGGTAGGAGCTGGACATTGGGAAGTTAAACCACATTTCATTTCCGTTTTTTGTCTGTCTGTGGGGGGTTGGGTGGCTGAATAGTTAACACATGCACGTTTGACAATAAGATCTATCAATGTGTCATGTTTCCAATCTCAGCTTGTACATGACAAGAAGTAGGGTCGTTTGTCCAACCTTGTTTGATTTCTCCAGATTCTCGAGTTTACTACCACTGCTAAAGACCTCTATGGGCAAGTGAAGCCTAGTCGTTCAAATGGGATGGAAAACCGAGGTCCCATGTTCACATTGGCGTGCAAGTAAAAGATCCCTTGGCTGCGCAAAATTTCCCTCATAGCACACTGTATGGCGTATGCCCGTCTTCGATTAGCCCAGGTCAGATGCATTACAGTAGGACGTTAAACCCCATTTCATTCATTCATTCATTATAAAAACTGAACCTAGTCTGTGATATTGTTGTTTGTGTTAGTTAATACTGTACTGGAGAAGATTTTTATTTATTTTAGTTATTGTTATTTGACTTTACTACCACTGCTAAAGACCCTACACGCAAGCAAATTTTTGGAATA
Organism: Patella pellucida; assembly: GCA_917208275.1. Lineage (NCBI taxonomy): Eukaryota > Metazoa > Mollusca > Gastropoda > Patellidae > Patella > Patella pellucida. The sequence continues at coordinate 54,943,291 of OU795044.1, read as the reverse complement.
AAACTGAACCAAGGTTTTATTCCTTTAGAGGCATTTAGTAACTTGATGGAGCAATACACAAAAACACATACTTATAGAATAACAGCTACTTAATTTATTTAGTAACTGGATAGAGCAATACACTACTTATGGAATAACAGCTACTTAATTTATTTAGGCGACGTTTCGAAGAGTATTCTCTTAACATTATCAAGCTAATACAGTAAAACAAGGATTATGAGGTTGTGTCGAGTGGATACAAAACCCCACCCCTCCCTCTCTCTCCCTGTGAAATTGATGTTAGTTTTAGTTTTTACTGTTTGATTTAGTTATTGTTGGTTAACCTTGAAATATGATAAAGAAGTTGTTCTATTTTAGTTGTTGTTATTTGACTATGAACAGGTTATTTGATAAAGATGTTGTTTATTTTAGTTGTTGTTATTTGATTATGAACTGGTTATTTGATAAAGACGTTGTTCTATTTTAGTTGTTGTTGTTTGACTTATTTTACTATGAACTGGTTGTTTATTTTAGTTATTGTTATTTGACTATGAACCGATTATTTGATAAAGACGTTGTTCTATTTTAGTTATTGTTATTTGACTTATTTTACTATGAACTGGTTGTTTATTTTAGTTGTTGTTATTTGACTATGAACTGGTTATTTATTTTAGTTATTGTTATTTGACTATGAACAGGTTATTTTATAAAGACGTTCTATTTTAGTTGTTGTTATTTGACTATGAACTGGTTATTTGATAAGGTTGTTGTTTATTTTAGTTATTGTTATTTGACTATGAACAGGTTATTTTATAAAGACGTTCTATTTTAGTTATTGTTATTTGACTATGATAAAGTGGAGCTGGCCAATATGAACCGATTATTTGATAAAGAAGTTGTTCTATTTTAGTTATTGTTATTTGACTATGATAAAGTGGAGCTGGCCAATATGAACCGGTTATTTTATCAGCCACATCAAGCTGGGATGAGTAAAGTCGAAGCTGCTGAAAAAACACTCAAGTAAGAATTTTACACAGACAAATAGTAGCCGCTTTCTCCTCTCTGTTTAAGCCAACTGTCTGAAACTTTCTGAGAGGTTGGATGGTAAGCGTGCGCGCTGTATCATAAAGCCAACTGTCTGAAACTTTCTGAGGGGGATGGATGGTTAGCGTGCGCGCTGTATCATAAAGCCTTAGCCAACTGTCTGAAACTTTCTGAGGGGGATGGATGGTTAGCGTGCGCGCTGTATCATAAAGCCAACTGTCTGAAACTTTCTGAGGGGGGATGGATGGTTAGCGTGCGCGCTGTATCATAAAGCCAACTGTCTGAAACTTTCTGAGCTGGATGGATGGTTAGCGTGCGCGCTGTTTCATAAAGCCAACTGTCTGAAACTTTCTGAGGGGGATGGATGGTTAGCGTGCGCGCTGTATCATAAAGCCTGTCATTGAATCAACCGGCATGGTTTCGAAACCGTGGTTGTAGGGTCGTCTGTCCGGGTCCTATAGTTCCCCCCCCACTGCTAAAAATCCCTACGTGCAAGCGAATTATTGAAATAAAATTAAAACCATATGTCAGTCCCGAAATGACCTAGTTTGTGTCGAGTGTACTTTACACCCCCATTTCTCTCTGTCTCTTTCCCTCTCTCCAGGGCCGTCTGTCCAGCCTCGCAGGTTTTCTCCAGGTCCTCCGGTTCCCTCCCACTGCTAAAAATCCCTACGTGCATGTGTATTATTGAAATAAAATTAAAACCATATGTCAGTCCCGAAATGACCTAGTTTGTGCCGAGTGGACGTTACACCCCAGTTCTCTCTGTCTCTTTCCCTCTCTCCCCACAGGGTTGTCTTCTCTCGTCTGTTTGTTCAGACTGTCCGGTATACTTAGGTTAGCGATATTGCAAATGACAGTTGAGGTTTCCGATTAATATATTCGTACTTGAAAACTTGTTTTATTTCATTTGTGGGGATCACGGTGGCTAAGTGGATAAGGCGCTGGTTCGCTAGCCTGGAGGTTGAGTGTTCGATCCCTGCATTGGCCGAGAAAGTTCATCTCGATTTTCCGGCGTGATTTCCCCTTGTCAGTGATGCAGAAGGAGGGCCTGACGAGGACAGCTGCCTAGTCGTTCGGATGGGACGAAAAACCGAGGTCCCGTGTACAAATTGGAGTGCACGTAAAAGATCCCTTGGCAGTTGGAATTCGATATAAGAGTAGGCCGTAGCGCCGCTGCCCGGGCAAAATTTCCCTCATTGCACACTGTGGCGTATGCCCGTCTTCAATTAGCCCAGGTTAGGTGCTTAATAGTAGGACGCTAAACCCCATTTCATTATCTCCTGCCTGATCGGACGGGAGACCGAATAACCCTCTCACTTACAACGATAAAGTTCATGCCCTGAGCTGGGATTGAACCCTCGTTGCATTGGTGAGAAGCCGCCTCTCTATCGCCACGGCTATCCGACCAGCTAATATATTCATACTTGAAAACTTGTTTTATTTTATTTGTTTGTTTTTGTAGAGAAATCAATCCTGATGTAGAATTTGAAGTTTATAATTATAATATAACCACGATGGACAACTTTAATCATTTCATGGAGAGAATCAGGTCAGTTAGTTTTTCTATTTCTGTCGATCCAGTCTTGTGGGTTTTCTCAGGGTCCTCCTGTTTCATCCAACTGCTAAAGACCCCTATGCGCAAGCGAATCATTAAAATAAAATTGAACCATGGGTTTTCTCCCGAGACCTCCGGTTTTCTCCCACTGCTAAATACCCCTAGGTGCAAGCTAATTATTGAAATAAAATTAAAAACCCCCGGTTGTACGTGACAAGGGGTAGGGTTGCCTGTCCAGCCTCATGGGTTTTCTCTGGGTCCTCCTGTTTCCTCCAACTGCTAAAGACGCCTACGCACGAGCGAATTATTGAAATAAAATTAAACCATGTTAGTCTCGAAATGACCTAGGTTGTGTTGAGTGGACGTTAAACCCCATTTCTCTCTCTCTGTCATTAAATACTAGCACAATATTGTGTTAAACTAACAGTGCCTTGGTTGACTTGAGTTAGTTCTATTTAAAGTATCAGTCAAATAACACACTATTTATGGAATAAGAATTACTCTAGTTTATTTCACTGCGACGTTTTAACAAGATTATAGTGTCAGTACCCGGTAGCTCAAGTGTCTGAAATAAAATAAAACCAAGTATGAACAATCCAAACCATTAGACAGAATTTGATGTCCTAAAAAAACGGTAAAAGACTAGCAACATATCTCCCTTTTCTAACCTAATCGCATTCCAAATACAACCACATACTACCTTATTATCGAGAACTGATTGAGTTCAGATAGTTACTTATCGTTTCTTTTATGGAGTGCGAATTTACAACTTAGTTTACGTGTAACGATTCTTGCAAATAATAGGAATACTTAACAAACATCATCATCGACCACAGTAAATTATAATTTTTTATATAAAAATACACACATTTATAGTTAAAATGAAATGAAATGGGGTTTAACATCCTACTGATATGCTCCTAACCTGGGCAAATGAAGATGGGCATACGCCATACAGTGTGCTATGAGGGAAATTTTGCCCGGGCAGCGGCGCTACAGCCCTTCTCTTGCATCGAATTCAAACTGCGAAGGGATCTTTTACGATTTACAGTTGATGTATATGTGTGATAAATGGAACAGCAATGAATAAATAATTTATATTCTATTTTTTATTCGAAAAATCGTACATTCGTTATCATTTTGTTAGTATTGACCTGTTGCATGTTTTTGATAGTATGTTTGAATATTTTAAAGATTTGTGTGACAAAGGGAGGTAATTGCAACCCACTTCTTTAAATACTTCAATTGTTTTTTATTTTTAGAAATGGTGGTCTAAAAGAAGGAGAACCTGTAAATTTAGTTTTGAGTTGTGTTGATAATTTTGAAGCCAGAATGACAATAAATACAGTAAGTTTCAAATAGTTTGCTGTTACAATAAATACAGTAAGTTTTAAATAGTGTGCTGTTACAATAAATACAGTAAGTTTTAAATAGTTTGCTTTGACAATTAATACAGTAAGTTTTAAATAGTGTGCTGTTACAATAAATACAGTAAGTTTTAAATAGTGTGATGTGATAATAAATACAGTAAGTTTTAAATAGTGTGATGTGACAATAAATACAGTAAGTTTTAAATAGTGTGATGTGATAATAAATACAGTAAGTTTTAAATAGTGTGATGTGACAATAAATACAGTAAGTTTTAAATAGTGTGCTTTGACAATAAATACAGTATGTTCGAGTCTGGAGTCGTCCACAACATATGAACCCATGATCTTAAATATGAAAGATGTCTACCCTCTCTAGCCATACATAATACTAGTACATACATGTTGAATTTTCTAAATATCTTTATATATATATATATATAGGCATGTTCTCTAATCAATAGCAAACACACATTGTACATGTAGATACAGTACACTTTAAACGGAAGTATGAAATTTCGCTTAAGTCTGACCTGGGTGGAAATGAAAAATCGCGGACCTCCGTTAACTAATTCGCTCTGCCCCTGCTCTAAACTCCGCTCTAAATTTCCGCGATTTACTCAAATTTGCGGACCACCTTACCAATCTGATTAAAACACAGATCCTATTTCCTTTTTATACTGTAGTTCAAAATTTCATTTTACTTGACTTTACTACTTTTGGATCAGAAGAGTTGTTATATAACCTGCGTTCTGGATGATGTGAGAGATTAGCCAATGAAATGGTTTGTTACAGCGATTTCTTGGCATACAGTGCACATAACTAGTATCCTACTAGAAACGTCAATGCTGACTGGTTAACTAAATGTCTGATGTCACAGGATCAAAAGCCGCACGTTTGACCCCTGACGCAACCTTCCAGTGTGACCCGCGGAATCTTAATGTAGGGGTGGCCATCAAAATGAATGATAGATGTGTTTTTTAATCAGATTGACGCCCTACTGGATAAAAGACACATGGTTTAAACTCGATGTGAACTGGCTCCATGTGCTCACAACCTGTTAACCTACTGTCAAATTGGGGATCACGGTGGCTAAGGGGATAAGGCGCTGGTTCGCTAGCCTGGAGGTCGGGTGTTCGATCCCTGCATTGGCCGTGAAAGTTCATCTCGATTTTCCGACGTGATTTCCCCTTGTCAGTGATGCAAAAATAGAGGCCTGACAAGGACAGCTGCCTAGTCGTTCGGGTGGGACGAAAAAACCAAGGTCCCGTGTACACATTGGAGTGTACGTAAACGATCCCCTGGCAGTTGGAATTCGATATAAGAGTAGGCCGTAGCACCGCTGCCCGGGCAAAATATCCCTCATAGCACTCTGTATGGCGTATGCCCGTCTTCAATTAGCTCAGGTTAAGTGCATAACAGTAGGACGTTAAACCCCATTTCATTCATTCATTATTGTCAAATGACCTTAATAAATGTTTGTTTTGCAGGCGGGGTTGAATGATTATCGTACGCACGTTGTATCATTAAACCTGTCATTGAGTCAACTGGCAAGGTTTCGAATTCCCGGTTGTTCGTGGCAAGGAGTAGGCTCGCCTGTCCGACCTCGTGGGTTTTCTCTGAGTCTTCTAGTTTCATTCTACTGCTAAAGACCCCAAAGGGCAGGCGAATTATTGAAATAAAATTAAAACCGTATGTTATTCCCGAAATAACCTAGTTTGTGTCAAGTGGACGTTAAACCCCATTTCTCTCTCTGTTTGTTTGCAAATTTAGACATTTTAATTATCTGCTGAAAGAACATGGTATGAATTAGGTTTAACATCCTACTGCTTCAGCTGGGCCAATGAAAACCACAAAATATATTTAAATTATAGCCTGTTCATTAGCTCATATAGAAACAGGTACTGTAATTTAGGCATGGTGGCATGCCCTTGCCCTAGCATCTGGTACATTCTGGGCTACATAATCAAGTGGAATCCTTCGAATATAATTGTAAGTGAAAATTCGAATATTGACAAATTGTGATTGAACATTCTAATAAATACTGCAACATCTTAAGCGGGGATGCCCAGGTCGCTCGCTGCCTTGGATGTATTGAGTGCATGGGGGCGGGGGCCTGCTGGTAAAAGAACAGAATTTCATTTATAGCCCACTATGATAAACAAAGGTAACTTACACCATGACTATACACCGAATTTCATTTATAGCACTCTGTATGCCATATGTAGGATGCTAAACTCTTATTTCATGATGTTGAACAAACGTATCTTACACAATGTGCCTATAAATTGTTTATATTTTGTTGTAGGCGTGTAACGAATTGTTTATATTTTGTTATAGGCCTGTAATAGATTGTTTATATTTTGTTATAGGCCTATAAATTGTTTATATTTTGTTATAGGCGTGTAATGAATTGTTTATATTTTGTTATAGGCGTGTAACGAATTGTTTATATTTTGTTATAGGCCTGTAATAGATTGTTTATATTTTGTTATAGGCCTATAAATTGTTTATATTTTGTTATAGGCGTGTAATAGACTGTTTATATTTTGTTGTAGGCCTGTAACGAATTGTTTATATTTTGTTATAGGCCTGTAACGAATTGTTTATATTTTGTTGTAGGCCTATAAATTGTTTATATTTTGTTGCAGGCGTGTAATGAATTAGGCCAGAATTGGATAGAATCAGGAGTAAGTGAAAACGCTGTTTCTGGTCATATACAGTTTGTAATACCAGGAGAAACCTCATGTTTTGCTGTAAGTTTTATTGTCTCATTCATCCCTTTAACCGACGAGTGTTCGATCCCTGCATAGGCCGAGAAAGTTCATCTCGATTTTCCGGGGTGATTTCCCCTTGTCAGTGAGGCAGATGGAGGGCCTGACAAGGACAGCTGCCTAGTCGTTCGGATGGGACGAAAAACCGAGGTCCCGTGTACACATTGGAGTGCACGTAAAAGATCCCTTGGAAGTTGGAATTCGATATAAGAGTAGGCCGTAGCGCCGCTGCCCGGGCAAAAAATTTCCCTCATAGCACACTGTATGGCGTATGCCCGTCTTCAATTAGCCCAGGTAAGGTGCTTAAGCGTAGGACGTTAAACCCCATTTCATTCATTCATTCCTTTAACCGACAATAAAAGGTCTGACTTCTGCGTCGCTTGATTGCGATTCTGTCAATTAGTGACGCTGTCTTAAAAAGTTATAACTGTGTGTCTGTCATGTTTTATTTTGTCAGTAGTCAACTTTTGGAGAAAAGAATATTTAATGTTTTAATAGTTTTCACAATGTGCTCCTCTATTTATTGTGGCAACAAAAAGTTTGTTTAATTCAGTAGTCAATGTATTGATTTAAATTTATTTAAGTGTGCCCCCCCCCCCCCCATTAGTTGTAACTACTAAAACAGGTCTATTTACAGTCAGTAGTCAATTTAGTGATTTAAATTTATTGTAATTTGTTCCTCTATTAGTTTTAACTACTAAAAAAAGGTTTATTTCAGTGTGCTCCCCCCCCCCCATTAGTTGTAACTACTAAAAAATGGTTTATTTATTCAGTAGTCAATGTAGTGCTGTAAATTTATTATTGTAATGTAATCCTCTATTAATTGTAACTACTATAAAAAGGTTTATTTATAGTCAGTATTACCAGTATTGCATGTATTGTTTTATGTTAATTGCAGTGTACTCCCACAGATTTATTTAGTCAGTAGTCAATATAATATGTTATGTTTATTGCAGTGTACTCCTCCATTGTTTTATGTTAATTGCAGTGTGTCCACCCCCCCCCCCCCCCTAGGTTTATTTAATCAGTAGTAAATGTAATGTATGTTTCCTGCACTGTGCTCCTCTAGGTTTATAGGTTTATTTAGACCTAGTTTGTGTCGAGTGGACATTAAACCCCATTTCTCTCTCTCTCTCTATTGCAGTGTGCTCCTCCATTAATTGTAGCTAGTTTGTGTCGAGTGGACATTAAACCCCATTTCTCTCTCTCTCTTTATTGCAGTGTGCTCCTCCATTAATTGTAGCTAGTTTGTGTCGAGTGGACATTAAACCCCATTTCTCTCTCTCTCTCTTTATTGCAGTGTGCTCCTCCATTAATTGTAGCAACTAAAACAGATGAGAAGACGTTAAAGAGAGATGGTGTCTGTGCGGCTAGTTTACCCACCACCATGGCCGTTGTTGCTGGATTCCTTGTACAAAATACTCTCAAGTAAGTGTCCATAAATATTCTCTCAATAAAATAAAAACCAAGTACGAACAATCCAAATCATAATTCAGAATTCGAAGTCCTAAAAACGTTATAGGCAAAATAGTGTATTCAAGCAAAATAGTGTTATCAGCAATATAATAGTAGTAAAACGGGTTGAATGAATGAATGAAATGGGGTTTAACGTCCTACGCTTAAGCACCGTACCTGGGCCAATTGAAGACGGGCATACGCCATACAGTGTGCTATGAGGGAAATTTTTGCCCGGGCAGCGGCGCTACGGCCTACTCTTATATCGAATTCCAACTGCCAAGGGATCTTTTACGTGCACTCCAATTTGTACACGGGACCTCGGTTTTTCGTCCCATCCGAACGACTAGGCAGCTGTCCTTGTCAGGCCCTCCTTCTGCATCACTGACAAGGGGAAATCACGCCGGAAAATCGAGATGAACTTTCTCGGCCAATGCAGGGATCGAACACTCAACCTCCAGGCTAGCGAACCAGCGCCTTATCCACTTAGCCACCGTGATCCCCCTAAAATGGGTTGGATGGGCCTGTGGTTTAACATCGAGTCCTGTAGCGTTGCTTCAATTCCCTGTTGCTTCAACGTGAGAAGGAGAAGGGTTATATGTCCATTTCCTCCAACATCTAAAGATCCCTGCGTGCAAGCAAAAAATTGAAATAAAATTTACAATTTTGGTCCCGAAATGACCTAGATTGAGTGGACTGGAAGTTAAACCCCATCTGTCTCTCTCTCTTTTTATTCTACTGTACTATAAACTAAGAAAAACCCTCAATATACTAAAATACTCATATTATATAAAATACTTTCAATATACAAAAATACTCTAAATATACAAAAATACTCTCAATATACTAAAATACTCATATTATATAAAATACTCTCAATATACTAAAATACTCATATTATATAAAATACTCTCAATATACAAAAATACTTTCAATATACAAAAATACTTTCAATATACAAAAATACTCTCATACAAAAATACTTTCAATATACAAAAATACTCTCAATATACAAAAATACTCTCAATATAGTAAATTGTAACATGCTTAAGGGTCATTCGTGCGTTTTGATTGGGCAATTAGGCACCATCTATTAGACAATAACACCCCTCTAAATTAGAAAAATCACTGTGTATTAATATTATGCGTACTACTTTAATGGAGATAACCACAATGGCGATAATCAATTTTGATCTCGGTAAATTAGATGAAATATTCGGAGATATGTCCGAAGATGAACTTGAAACACCAACCCCCTTGTCAGGTAACAGCTACAAACAATAAAATATACCAAAAACTATAACAAAAATATAAATCTTATTTCAAAAAGTACTTTTTAAAAAATGAAGTGAGAATTCCAGTTTTCCTATACTCATACTGCTACTATAGCAACCAAGCAATAAGCGAGCCAAATCTAATGAGAGGAGTCTGTTATCCTGTTACGTCACGACGTTTTCATTACGTCAAAATGGTTTTTACGTCACTAAAACCGATTTGCAGTGAGACGAATTTTGAAGTTTACACAATAAAATGAGTTCGTTTAAAATTTTAAAAAATAGCATGTTACAATGTCGATAAAGACCTCCTGTTTCGCATTTAGAGGGGTGTTATTGTCCAATAGACATGTCCTGAGATTTTACATTAGAACCCGCGACACTAACACGTCTTGGGTCCTAATGATCTCAGGACATGTCTATTGGACAATAACACCCCTCTAAATGCGAAACAGGAGGTGTTTATCTCCTAAATACTTTCAATATACAAAAATACCCTCAATATACAAAAATACTCTCAATATACAAAAATACTCTCAATATAAAAAAATACTCTCAATATAAAAAAATACACTTAATATACCAATATTTCAAAAATAACATTGAGCAATGAGTATGACTAATGCGGTATAATGTCCAAAGTTTTTTTTTTATAAACAATATTTATTCGTAAACTGAGTGGATTTGGGGAACAGGCAAGGCCTATATAAACCCCTCTCTCGCACCCTCTATCTCTCTCTCTCTCTCTGTCGTAGTAAGGGAAGATCGTTTTAATACTCCCTCTCTCTCTCTTTCTCTCTCTCTCACTCTGTCGTAGTAAGGGGATTGGGAAACAGGCAAGGCCTATATAAACCCTTCTCCTGATGTCTAAAGTTTGTTAGGTTCATGTTCATAAGGGAAGTATCAAATACACTGGTCTGACTCGCTTGAAACTGATTTTTGTTCAGTAGATATAAAAATACCAAGGTGAGAAACAGACTGGATTAAAATCATTACTCTAGATTCCATCAACCAGTGGGCGTGCAATACCCACTAATTTTCACTAGGTAGACAATCGAGTCTACCATGACGTTTAAAAATTATCCATGTGACACTCTTTTAAGTGAAGTTTGCGTTTAGTGTGGTCCTCCAGCTCCTACTACTAGGGGCTCAGTACTTGCAGAATTCTGTGTTTGGTGACCTTGCACAGATGTAGTTTATCTCTATTTTTTTATCATCTTGATATGGTAAATTTGATGATTAAATCCAGCACCAAGGCATGATTATCATTTAGTTATTGTAAACTTGCTTCTTTCTGTCTTAAGGAGGGGTTGGAATGGCCTAATGGTCTAGAGAGCCAGGCTTCGACCTCTAGCTGGCCGGCCACCTCTGGAATGCGACTGTGGTTTCGAGCCCTGGTGTGAGCATACGTGGCATGAAGATAGGGGGGGGGGGCGCCTTCTCAACCTCGTGGGTTTCCTCCAGGCACTCAGATTTCCTCCCACTGCTAAAGACCCCTGCGCGCAAGCTAATTATTGAAAGAAAATTAAAACCATATGTTAGTCCCGAAATGACCTAGTTGTGTTGAGTGAACGTTAAACCCCATTTCTCTATCTCTCACAGGTTACAGGTTTTTATTTAATCATATTTTCTCAACATTTTCTTTTCGGATAAGCTGCAGTTGACAAAAAGCTTCTATGTGGGCGTATTCCATGCTTAGATTGTGCTGTTATTTTCATATATTTATGAGGTTTTGTTTTATATGTATAATTTTATTAGAGGATATGTTCAGATATTAATTAGGTTTTGTTTATATATATATATATAATTTTATTAGAGGTTATTTTTGTATATTTCAGATATTTATTAGGTTTTGGAGATGTAACTTATTATTTAGGGTATAACGCATTACAAGATTATTTTCCAAGTATGACATTACGACCTAATCCACAATGTGATGATAATTATTGTAAAAAACAACAACAAGCGTTTCAGGTAAACTCAGTTTATTAGATCTTATTTTAGACCTTGTCTGGGTGTCTCAAGTTTTGAGAGTTTTAGACATGACGTTGTCTGGGTGTCTCAAGCTGTAGAGGTTTTAGATATGTGACATGTTGTCTTACGCCATGCATATTTTAGACATTGTTTTGGCCTTATTTCCCCCTCGTTTCCCCCCATGCTATGTATGTTTTAGACATTGTTTTGACCTTCTCACCTCCCCCCCCCCCCGTCCACGTTTCCCCCCGTGCCATGTATGTTTTAGACGTCGACATGTCTAGTTGCCTATTTTGGCCTTCTTCCCCCCTCGTTTTCCCCGTGCCATGTATGTTTTAGACGTCGACATGTCTAGTTACCTAGCCCTAAAAATTTATGGTGTGAGGAGTTTATTTGTGGTGTGAGCGCTTGTCACAAAGTGTTCAAATTGATGCAGTCACGCGTTCAATGCCACCATTCTATACTGCACGGGCCCGATGTCATGGATTCTATTCGACGTATGATCACAATATCATGGGTTTCGATTCCACCAGTCTACCGTGTAAACTGTAACACTACATATAACCGACGATCTGCATAATGATACCTTTATTAGGAATATAGCGGGGTGGGGTGGGGTGGTGGTGGGGGGTCTATTCCAAGCCCGACTTACCGTCCCTAAACTCCTCGTTATATAACGTCCGAATAACAGGGAAAATAGATCAGAGTCCTGATTGTTTATTTATCACGTTACAATGGTATGATAAACTGACCACTGCGTATTACCCCTGAAGTCACACAGAGGTTGTGTAGCTCTATTTGCTGTGTCTCGTATTGTCTTGACAAAATATACCATCATGAGTAATATTAACCATATATACCATCATGAGTAATATTGTCAGTTTTATCTGTTATAGATTAAAGAAGCAACTAAACCAAAAGTAGAGAAAACTGAAGTGAAAGTAGAAGAAATAGTTCATGATGATAATGTCTGGGGTAAGATAAAGTCAAATCAACTTGTATCAAGATATTTACTAGACTAAAGGCCACTATCGATAACACTATAAAACTGATTTCGTTGAGATATGAATAGATAACTTTAACAAATGTATAAATGAACATATATGACACAGACAGCTCAAAGTCGTCATGTTATATATAGAATGTTTATTAGTCAGAAAACATTGTTAATTATCAGGGAAAGTAAATGTCATATTAGTAAAAGGCCTCTTTATAAGTCAACATTATCAGTTTAAAGTCCTGGGTTCATTAGTAAAACACATAGATTAAAAAGTCAACAGTATATGTTTATCAGTTTAATTGTGTATATATTATCAGTTTAATTGTGTATATATTATATGTTTAATAGTTTAATTGTGTATATATTATCAGTTTAACAGTTTAATTGTGTATATATTATCATATGTTTAACAGTTTAATTGTGTATATATTATCAGTTTAACAGTTTAATTGTGTATATATCATCAGTTTAACAGTTTAATTGTGTATATATTATCAGTTTAACAGGTTAATTGTGTATATATTATATGTTTAACAGTTTAATTGTATATATTATCAGTTTAACAGTTTAATTGTGTATATATTATATGTTTAACAGTTTAATTGTGTATATATTATCAGTTTAACAGTTTAATTGTGTATATATTATATGTTTAACAGTTTAATTGTGTATATATTATCAGTTTAACAGTTTAATTGTGTATATATTATCTGTTTAACAGTTTAATTGTGTATATATTATCAGTTTAACAGTTTAATTGTGTATATATTATATGTTTAACAGTTTAATTGTGTATATATTATCAGTTTAACAGTTTAATTGTGTATATATTATATGTTTAACAGTTTAATTGTGTATATATTATCTGTTTAACAGTTTAATTGTGTATATATTATCTGTTTTAACAGTTTAATTGTATATATATTATCAGTTTAACAGTTTAATTGTATATATATTATCTGTTTAACAGTTTAATTGTATATATATTATCTGTTTAACAGTTTAATTGTTTATATATTATATGTTTAACAGTTTAATTGTGTATATATTATCAGTTTAACAGTTTAATTGTGTATATATTATCATATGTTTAACAGTTTAATTGTGTATATATTATCAGTTTAACAGTTTAATTGTATATATATTATCAGTTTAACAGTTTAATTGTGTATATATTATCTGTTTAACAGTTTAATTGTTTATATATTATATGTTTAACAGTTTAATTGTGTATATATTATCTGTTTATCAGTTTAATTGTGTATATATTATCAGTTTAACAGTTTAATTGTGTTTATATTATCAGTTTAACAGTTTAATTGTATATATATTATCTGTTTAACAGTTTAATTGTGTTTATATGATATGTTTAACAGGCCTCTTTATAAGTTAACAGTATCAGTTTAAAGTCCTGGGTTAACAGTTTAATTGTGTATATATTATCAGTTTAACAGTTTAATTGTGTATATATTATCAGTTTAACAGTTTAATTGTGTATATATTATCAGTTTAACAGTTTAATTGTGTATATATTATCAGTTTAACAGTTTAATTGTGTGTATATTATATGTTTAACAGTTTAATTGTGTATATATTATCTGTTTAACAGTTTAATTGTGTATATATTATACGTTTAATAGGTTAATTGTATATATATTATATGTTTAACAGTATAATTGTGTATATATTAACAGTTTAACAGGTTAATTGTGTATATATTATATGTTTAACAGGTTAATTGTGTATATATTATCAGTTTAACAGTTTAATTGTGTATATATTATCTGTTTTAACAGTTTAATTGTGTATATATTATCAGTTTAACAGTTTAATTGTGTATATATTATCTGTTTAACAGGTTAATTGTGTGTATATTATCTGTTTATCAGTTTAATTGTGTATATATTATCTGTTTAACAGTTTAATTGTGTATATATTATCAGTTTAACAGGTTAATTGTGTATATATTATCAGTTTAACAGGTTAATTGTGTATATATTATACGTTTAATAGGTTAATTGTATATATATTATATGTTTAACAGTATAATTGTGTATATATTAACAGTTTAACAGGTTAATTGTGTATATATTATATGTTTAACAGGTTAATTGTGTATATATTATCAGTTTAACAGTTTAATTGTGTATATATTATCTGTTTAACAGTTTAATTGTGTATATATTATCTGTTTATCAGTTTAATTGTGTATATATTATCTGTTTAACAGTTTAATTGTGTATATATTATCAGTTTAACAGGTTAATTGTGTATATATTATCAGTTTAACAGGTTAATTGTGTATATATTATCAGTTTAACAGTTTAATTGTGTATATATTATCAGTTTAACAGGTTAATTGTGTATATATTATCAGTTTAACAGTTTAATTGTGTATATATTATCAGTTTAACAGGTTAATTGTGTATATATTATCAGTTTAACAGTTTAATTGTGTATATATTATCAGTTTAACAGGTTAATTGTGTATATATTATCAGTTTAATTGTGTATATATTATCAGTTTAATTGTGTATATATTATCAGTTTAATTGTGTATATATTATCTGTTTATCAGTTTAATTGTGTTTATATTATCTGTTTAACAGTTTAATTGTGTTTATATTATCTGTTTATCAGTTTAATTGTGTATATATTATCTGTTTAACAGTTTAATTGTGTATATATTATATGTTTAACAGTTTAATTGTGTATATATTATATGTTTAACAGTTTAATTGTGTATATATTATCAGTTTAACAGTTTAATTGTGTATATATTATATGTTTAACAGTTTAATTGTGTATATATTATCAGTTTAACAGTTTAATTGTGTATATATTATCAGTTTAACAGTTTAATTGTGTATATATTATCAGTTTAACAGTTTAATTGTGTATATATTATCAGTTTAACAGTTTAATTGTGTATATATTATCAGTTTAACAGTTTAATTGTGTATTTTTTTTACGTTTAACAGTTTAATTGTGTATATATTATCAGTTTAACAGTTTAATTGTGTTTATATTATCAGTTTAACAGTTTAATTGTGTATATATTATCAGTTTAACAGTTTAATTGTGTATATATTATATGTTTAACGGTTTAATTGTGTATATATTATATGTTTAACAGTTTAATTGTGTATATATTATCAGTTTAACAGTTTAATTGTGTATATATCATCAGTTTAACAGTTTAATTGTGTATATATTAACAGTTTAACAGTTTAATTGTGTATATATTACCAGTTTAATTGTGTATATATTATCTGTTTAACAGTTTAATTGTGTTTATTCTGTAATAGTTTGGACAATTGTGTATTTATGTTATAATGACCGTTATACTAAACAACTCAGCTAGGTCAGCGAGAGTTAGTGAGAGAGGGAGAGAGAGAGAGAGAGAGAGGGAGGAAGAGAGAAATGGCAAAAGAAAACTACATATTTTTCGCTAGCCCTTTCACAACTTACGTTGCTCGTCAGGATTTTAATATTACAACTAATTAATAAAAAATATATACAGTTAAAGAAATTTAATCTGTGGTCAAATAAAAATGATCTGATTTTTTTATTCTAGAAATACAGCTTGTTTCTGAAACAACAGAAGATGAATTAAAAGAAGCTGATGGTCAGGTTCCAAATTTGGTTGAAGGATTGAAGGTAGCTTATACAACACCTGCACCGACACAGGTAATAATATTATATTATAGACGGGTGTTAAATACATGTGTTATAGGCACGTGTTGTTATAGACATGTGTTATAGACAGGTGTTATAGACATGTGTTATAGACATGTGTTATAGACGTGTGTTATAGACATGTGTTATAGACATGTGTTATAGACATGTGTTATAGACGTGTGTTATAGACATGTGTTATAGACATGTGTTATAGACATGTGTTATAGACATGTGTTATAGACATGTGTTATAGACATGTGTTATAGACATGTGTTATAGGCACGTGTTATAGGCACGTGTTATTATAGGCACGTGTTGTTATAGGCACGTGTTGTTATATACATGTGTTATAGACGGGTGTTATAGACATGTGTTATAGACAGGTGTTATAGACATGTGTTATAGACATGTGTTATTATATACATGTGTTATAGACAGGTGTTATAGACAGGTGTTATAGACATGTGTTATAGACAGGTGTTATAGACACTTGTTTTTGACTTCTCGGTGTTTGTGTAGACAGATTTGAAGATTGGTCGTTTCTACAAGTAGACTTACCAGATTTATACTAAAATTACATATAGCCAAAGATGAGAGAGAGAGAGAGAGAGAAATCCCAACCCCCATAGCCAAAGATATCAAATAACTGATTAAATTTGTTTTTAATTATAAAATCACAAAAAGCTGATTTTAAGTTGTTTTTTTTTAAATTATATTTTTAGGCCTCTAACGAGAAGACAGTAGACAGCACAGAAAAATCTTTAGATGAATTAATGAAAGAAATGCAAGGATTATAACCCATGGATATAATGAAAGAAATGCAGGGATTATAACCCATGGATATTGTTTTAACTCATTATGCTAGTTTTTTAATTGAGGAATTTAACTTTGAAAATGGTGATTGTTGTTGTTACTGAATCCTAGGTTAATGTGACCCAATATGGACATATATTCATCGACAATGTTAAAGTTAATAATGTTGTTATCAATTCATAACAAGAACCCAATCTTTGCATGCAGTAACAACGTGTTATGCCGTATCTTTCATTATCTAAAACTGTTCAAGTCGACCTTATTCGTTTATTAACATATATCATTTTCTTGCAAGGAAATTATGGAGAATTTGTTATTACTGTATTATAATTTAATTTCATATATTCTTAAACACAAGTTAAATAGGTAATTATTATTACTGTGTAAAATCTATAATTCATTTTTAAGAGAAATATTTATCAGTTTAAGAAAGAATGAGAGAGAAAGCGAGAAATGGGGTTTAATGTCCACTCAAATTTAAGAAAGAGTTCATACTGTGTAAAGTCTATATATTCATAAACACTGATTTAATATGGAATTATTATTACCCTGTAAAATCTATAATTTTTTTTCACAATATGTGTCCATCAGTTTAAAGAAAGAGTTCATATTACTGTGTAAATTCAATATTATTCTAGTCACTACCAATTCAGGGGCATAAAAATAAAAACAAAATAGGCTACCCCTTAACAAATAATTTTCATTTGGTGTGTACTATCGATGGACATGTCTTGGTGATAGAAACCTGTAGATATTTGATGGTTGTCATCCAGACTCACGGAATATCAGGAATAATATTCTTCATGTTTTCAGTGTGCTTGTCAATTATAACTGGTGTTTTATTCTCTATCTTGTTTTCTTGTTTTCAGACTGTACCTATATTTTATTTTACACGACCACATTTCTTGTTGGACTATTATAGTTGAACATCCATGTCAGTTGGCATACAACGATATCTTTTACAGGTTAAAACTTGTTTTTAACAAAAACATATATAGTAACCATCCTATCTTGTACAGGTTAAAACTTGTTTTTTTTTAACAAAAACATGTATAGTAACTATGCTAAACGTGTTACATAAATGTATTGATATAAATCATTTGTTAATATTTCATTTAACAAGAAATGAATAATGCAGGTTTTGGGGGGAGTTGGTTTTCTTCATTTTAAATATTTATATATATTTATGTGTACTGTAAGATGTTCATGTTTATAATATTGTTTAGTGAATCAGCTGAAAATATTAATGTAATACAATGTCGACAAAAAGGACAAAATATCTAAAACAAACCTTGAAATCATATTATAGCCGTTGATTTTTTGAATCTCTAATAGGAAAATTGTTGACTCATGTGAATAGTATAAATAATAAAAGCTAGTTTTCGAACCATATTAAAGGAGAATGCTCAAGTAAAAGTTTAATTTTATCATTTACTTAGTTGATTATGTAACACATTTCAGATTTTTTTTTTTTTTTTTTAAGTTTTAATAACAAATAACGTTAAAAAACACTCTCGGATTTCCGCAATTACGGAAACACCCGACAATTAATGAGCTGAAGCTATATCACGTGACATGACGTAATAGTTGATCTACGTTTAGCAGTCGATGTATAATATCAATAGGGTATCAGCAGAAAGTAACAGCTTGTCAGACATTGATTTCGCCCAAAGTGTTCTTCCCTATCAGGACCGGCGAATTAGAAATACGAGGAACAACGGTGACGGTGATGGTTCGGAACATTCTAGTTACAATAATGATAAATAAATAGGCACTAGAAATTACAAACAGCGTAGACACGCCTTCGCCTTCACTTGTCTTATCCTTCCTATCACTAGCCTATCTATCACTCAGTCCTTCGATTCGCAATGACTTTCGGCTTTATTGCGGCCCTGTTGGTGTTAACGCTTCATCGGAAAAAAATATATCAGATAAAAACTAATAATTATGGTATTATATGCCCTATACTAGATACGAGAACGTCGCTAAAAATGGGTCACATCGTCATCATTAGACAGTGATAGGACCATGGTCCAGTAGGGCCTTCGCTCACGCTAAACAAAAAGTAGTATCACGCTCATAATTTACAAAGTTACATCGGACAAACTTCTAACATGATTTAGTACTATTTATGATCGACTGCAAAATCATCGAAATAGGCCTACGGAAGACGCTTCAAAAGGGGGATAGTAATTAACAATAGTATTCAGACTACCACTCTAGCGGTGTTTACATTTCGTTGCTATGGTTACATAAGAGGTTTCTAAAGATAGATTTTGAAAGCTTGCCGGTTTCGCCGTAGAATGCACAGAGTTTTAACAGAAAGATAAAACAACGGTTATATCTTCATCGACATAATAAAGTTATTAAAATTGCACTGGTCCCGTTCATAGGACTCTAAATTTTCCGAACAAGAATTTGACTTGAGAGAGAAGCGTGTTTTGTTGACATCGCCTCGTTGATCGCTGTGTCCCGACTCAGACCTTTTCTGCGCGTTGTCTCGCTTGGAAATTTTTAAATAAATGACAGACAGACGCTACCCGATTTATTGTCGGTGCTATTAGTATATCCCCAAGCAAGGCAGTTGTCTATGTTTATGCACCCAGTTAGTCAAATTGACGGCATGCCGTGCTCAGTTTCAATAGCCTTCTATAGGGAAATTCACAAAGTCGATCAACTATTACGTCATTCACGGAAAAAATCAAAACGAGGCTTCAGATATGCATAAAGGTCAATTGGGTGTTTTTTTGGTATATTTTTCCTTTGTAAAAATATTTAGAGTGACTTTTAAAATTTCGCAGGGTCAAAAATATTCTAATATAAACGTTATTTTTCATATTAAAAGAACTTTTGGCGTTAGTATTCTCCTTTAAAGCCACCAAAACAACGTATAAGATTTGAAAGTCTGGCAGTGCACGATATAACAGGTAATTAAAAGAATACAATGAGTTTCAAGATGTAACTATTTTTATCTTGTATTTATATATAGGACGTGTCAGCTTTATATGTATCTTGCTGGATGTAAATATCTTGTCTTTATATATAGGACTTTATATATGTATATATAATAAATCTACTGTTGATCAGTCCATACTTAAATTTCAATTCTTTTCTTTATAAAAGGTCAGACATCCCGTGTATACGTTGACGTACATGAAACCTTGTTACATGAATTTGATGTACGAGTATACCGTAGCCCCTCATGTCCGTTTTCATTAACCCATTTGGAACAAACAGTAAACTCATTTTGTATCAAACTGTTCTAATTATTTCCTTTAAACACCCAGAAAGTTGATCGGGTGATGCTCAAAGTGAATAAGAGGCAAATTCTATCTGTGTCTGTATGGATATTAATTAGATTTTGTGTAAATTAGTACTATTAGTAATTAACAATGTCGAATCAAGACAAAGTCGAGGCAACATCTGTTACTCAGTATAGTATCTTTCAATTTTACACCATGCCATTTGGTGTCTCAAAAGCTCCCGAACATTCGAAAATGTAACGGAGCTGACAATATGAGATTTATAATGGAAAAATAGCTTTTCTTACATTGACGATGGAGATCCTTTTATGTCCACATGAAAATTGTTTAAAAGAGACATTGTTTTTTTATTAGGGTTAAGTAACGGACCAAAGCGTTAAAAATGATGCCTCGAAAACAAGAAGGTCTGAAATGTGGGATGTCAATCATTTCTATCCCCATCACCATCAGGGGTGGATTGGGGTCGGACTCACGTGTCGGAACGGCTCCTTTTACTGAAAAATGAACCCCAAATATGCGATTTGATGGCATATCTGATTATAATCTCTGTCAAATAAAATAAAAACCAAGTACGAACAATCCAAACCATAAGACAGAATTCGAAGTCTTAAAAACGTTATAAGTCGCGTTTACACTTGGCCCCGATAAGCGCGCCGTACCTGGTACCGTACCAGGCCGCGATAGGTTTCAAGAATTGACCCGTTTACATTACCGGTCTTGGAACTGTGCCAAGCGAGCCAACAGTGGAACTCTTCGCAGAAAAGTAAATTTCAGTCCCTAAGCACGTTACCCGGATGAAAACAATTATGGCGGTTGATTTTGGTACGTTTGGCCCTTTCTTTTTTGTTTACTTTCTGTTATTGAGACTACAAAAGAAATCAAGAAGGAATGGTCTATTTCTAACAAACTTGATGCCTACTTTGAATGAGTTAGCAGTCTCTTCGAGTTCTTCAATGATGTCACGCTACCAGAGGAGACGAAAACGAATTATCATGTCGTTTATAAACAATTTTGACAGAAGTGATGACATTTCGCGGGAGAAAAAGGTCAAGGTCCATTTGGCGCATGCGCAGTAATCCGTACTGAGACCAGTTACCGTTTACACTACGGAAATTTAAAGAGAGCCGTTCCTGGTACGGTACTCAGACCACATCACTTCAGTGGGCCAGATTGGAACCGTACCAGGCACGGCGCGCTTACGTTTGTACCGTTTACACTACAAAGAAAAGAAGAGAGCCGTACCTGGTACCGTTCCTGGCACGCTTAAAATTTGTAATGTAAACGGGGTTATAGACAAAATAGTGTATTCAAGCAAAATAGTGTACAAAAATACACGACAAGCAGTGGTAACAGGTGTCCGGAAGAGTAAGCTTACCCTGCCTGGCGCAACACCCGCAATAGCTGCATCTAAACTATTAAGCGAAATGTCGGTAAACTAGCGTGATTGGCCAATGAACTATCGGCATGCAAAATGCACGCGATGAAGTGTTTTGACGATGTAGTAGACATTATCAGGGATATAGTTATAGTATACGTGTCAATTAAATATAGCTAGAATAATAGACGAGAGAGACACGTTATATTTACCAATCAAATCAATATGACGGCCATAAAACTTTTTAAAGGTTTTAATAAGTTTTGTGCGTAAGTATCTCATAAATATATATATCTCATAAATCAATTAATTAAGGTCAAATCCCAAACCTGAAAGTACCGTACTTTACAACCATCAACCTGGCGTATTCCCAATTAGTAAAGGTAAGATCACAACACCAATGCTGATTTATATTGCAAAACAAATCGTGTTTTCAATGTCAATGATTTTGGATGATATTGAGTTACGGACTTTGCTACTTTAATATATATCAGAAATGTCACCTTAGGAGATGCATTTACTTGATTTGATACAACATGTGTTGTAAATTGTTTGCTCTGTCTGTGGGCTGGCCGTGTATAATTTGTTTGTTTTTAGTGCGGTCTGCCTGTGTTACTATTAGCATCAGTTGATATGAGAGGGGTTGACCTGAATATAACAATCTATGTCAGTCTCAAGTCCATCGAATGATTTCACTGACTAAAGGTTGGAGTTTATTAGATAAAATAAATCATATCATTCAGTTTCTTGTCAAAGGCATGTCATCGCTAGGCTGAGTTAGGCGTATATTACTTGATCTGTTATGAATTGATGAACTTTATTCGGAACTACCACAGGAACATAAAATAACTTGGATTTGTGATGAATGTATGAACGTTATTCTTATATATATACCAATAGAATAGAAAAACAACTAGGAATCGTCACAGAGGATGGCTTCTAAATATACCTGTTCTATTTGTATAGATAATTTTACTAAACCTAAATTATTACCATGTCATCACACCTTCTGCGAAGAATGTATAGATGACTACATCAACGCTAAGGCTTATTTAAAAAAGTTTTTCAACTGTCCTATTTGTCGACGAAAAATCAAAGTACCCAAAAGGGGTGCCAGTCAGTTTGTCACCAACTTTTATCTAGAAGAAGACGATGATAATGATAAACTGTATTGTACAAAACACAAGAAGAAAGAAATAGAAGTATATTGTCGAGATTGTCGTAAACCATGTTGTTCTGTGTGTGTTATGGTGGACCATGAACATCACACGAAAGCTGATTTGGATGACGCAGATAGGGAAGTTAGGGACATATTCTTGAAAGACAGAATCCGAAAAGAAGATAAAACAGCTACAAAAACATTCTGACTTTCTCAAGACCCAAATATCTGACTTGAACAATTCGTGTAGGACAGCCTGTGGTAAAATTGATAAACAAATAGACAACATTTGTGCAAAAGCCATAAAGATTGGAGGAACAATTAAAGATGACATCAATAAAATTGGTGAATATGAAAAATGTGATCTAACCAAACTAGTAGACAATGATGACAAGAATGGTGTGAATATGCTGATGGTAAATTACAACATAGATCTATAATTACAGCTGTAGATAAGCATGAATTGAAAGATGTCCAAACCAGAACCGATTGCGACATATCAACAACTTTGCTGAAACCTGTAGTCAGACATCCATGTTATTCTATGGTTGAGGTTGATGTAGACCGTTTAAAACGACTATTAGGTGAAGTACCAACATTCGAACGAACACCTAGACAACAACTACTGGGTGAAGTACCAACACCAATAACATTTACCAGTAGTTTTAGTTTGGACCAGATGACGCCAGATGAGTTGTACTTTAGTGATGTTGTAATCATACATGGATTAACATGGTTTGTGAGTGTTATACGTAGTACACGTGCATCACAATTATTTGTGAGACTTGAAGTGATTAAAGAAGAAGATAAAACTTTTAAAACTGTTAACGGTTTTCTAGAAGAAGATGAAGGTGTTGAAACGGCTGAAGCTAGTTATACAGTAAAACTGTTAAATATCAATGATGAGAGTAAATCACGAGTTAAACAATGTACAGATGGTGTGTTTACAACTAGTAATTATAAAGTCTCGTCCATAGATAATTTTGTTCATGACGTAGCAATAGACTGGGATAAATTACAGGAAGTAAAGAACGGCTTTATCGACAAAAACAAGACATTTACTGTACGGACTACCGTAAAAATAACTGATATATATGACACACTTTGTTTGAACACTATTGGGCAAGTATTTTTTGACGCTGGACCCTTAACCTTTTGAACCCTGAGTATACATGGGGATGTTGCACGTCCCTCCCTGGATTTACAGGACGTCATATTGAGCGTATGTGGCATGGAATAGGGGCGCCTTCTCAACCTAAGCGCAAGCGAATTATTGAAATAAAAATTAAACCATATGTTAGTCCCGAAATGACCTTGTTATGTTGAGTGGACGTCAAACCCCATTTCTTTTTCTCTCTCTCTCTCTTAAAAATAAAAGCCTGAGTACGTATGCAATTTAAACACCAATATGTAGTGGATAGGGTATTTAGCTCGTCTCAAAATTGCAGATAAAAATATTGAGTGGCTTGGACGTGAACGTCAAAACTGCTTATCCGGACACGTAACTCGCCTAAGTTTCCGGGTCAATGTTTGATTTGGGTGACCCGAAATTCGATTCGATTCCCGTTTCTTTTTGTTTTATTCTTTGATCATGTTAATTATTTGTAAGTGTTGATTATATAACTTCACTCATCCTGTTATAGCTTTGTGATATTAATGATCATTCTGTTAAATGGTTTCAAATATGTTAACTATTTATTGTACCACATTTGTGTTAATTATCCATTATATGCTTGATAACGATACCTGTATGTGTATCGAAACGTAGCTTGTTAAAAATTCAGAAGTAGTATATCCATATAATTGTGTTTATTTTTAGTGAAATTTATTTCTATATGACTTATAAGGATTATGATATCATAGGTTTTATTTTCGTATTAATTAAGATAAATTTTAATTTTTACGAAATCTAACCACTAATAACTTTCATATGTAGAGTTGTACATGTATATACGTAATCTAGTATTAAAATATATTTCTAATAAAAACAAGAGTTATGTATTCTTTTACAGCAATTTAAATGAATGAATAAAGACTGTGTGTATTAAATGACGTCTCTGGTCTGCTAATGTCGTATATATTCATTTGTAAAAGTTATTTGATGCGTTGTCAACGGCAGGAGTTAGAGATAACGTATCGTTATAACGACAGGAGTTAGAGATAACGTATCGTTATAACGACAGGAGTTAGAGATAACGTATCGTTATAACGGCAGGAGTTGGAGATAACGTATCGTTATAACGGCAGGAGTTAGAGATAACGTATCGTTATAACGGCAGGAGTTGGAGATAACGTATCGTTATAACGGCAGGAGTTGGAGATAACGTATCGTTATAACGGCAGGAGTTAGAGATAACGTATCGTTATAACGGCAGGAGTTAGAGATAACGTATCGTTATAATGATGGTTTTGTTTAGTTAGAGATAACGTATCGTTATAACGGCAGGAGTTGGAGATAACGTATCGTTATAACGGCAGGAGTTGGAGATAACGTATCGTTATAACGGCAGGAGTTGGAGATAACGTATCGTTATAACGGCAGGCGTTAGAGATAACGTATCGTTATAATGATGGTTTTGTTTAGTTAGAGATAACGTATCGTTATAATGAGGGTTTTGTTTAGTTTTGATGTGTATAGATATTGAGGAGGCCTACCTAATTATGGAGATTAAACAGCATGTTATCATATACACATGTATATCATTGAATATTTGTGTGAATATATCAATACACCGACTCTACTCAACTTACCCCATATGGTGTGTCATTTCACCAGAAAATGTTTGGCACCCCACTATGTTATAAAGGCATAGTAATTTGGGACCCCACCATTTTATCAAGGCATAGTGTTTTTGGACCCCACCATTTCATCAATGCATAAGAATTTGTGACCCCACCATTATATTAAAGCATAGTAATTTGGGACCCCACCATTTTATTAAGGCATAGTAATTTGGGTCAGCACAATTTTATTAGGGCATAGTAATTTGGGACCCCACCATTTTATCAAGCCATAGTAATTTGGGACCCCACCATTTTATCAATGCATAGTAATTTGGCTGGATAGTGCTTGTTAATGATGAACGCCTTCTTTAACTATGCAGTGAAACTAATTGTAACAGCAAATTATGGGTACGTTGGACATCAACACGTCAACGCCTTCTACAAAATCAATGGTCTCGTTTAGGAGACCGATTCGAATCCCTCAAGATTACAACGGTTCAACTTCATTTATGGATAACAAATCTCATTTTGGGATATGTGCAGATTTGAATGGATCGGATAGTGAGGAGATGGCCCTCCATTTAGCAAGTAGTCTAAAAGGTAGTGCTCAAAAAGTTTTAACGTCTGTGAATTTGAGTGAAAGGCGGAATTATCAAAAATTAATTACGGCTCTAGAAGGCCGGTTTCTACCCCAAAATCAAACCCAACTCTATCGTGCAGAATTAAAGGCTAGAAAGCGTCGGCCAAGAGAAAGTTTGCCTGAATTAGGGGAAAGCATTAAACGACAAGTGGCAATGTCTAATCCTACAGCACTCGCACTCGCAGAAGATCGTGACATGGTGTGGCAAATCCAGCGTTCGAAACCTAGCAATTGGGAAGACGCAGTTAGACTAGCAGTGGAACTTGAAGCTCAGGCGGATCTAGTCATATTTAATTTCGTAGTGTTCGTGGCCCCAGTGCCGATACGAGTGACTCCTTGGAAATCAAAAAGTTAAGCAAAGAGTTGAGTGAAATTAATGATCTTATGAAATCGAATCAAGACAAATCGACGCCACCAAAATCTAATGAAGCGCGTAATAAAACTTTTCATCGGACATATAACGTGGGACAAAATGCCCGAACTGTTCATAAACCTCAATGACCTCTTTCACAGAAAAGAGATGCACAACCCCACCCTCGAGGTGGGCCCGGTTCTATGCCTGATACCAGGTCTTTCGGAAACTCAAATGAGACCGGTCTTCACGTGAAAGCTACCGTATGTATCGTGGCTGTGAAAAAACATATTTTAGAATACTTGTGAGTATACGACCTGAATTAGAGCATGTTCCTCAAACGTTTTGTACCGCTAACGGGGATAAGTTTGTTGTTTCGAGTAAAGTAAAACTCAGACTCGAAATTTATGGGGAGTTATTTCCATAGTTGTGTAGTTGGCTCTATCGAGTCGCAATTCATTCTTGGTTTGGATTTTCTTGAAAATACGATGGAATAGTTAATGTGAGAGAGAAAACCTTGCTTATTACCGGTAGTTGTGACACCCACCTGGAGGGACCGATAGATTTTTGTCGCGTGTCATTAACAGAGAACACTTACCTTCCTGCCAGACAAGAAATCACTGTGAAAGGGGATATACCGCCGACGCCGGAATTCGCAAGGCAGTTTCCACATGTTGATATAATGATTGGACCAATTGCTTAGATATACGAAAAACATAACATAATTCCGACAAGAGTCTTTTGCCGACCCTCTATTATAGGACCATGGATACCTATTATAGGCTCTTAAATGCAGATGAACATGATTTCTTGCTGTTTCAAAAGACAAACCTTGGGAACGATATTCGTGTGAAAGTTTTACCCAACAAAGATTGTGCCAACGTTTCAAGTGTGTCCATCCAACCCACCCTTGTTTTAGATTTGTCGGAACGGGCTTCTAGTGGGTTAAAGCTGAACTCCGGTTACAAAAATAACGAAATAATTAAATAAAAAAAAGTTAACACCCCCAGCGTTCAATAATTTGGTATATTGACTGTTGGAAAAAAATAGAGCAATCAGTCAAGCGTGAGCAGGGAATAATGTCGGGTGTGTACAGCTGTCTGACAAGAAACAGACTGGAAGTGAGATCGGCTAACCTTTCCACGTCATACGCCGCCATGGCAGCCATATTTCTTTAATAAATTGGAAACAAGTATGTCGGCTTTGGGGCGCTAACTCGTTTTTATTTAATTATTTTGGTATTTTTGTAACCAGAGTTCAGCTTTAACCCGATCTCAGACATAAGGTGTAAAGATACTATTGATGAAACATCAAGATTTATTTCAGCATCATCAAAAGATTTATGAAAAACGGGACTAGTTAAACATACAATCCAAATCGGAAATTATATGCCTATTAAACAAAGACCAAGAAGGGCAGCTTTGCATTAGAAACAAGAAATAGATAAAATGGTGAATGAAATGTGTAGATTACCGCAAGCTAAACAAAATTACCGTGAAAGACGATATCCCTTCCCCCGTATTGATGAAACGTTCAGTGGCTATCCACAATAGATCTGGCAAATGGATATTGACATGTGGAAATGGACGCTAAAGACAACCCTAAAACCGCTTTCACGACCTCTAAGGGACTACACCAGTTTAATGTGATGCCTTTTGG
The DNA here is from genome assembly GCA_917208275.1 of Patella pellucida. Classification (NCBI taxonomy): domain Eukaryota; kingdom Metazoa; phylum Mollusca; class Gastropoda; family Patellidae; genus Patella; species Patella pellucida. Next base: position 54,915,200 of record OU795044.1, on the reverse strand, counting down.
GCTATGCAAAGCTCCCCGGACATTTGAACGTCTGATGGAAAATGTCCTGTGTGGACTCCAATGGGAAGTGTGTCTTGGGTACCTTGATGGTATTTTTTCGATAAACTTTGATGAACATCTCCACATGATAAAATTTGTTCTCGATAGACTTCGGGCGGCCGGGCTTAAGTTAAAAGCGAGCAAGTGTAACCTAACCTTTTACGTGATGAAGTCCAATATAGGGGGCATGTAGTTTTCGCGGACCCATTCAAAATAGAGTGTGCCCGGAACTGTCCTGTTCCTCAGAATTTAACTGAAGTGGGGCTTTGCAGCTATTACTGGAGGTTTTTGAGAGCATTTTTCAGAGATTGCCAAACCTTTAAGTTAACTGACGGAAAAGGGGAAACAATCTGTTTGGGCCAAAGAGTGTGACGAGTTTTTCAGAAATTTAAAAGAAAAATTGACAGAAAGTCCTATTTTAGCGTATCCAGAAATGACTAAAACGTTCATACTTGATACTGACGAGAGTGGATATGGAATAGGAGCTGTGATTTCCCAAGTGCATGATGTCGGGGGACGTATATGTTATTGCATATGGTAGTAAGAGGCTATCCCAGTCCGAGAGTAATTACTGTGTTACCCGACGGGGGTTACCAGCGGTTGTTTATTTCGTTAAATGTTTCCGGTCTTATCTCTATGGCCACAAATTCCTTATTCGCACTCATCAATGTGCCTTGAGATGGCTTCTGAACTTCAAAAACCCTGAAGGGCAAGTCGGTCGATGGATTGAGCAACTCTCTGCCTATGACTTTGACATTCAACATCGCGCTGGAAGGGAACACTCTAACGAAGATGCGATAAGCCGTAAACCTTGTGTGCAGTTTGGGTGGAAACCCCAGTACCAGCTTAATCTTATTGGCATTGATACAAGTGGCTTTAAACGAATGCAGGAGAATAATCCAGAAATAAGTGCGATAATCTGCTATGAAACCTAAATGGAAAGAAGTGTCACAGTTTTAACGGTGTGATATACCTGCAACAGAGTGATATGGAGGTTCGCCGCGCTGTAGTGCCCAATTCTAAATTGGACAACGTCCTAAGCTGTAGTGCCCAATTCTAAATTGGACGACGTCCTAAGATTTATGCATGATATTCCAACGGGGGCTCATCTCGGTATAAGTAAAACCATAGAAAAGATTAGGCAAGCCTATTATTGGCTTAGGAGTGATACACACAGTTATATATATTCGTGTAAATAATATGCATCCATTAAACTAAGAGAGAGAAAAGCCCCCATGAGCTCTTTTACAGCATGGACACCTTTTGAGCGCATAGCTATTGAAATAGTTGGAACGCCGTACCGACCTCAATCAAATGGACAATTCTAACGGAATAATAGGACAATTAAAGGAATGTTGTCATCATTTGTACGTGAAAAGGGTGATGAGTTGGATCATTAACTTCCATATGTTATAGTAGGGGAGCTAGGTTCAAGTTGTTTCGAAAATCGCATACAAAATTCTACTATGCTAGATGAGTGGACAGCGGTGTCCGATACTCTGAACCGTGATTCTTAAGTTGCGAATCCCCTTCCCATAGGGTTGGGGGGTCCGACAAAATGTTAAATTTTCGAGTTTAATTCGCCTTTGGCGTACAACAATCAACTTTCGTGCATAAGTCGACCAACTTCAGATGTCGCCAAAAACACTGCTTATGAAGACCTGCGACCCTTCCTTCCTCCCTTAAGAACACCCTCTTTACCCCCCTGAGAGAGGGGTTAATTCGACTTCCGCGTACAACATTAATTTTTTCGTTAAAAATTACACTTTTGAACCGCTAGAACTTAACCCTAACTTAAGAACGCGAAATCACCTCCCATTCCGGATAAGAACGACAAAAAGGGGGTGCGATGTTTGAATTAATCTAAATGACGATTTAATTCGACTTTTGAGTACAATGATCAACTTTCGTGCATACGTCGACCAAAATCAGATGTCATTATAATAATAATCTCGTCATTTTTCAAGAGTAGCAAATTAAGCCTAAGGCTTGGCACTGATCGTGCGCATGATTTCGATCATTACTGCAGGAAGAAACCGAAGAACTCGGGGAAACCTGCCTGATCGGACGGCAGACCGAATATCTCACTCACTTACAACGACAAAGTTCTTGCCCTGAGCTGGGATTGAACCCTCGATGCATTGGTGAGAAGCCACCTCTCTATCGCCACGGTTATCCGACCAGCTTTAAACATGACAAGGAGAAAACGTACTGGAAAACCCCATCTATATGTCTGGTTAACCTGATCCTAATGTTATGTTTTTCAAGGGTCAGTTCAGGCCCGGAGTTCACAAAGCATTCTCAGATTTTATAAAACTTTTGTGGTTTTAATATATCAAATACACCAATAAGATACTATGTGCAAAGTTTTGTGTTTCTGGATAAAACATATTTCTCATAAAGAGTGATTGAAAGTTGAGTAAATCCTTAACTTAAGTCTGAGAATGCTTGTAACACTATTGCGAATTAGTGTTAAACCTTAGATCGGTTTAATAAATATAAAAAGATTTATTTACATCAGGAACACATCTACATAATACAGCATGAACTAATCTAAAACTAAACTTCTACAGGAACAAGTTTTGTACAGGAACACATCTAACAATATAACATTTACTATTCTGCCCCTCTGCCAAGGCAGCGGCTGGACCCAGGTGAGTCAATACACCCGTCCAAGCCTTTCTTCTCCCCCGGCTCCTTGCTTACTAACTGTCAGTGAACAACTCAATTATATACCAACAAGATACAGATAAGGCACATAGTCATATCTGCAATTGTTTCTTTTATCTCGTCACGGCATGTACATAAACATTTGAAGTCGTGTGGATCTTGTACACAGATCATGTATAGCTTGTAATGGACATATTGAATTAATTAGATTTAACAAGATCGCGTCATGATAAAAGTTTATATAGAGGTGAAAGTCAAAATCATCTATTGTCAAAACTAGCAGAGTTCATTCAGTTCTATGCACCTAAATGATTACTGTGTTACATGCTTTGTGGACTTGAGCCCAGGTTGTTGTATATTACACCAAAATTCGCTGGTGCTGCTACAGATGTCCTCAAAGATCTTCACAATAAAATAGGTAAAATCGTTGACTCTCATTTGATTAACAATAAAATAGGTAAAATCGTTGCTTCTCATTTTATTAACAATAAAACAGGTAAAATATTCAAGCTTGGAGAACCGCGTGATACATGCAAAACAGAACCATCAAAACAAACCCGCGAACAAAACAAAGACAGTGCAAGAAATAAAAACAAATATAAAATCAAGTGAATGAATCCGCGAACCAGTTGATATTTAAACATTAAAATCTATCTGTCATGCAAGTAACCAAGTTCCATTCATTTGTGATTGAACTAACATATTATTTTAGAGTAGAGATATTTCTATGTATAACAATGACACCCATCTATCGTACTATTGTCTGAAATATATAAATGTTTAGTAGCGTTCTATTTTGTTAATTTTTACAGACGCCTGTACACTGAATTTCTGTTTCTTATTAATAAACGCATCCTTTAATTTATTCCACTCTATGGATTTAACCCATCCTTTACCATTACCAGGTGTAAATGTAGATGTACGTTGATGAACTACAGATTGACTTGCATCATTTATCTTCAATAGTTTTAGTGTATGAATGAATGAATGAAATGGGATTTAACGTCCTACGCTTAAGCACCTAACCTGGGCCAATTGAAGACGGGCATACGCCAACAGTGCGCTATGAGGGAAATTTTGCCCGGGCAGCGGCTCTACGGCCTACTCTTATATCGAATTCCAACTGCCAAGGGATCTTTTACGTGCACTCCAATTTGTACACGGGACCTCGGTTTTTCGTCCCATCCAAACGACTAGGCAGCTGTCCTTGTCAGGCCCTCCTTCTGCATCACTGACAAGGGGGGTTTTAGTGTATAACTAGCTGTAACAGATTTAACTGTTTTATCTTCGGATCTCAACATCAGGTAATATCCTAATCCTGATGTATCTGTGTGATATTTAACAGATGCATACCATGGCATTCCGTGTATTATTACATCATCACCATTATAGTCCTCATCTCTCTTCACCCGATTCAAACTAAAACTAGATGTCCAGGTTGATGACTCGTTCGTTTCTACGTTACCAAGTAGTGGACGTAAAGTTGTAACATCTATATCTACCATAGTATAATAAGCATATCTTACTGTGGGTATATCTAAACTGGTTGATCTGCTATATTCAGTCAATGTTTGTCCATTGGTTAAAGCATCTACAACTGGAACAGTAGATTTACCATTCAGCACGTCAATAATATATTCAACACTGGTCTGGAGCGAACTGTTGAATTGGGCCATATTGTCATGTAATGTCTGTAGCTTGTTACTGTCTTCATCACAAATTTTATTCATTTCACATTTTATATCACTGCCATGTTTTTTGGCCCCTTCACAAACTCTCTGAACTTCTTGATCAACATTGTCACAGGCTATTTTAGCTTGGTTCTTGATATCAGATATTTGACTGGTTAAAGATTCACAGTGTTTCTGGACTTCGTTAATCGTTCCTTCTAACTTCCCTTTAATAATGTTTAACTTTCCTCTCAATTCTTGGTCTACATCAGTAAGATCTGTTTTTGAGTGATTTGTATGATCCACTATAACACAGTTATTACAAACAGCAACAGAATAATCACGACAATAAAATTATATTTCTTTTGTCTTGTGTCTCGGACAGAAATGATTTTGTGTTTCACCTTTAGGTTGGATGTAGAAGTTTGTTGAAAATCCACTTGCCCCATCATCAGGTACTTGAATCTGTGCTCTACAATAAGGACAATTAAACTTGTTGAGATGTGAATGTGCTTTGATATACTCGTCTATGCAATGTTGACAATAAGTGTGGAAACATGTTAGTATTTTAGGTTTAGTAAAATCATCTAAACAGATACTACAGCAATGTGTATCAATCCTTGCTTCCGACATATTTACAGTCCATGTACAACTCGGTTAGACACAGTCCATGTAAGAACTACAACAATTATATTCAGTAGTAATAGAGTTATCAGAGTAAGTCCAGTTTCAACAGTACAGCAATATTCACAGATTATATTTATATGGTCGTTTTATACAACCATTCAGATAACAGACACTTGTCCTCGAGTTCCCAGTTTCTATTAAAATTACAGCTATATTAATTGTGTTATATATACAATAGTTGAGATTACGGAAGTCAGATCTAAATTTAGTCATTTAACTGTAATACAAGGAAGTCCTACTGGTCGTTTATGTTATACATCGCATGCGCGAAGTCTACTTACTATTAGTTACTTCCGGTAGAGGGTTTGGCTATTGTTTTATTAGGCAGTGTCGTATGAGCTGATATTAGAATATTTTTTGTACTAATTGTACTTCCTTAAAAGGAAGTGCGACTGGTCGTTTATGTTATACATCGCATGCGCGAATCGAGTTACTGTAAGTAACTTCCGGTAGGAGGTTTGGCTATTGTTTTATTAAGCAGTGTCGTATGAGCTGGTATTGGATTTTTTTTTGTTATAATTGTACTAAGGTAACGACTGGAAATATTTGAGACAACTTCCGTATATTTATGAAGTTAATAATAACAAGAAGACCGTATTTTTTACTCCATTATTTCTATTTTTAAATGGAATATTCCAAAAGGATGCACGCTGCCACATCTAAGGAGAAGCCACACAGAGACTGTGTTGTGCTACTTGGAATCAGCTAAGTGAATAAAATACTATCGAAAGAAAGAGGGAATAAATTGTGTCTTTGAAATATCGATGGACAAATTGTGTGTGTGCTCCTCCAGCGGCGGCGCCAGCCGGTGCTGGGTGGGGGTGGGGGGTAAAAAGCTATGGGGGTGTGGGGGCTTCGCTATTGGGTTATTGGGGTGTAATAGCCATGATTTTCAAAAGTTGGGGGGGGGGTACCTACCCCCCCATAATCCCCGTGGCTCCGCCACTGGTGTGCTCGACCACAAACAAATTAGAAGGAAACAGTTATGCGGTGATGCTCCAGTTGACTGAGTTTAGCGATGGGCTTCAAATGTCCCCAAACCAGCATGTTCCTGAAGCAACGACTGCGAGTGTCTCAACATCTTGCCGTTGCTGCAATACTGTGCAATTCCCGACATTATAGCTACGTTATCTGCAGACAAATCAACAGTAGCATCCACGGAAACCTTGACATTAGACGAACTTTGAACTTTGGAACATGATTATCACAGGTATACATTTTAGCTTGAAAGCGCAAGACTTGGTATTTGCAACGACCAAGGAATCTGATTGCCGAAATATGCAGAGTTTTACATGGAGGTCTAGATGAGATGTACGTAGTTCAAGCGAGATCAAGCCGTCTATTGGAGGGATTTGGTGCAACGGTTAGAGAGTAGGATTTGTGACCTAACGGTTGCAGGTTCGAGACCCGAATTGTTCGCCGAGTTCTTGTGTCCTTGAATAAGACACTTCATCCCTGCATTCCAGTCTACCCAGCTGCAAATGGGTACCGGTAGGATGGTGTATGTATTACACAAACAACTGTTGCGCTCCTTGAAACTTCAAGTTGTAGCTGCATATGTTGGGAGCTCTTTCACAAAAAGAGTTGTAAAGGGAGGTAATCAGGCTTACCTGTATCCTAGAGACCGGGATAGTAGTTCTGTCGCGCTATGAGCACGCTTTGTGGATTTGGCGCTATATAAATGGACATATTATTATTATTATTATTATTATTGAAGATGTCAAACCAGCTGCATTGAGTCTGATATAGCTGTAAAACGTTTACTAAAGGCCAGCTCCCTACTTTTTGTTAACTTTGACAGCATTAAGAAATTCTTGTTAATTTTAGAATTGATTCTTCAGTTCTATGTATATGCTGGGGCTGTCAAGAGAGCCAAGTTCCTACACCGCCTAAGGGTAGTTCCTCAAATACATTATATGGCATAGGGTCAAAAACAAAAAATCAACTTCATAGTGAACATTTACGGAGCCAAAAATGGATCTTGCTGGGCCTTTTAAAACTGAATTTCTATCAGGAGCCCGACCACCTCTAAAACAATTCCAATCTGATTACAATATAGGTCTATATTTCGTTTCGTTTTACTTTGATGACCTACACTACATACAGATCCGAATGGTTGTTGCGATAGGTCACATCAGAAGTCATACGAGCGGCAAATGAGCCTATGGCGGCAGACATTGTATTAACCAATCAGCATTAGTGTTTCTACGGACTTGTCCACAGTTCTCTGCAAAACACCGTAATGATGATCGAGGCTAGGCCGAAAATTCAATCGCTAATACTGCGGTTCAGAGAGTAGATCAATTTTTTAACTATTATTATAGTGAGAACTGCCAGCTCTTTATCTATAATGTATCTGTAATATTGTAAAACAAAGAATTTTGAGACAGGTTATTATATATAGATATAAATAGGGGGTAATTAAGGGTTGGATTAAGTTTATCAATTCTGAGAATAATGCATATTAATAAACAAATTTCACTCTACTACAGAGTTCTTGATGTGGAAATTTACATGGAAATATTTATTTATATTTGGGGATATGATATATTTCCTATCTAAATTATCTCCTGCTTATATTTATATATGTACATACATTCAACAATTCAGTCTATATATATAGATAATTTAGATAGGAACGATATCATGATATCATATCCCTAGCTATAAATAAATATTCCCGTGTAAATTTCCACATCAAGAACTCTGTGATGACAGAGAAAATGACATAAATGATATTGTTATAATGCGTTATAGAAGGGTCGAGATAACCTTCTGTGCTTATCAGGGCGGGCATACTTCGTACAGTGTACTATGGGTGACATTTTGCTTGGACAGCAGCGCTACATGCGACACACCAATGTTTATACAGGACCTCGGTTTTCGGGTCATCCAAACGGATACACGCTGTCTTTTGCCAAGACATCCATCCTGCACCTCGAACGTGACCTACAAGTTAGCAGGCTAACATCTTACTCACTGAGTCACTGCGACTGTAATTTTAAAGGAGACAAATGTATTTGTAGCCATTTTCTTGTAAATAGATAAAATAATTTCTTGAAAGTTTTGAGCAAGGATTAACGTGTTCGCTTTAGTTCATATAATCCGTCATTGTGTCGACGATTCACAGCTTGTAGGTGACAAGGATTGGGATCGCCTGTCCAATCTCGTCTGTCTTTTCCTGATCCACCGGATTGCTCCCATTGCTAAATAATTGAAATAAATTTAAACAATGTTTTAGTCTCGAAGTGACCTAGTTTGTGCTAAATTAAGGTTGAACACCATTTCTCTCTCTTTCTTTCTCTCACTGATCTATTGTGTATTTTATAGTTAACACTCTACAGACTATCGGATTAATTTTAACAATAGTGAGATGAAGAAGCCAATTTAATTTCAACAATTTATTTTAATTGAGTTGTATGAGTTGAGCCCTATTGGCTGCTCCTCTTTGGCTCTGTCTTTTTTGTGCAAATTTATCCTGTTTTATTTACTTTTTAAAAGAAGTTTTTGGATGTATCTGTGTATAAGGACATTGTTCACCCAGTATTTCAAGTTTATTCTCTTATAAGATTCAGTTTTTGGAATTATTGACAACTAAAGAATATACATAAAGTTATATAAGGATCATTGAGGCATGAAGTTTTATTTACATGTAGTGTGATTTGTGTTCCTGTACAAGAATAGTATAAAGTATGTGTGTGAGTAATAACTCACCTCCTACACTTCAATATAGTAGAGATCAGCTTTTTAAACTGAGTAACTTTAAGCCTGTATTTCAAGGTAAACAACTTTTAAAAGTAATCCCAAAATCAATTCTTAGGCATAAACCACTGAGAAGGAAAAATAAATCTAAACCTACTACTCATCAAAATCAAATACCTGTGATTCTCTCAACTGGGTCTAAGGAAAACAAGCGTCCAAGGTGCAATGCAGTGGATTTTAATAATTTAGTTCAGATCCCTAGTGTAAACTACAGTGACACTTTTAAGTTTGGCTTACTGAATGTTCGCTCTGCAAGAAATAAGGCATCAGAATTATGCGAATATGTGACCGACCATGATTTTGACATCTTTGTTTTCACTGAAAGTTGGTTTAAATCATCAGATTCTGTTAGTGTAAATGAACTTACCCCAGAAAACTACTCTACTGTGCTACTAAATAGGGGGTGCAAAAGGGGAGGTGGAATAGCTGTATTACATAAAAAGAGAATTAAAGTTTCTGTTATTCCCAGTCCGGATTTTACAAGTTTTGAAGTACTTCAGACACGTATTGAATGCCAAAGCGATGTCATTCATCTCATTAGTGTATATCGTGCTCCAACATCATCTCGTAATAAGGTAACTGTTGACACTTTTTTAACTGAAATCACCAGTTTTTTTCATGAGATTCTCACTGCCAAGGGACACTTGGTCATCGTGGGAGATTTCAATCTCCACATTGACAACATCAATGACTTAAAATCTAAACAGTTTATAGATTTGTTAACTTCCTGCAACTTAAACCAACACATTAATGATCCGACTCATAGAAAAGGTCACACACTAGATTTGCTGATTACAAGACTCCATGACAATTTAGTAGACAGCTTACAAGTGGTTGACCATGCGATTTCAGACCACTATACTGTATTTGCTAATTTATTATTGAAAAAGCCTGACCCAATCGAAGAAGAAATAACTTTCCGCAAAGTAAAAGATATCGATGTTAATCAATTTGAGCATGATATTGTTTCATCCAAAGTAATATCCAAGATACAGGATGCTCATAATATTGAAACAAAGGTCCATCTATATAACTCAATTCTTATTGATGTATTAAATCAACATGCCCCCTTAAAATCGAAAACACTAACTATTCGACCTAACAAAAAGTGGTTTACTGATGAAATATTAAACTCCAAGCAAGCCAAACGATCAGCAGAAAATAAATGGCGGAAGACTAAACTCGAAGTTCATAGGCAAATATATAATCATCATAGAACTATCACCAATAAATTAATTAAACAGGCTAAAACGGTATTTATTAAAAACAAGATAGAACTAAATAAAAATAATCCAAAGCAAATATTCAGAATCATAGATAATATTTCGAAATCAGTAGAAACGAAATTGATTCCCTCAGCAAAATGTGCTAAAACCCTGTCGGAGCAGTTCTCGACATTTTTCTGTGAAAAAGTTACTAAAATACGACTTGATTTGGAAGACTCAATATCTACAGTCTCAAACTACAATGAACCATCTATAGGCGCTTTACTGACAAGTTTTGAGCCAACAACAGTGTCCGAAGTGTCCAAAATTATTTCAAAATCTGCAAGTAAGTCATGTGATTTGGACCCGATACCAACATGGTTATTAAAAATTTGCTCAACTACCGTCTGTCCTGTTATTACACATATTGTGAATCGCTCACTAGTTGATGGGGACGTTTCTGCATCACTTAAGAATGCTCTTGTCAGACCCTTACTAAAAAAGGCAACTCTTGACCCAGAGAACTTATCAAACTACCGCCCTGTATCCAACCTATCATTTCTATCGAAAGTCATAGAGAAGGTGGTCGCTGCAAGGTTCAAGTCTCATATTGAATCCAATAAACTAGATGAACCATTTCAATCTGCTTACAAGAAATGCCATAGCACGGAAACTGCGCTCGTACGAGTACACAATGACATTGTCAAAGGAATGGACAACAATGGCTGTGTGTTTCTGGTACTACTAGATCTCAGTGCAGCCTTCGACACAATTGACATTTCGATACTTTTGAACCGCCTGAAATGTCGTTTTGGCATTGATGGATCTGCTCTATCTTGGTTCTCGTCTTATTTGGAATGTCGCAAACAGATGGTAGTTATTGGTGATTGCAAATCCGACCCCCAGACACTCAAATATGGCGTCCCACAAGGCTCCGTCCTTGGACCGTTACTTTTTACGGCATACACTTCACCTCTGGGTGACATCATTCGGCAGCATGGGATAAGTTATCATTTATACGCTGATGACACTCAGCTCTTCATCGCATTGAACGGTTCAAATGAAGAACAAAATATTATTAAACTTGAAAAATGCATTGCAGATATAAGATTATGGATGAAACAAAATCTGTTAAAGTTGAATGATAACAAAACTGAAGTCATACGTCTTTCAAAGCGTAAAACTGTTTTGAATTTAAACTGTGATTCTGTGAAAATTGGAGACTTAAATGTTGGACCGACACCCAGTGTTCGTAACCTTGGAGTCATGTTCGATTCATCATTAAATATGCAGTCTCATATTTTGTCTGTATGTAAAGCCTGTAATTTCAGCCTATATAAGATCGGTAGAATACGACCATATCTGAATGTTGAAACCTGTAAAATGCTAGTAAACTCTCTTATAACCTCTCGTTTAGATTATTGTAACTCGCTATTAGTTGCCCTTCCTGCTACAACACTATACCCCTTAAAACTAATACAAAATAAAGCAGCAAGAATTGTGTCACTAACCCCATCACGCTACCCTATAACCCCAGTTTTAAAGCAGCTTCACTGGCTCCCTATTCCCTATAGGATTGATTTTAAAGTTCTCTGTCTCACCTATTTATCTTTACATTGTCCAGAATCACCAGTCTATCTCCATGATATGTTATCAAAGTACGAACCCTCACGTCAACTACGTTCAGTAAACCAACACCTCCTCAACATTCCAAAATCCAAATCTCTTTTTAGTGAACGCTCTTTCTCAGTGGCAGCTCCTAAACGCTGGAACGATATGTCCATCACAACAAAAACTAGCCCAACTTTCAGTATTTTTAAAAAGAATCTCAAAACAGAGTTATTTATTAAAGCTTTTAATTGATTTTAAGTTTACCTAGCTCTTAACATGTTTTAGCCTTTTTATAATTTTACTGACATACATGTTTTTTATATATTGTTGTTTCTGTCTTAAATACTTTTAATTGTTCTCCTATATGTTATGATATCTTTTTAAGTTACTATATTCTCCTATATGTTATGATATCTTTTTAAGTTACTATATACTTTTACATGTCTATTATATGTCAGGGTTTGTTTTTTTGAATCGTCTTATTGTAAAAGCGCCATAGAGCAGCTGTTTCCAGCTGGATTTTGGCGCTATATAAGTTTAATAAATTATTATTATTATAATTATTATAATTATTTCTAAAGTTATGTGGGTACATAATGTCATTTCCCCTGCCTGTCCACAATTTGTTTGTGGGCATTCCACAGGTCACAATATCAGATTTTGATGAAACTTAAAACATATGATTATATACAAAGGTTTCTGCTGCTTACGTTATAATGTCGGACCATAACTTCCTGGATTATGACCCCTGATCGTACGAAAAATCACATTTTTAGCTTGTTTAACCTCTAGACGTCACATCTTTTATCCAATTTTAAAAACCTTCAAAGTGACGCGGCCGACTGGCTGCGATCCAACCATGAAAGACGCATATCCCCTCCCTCGTATTGATTAAACGTTAGATTGCTTGGCCGGAGTTCAGTGGCTACCCACCAGTGGATATTAGCAGGTGGAAATGGACACTAAAGACAAACCTTAAACCGCTTTTACGACTTTCAAAGGGCTACAACAGTTTAATGTGATGCCCTTTGGGATATGCAACGCTCCCCGGACATTTAAACGTCTGATGGAAAATGTTCTGTGTGGACTCCAATGGGAAGTGTGTCTTGTGTACCTTGATGATATTATTATTTTTTCGATAAACTTTGATGAACATCTCCACGGGATAGAAGTTGTTCTCGATCGACTTCGGGCTCAAGTTAAAAGCAAGCAAGTGTGGCATTTCAACTGTCCTGTTCCTCAGAATTTAACTGACAATAATAAGTGGTAGAGAAGGCTAAATGTTCCGGAAATAACAAATTTGACCAAACAAACTTTTACAAATTATATTTCTTTCAGATAGTGTACCGGCCATTTTGAAATTCGAACGGGAATAAACGACGATTAACATAAAAACTTTTGTGATTCTATTTTGGTTGGCATTTATCTTTAAATTTAAACATCGAAAATCATATAAAAGATATAAAAGACACAGTAAAAGTCACACCTTATGACATTCTCGCCGGTTATATGTTAAAAAAGGCCTTTTTATTATCAAATTAGGCTACAATTAGCCGTCCATGTGAAAAATAACACCATGTGCTTTTTTTTTCTTCCACCTCCTTTTTTTTTGGGGGGGGGACATTTCGCTTCTATAACTACTTTTTTAAAAAGTATTACCCCCCCCCCCCCCCACCTCGCCCCGCCCCGCCCCACCACAACACACTGCTCACAAGATATCGCTCTCCAAAACTTCGAGAAGAGCGCCATATTGAGTTACGTTTATTTCGGCAATATTTGAGTACGATGTTGTCTGACAGGTGTATAATTAAATCAATCAGCATTGATCACTTTTACAATTTGTTTGGGGTAAAACGTTATCCCTCCCTGGCTAAAAATAGAATCCACAATTTTAAATTATAGTAAATGTTTCGAAAAATAAAAAAACCTGCTGAATAAGGGTTTATTACTATGCCTGATAGAGATTATCAGTGAGTCAAATCATAAGTGACGTGGTAACGATCCAACACATGTTCGTGACATGATAAGAGGATTAGAGTTGCCTGTTCAAGCTCTGGGTCCTCGTCGCCCCCCCCCCCCCCCCCCACCACTGATAACGACCCCCACGCGCAAGCGTGTTATTGAATGAATGAATGAATGAAATGGGGTTTAACGTCCTACTATTATGCACCTAACCTGGGCTAATGGAAGACGGGCATACGCCATACAGTGTGATATGAGGGAAATTTTGCCCGGGCAGCGGTGCTACGGCCTACTATTATATCGAATTCCAACTGCCAAGGAATCTTTTACGTGCACTCCAATGTATACACGGGACCTCGGTTTTTCGTCCCATCCGAACGCCTAGACAGCTTTCGTGTTATTGAATTAAAATGAACAATATGTTAGTCCCGAAATAACGTAGCGAGTGCCGCCTAGACTTTAAACATCATTTCTGTTCGAGTTTCGCTAGAAAATGCCTATTATTATATTATATATTATTGAGTCACCATGCAGGTATATCATGTCCATATACATGTAGTGTTGTTTCACCTTGTAGGTATAATAGGCCTATATATTGTTTGTTTCACCGTGTAGGTATAATAGGCCTATATTTTGTTTGTTGCACCTTGTAGGTGTAATAGGCCTATATATTGTTGTGCCACCTTACAGGTGTAACAGGCCTAGATATTGCATTAGTGAATCACCTTGCAGGTGTGTATTTAACACTAGTGACACAAACCTTGTAGGTGTGTATTTAACAACACACATGAAATAGGTATCATAGGCCTAGATATTGTTGTAGGTGTAATAGGCCTATATATTGTTGTGCCACCTTACAGATGTAATAGGCCTAGATATTGCATTAGTGTATCACCTTGCAGGTGTGTATTTAACACTAGTGACACAAACAACAGACATGAAATAGGTGACTGATCGGGGACATGATTTCAAAGATTATACCTAACAGTACACATAAAAAAAACCTGTAACTTAAGACTTTTAAAATAACAATTGTTCCAATTATGTAAGCTTAAGTTTTTCCCCGTGAATTCAACACTTGTGAGAGCTAAAAATAATATGAAAATCCTCTCCTTTGTCTTGAGTTTTAAATTCATCTTTTGTTTTATTGAATCTCTTCTCCTCCCGCTTTGTCTTCTAGATTTATGTTTTATCTGCGATGTCGCCCCCGGTGTAAGCGGACGTTCACGAATGACCCCCCCCCCCCTTATTTTATTTAACAAGTAGCTCACTACACGCGGATTATACTGTGAACCAGTGATGTCTGTACGAGATTCAGATAACGGAGACATTTATTGGGGCTGTTAATGCTCTTAACTAATGTATCTTTAAAGCCCCAATACCACTCTTGTTGTAACTGAATAATATGTTGCAATCTTTATTCTGGTCAACAATTTGTACTATTTTACAATATTTAAATTAAAAAATTATAAAAATTTTATCTTAACACACCTAATTCTAAAAATTGGAAAAAATTCAACTACATGCCGTAACATGGTTTGAAAAGCCTTACGTAAGCACTTTCAAATGCAACTTGGATTTAAACATATTTTTGAACCCTCTGGACAAGTAAGATAGGCTGTAATGGATAATTTACACAACAGGTAGGAAACCTAAACATCTTGTAGTTAGAATAAGGCTATTTTTTTTTCTGGAGCTGTCAAGCCAGCAAGAGTGTTATTGTCCCTTTAAGTATGATCTCGTATTGTTTATTTTATAGACAGGAAGTAACTTTCAATGTGACGTGTCGGATGTACATGCCAGTCGCATAATTAAACTAGACGATGCTTCGTATAATAAGGAAAAATGTGCTGGGTGGGTAGGCAACCCTGTACTCATAAATACGGAAAAACAAAAGAATTGGAAATGGTTCATAAAACTGGAATCCAATCATATGTCTAATGATAATATCGTGCCCCTTAACTTCGTCATCGTTTTATTCTTTCTGTCATTCATATAATATCCATGATGGCTGTACGCGCATCAAACAACGATAATTGTTCATTGGTTAAAGACGGCTCAACGCGGAAAAATTTACAGTAGCTATTGGATAACAGCACGTATAAGCAACCATTTTGCATATTGCATAAATATTCTATTTATAGTATTATTAAATTAGCTGGAATTATTTTTAAGTCGATCGCCTCAAGGACCAACGTAGTGCCGTATTTTGGATATTATATGAATGACAGAAAAAATAAAACGATGACGAAGTTGTAAAAGAAGCTTACTGTACGAGTACGACGGTGTTTTTCACAAAAAAAACCCCACACACAATGGGCTATGGGTTTCAGTCTACGAATAAGGCCACCGTCGCTTGGGACTGTCATTATAAATTAGGTTCTATTATTTGAACGACTGCCTGCTATTATATACATCATAAATTCCAGCCACATGTATAGGCCTACATATGAAATTTGGAATTTAAAATTCAACCCATGACCAAGGCTGTTAATTATTGTTTGACAGTAATTCAGAATTGGCCTAGATGGTTTCGACAAATTATACAAATTATATAAATTGAGTACGGTATCTGAAACTGTTTGACTTAGCTCAAAATAATGCTCAAAATTATAGCATTAAATGAATTTTTGAAACATGAAATTATGCTCATTGGAACATTTTTAGTATGATGTGCAGGAGACCTTACTGTAATGCATACCATTAAAAGAAATTATGTTGCAATTTGTTTTGGGTTAGGCCTTTGTTTTTAGCTAGATTGACTGGACTAATAGGAATAGATAAGCAATTTGCCTACTCAATTCTGTTCTTAAAAATAGATGTGCAGTGAAGTAATGTGTAATATAATTGTGCCTAACTGTTGGCCTGTGTAGAATTTTAAACTATTTTCTGGATTAATATTTTCTGGAAGGTGTTATGAATTCTCTTGATTTTGTCGTGGAAGAATCAAGAAGTAAATATACAGGACTTAGGGAACTGCCCTACTAAAGTAACGTCACAACATATAAATTCCTTCGACCAGGCCTAGAAAAATATCGAAGCGGTCAATGTCCTTCAATATTCAAATACGGGGGTTGTAATACGTTCTAATCTTTGTCTTACACTCGAGGTTTTGTCTCCGCCCGTCTGTCTGCCCGTCCGTGCAGGTGTTTATTAGGTGAATACCTTGATGGAATTAGAAGATGAGCATTTTCTGCTTCGGGTAGGCAGAGATAAGCAATTTGATTAGTTGATGTTTTGGGACACGATAACCTTAGTTCTAATTAAGTGAGAATGATGAAACGTGGAATATAGTTTCATTACATCAAGACCTTGACCAAGTTCGATAATGAGCATTTCTGCTCAGGGTAAGCAGAGCGATAAGCAGTGTATTTGATTGGTCGAGACTTTGGAACATAACACATCTGTTTTGATGGAGGTAGAATGTTCATTTTGTGACTGAGTTCAATGATTAACATTTCCAACTAAAGTTAGCAGGTTCAAGCAGTGTCATTGATTGATGGTTTTGGCCAAGGAAACTTTGAATCTATTAACTGATGGAGTGTGATGAAACGTATGTGACATGGAGATAGGGGCGCTTTCTCAACCTCGTGGGTTTCCTCTGGGCACTCCGGTTTCCTCCCACAGCTAAAGACCCCTACGCGCAAGCGAATTATTGAAAACCTTGAAAACCATACGTTAATCCCAAAATGAACTAGTTTGTGTCGAGTGGACGTTAAACCCCATTTCTCTCTCTATCTACTACTGTTTTGCTCACACAATAACGTTTAGTCTTCGTAAGAATTTTAAGTGAGCAGAAAAACGCCCACATATCTGTTATCAGTCGGCACTTCAGAGCCAGTTATATAGAGGTCTGTCTCGTGTTTTTCCTTTGGCGTTTGTCACAGCCGATTCAGGAATCCTGTATAAATCAGCTGTCGTAGCAATGATCTCCGAGTTAAAATTATGTTTGGACCGTGTTTAATTAGTTCTATCAAATATGTGATAATGACTGCCACCTATATTGTCCTTTAACCTATCAATGCTCGTGATGATATTCGTTTACTTCAGTGAGTTCAAAGATTCTCGCAATATTCTGTGATGTGTGTCAACAGAGATGTCAAATACGAGCATTATTTTCATCTCGGAGAATGAAATAATTTTGTTTGAGACACTGAAGAGAATTCTCAAATTCATCTAATGATAGTGCTCTCAGGTCAGTCTGTTATCTAATTGTATCAGGAAATAAACAATTGCCGTCTTCTGCTTTTGTCTAAAATGCTTGGAAAATGGGTTTACGGTTGTCAATTTTGAGAATTTTCCAGGGGGATAACCACCTTAACCCCCCTTCTACGCTCGCGCCCTCGGAAGTGCCTTTGTCGCGTACTTGTTTGGGCTTTGGTCAATGACCTGACAGGACTGGGGCGGTTCTAAAAACTGACATATGGTGTTGACAGCTGGAATTAGCCAAGGGTACAAGGAAACGCAGATATGACTGGACATACAGCTGCATGACGGAAGCCGACATTCACTTCATGATTCGTGTTGAACAGCTGACAATTCAACATGATTTAACAGCTTTATTATTTCGTACCGTAACAGTACAGCCATCCGTGCATCTATCAATCATTTCCAAACATTGATAAATGTTTCCGCCATACTGAAACTGCTAAATAAATACTAGACAGGGGCGGACTTCCAAAAAAACCAAAACAAGATGAAAAAAATATTTTAATGTAAAAGTGAACATAAAGGGTTTAAAAGAGTTTCAAAGGGGTGTTGCAACCCCTATAATTTCTGTGACAAGGCTTTGGGGCCCCAGTTGCCTCCACTTGGGGCCCCCATCCCCATGTCAGCTAGCTATGTCCCTACAATTTCCCTCCACTTGGGCCCCATATTTGACGTAAGCTGGGCCCCACTCTACATGTCAGTAGTCTACATGTGGCCAAGGGGCCCCCTTTTGCTTCAAGAGGGGCCCAATTTTGGCTTAAAAACTCAAAAATACATCAACATTCAGTAAAAATAGTGATTTATTTTTGTCAACATTGGGGGCCTATAGTCAAGGGTAGGGGCCCACTTGTCATTGGTAAATGGGCCTCTATTCGGTGACCATTGGGTCCCTATTTTCAAAATTCAGTAAAGATAGAGATTTATTTTGTCAAAATTGGGGGCCCAATTGATGACATATGGGTAGGACCTTGTGATATTTGCCCTCGGGCACTTTCGGCGCAGCACCATTCAGCTGAAATAGCATTTTTCTCGCTTCTGGTATCTGGCGGTATTTTTCGGACATGGAATTCAGTTGCAGTAGTATTCAGTCTTATGTCATGTAATACTTATAAGTTTAAACTACTAATTTGGTTATTTTTGTACGTTTACCAGTTTAATATAATTAGTCTTTTATCCATAATTCATCATAAGTTGATATATATGTCAATGTCTTGTTTATTATTACTGGCCTACAGTATTACTTTTATGTAATTTTAATAATTTATTAAGTAATTTTATATTTTAAGTATTTGTTTTTGAAATTCGGCAGATTTACTTTTTCCAAAATTGATCCCCTTATGCTTAGAAAACGATAAGCCTACTACCCCAGAGAAATTCCTCGCCAAAATGGAGTTTTACTTTTTCCAAAATAGATCCCCAGATGCTTGGAAAACGGGTTTCCGGCTGGCGAATTTCAAAAAAATTCTGGGGGGAAAACCTCCCCCAGAACCTCCTCAAAAAAATCGCGCCTTCGGCGCTCGGAGCGTCGGGATTCGCCCTCCGCGGTTGTTCGTGGTGTTTGACTCTAAAGGGTAGGGCCCCTTCAGTTACCCTGCACAGGGCCCCCTTCAGGAGCCCAGTCCGCCCCTGATACTAGACACGATATATTAGAATAGTTGACTGGTATAATTCTGTCACATACCATAAAGAACTATTGACATGGGGAGACAAAAGTCTGAGCGACTGATAAACACAGCAATACAACAGACAAGCAACACACATAGTTTATTTGCGATGTTGTTTATATTTTAATATCTCATCAATTTAAAGAAGTAAAGAATAGTGTATTGAAAGGTGTACAGGTGAATATAAAATAGGTGTTGGTTGAACAGGTGCCCCCCTTTGACGCTCGCGCCCTGGGAGGTACCTTTGTCGCGTACCTGTGTGGGCTTTGGTCAATGACCTGACAGGACTGGGGCGGTACTAAAAACTGACATATCACTTTCACAGCTGGAATTCGACAAAGGGTACACGGAAACGCAGATGACTGGACACACAGCTGCATGACGTAAGCCGACATTCATTTCATGATTCGTGTTGAAGAGCTGGCAATTAAACATGATTTAACAGCTTTATTGTTTCGTATCGGAACAGTACACCCATCCGTGCATCTATCAATCATTTCCAAACATTGATAAATGTTTCTTCAATACTGAAACAGCTAAGCAAATACTAGACACGATATTACAATAGTTAACTGTTTGAATTCTGTCATATACCATGAAGAACTAATAACATGGTCTGTTAATCTGGCTGGATATATTACTGACTGATAAACACAGAAATAAACAAAATAAACAACAGACAAGCTTGTTTATATTTTGATATCTTTTAAATTTAAAGAAGTAAAGAATAGTGTATTGAAAGGAGTACAGGTGATTATATAATAGGTGTTGGTTTAACAGGTTAACTTAAAGGGGTGCTGGTGAATATATTAAAGTTGTTGGTATCTAGTTGCTTTATACCCCCATCAGACCGGGGTGGTGCCCTTAAAGCGCTGCTACGGCGACGGAAAACGGTCTCAGGGCGCGTCAAGATCGCCATAATCGTGGTGAAAGCGTGGTCAAAACGCCAGATATCGCGCTGTGGTCTCCATGATTTTAAATGATCGCCGAGTCATGTTCAAAGCAAACGCCAAGGTTCTGCCATATGACCTGGAAAGCTGAGAGAACGTGGTGGGTCGCGAGGAACACGAGACAAGCATAGAAATATCTCCATGAACGTAGTACATGCGCAGTACACACGTGGCAAAGACGCTGCGAAAATTGTAACATTTGCAACTGTGCCTTCATTGCGTCTTCACCACAACCCTCGCTTGTCGACCGCGAACCAACCAAGCGTTCCGAGTCCTTATGGCGTTGTCATGGCGATGTTACGATGATTTCACCACGGTTGTGGATAGGGTGCCGCAGATTCAGCGATAACTGCCGTTGTGCAGCTAATAACATCTCAATAGAAACACCATAAGCGGGGAGCGATCGTGACGAGCTCGCCTAAAGAACACAGTATAATCGCACAGGTCGCAGTAAGAACGCGACTTGTTTTAAGTTTGAAATATTGGGACATTTTTCCGCGTTGTGTTCACGCTTGTCGGCGACCTCGTGCATTTTCTGGTCGTCGAACAGTTCAGCAGCGCAGGAAGGACACCACTCCGGTCTGGCGGGGGCATTAAAGGGTTACAGTTTAGAATTGTTTGTTTAGCCCTCTTCACAAAATGATTCGCCACAATAAGCACCTGAAAATACAAAATAATATAAATAATATGGTGTTTATTTTTTAAAATTAAATGAACTGTCATAATCCTTCTCGAAATTTCAATAGATTTAGAAAAAAAAAAACAAATACGTCATCCTCTACTGTCAAATTTCTTTGTGTTAACCTTTCTTCATGTTTCTATATTTTGGTGATGGTTTTGGGCATTTTGACATCCACCATGTCCCAACTATAAAATGTTCCTAATTTCATTAAATATTACAGACAGAGCGTAATAGCAATGTCATTTTCTGGCCTTAAAGCGTTCTTTATAGAGTTCCGTAATCCTAACAAGTTGAATTCTTCATTTTGAAAATTGAAATGACCCGTTTCGCGGTCTTTCACACGTTGCTTTTGTCTACTACCAGGTGCAATTGTTAGCCTTAGGTAGTCGATTTCCTGTAGTAAATCTTTTTTCAGATGGACTGTTAAGAAGTGGAAGACTGTTAGCTGTTTGTGGTTTATCATGATCTTTGCACTGATCAATGATTTTAATTATCGTGTGTTCTTTTTATCCTTTAATTGTGTAATTTACGTCAAGACTAACTTTTAGACAATTCCCAAATTAGCCATAAGTCCTTCTTCAATTTCGTTGCTGCCACTGTACTAGTGTCCGACTTGCTGCTCTTCTTCACTTAGGGATAAAAGAGACTGGTATGGTGTGAAAGACTTTTTCAAGACAAAATTGCCGGACATATTTCATTGCAAATGTATATTCCATTGTGTATGTAACTAAATTTCAACTTAAATTATTATAAACAGTAGTATACTCAACATATTGTAAACTTCGGATGTGACGTCTTTCTATTGTTTTTATTTGTGTATATATATAACGCTATCATATTAAAAAGTCTGAGGAGGTTCCGATGGAACTGAAAGCGCTAACTTGAAATATGTAGTTTGTTTTCTTTTCAAACAAGAAAACAAACTACATATTTCAAGTTAATCAAAATGGTCTGACATATTTACATTGATCTATCCATTACATTATATTATTATAATTAAAATGGTCTGAAGTGGTTCAAGAGAACTGAAAACGTATTTGCAAGCTATTTCATAAAAGCATGGCGTCGATATTTGGGCGACTGTTTCGTAATATGGACCCGTTCAAAAGATGACTTGGATATTTTCTTTAAAATATTAAACGGTATGGATATCAATATACAATTTACAATGGAAATGTCGAACACTAGATTAGCATTTCTAGACACATTGGTTATCAAAAAAAAAAAAAAAATAGAAACTGATATTTTTACAAACCCACTGACACCAAGCAGTATTTGATTATACGTCATGCCATCCAAGTAACACTAAACGGAGTTTACCATACAATCTAGCCAGACGAATCCGAACAATTGTATCGGACAGCGACCAACAGAAAGTTCGATTCGAAGAGCTACGAATATTCCTTCGAAATAGACAATATCCACTCAATCTAATTAACGATGGAATATCCAAAGCTTTACAACTGGATAGACGCGATCTACTGACTGTGAAGGAGAAAAACACGTCACAGCGAAAACCTATTGCATTCGTTTCGACCTTCAACCCTAAAAACCCGGACATTATGAACACAATTAGACATAATCTACCAGTGTAAGAAAACGATGAACGAATGGAAGAAGTTTTTTTTTAAATCAGTAGAAATCATCAACAGCAAGCGTCAAAGTCGTAGTTTGAAAAACATTCTTACGGAGGCTAAATTCACGTCTGATTCGTCAAACCCAACAAAATATGAGTCGAAGAAATGCCATTGAAGGACAGTCAACCACCTTTTAATGTCACGGGACATTTTACGTTAATGCAAATTTAACATGTGCATCGCGTAATGTGATCTATGTCATAACTTGCCCGGGCTGTACGCAGCTTTATATCGGTCAAACAGAATATTTGAGATCACGAGTTGCTGTACACAAATCACAAATAAAAAATCCAGAATATCGCATGATATCTCTGAGTGAGCATCTGGACATATGTGCACACAACTTTCAAACCAAATTTCAAATATTCCCGTTCTACCAGCTCTCAAATGATTGCGCAAAACAGAGAACAGTTAAAGAGGAATATTTTATAAACAAATTTAGACCTCTGCTAAACAAATAAAATAGCCTAATTGATCTCTTTTTTTTTTGACAAGTAGCTAACTGAATAGTGTATGTATATATTATATTTGTTTATATAATCACCACTATTCATTCATTCATTCATGCAATGTAATGTACCTCTATTGTGACGTCACAAGGGCAACATTGCAACGTTATAAGTTAAATTATCAATGGCTTTCTGATGATATTATATTGAAACATGTAGAAGCAAATCGGTGTTATTTTTTTATTTTATACTATAATATATATATATATATATATATATATATATATATATATATATATATATATATAGAGTTACAATCATTTTACATGTAAATTAAAATGAAACAATATCACTGGTTGAGTTTGGGTTTAAATTTGTTTATAAAATACTCTTCTTTAACTCTTAATTTTGTGATATTATTATCAGACAGTTTATAAAATGGGAAATATGAAAATGTGGCGATTTATTTTTAGCACACTCCGCGATATGCCCACTAAATGGGATTTTGCGGTATATTTCCTCTTTTATATGCTGTTTATGTACTGTCACACGCTTCCGTAATTCATTTGTGGATCCAATGTACAATTCATTACATCCAAGGCATGTAATTACATATATTACATATGTGACAGAGCATGTCATATTATCATTTATTTTAAATGAAAAACTCTTAAAGTTGAAAGAATTGCCTTCAATCAAGTATTCACACGTTCCACAGTTTCCTCGTCCACATGTTGTTACCGTGTACTCTGTTTCAACACTATCATATTTTGCTCTTGTTAGCATCTTTTTAAAGCTAGGTGGTTGACGCTTTGAAGGAATGAACTTTGTTTCACTAAGGATTTTGCTCATTCGTTCACTACGCCTCAGTAGAGCAAAGTTATCCCGGAGTACATTGGTCATATTTGGGTTTCGAGGATTGTGCGTGGAGATGTATGGTATACACTTTTCTTTTGTTATTTTTGGTCTCACTGTTCTAAGTTCTAAAATATCAAATGCCTTCGCCCGCTTTATACCGTCATTGATTAAAGTAAATGGGTATTTACGGTCATGTAGAAAGGTTCGTAATTCTGATAATCTAAGTTCTAAAGTTAAAGGATTTGAGACGACTGTGCAGATTCTCCTTGCAAGATTGTAAGGCAATGCTTTTTTTGGTATGACTCGGATGACACGAGTCAAAATTCAAATATTGTTTTGTGTCCGTACTTTTGTAAAAAATATCTGTTTCTATTTTATTATCATCAGCTTTTAGCACCATAATATCCAAAAATGATATTTTTTTGGCGCTTGTTTCAACGGTAAATTGTATTTTTGGGTGTATGCTAATTAGAATTTCACTAAAGATGGATAATTGATCTAGATTTTTTAGCCAAATAAAAAAGTATATTCTTGTTTCAAGGTCAATTGCTATCTCAGCTGTTTCCGCAATTTCAAATTCTAGATAGCCCAAACCCAATGGTGCGTAACAGGGGGCGCATTTAGTTCCCATGGCAGTGCCAACTAGCTGTTTATCAAATTTTGCATCGAAAAAGAAACAGTTATCTTCAAGTACGAACTTCAAACTACATAATATAAAGTCTTTTGTGAAACGTTCATGGAGATCTTGTGGGAATTTATCTACCCAGAATTCAATAGCTGTTAATCCTTAATCAAAAGTAATATTTGAGTAGAGGTTTGTGACATCGTAAGTAACTAGTATGGCATTTTCTGCGACCGATGGCGGAAGCTGGTTTAGAAAATCAACACTATCTCTAATATTACTTCTTGCCCTAAGTACATATGGTCGTAACAGTTTATCTAAAAGGTGACTTAGACGATGGGTTTCACAGGAAGGCCCGGCAAAAATAGGGCGTTATTGCAGGTCCTTTGGTCTTTCCATCGTAATGTAATCACTTTTCTGTTTTTCGCATGATTCACTTATCTCTTTGCTCTTGTTGAGTTTGGGTAGTCCATAAAAACTGCTTGGTTTCACATCAAATATGGTAAGAAATGATATTTCGTCATCTTCAAGGATTCTTGAAAATGAATTGACAAGTTTTCGGAGTCTTTTCATATTGTCCTCCATTGTGTTACTTGGCAATTTTAGGTAAAAGGGATATTTGATATTTAAGTGTTATTAAAGTCACCTAATAAAACTGACGAAGAAACAAATGCTCGATGGGTGGGGAGAGGTGGGGACACAGATCTGGCCAAGGTAATGTGGTAATGTTCTGTTGTTGGAGGTAACCTGTAACGATCTTGGCCCTGTGACATTTTGCATTGTCATCCTGGAAGGTGAAACGGCTGCCATGACATCGTGCGAACAGCACAACATGGACTGCCAAGATGTTGTCCCGATAGTACTGGCCTGTAACACGACCTGAAAATCATGTAAAGCCGTTCTTCCAGCAACAACGATGCCTCCCCGCACTATAACAGACCCCCCCTCCCCAAAAAAACCCAAAAAAACCAACAAAACAAAACAAAAATCGATCATGTCTGATGACGTTAACGTCTTGGAAGCGCTCGTTTCGACGACGCCACACCCTCCTACGTCTGTCCAAAAAAAATCAACAGTGAACCTTGACTCATCTGAAAACATCACATTGCTCCAGCCACGATTATCCCAGTGTTGACGATCCCTACACCAACGACGTCTTGCCTGAATGTGATGAGGACGTCGGGCTCGATGGTGACCCCTATGCAGTCGATTCCGAATCGTCTGGCCACTCTCACACCAGTGTCTGTATTAAGACGAGCGCAAATCTGATTTGCTGTGATGACACGATTTCTCAAGGGCAAGGTACGGATAAATCGATCATGGGATTATTAGCATGCCAAGGGCACGTAACCTTTCACTTTCATCTTGGGTAAGCCGACGCACATCAAAATTTGTTTTCTGGCCACTAAAACAATTAAAACTGATGTTTCCACCCTGGAATTCATTGCCACAATGACTGTAACATTCAAAGTCAGAGTCGTGCAAATCTTGGGTTGGAACCCAATGATGATCCCAAGCATCACCTGCATTCCATGCGGTAGCTATTGGTACGCTTGGGCTCACATGTTCTTCTGTTAAGGAATTTTTTCGTAGTCATTTGCATATTTTAGTATTATGCCACCAAAATCAAATACCCCCTACTTTTTTTGAATAGAATTTATATATATATTTTCAAAGTAGCCATGAAAGATAGAGGTAAACCTACACCATGGCAGACGACTAAAACATGTTAACATCATGACAGATAGAGTAAACCTTTAATACACCTTCCAGTGTACACATTACAATCAACGGGAACGAGAAAAGGCGACATAAAAATGTTGATGTCAAATAATTTGTGTCTTTCTTATTTAAATAAAGATGTTAAAGTTGTTTATATTTTAATCATATTACGGTGGGTGATTATAAATATAATAGTGAATATTTACCTGAACAGTATCCACCGGTACATCGACGAGCAAAGCCACACTTACCGTCTGTCTTACATGGTTCTATAAATGTAAGTAATACACATCATTATATATGACAATGAATGAAATAAAACCAAGTACGAACAAAACCGAACCATTAAACAAAATTCGAAGTCCTGAATAACAGTATAGGCAAAATAGTGTAATCTGGCAAATAGTGTAATCAGCATATGGACTGTTCACATCAACATATTAAACGAATTAGATTTAACGATGTCTAGAAATATTATCGATAATATATATAAATAGCCAGGGTTGGTATAATTGGCCCATAGTCTATATTATATATATAAATATTCAGGGTTTATAAAAATGACCCACTGTCTATTATATAATATATAAATATCCAGGGTTTATATAGATGACCCACTGTCTTTAATATATATAAATAGCCAGGGTTGGTATACTTGACCCACTGTATATAAAATAAATCATATTTACCGAGACAAGCACCACCTTTACAAGTACCGCCATACGGGCAAGATACACCATCCTTCTTTTTATCACAGCCACGTATAGCTATAATAAAGATAATTAACAATAAACAACTGTGCTTTTATAAGATAAAAGGCTACCATTATCTGGTAGACAAATCATCTAGCATAGAATAATGTCATCAAGTGTACCATCTGTGAACAGTTTAAACATACACTGCTAAACACGAGGTATCGGTCACTGGCATACGAATGAACCAAGTATTGATGTGTTATAAAATAACATAATATATCTATATTATACTTACGCACGCACGTGTCATTTACACATTTAAAATATCTACCAATACAGAAGCTATCATCACCCCCACATCGTTCACCTGAAACAATACAATATACTTTATTTACAGCAACTTACAGGTTCTCCCAACAGGTCGGTACAAATCCATTTCTTTAATACAGCTAATGTTCTTTATAGGGTTAGGGTCTAACCCTTATTGATAACAGTCCAGTTTTCACAGAGAGTAGATAATTAGTGTATATCGAATACCCCAGAAAACATTAGTAGGGAAGACAGGGGACATATTGACCATGTGTTTACGTAACTTGAAGTGACTGTGATGTATCTACCAGGTGCGTTAATGTGTGTGTGTGTGGGGGGGGGGGTACTGGGGTACTACACCCCCGAAAAAAAAAGTCGTTCGCAAAATAAGTGCAGTCGTTCGCAAAATAAGTGCAGTCGTTCGCAAAAAAGGGTAGACGGTATCCAAAAATAGTTCTCAGTGCACACATCACGCTACTCACTCAAAACGTTATTGTAAAATATTCTTGTCAACTAATCATGTTTGATAAAATGTTGTGTTTCACTCTTATTCTGTTTGGAGTATGTTGGTCTAAGAACAAAATTTCCCACAAGGAGACAAATAGTCGGTCTCAAAATAAGTGCAGTCACTGCAGTCGGTCTCTGTGATTTAATGAATTAATGAGGTAAACAAATAATGCCAGAATAGACCCCAAATACTAATCGGTCGTAAAATCAATCAGTGCAGTTGGTCGCAAAAATAACAGCAGTCGGTATCAAAATAAGTGTTCACTACACACGTCACGCTACTCACACAAACCTTCAGTATAAAATAACTTTGTCAACTTATCTTGTTCGAAAAAATGTTTTTCACACCAAAAAAAAAATAGTCGGTCTCAAACAAAGTTCTCACGCAGTCGGTCTCAGATGAACTAAATTATCGGGGTGTTTTCTGACCATCTGAATTCTGCAAAATCTCTCCATGGCATTTCAGAGACCAAGTTAGCGTTCCGTTGAGATAAATGGCCTCAGGCCTAGTCCTCAAAAATTGAAAGCTCAGTTTCATTCATTGTTAGTTCTAACGAGAATTTGGTTCCATTTGCAATGACATTGACTAAACTTTTCAGGCCCAGTGTACAAAAAATTAAAATCTCGGTTACACATCTGAATTTATTTTGCGCTTGCGGCGCTCCATTCTATTATAACATCACTCTTCCTCTCCTCTCCTCTGTTGTCTTATACTGTCTCAGCACCATCATATTCACGGTAATAGTGAACTGTACGGTTATATTAGTAGAACCACTGGTGTGTGTCGTCGGGTGTCAAATTATACAAAGTTATGTCAACTCTTGCAAAACTTGCGGAATTGCTGGTCCTCTCGTCCACATGATTTTCTCCCAGCAATGACCTCAAATGCCAGGATATTGACTCATTTTTTCAAAAATTCTCAGGGTTGCTCAGTGTTATAGGCACAATCATATATGGCATTTACTTTATGTCAACTTAAATAAAACTGCTTCCCAGCGAGACAACGATCGGCGAACAACTATATCATCAACCAATACTCTCTATGTTCTATCGGGACGCTTAACGTTATAGTTAGTATTTTGTTGTGAAACATTTGGGGTGGGATTGTGGCTGGAGCCCTAGATTTGGAACCGCCCTTACCCACCACCTATTTCCAGCTTTTGGATCCACTACTGCCCATGACCCCTAGACAACTAGGCTCCTGACGCGTCAATTTCTTGTTATTTCTCCCCTAGAAGACTCGTACCCACACAATACACAAACATTACAATGACGACGTCGAAGTGATATAGGAGCGAAATTTTAGTGTGAACTTTGCAACCGAGTTGGGAATTTTAGAGCCAACGGACACGCCATTTGAGCAGTGAACGCGTGATCAGAGCGTACCATCGTCCTTGACCTTTAACATTACCGGAAGTGCCGTTGTTTACGTTCACGAAATGAGATATACCAAATGTAACTTTGCTAAATTTCCCTTCTTTCGATATTCACCAGGATGGAGTTGTACCCAGATGGAAGAAGTTGCTTGAAAGGTTTTACCGTATGTTCATCGCGGTGGATATTAACGATGACTGCAAAAGAAAACGAGCCATGTTGCTTCATTACGCTGGTCCCGATGTTGACGAAATTTTCGACACACTTGAAAATACAGGTCAAGACAATGAATATGATATAGCAGTCACAAAATTGAATCAATACTTCATTCCAAAGACATGCCTTGCATATGAAGTTTGAAACTTTCGTCGTAATCAATTCAGGGGTGATAGAACTGAAAATTACCATAAACATGATGCAATTAACGAAGATAAGCCTATGTGTAATAAATGTGGAACACCCAGCAGCCATAATACCAGCCCTGCAAGAGGAAAACAATGTCGTCACTGTGGAAGAGAAACCCTGTCTCTGTCGTTTGTAATAGCCGAAATGCTTATAAACAGCATATTCATGGTTTGTCTGCGGACGTTAAATTAAGCTATTTCATACACATATTCATAGCCTCGATGATAACGATAATGGTACTGATGATGATGAAGAATATTTGTTAGCAATTGATGTTAAATCGATACATACAACAACGCCGTATCGTGATGTTAATATTAGCAACACACAAGTACCAATGGTTATTCCAGTTAGTTTAAACATATTTTATTGACAAATATCAAAAGGGTTGAGCACAAGTTTCAAAAACTTAGAAAAGCCCTTTCCATACATATAAATGATAGACAAAATTTAATACGAACAAGATTGCGGAATAGTATATACAATAATAAATAAATTATAAGTAATATAAGTAAGATCAGATGAATTATATCGTAAAGGGGCGATAAAGAGAATACAAAATTATTTTTAAAATTATATCGCAATATCACTGTTATACATTTTGTTCAATATATTTAAACATTGAAAAATAAGGTTTAATAAATTGGATATAATTGAACTGTTGCATGTATAAAATGACTTGCTTAATAATTCTAAACAATCGAGTTTACAATTATGCTCCCTTGATGCCCTTACGAACGAAAATTCCAGTTCATCTGTCAACACCATTGATGAACCATCTTACCAACAAATAAGCGCCATTCCACAGTAAAATTGGAACTAAAGAGTAATCACTCTACCTGTCAAATTCAGAGACAAACTTACGGAGGCTTCATTCTACGTTGTCAAACAAGCTCGATGTAACCTGTTAGGTTATAAGACAGCTGTGGATCTTGTGTTGATGTATATTGAACCTAAATCAGTCAACACAGTGAATGAATCACCAGAACTGAAAACAATTCTGCTCGAATACGAAAACATCTTCAAAGGGTTTGGAAGTATTAAAGGCAAGAAAGTTGCCCTTCACATTGACAAAGATGTGGTCCAAAACAACAACGTCGCAGATGTATTCCGTTTCATGTACGTAAAGAAGTCGAAGCTAAATTAAAACGGATTAGAATCACGCGACATAATCGAAGTGGTAAATGGTTCCACACAGTGGATACATCAGGTTGTTGTAGTCCCAAAGAAAGTTGGTGTTGGCCTAAGAAGGACTGGTGGTGTTTCAAAGAAATCCGGTGTTTGAATATACATTGATATGAGAGAAGCCGATTAAGCGATTAAACGAGAAAAACATCCGATGCTAACCAACTGTGGCCTTATTTCTGACCTTAATGGAAGTAAAATTTGTTCTAAGTAAGGTCTCACGAACGCATACCCCCAGCTCGAATTAGTTGAAGAGAGTAAACAAATCACAACGTTTACCACGCATGCTGGTCTTCGTCGATAGACACGACTACCTTTTCGTGTGAATGCAGCTTCAGAAGTCTTCCAAAGTGCCGATGCACCTCTTAATCCATCCGATTGAATCATCATATTTGGAAAGGGTCAGAATGAACACAATCGCCACCTAGGAACTGCTGTGCAGAAATTGGAATCAACAGGAGTAAAACTCAACAAGGCCAAATTCGTATTCAGAACAGAAAGAATATTATTTCATGGTCATATCTTCGATGAAAACGGAATCTCAGCTGATCCGAAGAAGAAAGATTCCACCATTAACGCTAAACAGCCAAGTAATGTCAGCGAATGGAAATCACTACTCGGGATGGCACAGTATGTTTCTAGATTCATACTTTATTACGCCTCGCTTACTACGCCTCCACGAATCAATTGGAAAAAATTTTAACAAGTTACTTCGTCATGACCTATTTTAATCGTGGATGCTAGTCCAGTTGGATTATCTGCCCTATTATCCCAAGAAGGCAAAATAGTTAACTATGTTAGTAGAGCATCAACAGGCACCGTGCAACGCTACTCACAGAGATGCTTGCTGGCGCATGGGCTGTAGAACATTATAACTTATACTTGTATGGTTAGACATTCAATGTCATCACAGCCCCCAAACCACTACAAGGAATTTTTAAAAGTCTAAATCCTGCATCGTCTGGAATGGAAAGGTGGCGAGTTAAATTAATGTCATATTAATACCAGCTAATTTACAAATCTGGAAAATCCCGATGATTTTTTGAGTAGACACCTAAATAATGTATGTCCCGAGAAGAGGTCGATTTCTGATGAATAAAATTAAACTAAGTACGAACAATTCAAACCATAAGATATAATTCGAAGTTCTAAAAACATTATAGGCAAAATAGTGTTATCAGCAAATGGACTGTCCCCCGTGTACTAAATACACGACAAAATCGAGACGCAGATCGAAGTAGGAATCATAATTGTCACTGTCAGTGGTGTTGTTAATTTCGAGCTCATCAGGATATATGACTTCTACATAATCACTAAATTTAGGATTATTAAGCGAAATTTATTTGTTTTTACGAGTGTCTGTATGTAATAGGCTTCGAGTGTCTGTGTGTAACAGGGAATGGTGAAACACGAAATGTCTTTTAAGAGAGAAAATCTGGTTTCCAGGCAAAGACAGAATGGTGGAAAACAAAGTCAGATCTTGCATTCCTTGCCAATCAGCAACCAACACTCAAGAGAAAAGAGAACCACTTGTAATGTCTCAAATGCCCCCGGTCCTTGGGAAAATTTATTAATGGATTTTGCTGGCCAGAAGCAAATGAAGAGTCTGAACTGTTTATGTCCACTCTGAACAAATCAGCCAGAACACGAGTAGCAGCTGTTTTGAAATGGAAGAAAGAATTTGTTGAATTTTTAGGTTAATATAGAGCAACGCCTCACTCTAGTACCAAACTTTCAGCGTTTGAAGCTTTGTATTGTAGAAAAATGAACATTCTTTTACCTTCAAGTAATACCGAGAAACCGTATAATAATCACGAGGAATTGTTGCAACAAGATAAACAGAGTAAGGATAAAATCAAGAAGAAGAGGAAGAAGAAGATGATAATAATTTTGAAAGAATCAAAATATGAAATTAAAGACTGTTTAAATAAGAAGCAACCAACACATTTGCATTGCATAATGACAATACTTTAATTTCTAAAGAGATGTTCAGTTTATTTTAATTGGTGAATTACAAACAGCTTATCATAAAAGTCCTGTCAGAATTTATTAATTTGAGTTTAAAGTTTAAACCTTTTACATTTTGATAATTAATTTTAGGAAACATGTTTCTATCCCAGATTAGGAGAATTGTCGTGTCGCGATCTCTGGTTTGATCCGTGGTTTGATTTCATGATAATAATATTGTGATAGAGTTATCTCCCTAATTGTAGCACGCGGGTTTAAGATTATAAACATGAGGCTGCCTACAAACCGGCTTGTTATTTCTCCCCTAGAAGACTCGTACCCACACAATACACACACATTACAATATTGACCATTTGTTTATGTAAACTGAAGTGACTGTGTTGAATCTTCTCAGTTCGAAAACATTTGACTCAATATTCTTTTTTTAAAACCCCGTATTATGCAAACTATTTTTTAGCAGCCACATTGTACACGTGAAACTTCTTTAATTAATTCACTTTCAATAGCGTAGTTGTTTTTTTTCTGGGCCATTGTTTATAGTCATTAAGGTAATTATATAAATCCAAACATGAACTGGTTATATGATTATGACTTGTGAAATTATATAATATTGTAAGACAACATACCCTTATAATAACAATCGTTATACACGCCATCTATCTCGTTATCACACACACTATCTAAAGTATAAAACATATATAAACTAAATATATACTAAAATTATAAACTAAATATATAATAAAAGTATAAAACATATAAACTAGTGTCCAAAAAAAACGATACCAACTTTTCTTTCCAATTATTTTTTTTTCAAAATGATATTTTTAGTATGGAAACATGCAAATTCGTATTGAACATCCCTATCACAACACAGTCCACAAAAATATCGGGAACAATTGATCACTTTAGGGAAAAATTGTAAATTTCGTGAAAGTGGCATTTCCTACTCTAGCATGTTCTGCACGTGCATGACAACTGTATAGAACGGCTGATCAGACACGTTAATATCCCAGCAACAATCAGAACACATATGCCACGTATGACCGCCATGGAGAGAGAGAGAGAGAGGGAGTGAGAGAGCCGTTGGAAGGGTTAAAAAGGAGCGTCAGATGTCGACGTCGCCAAAAGGTTGGGCTGCGCACGCATTACTATCACCAGGTTGATGCAGCGGTTCCGTCTGGCAGGTCATAAGTCAGATAGGCCCAGGAGTAAAAGACCACAAGTAACCACGCCCCGTGAGGATCGTTACATCCGAGTATTACACCTGAGGAACCACACCGTTACAGCGACATCCATGGCGGCGACAGGACCGGGACACAGGATTAGTCGACACACCGTCTACAGGAAACACAGGATTAGTCGACAAACCGTCTATAGGAGACTACGGCAGTATGGTATCCGGCAACGTCACCCCTACCGCGGACCGCCCCTGACGCCTCGACAACGGCACGACAGACTGATATGGGCCAGGCGAATTCGACGTTGGCAACGGCGGGACTGGACACGTGTTATGTTCTCTGATGATAGCAGATTCCTCGTGTTCCGAAACAATGGACGACAGCTTGTATACCGAAGAGTTGGTGAACGTTTTGCGCCTAACTGTGTCCTATAGGTTCGGCTATTAGGAGGTGGGGGGTAAATGGTTTGGGGTGGCATATGTGGTGACGTCATCAGTCCGCAGGCGTGTTCTGGCATGTATTGATGCTCACGGTGGAAATACCCGTTACTGACTTGACTTTTAGACATGTGGTGTGTCATTTCCCGTTGTTTCTGTGATCAGTCTTCTAACGAAATGTTTATTTTTCAACCCCACCGATCTTTAACGGCACGCATATTTATTGTACTGATTTGATTAAAATGATTTTGTGTACAGATGTTGTGAAAGGATTTTTCAAAAGAATAACACTAATCCTAAACTTCTGCTTTGTTTAGTTTTTCTTTTCTATCGTTGCAAACAGGTGGTATCGTTTCTTTTGGACACTAGTTTACCTATATAGTAAAAGGATTTAGTTAAAGCTACTAATCTCATCAAAATTCTAATCAATTTAAATCATAACCACAGTCATCAAATGAATGATACCAAATGTAAAACATGTTCAATCATAGTTAAGGGTTCACCCATACATATTACGGACAATCTTATATTTCATGTAAAACAACCGATTATATTATTTATTTTACAGTTTGTCTCGGCTGTAAGGGTAGATGTATTGTAAAGACAATACATATGCTCAGATTAAACAGACATTATGCAAGAGCTAAATTTGCCTTTTACAGGTATGTCTTTAAGCCTGAAATTATTAATTAGACATTAATGAACTTATCCAGACCATAAACAACTATCGATGTCAACGCTTGCCTGTGATATCTATTTGATTCTGATCCGATTTGCTGCTCATATTTCATTCATGATTTAAATTGTTCTGACTTTAGTAATGATGATTGAGGCTAGAATGTAATTTCAATCGATTAATTTTCAATTCATAGTGGATCAATTTGACTGAAATTTTCAGGAAATATTCTTTACATTTGTTTTCAACTCTTATATCTCCATGCCACATACGCTCACACCAGCGCTCGACAC
The DNA here is from genome assembly GCA_917208275.1 of Patella pellucida. NCBI lineage: Eukaryota > Metazoa > Mollusca > Gastropoda > Patellidae > Patella > Patella pellucida. The sequence goes on along the minus strand of OU795044.1, from coordinate 54,879,774 downwards.
CACAGCCGCAAGCCATTCATTTTGTTGTAATTTGATACTTACATCTGTCTTCACATCTACCATTATAACACTGCTCGTTCTTCTTACAGGCTATACCACCACAATCGGCAGCTGAAAAATACAACCCATTTACTGGTTAGACGATTGATAACATAGTTCAAGATTTTTATATATTTAACAAATTCACATGTAGATACTGTCGTATTTACCTATTTGACCGTTATTTGAAATTTGGCAAAACAATGCACAGATTATATGACGGAGTTCTGTTCAGTTTGTACGGAAACTTACAACATTTAATAAAATTATGTAATTAACAGAAGACTAGGTATCTTACCATTATCCTCACATCTGTAAAGGTTACAGTAGTTTTCCTGACCACGAGCTTTACACTCTTTCACGCTACAAACCATCCCTGTAAAATAATATTATAATATAGTTAAGATAAACATTAATTATCTGATAATTGATCAGATCTCTTATATCAGTACGTGTACACGTGATTCACCAGCGGGTACGGTGGTCATTCTAGAGAGACACCAATCATAATATCAAACACTTTCACATTGTTCACATAAATATTTCACATTCAATCTAAAATAATTAGTTTTTGCCCTTCTTGTTTCTAATATATTTATTTGATAGGTTACCACGGTTACCGTCTCTGGCAAGTTTAAATCTATAGTTAGGTCAAGAAATACAAAATCATCTGTCATTGCATCAATTGAAATTTTGTAATTATAATAGCAACTTCGTTTTATACACGTCAACAGCGTGGCTTCCTTTAATCAAATTATAGTTAACATGTAAATATAATATACTTACTCTCTCTTACTTGTTTTGTGACTTCTGAAATAGAGACAAAATCCATGACAACGTAACATCCATGAATTATTTTATAGTAAAAATGAAAATATTTTTTCTTACTATCTTTAATTGTGGTTCGGCTGCTCTTTTCTGAATCTCTGTAAACTATTGTGTTATTTCAGTTGAAACCGTCATTTGAAAATGACAAATAATTCGATGAGTGATTAGAATTGTATTTATTTCAAGTAAATACTTAATAAAGATAACTACATGTGAATATGCGTTTTCAGAATTTCAGATGCAATTATAAGACAAATAAACCCGTAAAGCGTGGCAATCTGATTCGAAAGGAAAATTTCATCATACCACATTTGCTCCCCCCATCCCCCCAACACACACCCACACCACTCCTGGACATGGCGGTTCGATACCTGTCAATATCGACAGGAACCGAGATCAGTGTGATATAAACCTTGTATTTAAGTTTCGTCAAAAATCGTATAAAATACAAAATAATGAACGGATGACAATATATATATGGGTGGGCCTATAAAAACCAATAACCATGACAGAGCTAAAAATGGCAAGAAGCAAAGAAGTTCCACATGAAACGGAATCTAATATTAAAGATACCAATGGGTAATTCCATTTGTCAATTCATAGCTTTCAAACTTGTATGCTTTGCAGAGTGCATATATATACAGTGTATCAATGTTAAGTCAATGAGTCGGTCCCCTATATTTACTAGGTTTTCAAATCGCTTAAAAGAGATAACTCTTTTGTTCATTTTATTAACATAAACACTGTGTATAAATATCAAGCTAATCGAATTAGGTCTCTATTAAAAATATTAGTATGTCCACAATATGTGACGGACAGACAGGCAGTCGGGTGATCCCCAGAATTCATCTAAAGATCACACTATACATAAATCCCCCATTTGGAAAACAATGTGCATTGTGGGAGAGAGCTGAGCAAACTAACGAAGAGCGACTATTGCTTTGCATGGGATTTCTCTGACCAAATTTCGAAAAACGCCGATTTTACGTTAATTTTAGTGATGGGTTATATTTCATATGATGTGATAGAGACATACTAATTTAAATTTCTTTGTTCTTAATTTTTAGTTCTTAACAAGCTAGAAAGAGTCTTGTTGTACAATATGCATAATTCATCTACGTCACATGGTGGATCATTAAGTAGGTCTGAGGATTTCAGGTCAGCAATAAAGTCTGATATTTCCATACCTTTAATGTTCCGACACACTCGTTCAATACGTTCATTAGATCTGAATGAGGAAATGATCACATATTTGAATATCAGAAACTGATACATTGGTAATGAGATTACATGTTTCAGGAGATATAACCACATCCAGAGTATGGCCATGTTTATGTGTAGGGTTGGATATATGTTGTTGCAGACTAAAGGATTAAAGGAGTTTTCTAGATTTCTGTGTAGCGGAATAAGTTGTGTGTTCATATTGAAAATAAAAGTGTCCAAGGTAAACTGTGTTATCCTTTCTGTGATTACCAATAATAGAGTTTCAAATTCGTCAAAGTTAGTAGCAACAGAAGCATTGTTCTTTTTGGATACCGGTGGTCAAAAAATACAGACAGCATGAACCGCCACGTTATAAGCACTGAATTTTACATGAAATAACTCAAAACAATTGTATTTCCATTAATTGTTATTTATAACTTCTAGGTTTAATCTAAGGTTTAAACTAAGTTTGAAGATTACTGCTAAGCCTCCGCCAGCACGATTGGGTCAATAATTCCGTCAATATATTTGACTCCAATATTAATTCAATAATATTGAAAATGTGTGGGCTATATTGATGTAGAATATGGTCAATAACCATCATTGCGTCAATATATTTAACTGTGAGATCAATATGGATCTGAGTATAGTGGCTAACGGCTAGCGCTCAGAAGAGTTTCTGTAAGTATAGTAACGGAAGATCGATTTAACTCCCTCTCCCTCCCTCTCTCCCTCTCCCTCTCTCGTAATATCGTTTTAACTCTCTCTCGTAGTGAGGGAAGATCGATTTAATACTCTCCCCTCTCTCTCGCTCACTCTTTCTCACCCTCTATCTCTCTCTCTCTGTCGTAGTATTAGTAAGGGAATATCGTTTTAACTCTCTCTCGTAGTAAGGGAAGATCGTTTTAATACTCCCTCTCTCTCTCTTTCTCTCTCTGTCGTAGTAAGGGACTGTCGTTTTAACTCTCTCTCGTAGTAAGGGAAGATCGTTGTAATACCTTCTCTCTCTCTCTTACTCCCGCCCTCTCTCTTGTAGTAAGGGAAGGTCGATTTAATTCTCTCGTATAGTAAGGGAAGATCGATTTAACTCCCTCCCTCTCTCTCCCTCACTCTGTCTATCTCTCTCTCTCCACCTCTCTCTCTTGTAGTAAGGGACGATCAATTTAACTCTCTCTCTCTCGTATAGTAACGTAATGGAAGATCGATTTGTTGCGTTACTTAAATAGAACCTAATTAAGGAATACGAATTAGGAACTAAAAATTAAGAACTAAGAAATACGAATAAAGAACTAAGAATTAAGGAATATGAATTATTTGAAAATTATCTTACCATGACAAAATGCACCCGTAAATCCAGCTGCACATCTACAGCTCGCCGTATCGTAGCCTGTTGGTTCACAAATTCCCATATTATCGCAAGGTGTAGGATCACACGGATCAACTAAAAGAACTAAAAATTAAGAAACAAGAAATGCGAATTAAGTACTAAGAATTAAGAAATACAATTTAAAAACATAGAATTAAGAAATAATAATAATAATAATAATAATGTCAATTTCTAGAGCGCCAAATTCATCTATAGGCATGCTCAATGCGCTCTTTAAAAGAGAAGTAAAAACCCACAATTAAATTAGTCTTGATAAGATAGTTTAAACATGTAAGTTTTTAAATGTGATTTAAAACTTGATAGAGTTTACAGTCATGGATATTGATTGACAAACTATTCCAGAGTTTGGGTGCAGCAACACTGAAACTTCCATCTCCAAACTGTTACAATTTTGATGACGGAATGCATAACAGGCTGTGATGTTGGGATCTAAAAGTACGGGTAGGCTGATATATGGTTAATAGTTCTGAATGATACAAGGGTGCAGTGCCCTGTTAACACAGGTAAGTCAAACACAATATCTTAAATTCAATACGTGTACGAATCGGAAGGCAATGCATGTATTTCAAGACAGGGGTGATGTGTGATGATTTGTTTGTACTAGTTATATGATCATGGCAGCTGTATTCTGAATTCTTTGTAGAAAGTCATACTTTAAAAGGACGAGAGATTGAACTAATGATTTAGTCGCTTCCACAGTGATGCTGTTTCGTATTCCTCTTTATTCTTTGAACTCTGGCCTCCTGGTGCAAAATTGCCAGCCACCCTGAGCTCCTGGTGACCTGGTGCCGAATTGTCAGCCAACCTGAGTTACTTAGAACAAGCCAACAGTGAGGCTTACGTCCCCCGCCGAAATCCCAAAATAAATAGATGACACATATTAATTAATTGCACATTTATTTTTTTCAAAAGTATTGAGCAATCGAACTATACACTAAGTATCATCACTCTCTATCAGAAAGAATCAGACAATGTTCATCATCGAACTCCATCAAGGCATGCACCTACACCTAGTTCGAACATTCTACCTTAATTAGCAGGAGAATTAGTGTGTTCCAAAGTCTAGACCTATCAAATTGCTTATCGCTCTGCTTACCCTCAGCAGAAAATGTTCATTATTAAACTTTTTGATGAAATGAAACTATATACCAAGTTTCATCACTCTCACTTAATTACAACTAAAGTTATTGCATCCAAAAGCATCAAATTGCTTATATCTGCTTACCCTAAATATAAAATGCTCGTCTTCGAACTCCATCAAGGTATTGACTTAATAAAGATCTACATCAAGTTTGAATATCCTAACTCAATTAGAAGGAGAGTTATTATGTTCCAAAGTCTCGGCCAATCAAATTTCTTATCTTTCTGCTTATCCTGAGCAGAAAATGATCATTATCGAACTTAGTCAAGGTATTGATAAAATAAAACTATATACCAAGTTTCATCACTCTCACCTAATTACAACTGAAGTTATCGTCTCACAAAGCATCAATCAATCAAATTGCTTATCTCTGCTTACCCTAAGCGGAAAATGCTCAGCTTCGAACTCGATCAAGGTAATGACCTAATAAACACCTACACCAAGTTTGAATATTCTAGCTCAATTGGAAAAGGAGTTATTTTGTCCCAAAAAGTGTGGCAGATTGACAGACAGACGGACGGACAGACGGGCGGACGAACCCATTTTAATAGTCCCCTGCTTTCTTCGAAAGGCGGGGGACAATAAAATCTAAAAATGAAGGAACCTGAACGAAACTGCTTGTAAATGATGATAAGGAATAGCCTGTAAACATTTCATATCTTTTAACGGCAGTATTCCTGTTTGTTGTGGTATTCCTGCTAGCACGTGGATCCTTCGCGAATACGGAAGTGCGAGGGGTACTTGTCATAATTACGCTTAAAAACTGTTCAAAATTCGCTAACAAACCCTCCAAAAAATAGAAAATATTGGCTAATGTTTTGTGTCCGGTTTTAACCGGAAATACTCGCTGAATACTTGCCTCGTTTTAAGAACCGATGTAAACAAAACGCACGTGGTCAAATACCGGAAAACAGGTCTAACAGGGTATAGACAAAGTAGAGTCAGACCGGTATTCCGGTCTTACGGGTTCAAAGAATTAAACGTCTCAGTTGAAAGTAGCATGATCTGCAGAGATGATGGACCTGTCCTTCTAAAGTAAGAGATGAATCTAGAGCTACGCCAAGATTTTTAATATCATCAGAAACTAGGATGCTGAAATCTCCAATGGCTATACTAATTTCAGATATTAATGTCAGAAATCTTCTCATTGAAGTATCAAGCTGTTACACGCTTCAGCGTTTTTATATATGTTCCTTTCTGATTTTAAAAATTTGTCGGTGAACGTCTAAGTGCGACTTTCGCCAAAGTCTTTCAGATTTTCCTCGGCGATGCTTAGCTTCTTTGATATCCTTGTCGTACCATTTGGTGCCTGGTCTGATAATTACCCTTGTGGTCACAAGGGCATTCTTATCCAACAAGCTAGAAATAGTCTTGTTGTACAATATGCATAATTCATCTACGTCACATGGTGGATCATTAAGTACCTTCCGACACACTCTTTCAATATGTTCATTACATCTGAATGAGGAAATGATCACGTATTTGAATATCAGAAACTGATACATTGGTAATGAGATTACATGTTTCGGGAGATATAACCACATCCAGAGTATGGCCATGTTTATGTGTAGGGTTGGATATATGTTGTTGCAGACTAAAGGATTTAAGGAGTTTTCTAAATTTCTATGTAGCGGAATTAGTTGTGTCTTCATAGTGAAAATTAAAGTATCCAAGGTAAACTGTGTTATCCGTTTTGTGATTACCAAATAGAGTTTCAAATTCGTCAAAGATAGTAGCAACAGAAGCATTGTTCTTTTTGGATACCGGTGGTCAAAAAATACAGACAGCATGAACCGCCACGTTATAAGAACTGAATTTTACATGAAATGACTCAAAACAATTGTATTTCGATGAACTGTTATTAATAGCTTCTAGGTTTAATCCAAGTTTGAAGATTACTGCTAAGCGTCCGCCAGCACGATTGGGTCTTGGAACTTGATACATATCGTAGCCATCAGGAGTGAGCTCCGAAATCTTAACATCGTCCCTTGCTTCCTTTAGCCATGTCTCTGATATCAAAACAGGACATCAACATCTTCGAAAAGTAATAAATCAGCAATTTCTAGGAGTTTTTTTGCGACATGATTGATAATTTAAAACTTAATCTTTCAATGATTTAGATGATTTTACATCTGGTGCTTGATTGACTGAGTTTTGACATGACTGGATTGAACCGTCTAAGGAAACAATTTTATTTACATGTTTAATTTTACCACCTCTAGTTCCTCTAGTTACTTGAGATAGCCAGTGGAGTAAGACGTGTATTGTGTCGCCCTCCAGATTAGTCAGCCATGACGAAATAAGTAGTTGTTATTTATAAAGAGATGGCCACTGAAGAAATGTTACATATTTTTCATCAAACGGACGATTCAAACTATGGTGAAAATCAAGCTGTGATACATATGATGGAGTTACTAAAAACTATAAATACCAGGATGAGAAATATTGAAATAAGATTGGCGACAATTGATCATATTGAACATATGTTCACTCATCTTACAAACAAGGTTATTAACAGCCTTTAAGTAAAAAAAGGAAAACGCGGAGAGTATAATCAGTGTGATATCTTGGAATGTTGTCAAAGGTCTATGTGATAAACTTGGGGACGGTTCCTTTGTTGATATGATATCTACATGTGACGTTGTCTGTTTATATGACTGTTGGATAAATACTGATGATCAAAAAGAAATCCCCAATTATCACGCGTATAAAAATTTGTGAGAGACTTAGGTAAAGGTGGTGGAATAGTTATTTTAGTTAAAAATAGAATTGACAAGCTCTGTTCAGTGTTCAGTTGTTGATAATGTTTTTGATACTATTATTGTCCTATAAATAAGTAGTCAGCAAGAGAACGTTTTTATTTGTGCCTGTTATTTTCCACCCTATTATAGTATATATTTTATAATAGATATAATGTTGATTTGTTTATCTATCTAGGAAACACTATTACACTGTTAGAAAAAAATCTGGTAAAATTACAGTAAATTTACTGGCAGCAAAAGTTGCCACTAAATTTACTGTAAATAAACATTTAGCTGTAATATTATATAGTTTCTGTAATTTCACTTTGTATGTAACTTTACCTGAAAGCAGTAAATAGAAAATAACTATGAGTTTGGTTTTTTTTAACTTCGGTCTGTAAATTCACCGCCATAAAGTAAATGGACGGTTACAGTAAGTTTGTTTTTTAACTTCCAAATGTAAATTTACCCAAAAGCAGTAAATGAAAAATTACAGACAAATGTTAAAAAAAACTTGGCTGTAACTTCCGTTAACAAGCCAGGTAAACAACAAGAGAAATTTAATCTCAACTGAATAAGAGGCTTAAACATACCCCGCTTGTTGTTGGTAACCGAAAACATAAGACTTATTATATTTGGTAGATTAATCATGTAAGCCAACAGAGGTTGAAACCACCGCTGGTCAGTAATAGCGGCGGTGCCAGGCTTTCAAATGTAAGCTTGCGATACTGTCTATTGCAGGCACTGAAACTGCTTTAGAGACAGTACAGCTAACACTGGCCAATCGGTTTAATAAATTAACCGTCTTCAAGTGAGCTTGATAACGAGATAATTCAACCTATGGCCAGAAAGTCAAAACCTTTTTTATAATATTTTAATCTTAAAATGTTCTTGTGCTAAACCGTATTTGCTACTTTCATTTTATTCGGGAATGCTAGACTATATTTGGATTCAAGTAGAATAACTCTCAAATAATTGTATAATAACCTATTAATTGGCACCGATGGAACCAAAAAAGTGTGCAGAAAACAAACATCTTATAATCTGCATCCTTTACTGTAATTACGAAGAACAGCTAAGCGGTGTTATATGTCCAATCAAGGGAAGTATTTTTGTTAATGTTTTGGTTATGTTTAAAAAATGACGGTATTGTTAGTAGGAAGTTCTCAAGTGCAAAGACTAGGAGAGCATGTCTCAACCAAGCGTAGATTACACAATTGGAATATTCAAGAGTGTGATGTTAAATACGTTGGAAGAAATGGAGGCCTAGAGAATAGTGGAGGGTTGGGATGGCCTAGTGGTCTAGAGTACCGCGCTTCGACCTCTTGCTGACCGGCCACCTCTGGCTTGCGGCTGTGGTTTCGCGCCCTGGTGTGAGCGTATGTGGCATGGAGATAGGGGCGCCATTTCAACCTCGTGGGTTACCTCTGAGCACTCTGGTTTCCTCCCACTGCTAAAGACCCCTACGCGCAAGCAAATTATTGAAATAAAATTTAAAAAAAACCCCATATGTTAGTCCCGAAATGACCTAGTTGTGTTGAGTGGACGTTAACCCCCATTTTTCCTCTCTCTCTCAAATTAGGGAATAGTATCAAAGGTAATGCTCCAAGTTACGTGATCGTCCACATGGGTGGGAACGACTTAGACACGCGAGAATATGGGTCAGCTGAACACGCCGTGTTGGAACTAATGCATAAGTTAATACTATAAGTAGCTACTTTGAGGAAACGATAAAACACCAAACTCGAGTTGTACCAGTTGACAGATACAACAAGTTAGTAGCCCTGTTTAACGGTAAATTGAAAAAATCGGTAATGCCATTTCCTACCAAACGGTCTTGCATATTACACGCAATCAACTATTTCTATATACACGGTCTAATATTTAGGCAATATGTTTAATCATTATACTATTAAAAAAAAGTAGGGGATATTTGATTTGGGGGGCATATTACTAAAATATGCAAATGGCTACGAAAAAGTCACTATAGAACCTAACAGAAGACACATTTCCAGTTACATGTGACGCCCAAACGCACCAATAGCTATGCTTGGGATCATCATGGGGTCCAAACCAAGATTTCCACGACTCTGACTTTGAATGTTACAGTCATTGTGGCATTGAATTCCAGGGTGGAAACATCAGTTTAATTGTATTACTGACCAGATTTTTTTTTTATATGCGTCGGCTTTCCAAAATGAAAGGTTACGTGCCCTTGGCATGCTACAGATCGGAACAGCACAGGCGGTTGTGGCGCGGACGATGAATGTTTCTCAGTCTGTCATAAGCAGGCTGTGGTCCAGATACCGTAATACACAATATGTACAGGACAGACCACGCTCAGGTCGACCAAGGGCGACAATTCAAGCCCAGGATCGATTCATCCGTACGCTGGCCTTGCGAAATCGTGTCATCACAGCAAATCAGATCAGCGCTTGTCTTCAAACAGACACGGAATCGACTGCATAGGGGTCACCTTCGCGCCCGACGTCCTCGCGTGATCCCTTGTTTGAGAGATCATCACATTCAGGCAAGACGTCGTTGGTTAGGGATCCTCAACACTGGGATAATGGACGCTGGAGCAATGTAAAGTTTTCAAATGAGTTAAGGTTGACTGTTGATTTTTTGGACAGACGTAGAAGGGTGTGGCGTCGTCGTAACGAGCGCTTCCAAGACGTTAACGTCATCAGACATAATCGATTTGGGGGCGGTTCTGTTATGGTGTGGGGAGGCATCACTGTTGCTAGAAAAACGGATTTACATGTTAATGTTGTGCCGTTCGCACGACGTCATGGCCACCGGTTCATCTTCCATGATGACAACGCAAATGTCACAGGGCCAGGATCGTAACAAGTTACCTCCAACAACAGATCGTCACCACATTACCTTGGCCAGCTCTGAGTCCCAACCTCTCCCCCATCGAGCATGCCTGGGACATGCTTGTACAGAGGTTACGTCAACGTCAAAAACGTCCTGCCAATGTCCAAGAACTTGCTGCTGCCTTGCAACAGGAATGGAACAATCTGGACCAAAATGACATTAGACGTCTCATAAGGAGTATTCCACGTCGGATCAATGCTTGTTTGGCAAACAGAGGAGGATTTACGGTTACTGACTTTGTTGTGATGCTGTGGTAACTTTTCTGTTTGACCCCGGGTATCATTTTACCCTTATAATGGATGTGCCTTACTTAGTCTAACGATCATTTGGAATAAATCGATGAATGTGAACTTCATTTTATTTTGTCATTTATTTCTTCGACAGTTTCAAAAGGTGACTTTAATAACACTTAAAAATCAAATTTTGGAGAAATAGGACCAAAATTACTATACAAAATGGCCGCCGTTTTTTGGACCCTGTAGAGGTTACAATTTTGATTCGATTTTAATGAAACTTGAAATGTATGATTATAACCCAAAGATCTTGGTTCCTTTCGTTATTTGCATATATCGGATCATAACTTCCTGAATTATGGCCCCTGATTGTCCAAATAAATCGTCTATGGTCCCTCTGGAGGTCACGATTATTATCCGATTTAAAAAAAAAACGCTTGACACTATCACCGTAACACCCTATGGAAAGTTGAGTTTGAATTTCTAGAAAATCGGACTATAATTGCCAGACAAAATGGCCGCCGTTTTTACTCGAATAGTGTAAAAATATGGCATATCAAAGTTGTGGAAATGCATGTTTATAACTTAAAGACGATTATTTTCGATATTTGCGCTTATCAAATTGTAACTTAATGAATTATGGCCTTTGATTGTAAGAAAAATCACTTTCGGTATTGCTTGTTCTCTATCCATCTCTCGAAAATGTGGGCGTATCCTGCCTGACAGTGCCAGCTTACTATCTTACGTAATTTTTTTTTACTTGAGGGTAGTTTAAATCATTTCAGATCATGGAGTCTAATATCACATCAAATATGAATACAAGTAGGCGAATATCCAAGCGATTAGCTGCAACAGTAGCACAGAACAAACAACTGCATCTGACTTTGTGCCAAGTTCTACTGTTATCTCTGCTAATGCATTATTATTATTATTGTTAAAATATTTACATAGCGGTTATTCCACCAACGGTGTTCAGTAGCGCTTTACAAACATAGACCAGTAAAACAGAAAATATATAAAACACCTAAAAGACTACAAAAAGATGCAATATAATAAAATAATATATATTTAATTAAAGCTTTTTTAAATAAGTTAGTTTGAAGAGAACATTTAAAAGATTGTACTGGAGGGCTGGAACGAATATCAGTATCAGAACCAGATGGTTTAAAATCATTCCACATGTTTGGGGCTAGAAATGAAAACGATCTTTCACCATATGTAACCATTCTAGCAGATCTTGGTTTGAGACGATAGATGTCATTTGAACTACGGAGACTGCGAGCATTTGTTTGTTTTTCAATTAGATGACATAGATAAGATAGGGCTAAACCATAAAAAAACATTTATAGGCAGTTAAAAGAATCTTAAATTGAATACGATATGGAATGGGAAGCCAGTGATGTTGTTTAATAACGAAACTCTTAATATGCAGAGAAGACAGTAATCACTGCATGCGACACTATTGATAAGGCATGCTTCAAATTTACAAACAAGTTGATTAATATTGCAAAAAATAATATCCCTATTAAGAATGTGACTATTAGACCTCGCGATAAACCCTGGGTGAATAATGAAATTAGAAAAAACTGAAGAACAAAATTCATAGAAAAGCAAAAAATTTGGAATCAACAGTGCATTGGAATGCATTACAGTGAATATTCTGTGTATGGTTGCTTTTAAATACAAACAGCTATTGATTTTAATGTATGACGCATATTGACGCCGAAGTAAATAACTAGCGATATGATATTAATAAACGCTTGATTAAACTTAGAATTTATTAACTTTGTGGATGGAATACAGTCATACAAAGTCTGTAGCAATTACGCGTGATATTGTTACTGTTAAGTGCATTTGTTTGACGTATACAAATCATTATGTTTTTAATGAATATAAACAAGCAGTATTGACATTTATCATTATAAAAAAGTATTATTTTTGTAACAATTAAATTAGGGGAATATTAAATTAGGTTGATCTTTCATTTAACCAAGTAATAAAACGCAAAAAATTGGATTATCGTAACACCGGTAGCAATGATAACCAAGGCTATACTATTCTTCAAACGACAATACATCTGCTCAGAACGAAGTTTTATTCTTTAATTTTCGACATATCTACTGTTTAATTATTGGAGCAAGAACTGTATTAATTATCTGGCTAGTTATATTATTAAATTAATTGTTTGAATCAGTGAATAATTAATAAACTAAAGAATCCACCATTAATAAGAACTCTGCCTTTGACAAAATAACTCTTAAATAATAACAAAGTTTTAAGATAAAATATAGATGATTGGGAACAAAACCAATTTTTGTCTCGTACCGATAATTATCCCGAACAACTTATATCAATCCTGCTGCTAGAATTCTGAAGAAAACTGACAACAAAACCTATTATACTCTTCATTAAACTGGTCATTTTTAACGGGGACATCTCACTGTGCACCCTGCTATATTTATCATGGGGGGATTAATCAATACAATGGTGTTAAAAGTATAGTACGTTTCTTTTAAACTACTAGGTTTTAACTAATTAACAAATTTATTCACAATACATTACATAAAAGTAACAACAAATACATATATAAAACATAAACCACAATCTTACTCAATGTGATATGGCGTCAGTATATTTAATTGCACTTCTTACTCCATTTAATAGTTCGATTTTTAGATCATTAATTTTATTGTCGATCAAGGCGTGAATCGTGTACATTTGAAAAAAAAAGTTTTCGGGCACATTTCGGAAGATATAATGTAATTGGGGGTGACAACTATCCTAATATAATGGTAGTGAGTTTCTAATCATATATTTAATTGATTTATGATTACTGTCTGAATGAAAGGTAGGTGAATAACATTTAAGATACTCGTTAACGTGAACGTAACTTATATATTTTAAAAATTTAAATCTTAACTGGATGAACAGTACTAATAATGATATAATCCTTTGTTTACTTAAATTTTCACACCCCTGCTTTATAATACCAGTTGATTGGGGGCACAGTGAGATTAAACCATTTTAAAACGTTTTAACACCATTCTCTTAAACTAACAATGAATTCACAACACATTACATAAAGGTAACAACAAATACATACATCAAACATAAACCATAATCTTACTAAATGTGATATGGCTTCAGTATCTTCAATTGCACTTTTTATACGCCCACATTTTCATGTGGACGTATTATGTCGTCGCCCCTGTCCGTCCGTCCGTCCGTCCACAATTGTTTGTGGACTCTCTACAGGTCACAATTCTTGTCGGATTTTGACGAAACTTGGAATATAGGTTTATCCCCAAAAGATCTCGGCTGCTTTCGATATTGGCATGTATCGGAACAAAACTTCATGGATTATGGCCCCTGATTGTACGAAAAATCACGTTTTTAGCTTGTGGACTCTATAGAGGTCACAATTTTGAACCGATTTTGATGAAACTTGACATGCATGTTTATAACCCAAAGATCTTGGTTCCGTTTGATACTTGCGCCTATCGGAACGTAATTTCCTGAACTATGGCCCCTGATTGTCCGAAAAATCACCTGTTAGCATATTCCCAAGTAACTGTACAATACAATTCAAAATGCAATATGACATCCGTTTATTGAGTTGTCATATCACATCTTTACTCAAGAACGAGCAATAACTTATTTATTAAAACTTTTCGCATTTTATTCTAGTTTGTTGTTGGTGATATTTAATTATTATATTGACAAGTTTGGAATCGGAATGGGGATTAACGTCCAACCAACCTGAAGCGAGCGAACCCGCGACCTTCAGACTAGCAAGTCAGGCTCTAATTCACTTACAAAATTACCAATTTAGTATGTATTGGTATTGTCAAAAAACTAAAACATATTCCCAAGTAACTGTAAAATGCCTTTCAAAATGCAATATACTACCCGTTTATATGTGTATAAGATTGGTATTGTATGGGGAGGGGGTGGAGTTAAATGTATTTTTGGGGACAGAAACCACTTGGTTTACTGTTGACAACATGTACTTATGTGGACAGAAATAATTACGTGCATAATTGAGCTTAAAGTTAGCGTTTTCAAAATATTAAATTATAATGGTACTTTTATAGAGAACTGGAAATGCAAATTAAAAACATCGGTATCTAATTTTAGAAATATATGGATTTTAATCACCATTTCTCCGTAAAAGATACAGATATTTTTTTTATTTCTGAAATTATTTGACAAAACCGCTAAAAAAATTCTTAGACCAAATAAAACTTGGCCGATAATAATTATCAGAAATCAATCTTCCCATAAAATTGAAACATTTTCATCTCAACATTAACTGAACTATATTGGTAAATATTTAAGGGTGGGTGTATTATGAAGTATTGGTTAATTTGCAAATTAAACAACAATAGTGATTCACATGAACACTAATAAATTGTATATTACAAATTAATTTTGAATATATTAACCTGGATGCCGTGTGGCTCCACCCTACAACTCCATCAATTATTATGTGAGTCATCAAAATAGTGCATAAATAAATTTAATTTCAAATTTAATTAAATTGAAAAGAAAATTATGTTACAATATACTGTTTGAAATGTGGTGTCGTCGAATTTAATACAAATGATAAGATCTCTATATTACAATAATATACAGAATAATTCTAAATACAACGGCATTAAAATTAATCATAACAAGTAAATATAAATCAATGAATTGAATGATGGAAATGATTTGAATATGTGTACAGAAATTGGAAAACTGAGCTTTCTTAGTCTAGATATGATTCAGTTACCTTTCTATTGTGTTAAATAATGATCTAGATTCTTCTTTAACGTAGCATCATAATATCACAGTATTTTAGAAATTGCAAAGGCATTGATACAAATCAATTAAGTAGTTTGTACATTTATAAGAAACCTGCGTTTGACAAAATAACTCTCAAATAATAACACAGTTTTAAGCTATAAAACATATGATTTGGAACAAAACCAATGATAGTCTCGTACCGATAATTATCCCGAACAACTTATATCAATCTTGCTGCTAGAAAAACTGACAACAAAACCTATTATACTCTTCGTTAAACTGGCCATTTAAACACGCTTTAACGCCATATATTTATCTTATTAGTTATTGATATAAGCGAAAAAAACATAAAAATATTCACCAGTAACTGTATAATACCTTTCAAAATGAAATTTGACAACCGTTTATCGATTTGTCGTTTTTTCTCTTTTCTCATGAACGATCAATAACTTGTTTATTAAACGTTTCGTATTTTATTCAAAATGGGGAATCAAAATGGGGGTTACGGTCCTACCAACCCGAAGCGAGCGAACAAGCGACCTTTAGACTAGCGAGCCAGCGTCTTACTCACTTACAAATCTAACCATATATATTATTTATTGGTATTAGCGACAAAAAAAACAAAAACATATTCCCTAGTAGCCGTAAATACGCTTCAAATGCAAAATGACATGTGTTTATTGATTTATCGTGAAGTAACTATTAATTTTACATTCATCAAGTAATACAGCAATTTCTAATTGTTTTCCTATCATAATTTTTTCTCCAAGAACGAGCAATAACTTGTTTATTAAACGGAATTATTTTCTCTTGTAGCGGCAGTAGCTTTACCGCAAAATTATTTAATATATGTTTGTTGTTGGCGATATTTAATTATTCCATTGACAAGTTTGGGGTGAAAATGGGGTTTCACGTCGAACATTCGTGAATCCCTGGGAGGCTTACGACCAAACCCAAGTCATGTTTTTAAATACTTGGCATCGAAACAGGCCCGTATCTAGACACCATTAAGCGAAGGGAGGGCATTACCTTTCGGTAGGGGGGGCGAACATTTTGAGGAAATTTTCGGATAGGTCATAATCATCATGCTAATAAGCATTCTAAAATAAGTATTCAAACTAAACAAAAATCTTGATTTTTAAATTCATTTAAAAGTATTTTAGATTAGTACAAAAAAGATAGGTTGCCGGGCAACGAAACATACGCCCACAGCATCTAAATCGTCCGGGCAATCAACAAGAGTTGTCGCATATTTTACTCTTTTCGGTAATGAAACATTTATAATACACTAAAATCTGATTAAAAGTAACAACTCATTGTGTAATTATCAGAAAATCATTCGAATTTGTTTAGCATTGATAAAGTTCTCCTCCGTGCTAACGTTTAGTATACGAAACATTTAATATTCTTGATTTAGCTGTTCAAGTTATTAAAATTCATTGAAACTCCCTATACTCGTTGGTTTCATGACCTACAACACTGTGTACCAATTTAAAGTCAATCGGATATTAACTTTAGCCTCTAGAGCGTCCACAATATTTTTTGAAGTGATCAAGGGCTATAATTCTGACAGCAATTATCAGAAATCTCTGAAAATCAATAGACTTCTTCGTTTCACGATCTTACAGCGTCCACAGGATATTTTAAAATGATCAAGGGTCATATCTCTGATAGTAATTATCGGAAATATCTGAAAATAAATAGGATTCTTCGTCTCATGAGCATTAAGCCTCTAGAGCATTCACAAGAAATGTTGGACGTACATGTGGGCGTATACAAATGGTTTATAAAGTAATTAGATACATTGGTATTGATATGCACATACTGATAGCATAGCGTTTTAAATAAATATCGCTAAATTAAGGAACTGTGTATACTTTAATGATTGTTAGAAATTTCTGAGCGGGGGGGGGGGGGCATTTCACGCGGGGGGCCATGAAATTGCTTAGCTTTACTTAACTTTAGAGAATCAAGCATGGTGGAGAATTTCTTCACCTGGATATAAATCCAAAACTATAAGCACAACCGTAAAGCTACACGACTTTGTTTCACGGTAAATGATGAAAGAAATGCCGACACTTTACTTCATTCTCACATACATTAAATATCAGCAGAAAGAAATTAAATACTTGCCAGTTGAACAGAGAGTTAACATCGACGCCAATATTAGGATGACAACAGACACTACAGCTTTCATCATGTTTAATTTAAGAAGTTAAACACTACTGGTGAATATTCTGTCTACGGTCGCTTTTAATTACAAACAGCTATTACTAGCGATATGATAATAAAAGCTTGATTAAACTTAAATTTTAGCTTACGTGTTATGCTTATTAATATATAATGAATTTGTCGTGTATTTTGTACACGGGGAGCAGTCAGTCCATTTGCTGATTACACTATTTTGCTTGAATATACTATTTTGCCCATAACGTTTTTTAGGACTTAAAATTCCGTCTTACGGTTTGGATTGTTCGTACTTGGTTTTATTTTATTTATTATTACAGCGCTCCATTCGGGAAACTCCGTATACTCCCGTACCTAACACCTAACCTCGGCTGTATGACGAATTCCGCCATTGGAACTAAAGAATAGAATAATTAAATATCACCAACACTAAACTAGAATGAAATACAAAAATTTTAATAAGTTATTACTCGTTTTTGAGGAAAGATATGATGCGACAAATCAAATCTCTAGATCTTCGAAATAGATGCTTTTGATTTTCAACTTATTTAAAACGATTGCTATTATTAATTTAATTAGAAAATTGGAATATCGTTACACCTGTAACAATGATAATCAAGGCTATACTATTCTTCAAACGACAATACATCTGCTCAGAAAGAAGTTTTTTACTTTAATTTTCTACATATCTACTGTTTAATTATTAGAGCAAGAACTGTATTAATTATCTGGCTAGCTATATTATTAAAATAATGGTTTGAATCAATAAATAATTAATTAATTAAAGAATCCACCATTAATAAGTACTCTGCTTCTGACAAAATAACTCTTAAATAATAACAAAGTTTTAAGGTAAGATATAGATGATAGGGAACAAAATCAATTATTGTCTCATACCGATAATTATCCCAATAAACTAATATCAATCTTGCTGCTAGAATTATAAAGAAAAACTGACAACAAAACCTATAATACTCTCCATTAAACTGGTCATTTTAACACGTTTTAACACCATTCCCTTAATCTAACAATATATTATTTATTGATTATGGCGAAAAAACAAAAACATATTCCCCAGTAACTGTAAAATACCTTTCACAATGCAATATACCACCCGTTTATTGATTAGTTGTATCATATCTTTCCTCACGAACGAGCAATAACTTGTTTGTTAAAATTTTCGTATTATATTCTAGTTTATTGTTGGTGATATTTAATAATTATATTGACAAATCGGAATAGGACTTAACATCCTACCAACATGCAATTATAATTAAGGTTGAGTGAACCAACGAATACTAAAATTTTACTGTATTTATAATACTTAACCAACTATATTTTTGTATTTGTAAAACTATATTTTATTCAAAAAGAATAGGATTGCGGAACAGGCTAGGCAGTGTAGACATTTATCATTATAAAAAAGGATTATTTTGTAAAATTAAAGTAGGGTAATATTTGTTATTAGATGACATCACGGAACAACCCTGATCACTAAACCAATACAATACAAAGGCCAAGGATCTCTATTAAAGATGTATTGTATACGTAGTAAATCTTCCTAATTTAGATCCGTCGAGTAGCCTAACATATTCTACGAATCATCTATTAAATTAGCTAAGTCTTTAACTCAATTTCATCCAAAGTCTTCGGCATTGAAAATACGAATTGGTTGTCAATTAACTCGAAGATCGAGGCTAGATATATTCCATCAAATTAAACGGCTTCGCTATATTCTTATCTGGAGAGTGTTCGCAATAAATAATATGTAGAGTGGAATAACCAGACGCTAAAAACTGGCATTTGATTGAGACTTTTGGCATATTTCGCCGGACATAACTTATTTGAAATAAGAGTAAAAACGGAAACCACTGTTTATATTCATTGATATTACAGTATTATATGCGTTGCGACCCATTTGTGTCAAATTCTAGGTCCCAAATATTAGCGACCTAGTTCCTTTAATTTTTCGACCAACTTATATCAATCCTGCTGCCAGGACTGTGAAGAAAAACTGACATCAAAACCTTTAATACCTTTCATATCTCTGGCCATTTCAACACGTTTTAACACCACATTTATCTTAAACTAACAAAATATGATTTATTGATACTGGCGAAAAAAGGACAACAAAACCTATTATATTCTTCTTTAAACTAGTCATTTTAACACGTTTAAACACCATGAACTAACAATATATTATTTATCGATACTGGCGAAAAGAGGACAACACAACCTGTTATAATCTTCTGTAAACTGGTCATTTTAACACGTTTTAACACAAACTAACAATATATTATTTATTGATAGTGGCGAAAAAACAAAAAAAACATATTCCCAAGTAACTGTACAATACAATTCAAGATGCAATATGACATCCGTTTATTGAGTTGTCATATCACATCTTTACTCAAGAACGAGCAATAACTTGTTTATTAAAACTTTTCGCATCTTATTCTAGTTTGTTGTTGGTGATATTTAATTATTATATTGACAAGTTTGGAATCAGAATGGGGTTTAACGTCCAACCAACCTGAAGCGAGCGAACCCGCGACCTTCAGACTAGCAAGTCAGGGTCTAATTCACTTACAAAATTAACAATATAGTATTTATTGGTATTGCCAAAAAAATAAAACATATTCCCAAGTAACTGTAAAATGTCTTTCAAAATGCAATATACTACCCGTTTATATGTGTATAAGATTAGTATTGTATGGGGAGGGGGTGGAGGTAAATGTATTTTTGGGGACAGAAACCACTTGGTTTAATATTGACAAAATGTACTTTTGTGGACAGAAATAATTACGTTCATAATTGAGCTTAATTGAGCGTTTTCAAAATATAAAATTATAATGGTACTTTTATAGAGAACTGGAAATGCAATTAAAAACATTGGTATCTAATTTTAGAAATATATGGATTTTAATCACCATTTCTCCGTAAAAGATACAGATATTTTTTTTATTGCTGTAATTATTTGACAAAACCGCTAAAAAATTCTTAGACAAAGTAAAACTTGGCCGATAATAATTATCACTAGAGATCAATCTTCCATAAAATTGAAACATTTTCATCTCAACATTAACTGAACTATATTGGTAAATATTTAAGGGTGGGTGTATTATGAAGTATTGGTCAATTTGCAAATTAAACGACAATAGTGATTCATATGAACACTAATAAATTTTATATTGCAAATTAATTTGGAATATATTAACCTGGATGCTGTGTGGCTCCACCCTACAACTCCATCAATTATTTTGCGAGTCATCAAAATAATATATAAATAAATTTAATTTCAAATTTAATTAAATTGAAAAGACAATTATGTTACAATATACTGTTTGAAATGTAGGGTCATAGAATTAACAAAAAATGATAAGATCTCTATATTCAGTATATACAGAATAATTCTAATTGCAACGACATTAAAATTAATCATAACAAGTAAATATAAATCAATGAATTGAATGATGGAAATGATTTGAATATGTGTACATAAATTAGAAAACTGAGCTTTCTTTGTCATACACTAGATATGATTCAGTTACGTGATAAACAGTCATATCTTTCTATTTTGTTAAATTATGATCTAGATTCTTCTTTAACGTGGCATCATAATATCACAGTATTTTAGAAATTGCAAAGGCATTGATACAAATCAATTAAGTAGTTTGTACATTGAGAAGAAACCTGCTTTTGACAAAATAACTCTTAAATAATAACAAAGCTTTGAGGTACGATATATATGGTTGGGAACAAAACCAAGTATTGTCTAGTACCGATAATTATCCCGAACAACTAATATCAATCTTGCTGCTAGAATTCTAAAGGCAAACTGACAACAAAACCTATTATACTTGTCATTAAACTGGCCATTTTAACACGCTTTAACGCCATATATTTATCTTATTAGTTATTGATAAAAGCGAAAAAAACATAAAAATATTCACCAGTAACTGTATAATACCTTCCAAATGCAATATGACAACCATTTATTGATTTGTCGTTTATCTTTCCTAACGAACGAGCAATAACTTGTTTATTAAACGTTTCGTATTTTATTCAAAATGGGGAATCAAAATGGGGATTACGGTCCTACCAACCCGAAGCGAGCGAACACGCGACCTTTACACTAGCGAGCCAGCGTCTTACTCACTTACAAATCTAACTATATATATATTATTTATTGGTATTAGCGACAAAAAACAAAAAACATATTCCCTAGTAGCCGTAAATACGCTTCAAATGCAATATGAAATGCATTTATTGATTTGTCGTGAAATAACTATTTATTTTACATTCATCAGGTAATACAGCAATTTCTAAATGTTTTCCTATCATATTTTTTCTCCAAGAACGAGCAATAACTTGTTTATTAAACGGAATTATTTTCTCTTGTAGCGGCAGTAGCTTTATCGCAAAATTATTTTATTTAATTATTCTATTGACAAGTTTGGGGTGAAAATGGGGTTTAACGTCGTAAATTCGTGAATCATTGGGAGGCTTACGACCAAACTCAAGTCATGTTTTTAAATACTTGGCATCGAAACAGGCCCGTATCTAGACACCATTTAGAGGGGGGGGGATTACCTTTCGGTAGGGGGGCGAACATTTTGAGGAAATTTTCGGATAGGTCATAATCATCATGCTAATAAGCATTCTAAAATAAGTATTCAAATTAAACAAAAATCTTGATTTTTAAAATTCATTTAAAACTATTTTAGATTAGTACAAAAAAGATAGGTTGCCGGGCAACGAAACATACGCCCACAGCATCTAAATCGTCCGGGCAAACAACAAGAGTTGTCGCATATTTTACGCTTTTCGGTAATGAAACATTTATAATACACAAAAAATCTCATTAAAAGTAACAACTCCTTGTGTAATTATCAGAAAATCATTCGAATTTTTTTGTCATTGATAAAGTTCTCCTAAAGCTAGTATACGAAACATTTAATATTCTTGATTCAGCTGTTCAAGTTATCAAAATTCATTGAAACTCACTAAACCCGTTCGTTTCATGACCTACAACACTGTGTTTATTGATTTGTCGTGGAATAACTATTAATTTTACATTCATCAGGTAATACAGCAATTTCTAAATGTTTTCCTATCATATTTTTTCTCCAAGAACGAGCAATAACTTGTTTATTAAACGGAATTATTTTCTCTTGTAGCGGCAGTAGCTTTATCGCAAAATTATTTTATTTAATTATTCTATTGACAAGTTTGGGGTGAAAATGGGGTTTAACGTCGTACATTCGTGAATCATTGGAAGGCTTACGGCCAAACTCAAGTCATGTTTTTAAATACTTGGCATCGAATCGGATATTAACTTTAGCATCTAGAGCGTCCACAAGATTTTTTGAAGCGATCAAGGGCTATAACTGAAAATCAATAGACTTCTTCGTTTCACGACCTTAAACACTGTGTATAAATTTAAAGTCATCGGATATTAACTTTAGCCTCTAGAGCGTCCACAAGATTTTTTGAAGCGATCAAGGGCCATAACCTTAATGACCTTAAACACTGTGTATAAATTTAAAGTCAATCGGGTGTTAACTTAGCTTCTACAGTGTCCACAAGATATTTTAAAATGATCAAGGGCCATATCTCTGACAGTAATTATCGGAAATATCTGAAAATCAATAGGATTCTTCGTCTCATGATATTAAGTTTAGCCTCTAGAGCGTTCACAAGAAATGGTGGACGTTAATACGGACGTGTCGACGGCAATATATGACCACATTTCTAATGTAGGCGTATAAAAAATGGTTTATAAAGTAATTAGATACATTGGTATTGATATGCACATACTGATCAAAGGTCAAATGAGGTTATTTGCACTGAAAGTTAATGCGCAACCATTCTTATATCATGAAAATATGCTGCAATTAATGATCGAAAGTTATCACTCTTTCAATAAAAATGTCAACTTGCTAAATTCGCCTTTAGACTTTTTGACGCCAGAGGTCAAAAGGTGAAATGTTCCGACATCGCCCTTGGAAGATTTAAAGCAATGAATTGTCAGCATAAAATATAAAAACGAAAGCAAAATCTGTTCTAGTTAATAGTAGGAACATTTAAAACTTATCTTTATGTGGTCTTAGCACCGTGCATTTACTTTGGAACGTCGAAAAGGATCTTACATAACAGAACCAACAGATTTCGAAACAAAAACTGTCAAAACAAAATCTCCCCGATTATATATAACATTGATCGGTATATATAATGAAATTAGTTGTCCAAAAAATAATTGAATAGTTTCAGGGTTATGAGGCTCCAGCCTGCAGGCCGCGTGGATTTCCAGGTATCCCAATCTGAGAAAACCGACGTTAACCTGTGACTGAAAAACACGTATCTGACCACGAGATTAAATGTTTGCAATTTTTTTTTGAGTTTTCATGAATTTCGCCGGAATAATATAGACACAGATAAAACCAAACGATGCATTGTACATAATAACTCGCGGTATATACACGTCGTATTGATCAATGTTACTGGGTAAATGTTTGACTGCCTTTGTGACGCGGCCTGCAGGCTGGAATCCAACTATGAAACTATTCCATATTATTTTCGACAACTAGTATCATTATGTATAGCATTCGTCGTAAAACTAATTCGGAGAGATTTTGATTTGACAGTTTTTACGTATTTTTTAAACAGGTTTTGAAGTGTTTTGGTTCTGTTATGCAAGATCTGTTTCGACGTTCCAAAGTAAAAGTTATGTGCTAAGACCACCTAAAGATACATTTTAAATGTCTCTATTATTAATAAGATTAGGTTTCGCTTTAGTTTTTATAATTTATGCTGACATTTCATTGCTTTAAATCTTCCGAGGGCAAAATCGGAACATTTCACCTTTTGACCTCTGGCGTCCAAAAGTCTGAAGGCGAATTTAGCAAGTTGACATTTTTATTGAAAGAGTGATAACTTTCGATCATTTTCAGCAAATTTTCATGATATAAGAATGGTTGCGCATTAACTTTCAGTGCAAATAACCTCATTTGACCTTTGACCCTAAATATCTCGAAAACGCCCCAACGGCAGACTGATTACCACTCGGCATCGTATTCTACGCAAAAGTTGGGTCTGGTTTTGTGCCCATTTGGTGGACACCCCCCCCCCCCGCACTGAGCCTCCAGACTTTCAGAATCAAGAGAGACAAAGAGAGAAATGGGGTTTAATGTCCACTCGACGCAAACTAGGTCATTTTGGACATTTCACCTTTTGACCTCTGGCGACCAAAGTCTAAAGGCGAATTTAGCAAGTTGACATTTTTATTGAAAAAGTGATAACTTCCGATCATTTTCAGCATATTTTCATGATATAAGAATGGTTGCGCATTAACTTTTAGTGCAAATAACCTCATTTGACCTTTGACCCTAAATATCTCGAAAACGCCCCAACGGCGGACTGATTACCACTCGGCATCGTATTCTACGCAAAAATTGGGTCTGGTTTTGTGCCCATTTGGTGGACCCCCCCACCCGCACTGAGCCTCCAGGCTATCAGAATCAAGAGAGACAAAGAGAGAAATGGGGTTTAATGTCCACTCGACACAAACTAGGTCATATGGTTTCATTTTATTTCAATAATTCGCTCGCGCGAAGGGGTCTTTAGCAGTGGGAGGATTCGGAGAAAACCCACGAGGTTTGACACACGACCAGGGATTCGAAACTATGCCAGTTGACTCAATGACAGGCCTAATGATACATAATTAAGCATAGTGGAGAATTTCTTCACCTGGATATAAATCCAAAACTATAAGCACAGCCGTAATGCTGCACTACTTTGTTTCACGGTAAATGATGAAAGAAATGCCGACAATTTACTTCATTCTCACATACATTAAATATCTGCAGAAAGAAATCAAAGATATAAAATGGAAATACTTGCCAGTAGAACAGAGAGTTAACATCGACGCCAATATTAGGATGACAACAGACACTACAGCTTTCATCATGTTTAATTTAAGAAGTTAAACACTACTGGTGAATATTCTGTCTACTGTCGCTTTTAAATGCAAACAGCTATTGATTTTGATGTATGACGAATATTGACGCAGAAATAAATTACTAGCGATATGATAATAAACGCTTGACTAAATTTTAAATTTATTAACTTTTAGTTTATGTGTTATGCTTATTGAATTTAATATGCACAAACCAATATTCCTAAATCCAAATGTTTGCTCAATTGGTTCATATTTCGATTTCTCACCCATATCTGTTGCAAAACAGAAAGTGTTGGCGAGGGTAGTGACGTTATCAATTTCGAATATGTACTAAAAAGACCTTCGAATTTTTTGTCGAACCTAACTTTTTTTTATATTCTAACCCATGGCGACAATTGCCAGACTACGTCGAGATCGGTCGCATTATTTCTGTTACGTATTTCTTGTAAATCGTATTTCTTTTTATTTATTTTTCTTTAGTGACGCCTAATATATGCATGGTCCCGGATCCATTTACTTGATATATGATATATGTTGTTTATGTTTTGCAATGTGAATGTCTAAAGACTGTCTTTTCATCAGGTTTGTCTTGCAGGTTTGGATTTTGCTCTATTAGGAGCTCATAATTTCAAAAAGGGCAAAAAATAGCGTTCATTATCAATTTCTAGATATGTGTTTAACATCAGAGAGAACTAACCTCTGTGAGGAGAATACAGTTATAAGAGTCTGTAGAAAGTACGTCTGTGATATCAATACTTTAAAAAACGGGCCCCCACCCCCACCCATTACTATTACTACAAGACCGTGCAAGCAATTCCCGATTGGGATGGTGGGGTCTACCATCCCAGGACCTTCGGCGCGCGTCTAGGGGACACCAGAGCCGCTTTGTGACCGGTTTACGGTTAATACAATTACTCAACAAACAAGTGAAATTGTTTTTTTTCTAAATACCTTGCAATGCGCACACAGTCGATGGTTGTTTCCTGCGATACGGAACTTCACAAATATATGCCAAGGTTGTAGATACACTAGAGGTAGAAGTTTTACACGACAAAGTATGTTTATAACCGTAAGATCTCGGTTTCTTTCGATCGCATATAGGATCGCCACTTCTTACATAGATATTTAGCTCGTGGAACCCCTAGAGCTTACAGTTTTTCAAAACAGTTCAAGTATCTCTGTTACATAAAAATTATGGTGGAGTCCGAATTCTGGTCAAATGGCCACCCCCCTCCCTTTACCCAAATAGTATGAAAGCATGCAATGCCCACATTTAGATGAAATTTAAAACAAATAACACTTATAAGGAGAGATCATCTACCAACGATGTATTTTTATAACACTTATAAGAGGACAGCAATTATAATAACTTCGAATCACAGTAGTACCCTAGTATGCCCTCTGTGATTGTGTGGTTATAAATTAATTTATTTTATCTGGTACATTACGGAATATAATAAGTGATTTCCTATCTTTTGTTTCTCATCAATGAAACAATTAATATATTGTTTCCCTTATAATTGTGTGTTATTAGATGTAATTAGCTTCTATATCTTTTGATACGTTTCCTTCTGATCTGATACAATACAAGGTTATGATTAAGTGGTTTCCATTACCAATTATTGGCTAATCAGATGACATTTATTGTGTATGTTATTATAAGTTTCTCTTTGGTCTGTAACCTTACTAAGATTAGTGGTGTCTCCAATGGTTTATTGGCTATAGTAAGTTGCTATATATATTTTGTGTATATGGTTTCGTAAGCTCTTATTCCTATATCTATTGTCATTTTCATTTGCTTGAAAACGTTGAGAAAACCCCCAACGAAACGGCACTTTAATTAAAATAGTAATTGTGTTCCATAATATGTTTTTGTTTTTATTACGTATGTCAATTGCTAAATGCCAATTAAAGAAGTGGAATATACTTGCCAACTAAATCTATGATTTCATTAAACTGGTCATTTTAACATGTTTTAACATCATATATGTCTCTTAAAACCAACAATATATTATTTATTGATACTGACGAAAAAACTGGCAACAAAACCTATTATACTCTTCTGTAAACTGGTCATTTTAACACGTTTTAACACCTTAAAACTAACAATATATTATTTATATGTCCCTTAAAACTAACAATATATTATTTATTGATATTGGCGAAAAACAAAATATTCCCTACTAGCTGTAAAATATCCTTCAATGCAATATGACACCCTTTTATTGATTTGTCGAATTAATCTTTCCTCAAGAACGAGCAATAACTTGTTTATTAAACTTTTCGTATTTTATTCTAGTTTGATGTTGGTGACATTTAATTATTCTATTGACAAGTTTGGAATCGGAATGGGGTTTAACGTCCTTCCAACCTGAAGCGAGCGAACCCGAGACCTTCAGACTAGCGAGCCAGGGTCTTACTCACATACAACATTAACTATATATTATTTATTGGTATTACAATTAGCCATTTTAACTGATTATGTAACATCTAATATATATTGTACATTGCCATCTGCCTCATATTTGTGTATTTCTTTTCTATTTTAACTGTGTATATACACCCATTTTGTTCCCTTGTTTTAACCATTATATATGTATACTATTTAGGGAGAGGGGTTTTACATAGGCTAAGCCTGTTCAGACATCCTGAATAAAATATTGTTTATAAAAAAAAAATTACAAAAAAAAACCCAAAATCATATTTCGCAGTAGCTGTAAACTACCGTTCAAATGCAATATGATACTCGTTTATTGATTTGTCGTATCATATCTTTATTCAAGAACGAGCAATAACGTGTTTATTAAACACGCAAATATAGATGTCATATTTTGTACACTTAGTTGTTGGTGATATTAAATTATTCTATGCACAAATTAGGGTCAATTTCTAGGTTCTAAATAGTACTAATTAGCGATTTAGCTCTTTTACGGACAAGGTAAAGTGACACCATTTTGTCACAACACCTAAAATGGAAGGGGGGGGGGGCATAAAGGCATTTAAACTAGCTTTAATGCCTAAATGTTGGTATCTACAGAAGATAAAGAACAATCAAAAATAGATAACAAATTTTTAAAATGTCTTTGAAATGAAATATTTAGCAAATAATGAAGCTAATTCCTAAGTCAGGACTGCACAGCCACATGCTTCATGAATCAAAATACAGGGAAATTAATCAATAAAAAGAAAAAAAAAAACCAACCATCCAGACTTGAAATCTGAAAACAATATCAAAACTTACTTATAGGACCTCAAAATGTTCAAATATTTTGTAAACAAAGGGACATTTTGTCATGCACTACTTTCACTGTAGATGTATGGTACATGTACCACATGCTATGGGGTTAACATTGTACATCTAATTACAATAATAGCAGTCTTTTTGAATGGATTTTGCATGACTTGAATACAGGGCTACATTACAATGTGTGTATGATGAGTGTATTATTTGTGTGTAAGAGAGAGACGCGGAGAGTGGGTTTTAATGACTTCTGGACACCAACTAGGTTATTTCAGAACTAACAGATTGTTCAAATTTATCTCAATAATTCGCTAGTGCGAGGGGTCTCTAGCAGTGGGAGGACCCAGAGAAAATCCAGGAGGCTGGACAGGCGACCCTACTGCCTGCCACATACAGGTAGGGGGCTGCGAGCGTAGTTCATTTTGGGGGGGGGGGGGCTTCGAGCGTAGTTCATTGCTCATGAACGGGATAGATCCCCCAGCCCCCCCCCCCGCCTCTGACAGGCCTGAGGTCGGTATGGTAACTAACTTGAGGGGCGTGGTCTACAGGTAGGATTATTTACTTGAGGGCAAATAAGGGTATTGTCAACAATAGGAGAGGTATTCCGTGAGATATGTTGGCTTGAAAACTTCAACAAACAAGAGCATGACTAACGTTACAATATACCTTTACATTCCTGCTTTGATCATTTTGCCCTTTTAACAAACATCAAGCATGCAGAATATCCGGAACAGATGTTTTACATAGCGATAATAAATATATTAGACGTGCTGTTTGATAATGTGAAAATTATTTACACTATGAGAGGTATGAATAGAATTATCAAAATATATATAAATTATGAAGTATTTAAATATCTATAAATATACTTACGAAACATGTTGATTAAGCTGATATTTTTAATATTATTTGGCAGAGATCCCCTGAATTTTATACCATTTTAAACAAGAGTAACTGGGGTCTTAGAATAATTAATCTGTTATTAATATCACTATAGGGTGTAGTTTAAAAGGGGGAGAACATTAGGTAAATACTCCGGGCAACGATTATAAATTATTTTGTGAAGTTAGGAGAACATATTTAATAAATATCTTTCCTTAATTTGTAATAAGTTTAGGTCCGCATTGCCAAGAGATAAATCGTGTGTGTGCTCTACACCAAGAATAAGTTGTTGTAATTGGAGAGCATTACGAGATATAATATCGCAGTTATCTCATATAGGTGAACAGTAGTCGAGATATGGCTAAATATATGATTTTAAAAATTTTGATTGGAATTTATATATACTATTCAAAAAAAGTAGGGGATATTTGATTTTTAAGTGTTATTAAAGTCACCTAATGAAACTGACGAAGAAACAAGTGACAAAATGAAATGAAGTTCACATTCATCGATCTATTCCAAATGATCGTTAGACTAATAGTTAGTGCAGGGGGACTGCGCCACATATGATTTACATAAAGGACAAATATAAAGACAAGACATCATACTCCGAAACAGCAAACAAAACAAACAAAAAAACAATTCAAAAAAGAGTGAATGGATTCGGGGGCTAGCCGTAAGCGTTCACTGCGCTGAACAGTCCCGGGCCTGTCTTGGTACAGGCTTCACTAAAATGATTTACATAAAAGACGTAACAAAAAAAAAAATGCGACCGATCTTGTAAGTGGTTGTCTCTTCAATGGCAATAGTCAGCTAATTGACGCCAGGTGTTAGAACGGCAAATAATTTTAACAATAAGGGCGATAATCCGGACAGAAACTCGGAAAACGCTAAAAAAAAATAAATATAGTGAGCTAACAGGAGCAAAGCCCGACAACGATAACATTCTGCAGTACGAATGGCTAAAACTAGTAAATGCAAGTGGACTGCACTACACGCAAATTAATAAATAAAAAAATTACAAGATAAACCTGCGGACAAGACAGAAAATAGACATTGCAAAAACTAAACAATTATCAAATCAAGTGAATGGATCCGTAGGCCAGCCGTAAGCGTCCACTGCGCTGTACAGTCCCGGGCCTGTAGTGACACAGACTTCACTCAAAATTGAACATATTTCATTCGGAAGAGAAAACGCACAAATAACCGAACACAAAGAAGAAATGAAAATGTAGACCGCCTCAGGAGGCAGTTGTCTGCTAACTGAATGGTGTGACGTAAATACGTCGTAATGTTATCAATGACGTCAATAGAATATCTTAACAAAAAGGGCGATAATCAAGATTGAATGATGCTAAAAGCTATAAGTTTAAACAGCCAATCAGAATTTTTAAGTTGTATAATTGCACAAAACATAATACTAAATACCCCATACAAGCAATGCAAAACAGGAATGTAGAAGAAAGCATACAATGTAAGTGTATTTATGAAGTCATAAAATAATAACAATAAGGGCGATAATCCAAACAGGGTTACGTAACTATACAAATTAAACTAAATTAAACTGGATAATTATTCAATATGTACTCGGTTATATACTTATAAGAAACGTTAAACTTGGTATATTGATGAAACGGAATTTCTTTAAATATGCGTAACTGTGTACCTCCTTTGGCAGTTCATTTCAAAAACAGGGATTTTATTCGGGCACAGACTGACCATTATAAGGGTAAAATGATACCCAGGGTCAAACAGCAAACTTACCACAGCATCACAACAAAGTCACTAACGGGTAAATCCTCCTCTGTTTGCCAAACAAGCATTGATCCGACGTGGCATACTCCTAATGAGACGTCTAAGGTCATTTTGGTCCAGATTGTCCCATTCCTGTTGCAATACAGCAGCAAGTTCTTGGACATTGGCAGGACGTTGTTGACGTTGACATATTAAGCCATTCTTCCAGCAACAGTGATGCCTCCCCACACCATAACAGAACCTTTCCCAAATCGGTCATGTATGATGACGTTAACGTCTTGGACGTCACACCCTCCTACGTCTGTCCCAAAAATCAACAGTGAACCTTTACTCATTTAAAAACATCACATTGCTCCAGCGTCGATTATCCCAGTGTTGACGATCCCTACACCAACGACGTCTTGCCTAAATGTGATGATCTCTCAAACAAGGGATCACGCGAGGACGTCGGGCGCGAAGGTGACCCCTATGCAATCGATTCCGAATCGTCTGGCCCCTCACTCTGACGCCAGTGTCTGTTTGAAGACGAGCGCTGATCTGATTTGCTGTGATGACACGATTTCTCCAAGGTACGGAAAAATCGATCCTGGGCTTGAGATGTCGTCCTTGGTCGACCTGAGCGTAGTCTGTCCTGTACAGATTGTGTATCACGGTATCTGGACCATAGCCTGCTTACGACAGACTGAGAAACATTCATCGTCCGCGCCACAACCACCTGTTTTGTGCCGATCTGTAGCATGCCAAGGGTACGTAACCTTTCATTTTGGGTAAGCCGTACACATATCAAAATTTGTTTTCTGGTCACTAAAACAATTAAACTGATGTTTCCACCCTGGAATTCAATGCCACAATGACTGTAACAGTCAAAGTCAGAGACGTGCAAATCTTGGGTTGGACCCCCATAAATAAATGATTTTCATTTAGTGTTTAGTTTACTGGGGTTTTGGATGAGTTTTTATTTCTTGGGGTTTTAATATGGGGCGCCATTCAATTGCTTAAATTGCCTTACATTAAAATGAACGGGTGGATCGATCGTATATGTATTCACAATGCTCTGAAAAGAAATTGAATGAGAATTGATTTTGTGGATGTTGGTGTGTTGAAATTATGAGTTTCGGGCCGTTTAAACTGTATTATCATTATTCCTATTACACCTTTATGTTGCAATACAGCTAACAACGTAGTCCTAATCAATGTTTGCTAATGTCGTGATTTTAAGTTAGGAGGGGTAGACAGCTATGCTAAGTTAAAATTGATTTAAGTTAAAATTGTCTCTGAAATAGGTTTGCGAAACCCTGCTATTTTAAGATTAAATTTTAACTAAAATAATATTTTAGTGGATTGTATCTAAAATGATTAATAACGTTTTGTGAAACTCATCTATCTTAAGTTAGGATGAAATATTTAGTTCAAGACGATTTTAAGGACATTTAAGTGTTTGTGAAACAGGGGCCAGATTTATTGATAAACCTTAACAACTGTGCGATTGAAAATGTTATGATGATTTGTAAAAGATAAGTCAATAATCTCAAATGTTATAGGCCTATTTGCAATAAATTTGTACTATCATAAATTTATGAAGTCTTAGGTCAATAAAACAATAATAATAATAATATGTCCATTTATAAAGCGCTATATCCACAAACGTGCTCATAGCGCATAACACAAGTCTCAATAGTGTAGTTTATACAGATATGTTTTCAAGTCAGATTTGAATTTATTCAGTGTTCGGCTTCTGTGAAGGTCTGATGGCAGTTTGTTCCATTTTGTTGATGCAGCGACTTTAACTTCCACTTAGGAACACAGAGTTTTTTCTGATTAAGTGACCGCAACTGTCTAGATGGGATGTAAAATTTTAAGAGATCGCACAGGTACTTCGGAGCACTTCCATCCAGACACTGATAGGCAAGAGACAATATCTTGAAATCGACCCTGGCTTGGACAGGCAACCAATGTAGATTTTTCAGCACAGGAGTGATATGAGAGCGTAGATTTGACCTAGTCACAATACGAGCAGCTGTATTTTGAATGCGTTGAAGACGTTCCATTTGATACTTGGGTATGCCGACAAGTAGACTATTGCAATAGTCCAGTCTAGAAAAAATGAGAGATCTAACTAGAGCTGCGGCTGCGTCTTCAGTGATGAGATTTCGAATGGAACCAATATTTCTAAGGTTAAAATAACACTATTTGCATAGATCATTTATGTAGTTGTCCATGTTTAACTGAGAGTCAATGAAAACACCAAGGTTTTTAGCAACTGGGGAAAAAGGGATGACTACATTGTTGATTAAGAGCGATTTGTCGGTTATTTTCTTCGAGTCTTGGTTTTGGTCCTATGAAAAGTATTTCTGTTTTTTCTTCGTTTAATTTTAACTTGTTTATGTTCATCCATAATTTTACATTATGTATGCAAGATGTCATTTTACATTGTATTTTTGTCTGATTTATGTCCGGAACAAATGAGTCAAAAAGTTGTGAGTCATCGGCGTAGAAGTGATGTTGTGTTGATAACGATTTGAGAAGATGCCCGAGCTGCTTCATGTACATGGTAAACAGCAAGGGGCCGAGGACAGACCCTTGCGGAACGCCGCATCGTAATACAGTCTCACACGAGGACACTGATTTGATGATGACTGTCTGAGTTCTATTTGACAAGTATGAAGCGAACCAATTTAAGCAAGTTTAGGTTATACCAAATTCAGTTTCCAGGAGTCGAGAGTGGTCGATGGTGTCAAATGCGGCAGACAAATCCAAAAGAACCAGGAGGGATATTTCCCCTCTATCGACACATGTGACAAGATTATTTATTATGCAATTTAGGGCAGTTTCCGTACCATGTTTAGATCTGTATGCAGATTGAAATCCATACAACAGATTTTGTTGATTAAGATGTTCAAGGAGGTTTTTCTGTACTGCTTTTTCTTGAATTTTAGAAAGGAAGGTCAAATTTGACACTGGTCGATAGTTCTTTTAAACATTTTTGTCCAATGTAGGCTTTTTTATCAAGGGTTTAAGAACTGCGTGTTTGAAAAGAGACGGTACTGTGCCAGAAATCAAGCAACCGTTTATGATGGATGTTATTACTGGAAGGAGAACATCAATATGTGCCAGGAGTAAATTAGTGGGCAGGGGATCAAGTTCACAAGACGTTGGCTTGGAGTTCTTTCATTAAAATGATCTTGAGGATTTCATCCTCTGAGAGAGTGTTGAGAGTGGACAAATCTTTACCACCGTATGTAGGAAAGGTTTTTGTGATGGATTGTTCATCGGGAATAACACACGATTTTCTAATGGTTGTGATTTTGTTGAGGAAAAAATCACTGAAATTGTTTGATAGAACAGAAACGTCATCAGTATCTGGGAGTGTGACATCTTTAGGGTTTCCTAAAAAATCACTGAAATTGTTTGATAGAACAGAAACGTCACCAGTATCTGGGAGTGTGACATCTTTAGGGTTTCCTAATAAAGAAGACATGAACGAATAAGGAGCCTTAGCATTTCCAGAACTTGAGGATATCCTCTGAGAACAGAACTTTGCTTTTTCGGATTTTAAGAGCTTATTGACATTTTGTCTCTTTTGAACATAGATTTGTCTGTAAACTTCTAATTTTGATTTTTTCCAGCGACGCTCTGCTTGTCTCCTTTCAGTTTTTGCCTGTCGAATTGAATCAGAATACCAGGGAGCAAAGATTTGACTGTTATGGTTTTAGTGTTGACCGGGGTATGTTTATCAAGGAGGTTTGGCAGCGTTATGGAAAATAGCGCAGTCAGCTCGTCAACATCTACAGGAGGGTGTGTGATCATTAATGAACAAAGCAAGTCATTCCGAAAATCATTGTGATTGATACCTTCAATGTTTCTACATTGTATAGTTTTGACATTTTTGGGCGGTTTTGTAAGATCTAGTTCCAGGATTATCCATCGATGATCCGACATTTGTTTATCGACTATCTCAAATTTCTTGATTATCTTGTCTGTGGTTTTTGTCACGACCCAGTCTAGTATATGACCATTTTTATGAGTAGCAGTATCAACGTGTTGAACAAGTTCATGCACATTTAGGATTTTTAAAACTCGCTTTACTTCAGGTTTGTTAGGACAGTCAAAATGAATATTTATGTCACCGAGAAGCAATATGTCCATTTATAAAGCGCTATATCCACAAACGTGCTCATAGCGCATAACACACAAGTCTCAATAGTGTAGTTTATACAGATATGTTTTCAAGTCAGATTTGAATTTATTCAGTGTAGGGCTTCTAGTCCAGGGGCTAGCAAAGATTTAATTAGCATCTTGAGTACAAAAGGTTTGAGGTCCGATATCAGTAGATATATGATGGAGGCCTCCAAATTTGCAACTCTTAAGTAATGCTTTTGGAGATGGCAAAAGAAGGCGCTGTTCACATTTCCCCTAAAATTAGTTTTATAATACATATGGAGTACAATAATCAAATTGATGATAAATGGTTACTTGTTTATGTCGGAAACAAATTGATGAACTCTTAAGTGTCCATCATGGGGACAAGTCCATTTCTGAGTGACCTATAGGAGGCGCCCCGTAGGCCTTTAAAGCACATCTCAAGTACATCCATGAAACCTGTGTCAAAGTCTTCCTTGGTGTTCACTGTGATCATATGAATCCTTCTGAGTTGTCATTTATGGGGATTAATCCACTTCTGAGTGGGTCAAAGGTCGCCATGCGATGGCCACGCCCATTCGTCATTTAACGCACATTTCAAGTACAGGCATGAAATTGGTGTCAAACTGTTCTTTATGATCCTCTATGACATTATTAATCCTTCTGAGTTGTTAATTATGGGAATTAACCCTTTTCTGAGTGGGCCAAGGTGATGAGACCAAATAATGTCAAGAACTGAAATTAAGTCAATCTGTTTAGCTATTCATATCTTTATAGTTAAAGTTCACCGTGTCACACATTTGCAATAATTAAACCCTGATTACATGGTGTTACAAATCTAATATAAAAAAAATGTCAAACAATATTACGTACACTCGATATGATAAACCCTTCACGTTTTATTTAATCTAATCTGTGCACAGTGTATTATCATTGTTAAAGCTTATGAATAGAAATGATTCTTAACTGCGGTGATGACCATGATTTATCACAACATCTTTTACCTGTTTAGAAAAATATAGATATCAGAGGCCCGTCCTAATGAATTGAAAAACAAATCGTAGGGATACCATTATGTGCCTAAGGTTGAGCTGAGGTAATGCACCGTGTAGCCTATGTTGGCACTGCATTAGCATTTCCATCAATATTGCATACCCTATCTAATGTAAATTACTCTGCTTGTTCATCTTCATCAGTAGTATCTCCATATTCATCTTCCTCATCCGATGACACAATTTCCATTGGTTCATCTTGGTCCTCTTCCTCTAGTATTTCTTCCTCCTCTGGAACAAGGCTTGCTGGCAGCATTTCGCCTTCGAACCAAACAGTTACATATGAGCCTTCTTCCAGTTTCCAGCCATTGCGCTCGTCAGGTTCCTGCCTCAAATCTAGTTGGTCAGCCTGTGCCCACATTCGGGTTACAAAAGCAACACGGTTGATGTGCACGTTTATTTCCGATTCACACGGAGGAATCGCACTTGCGTCAATGCCTTTTAGGTTGGCAAGGGGATTTTTACCTCTCATCTTTGGACCGTAACCCTTCTCAAACCTCAGATACCTGTGATCATTGAGGTTTGTTCCATCCTTGGCACCATATATGGTGGCTGTGTAGTGCTGCAAGGTGACTAGTGTAGTCACACTTGGTTTTTCATCGTGAGCAAGCTCGATAAATGCTTTCTGGACATCCTGCATTTTTATCAACTTATCAAATGGTCTCAGTTTACCCTTCCGTGTAAAGCTGGAGGTGTAATCACACCCTGTAAATGCATGAAATCCAGGAAGGGCTGAGCAAATCTGCGGCCCAAGTTTGATAGATATTGCAGTGATGTTAATGTACCGCCTGTTGTTTTTAGAAGCTGTGCCGGTATCCATCCACAATGTAGCATGTAGGTTTGCAGAGTGAAACAGCAGAATAACAGCAATGTCTGTGTCGGATGCTCGGATGACAAGGTTTCCCTGCTCCTTATCTGCTGCCTTGGCATGGATCACCATCTTTGTGTCTGCTTCCTGGTGATTCGTCTTCAAGGTTTCTTCCACTTCTCTTGCCATGACACCATCTGCTACGTAGAAGTGGAAGCACTCACCAGGGACATCAAGATATAGGTGGCAACTACCAAGTATATGTCCGTAGGAGGGATCTTGCCACTCATCTGCAAGAAACATTGGAAGCTGTTTTTTGAAAGATCGTTAT
Source organism: Patella pellucida (assembly GCA_917208275.1). NCBI lineage: Eukaryota > Metazoa > Mollusca > Gastropoda > Patellidae > Patella > Patella pellucida. The sequence goes on along the minus strand of OU795044.1, from coordinate 54,842,178 downwards.
TTAAGTGCATCTGCCATGTCCTTTGGGATGCGCCTTTGCTCCGGCCCTGTGATTCTGTAAGTCCTTTCAATAACCCCCATCCTATCTCTCTCAGCATCCTTTAGTGACGGCTTAGGGTAGTCGTCAAAGACCAAATGAATGCGGCTGGCAGAAGACATCATAGCCTGGATTAGAATGGTTCTTGCCAAACCTCCATACGTTGGGGGCTGATTTGGCGGAAGCACATGAAGCAGAAATGATCCATCAATAATGAATGCATCAACTGAATCTGGTTTGTCCTGTCTTCCACTTGTCGCAACTTTTCCTTCGAGTACATCCAACATTTTACTTTTGCTCGTCTCGGTCATGGTTTCGTCAGGATTACCCATAGACAGAGGCACTGGTGTTAAGGGAAACTGAAAAACGTACTCTAGGTCAAGATTCTTCTTTGTAGCAAGGACAACAAGACGACCCATCAGATCACGTGTACATACCAGGCGAGCAATCCTTTGATCTGGAGTTTTTTTGTTTTTGGCGCCTCCATTGGCAAAGGTCATCAATTTAGTCTTTGTTATACTCCTTTCAAACCTGCTTGCATCATTAGAGCATGCTTCTATGAATTGCTTATGCCGAGTTTTCCCTATGTCTGGGACACTAAGGAGGCTTTTCTTGATTTCGTTACTTGTGGCTTTTCCTGTGTTGATGTTGACGAGTAGATCAGATGTTTCACTTTCATCTTTGAAAGGATTGCATGTGTCTTCAATGTGTTTGACAATTTTCTTCAAGTCGTTGTTGTCACGTTCTTTGCGGCTTGGTCGTAGTTCTGCTTTTGTATCCTCCTGTTTGACCAGTCCTACCATTTCTTCAAGGAGGTTTATGAAAGATGCTCGTGTTGATTTGGTCACCATCCATCGAAGTCGAGCACTGTAGTTATTGGTGATGGACGTGATCCCTGTTAGTCTAGACGCTGCGTCTGCATTGATAGTTTGTTCCAATGTTAGGTCAACAGGACAACGGCTGAATGGGTGGTTTGTGCGGCGCACAGTGAAGGCCCCTTGATCTAGGATGTCTCTAAGTCCAGGATGTGTGTCATCCATATTTAGTAAGTCTAGTTGGAATTGCGACAGCCAGCGTTAGTAGTTCACGTGGTTTGTTGCAAAAAACAAGCCAATGATTGGTGTCAAGGTGTATATGAAGAGACTGATGTTGTTAGTTCGTATGCTTCTTTCAAGCTGGTGGTACAGGCGGATGTAATCGATGTACATGAATCAAAGTTGTGCAATTGCGCCATGTGCTCCTGATCGTGTGATGTTCAAGTATTCTGAATATGCAGTAGCACAACTCAGAAACAGGTCATTCGTGGTAATGCTGGGTAGTTCATCTTGCCTGTGAACCTGTAAAGTCATTCAGTAAACTCTCCAGTTGGTCCTTCTGTTCGTAGGTTTGAAGAAAGACTTGGAAGTGAAGTTTCTCGAAGGCAAGGGCAAGGAGAGGATGCAGCCTTTTGCACCTGTTGAAGTGTTTACCGTTTATAAATCCATTGAGTGACCCTGTGGCAAGAACCTCTGTTTCCGTCATCATACTAGGCCCACCCGATTCAGCAATTAACTTTCCAACTGCTTTGAAGAAAGCCATTTCAATATGGAATGCACCCAACATGACAAAGATATTGTTGAATCTTGGTGCTTCAGTAACTTTGATCTGAATTGCAGGTTTGGCAGCTGCAAGGTCATATGTAACCACTCCATACCTTTGATTGCATTCTTCTGCGCATCTCTGGTGGTTATAAGGGTGTTCTGAACCACAGATAAACTTGTGATTGGTGCTTTTAGATTAGGCATATAGCGAACCTCTTGTTTTGGCAAACTCTCGCTGGTGAGGTTTGCATTCAAAGCTACCCACATTGGGATATCGTCGTTACTCAGGACATGTTTGATCATCCAAAGGAAGTCCATCTGTTTGGCACCTGTGCTTACATCAGTAAGGCTGTAGACATCGATTAGTTTGTAGTTGAAGACAGTCATCTTTGGAATTCCGCGATATGGAATCAGGTGTTTCAGGGACAGTCAAGGTCCTCCTCTTCGTTGTTTTCTTTGGAGCCCTTCTGGAAGGTGTTTCAACTGTCTTGTTTATCAGAGTTGGGATTTCACCACCATCAATGATTTGTGTCGCTTGAACGTTCTGGTACAATATACCCATTGTATCATGCAATGTGTCCGCCCCCGATAACGTTTGAGTCATCTCATCAAAGTTATCAAATGCCAATCCCATCGGAAGACCAACCACTGTATCCTCCGGGCAAGATTCCTTTCTATCTAGAAGGGCCTTCGCTGTTGCAGTCTCGAGCTCCTCCAAAGCAGAGTAGTTTAGGCAAATACCAAATCTGTTGAGAACTGTCACTAATTTCTTACTTCCAGTAACTGACTTTATTGCCATTCCAAGGGTTACATGTTTTGCAGGCATTGCCCTCCCTCTTTGCACCACAAACAGGGCATCCTGGCTGGACGAGTCAACCCGGCGTTCCACCTTCTTTCCACATGGACCTGGACCGACTTTTCCGCTGTATAGGATCCTGAAGAAATTGGTGACAAGCTCAGGAGGGGATGCATCGCCTTTCCTTACATCGTTCAGGGTTGGATTGAGAGGCAGATCTTTCTTGGGGGTCTTAAGCAACCGACTTCTTAACAGCATTGCTGCTTTTGTGATAATTCGTTCTTGGGAAACTGAGTAGTCATAGGCTACACGGATTGCATCCTCAGCAATGTTGGCGTTGTAAATTATATTTCCCATTTTCTTACCATGGGGAACTTGTACCCTGATTCTCGCCCCAAAACTATTAGTTAAATTGCGCATCAAACTGGACTTTACCATAGGTGTTTCATCCATAGACAAACAAAAGTCCAAATATCGTTCATATATTGATGTCAACAGTTCTGGACGTTTGTCAACTATGATAGACTTATCAACATATGCGTGCAAGCTCTTGATCGCACTTCCTGATGTTTTCAGTTCATCTGTTGCAATTTCCTGATCAGTATTGGCAGATACTCTGTTTGCTTTCAGCAAGTATGCACTTTTGCATGAATGGTGGTATTTGGCTTCCTTTGCCACCGAAACACCTAAAATCTTAGCTAAAATATGATCGTCCTTGAGTTTTTTAGCAGCCTCTTGAATGTTATCAGCGGCTTCTAATGTTTCACAAGACCCTAACACTTCAACAACGTCCTTTTTCTTTTTTCGCTTTAGTCTATAAAACAAGCATTCTTCAGGAAATATACCAGATGAAGACGGTTGCACATGACCTTCTCTTGTGCCTGTGGAGCGCAGATGCACATTCTGACCAGTTGTCTCTTTACCAACACCGGTTGATCCTTTGACTACAGTGAACTTCTGGTAGCATCTGAGGTGAAACCCATCACTTCCACAGGGCTGTTCTGGCAAATTGATGACCACACCATGATAAATCGATTCCTCGAAATTACGTTTTGTCCGACGATTGTGCGCTGCATCAAGTACAGCTGCCCAGTTCCTTTGGTTGAACGAATTAACATCTTGTCGGGCCTTTTTACTTTCTGTTGGCTCGTTCCCCCTTCCAATATGTAAAATACATTCTCTGCTTGGTGCCGGTTCATCATTAGTTGCAGTCGCTTCCATGTTATGTGAACCTGAAAAATAAGTTTTTTTCAGTTTTGGTCCCAAACTAATTGCTGATTATGAAATGAGGAAAAAGGCTTGGGACATGTAGCACGAATCAATAAACGTACTGGACTAAGTTTAACAATCAAATTTAGCAAAGAAGATGAGACAAAAATATGGCCTAGCATAGGTTACGAATAATGCATAACGTGGGTTGGCTGGTAAATAAGGGACACAGGTTTGAAATATACATGTATCTTTTTCTTCTTCCGTATAAAGTGCATAACCTTCCAGGGGGTATAGTCGCACTGTTGTTTAAATGTGTGCATGTGCCCCGAATACTCCGCATATGTATACATGTACCTAGCCATATCAGTCATTATTTCAAGCTCATTCATATTGTGCTCTTATTTTTAATAATTTTAACTTGTGTAAAAATAATGGTTGATCTTACCTCTTCATTCCTCGTTCATATGCATCGTTTTTCCGAATTTGGTAAAGCGGAATCAAAATGGGATTGGAAATAATGTTTGATGCACATATATAGTCCACATGAAATCTTTTGCTGCTATCTGTATGCTAGGTAGCTTACAATTGGCTAATCAGCTTACTTATGCATACTTATCTATGAGTCAGGTTTCTTGGAATGCTCAAAGCGGACCTCCATGCTCAAAGTCATTATTTTCATCTTAAGGTGACCAAAATGCCACATAAAAAACGTATTGCATGAAGTAAGCTTTTACAGCAACCATGGGTGAAATTAGTCACTGGCTGCTGAATTGTTTTCCTGTTGTAAATCTCTTCAATAGGTGTAAAAAGAAATAACCCTTAATTACTAAACAAACGATCAGAATCTTTGCTCTTTGATCCTTAATTCAAAATATCTTTTGTGTGGAATAACAAGTATTGTATCTTAATTACCCGTATAATGTAGACATGGACTGATTTATATGTTTAGAGTTAATATAATATGTCAGTGTTTTCACTTGTATTTGTTGTGCGTGAATCACCAATTGCTGGGATCACAACTGAAATGGTAAACAACTAACATTGTTGAACTAACAACCTGACATTTGTCTATATAAACCTGCCCAGAACTCCATAAATCACCAAGACGTCCATCTAAAATGTACATATGTATGTCACGCCACTTGATATTTGCATGAACGCAACCATGTGCATGAAATGTTTGAGTGGGCTGGGCCAACCCATGGTGACCTTTGGCCCACTCAGAAAAGGGTTAATTCCCATAATTAACAACTCAGAAGGATTAATAATGTCATAGAGGATCATAAAGAACAGTTTGACACCAATTCCATGCCTGTACTTGAAATGTGCGTTAAATGACGAATGGGCGTGGCCATCGCATGGCGACCTTCGACCCACTCAGAAGTGGATTAATCCCCATAAATGACAACTCAGAAGGATTCATATGATCACAGTGAACACCAAGGAAGACTTTGACACAGGTTTCATGGATGTACTTGAGATGTGCTTTAAAGGCCTACGGGGCGCCACCTATAGGTCACTCAGAAATGGACTTGTCCCCATGATGAACACTTAAGAGTTCATCAATTCGTTTCCGACACAAACAAGTAACCATTTATCATCAATTTGATTATTGTACTCCATATGTATTATAAAACTAATTTTAGGGGAAATGTGAACATCGCCCCCTTTTGCCATCCCCAAAAGCATTACTTAAGAGTTGCAAATTTGGAGGCCTCCATCATATATCTACTGATATCGGACCTCAAACCTTTTGTACTCAAGATGCTAATTGAATTTTTGCTAGCCCCTGAACTTTTTGCTAGCCCCTGTGAAGGTCTGATGGCAGTTTGTTCCATTTTGTTGATGCAGCGACTTTAACTTCCACTTAGGAACACAGAGTTTTTTCTGATTAAGTGACCGCAACTGTCTAGATGGGATATTAAATTTTAAGAGATCGCACAGGTACTTCGGAGCACTTCCATCCAGACACTGATAGGCAAGAGACAATATCTTGAAATCGACCCTGGCTTGAACAGGCAACCAATGTAGATTTTTCAGTACAGGAGTGATATGAGAGCGTAGATTTGACCTAGTCACAATACGAGCAGCTGTATTTTGAATGCGTTGAAGACGTTCCATTTGATACTTGGGTATGCCGACAAGTAGACTATTGCAATAGTCCAGTCTAGAAAAAATGAGAGATCTAACTAGAGCTGCGGCTGCGTCTTCAGTGATGAGATTTCGAATGGAACCAATACTTCTAAGGTTAAAATAACACTATTTGCATAGATCATTTATGTAGTTGTCCATGTATAACTGAGAGTCAATCAATACACCAAGGTTTTTAGCAACTGGGGAAAAAGGGATGATTACATTGTTGATTAAGAGCGATTTGTCGGTTATTTTCTTGAGTCTTGGCTTTGGTCCTATGAAAAGTATTTCTGTTTTTTCTTCGTTTAATTTTAACTTGTTTATGTTCATCCATAATTTTACATTCTGTATGCAAGATGTCATTTTACATTGTATTTTTGTCTGATTTATGTCCGGAAAAAAATAAGTCAAAAAGTTGTGAGTCATCGGCGTAAAAGTGATGTTGTGTTGATAACGATTTGAGAAGATTCCCGAGCTGCTTCATGTACATGGTAAACAGCAAGGGGCCGAGAACAGACCCTTGCGGAACGCTGCATCGTAATACAGTCTCACACGAGGACACTGCTTTGATGATGACTGTCTGAGTTCTATTTGACAAGTATGAAGCGAACCAATTTAAGCAAGTTTCGGTTATACCAAATTCAGTTTCCAGGAGTCGAGAGTGGTCGATGGTGTCAAATGCGGCAGACAAATCCAAAAGAACCAGGAGGGATATTTCCCCTCTATCGACACATGTGACAAGATTATTTATTATGCAATTTAGGGCAGTTTCCGTACCATGTTTAGATCTGTATGCAGATTGAAATCCATACAACAGATTTTGTTGATTAAGATGTTTTAGAAAGGAAGGTCAAATTTGACACTGGTCGATAGTTCTTTAAAACATTTTTGTCCAATGTAGTCTTTTTATACGCCCACATTTTCATGTGGACGTATTATGTCGTCGCCCCTGTCCGTCCGGACGTCCGTCCGTCCGTCCACAATTGTTTGTTGACTCTCTATAGGTCACAATTCTTGTCGGATTTTAATGAAACTTGAAATATAGGTTTATCCCCAAAAGATCTCGGCTGCTTTCGATATTGGCATGTATCGGATCAAAACTTCATGGATTATGGCCCCTGATTGTACGAAAAATCACGTTTTTAGCTTGTGGACCCTATAGAGGTCACAATTTTGAACCGATTTTGATGACACTTGACATGCATGTTTATAACCCAAAGATCTTGGTTCCTTTCGATATTTGCTCCTATCGAAACGTAATTTCCTGAATTATGGCCCCTGATTGTCCGAAAAATCACCTATTTTAGCTCGTGGTACCTCTGGAGATCAAAATTATTATCCGATTTGTAAAACCGTTCGATTATATCACCGTTACACCCTAAAGAGGGTTGAGTTCAAATTTCGGAAAAATCGGACCAAAATTACCATACAAAATGGCCGCCGTTCGTAAATGAATACTGTTAAAAAATGGTATATCAAGGTTGTGGACCCTGTAGAGATCACAATTTTAATTCGATTTTGATGAAACTTGAAATGCATGGTTATAACCCAAAGATCTTTGTTCCTTTCGATATTTGCGCATATCGGATCGTAACTTCCTGAATTATGGTCCCTGATTATACGCAAAATCACCTTGGTTTAGCTTGTGGTCCCTCTGGAGGTAACAATAATTATCCGATTTAAAAAATCGTTTGATTATATCACCGTTACACCCTAAGGAAGGTTGAGTTCGAATTTCGGTAAAATTGGACTAAAATTGCCATACAAAATGGCCGCCATTCGTACGCGAATACGGTTAAAAAATGGTATATCAAGGTTGTGGACCCTGTAGAGGTCACAATTTTAATTCGATTTTAATGAAACTTGAAATGCATGGTTATAACCCAAAGATCTTGGTTCCTTTCGATATTTGTGCCTATCGGAACGTAATTTCCTGAATTATGTCCCCCGATTGTCCGAAAAATCACCTATTTTAACTTGTGGTACCTCTGGAGGTCACAATTATTATCCAATTTGAAAAACCGTTCTATTATATCAACGTTACACCCTAAGGAGGGTTGAGTTCAAATTTCAGAAAAATCGGACTAAAATGACCATACAAAATGGCCGCCGTTCGTACGCGAATCCTGTTAAAAAATGGTATATCAAGGTTGTGGACCCTATAGAGATCATAATTTTAATTCGATTTTGATGAAACTTGAAATGCATGGTTATAACCCAAAGATCTTGGTTCCTTTCGATATTTGCACATATCGGATTGTAACTTCCTGAATTATGGCCCCTGATTATACGCAAAATCGTCTTTGTTTAGCTTGTGATCCCTCTGGAGGTCACAATTATTATCCGATTTAAAAAACATTTGATTATATCATCGTTACATTGTAATGAAGGTTTAGTTTGAATTTTGTGAAATCGGACCACAACTGCCGGACAAAATGGCCGCCACTTGTATGCGAATATTGTGTAAAAATATGGTTTATCAAGGTTGTGAACCCTGTAGAGGTCATAATTTTAATCCGATTTTGAAGTACCTTGAAATGCATGTTCATAACCCATTCAAAGATCTTGGTTCCATTCGATATATGCGCATATCGATTTGTAACTTCATGAGTTATTGTCCTTGATTGTAGGAAAAATCACTTTCTTTTTAGCTTGTTCTCTATCCAACTCTTGTATGTGGGCGTATCCTGCCTGGCAGCCGCTGGTTTATCAAAGGTTTAAGAACTGCGTGTTTGAAAAGAGACGGTACTGTGCCAGAAATCAAGCTACCGTTGATGATGGATGTTATTACTGGAAGGAGAACATCAATATGTGCCAGGAGTAAATTAGTGGGCAGGGGATCAAGTTCACAAGACGTTGGCTTGGAGTTCTTAATGATCTGGAGGATTTCATCCTCTGAGAGAGTGTTGAGAGTGGACAAATCTTTACCACCGTATGTAGGAAAGGTTGTTGTGATGGATTGTTCATCGGGAATAACACACGATTTTCTAATGGTTGTGATTTTGTCGAGGAAAAAATCACTGAAAATTGTTTGATAGAACAGAAACGTCATCAGTATCTGGGAGTGTGACATCTTTAGGGTTTCCTAATAAAGAAGACATGAACGAAAAGAGAGCCTTAGCATTTCCAGAACTTGAGGATATCCTCTGAGAACAGAACTTTGCTTTTTTCTGATTTTAAGAGCTTATTGACATTTTGTCTCTTTTGAACATAGATTTGTCTGTAAACTTCTAATTTTGATTTTTTCCAGCGACGCTCTGCTTGTCTCCTTTCAGTTTTTGCCTGTCGAATTGAATCAGAATACCAGGGAGCAAAGATTTGACTGTTATGGTTTTAGTGCTGACCGGGGCATGTTTATCAAGGAGGTTTGACAGCGTTATGGAAAATAGCGCAGTCAATTTTTCAACATCTACAGGAGGGTGTGTGATCATTAATGAACAAAGAAAGTCATTCCGAAAATCATTGTGATTGATACCTTCAATGTTTCTACATTGTATAGTTTTGACATTTTAAGGCGGTTTTGTAAGATCTAGTTCCAGGATTATCCATCGATTATCCGACATTTGTTTATCGACTATCTCAAATTTCTTGATTATCTTGTTCGGGTTTTTGTCACGACCCAGTCTAGTATATGACCTTTTTATGAGTGGCAGTATCAACGTGTTGAACAAGTTCATGCACATTTAGGATTTTTAAAACTCGCTTTACTTCAGGTTTGTTAGGACAGTCAAAATGGATATTTATGTCACCGAGAAGCAACAGTTTCCCTCTTTTGATACAAATAAATAAGAGAAATTTAGAAGAGACAAAGCTATGTTATATCGAGAAAAGATTATTTAATTGAGTAAGATAGATACGCATTCAATTGAACGTATAATTGAAAGGGTCTATATGAATGATATTTCGAATTTCGGAGTACAATGCATGTGTCGACTGCATAAAAAATATCTCAACTAATTATGACAGCTGAGCCGAGCTGAGACATATTTGTAATTTAAAATGCGTCACAATTCTACTAACACCACCACGGCTGTCGGGGTTGACAGAGCTGTGACAGGACTGAATTCCACGTCACTCGATTGCAATTCTGTCAATGTGTGACGTTCTGAAATGTGAATCGAGCATCCCCCTGTATTCACTAACATGACAGGCGGGATAACTCCTTTATTAAGGAACATGACTGGGGTGATAACTAAGACTGTATTCGCCCGATTGTATTTATGTTAAATTGTAAATGGGCTTATATAAAGTGTATAAATTTTAAAATAAATTGATTTTAATACCCATCGTTATATTATAAAGATTTGTATAATACACATGGAAACATCGTTGTATGTTATATAAATTCCCATTAGTGGTGCTGGCGTGCCATTAAACAATATTTTAAGGGCAAGGTAAAGTGACACCATTTTGTCACAACACCTGAAATGATGAAAAAATTATTTCAAAAACCAGAACATTGGCCCTTGGATACAAAGGTCTAAAATAAAATACATTAGTCACAGACAATTAATTTACAAGCACTGGTCCTTTAAACCCATCTTGTAATCATTGAGGCGTGAATTTATGGTCAAAAAATCACAAAATGTCCATCAAACGCGGTTACAGCTACAAGAATTATTTCAAATTTCTGCGCTTACTTACCCAACTTAAATACCGCCCATGATGTGTACAACAACAGCCGAGACCCGCTTTTTCTATTAACCTTTCTCTATTAATGTAATACTAGTTTAAGTACTTCTGTATACCCTCCCATGTGGAATAGCCATTTTGTTTATTCGTGACGTGCGTCGTCTCCACTGACCCTCTGTTGACATATAACAAGAGCACGTAATATCAACAGTATGATCGAAACTCCCGATGGATTCAAAATCGAGCGAAATCATTGATTTACATACCCATATAATTTTAAAGCCCAAACCATTGCATTTAGTTCTAGATCAGCCATTCAATACGTTCCATAATTTCGAACGTAGTCCCAATAACCTTCACCTTCTATTGGGATTAATTGGTCTTAATGTGTGTCATATTATGTGGCATGCTCTTTGACACATATCAGTAAGATTATGTTGCATAAATTATAAATTCTTGCTGAAGTGTAACTTAGTGAATTTAAATTGGCCATGCTGCACTATTGCCATTCGCTGCAGAACATTCACAAGGTGTTATTAGGCCTCCTAATGTCAACAATTCAGAAATTTGACAAAAACTTTATTTCGTGAATATTATGAGAGTAATGTTTTGTAAGGATCAAATTTGAAAGTTACTGTGACATTATGTAGCATCGATGTCATTTGTGATCGGATAGCCGTTCTCTGGAGATGTGTGTTTTTTTAGGAAGATGGGACGAACTGTCATAATAGTTACACCATGTGCTTTCGCGTCGTCAAGCGATCTCAAATTCGTTGAATAAAGGTTATTTTCATATTGGTAAGTACACACTGCATTCTTACGTTGCAACTTATGTTGTGGTGGTATCCATTTGGAAAAAAAAGGTTTTAATTGCTTATCTTGTATTTTGTTTGGAACTACGGAACACCACAGGGAACACCACAGATAGCACCTGCCGAAATGCAATGAACCCAGTAAACGAAGTGACGTAAACTTTACGTAAAGTTTACGTAAAAATGGTCAGTCAGTTTACCATCATTTTGCTCGTTATCTTAACGTAAAGTTTACGTCATGAAATGACGTTAAACTAACGTAAAGTTGACGTCATTTTTACGTAAAGTTTACGTCATTTTCTAACGTAAATCTAACGTAAAGTTTACGTCATTTTCTGACGTAAATCTAACGTAAATTTTGCGTAAAGTTTACGTCATTTACGTTAGATTTACGTCAGAAAATGACGTAAAGTTTACGTTACATTTACGTAAAATTGGTCAGTCAATTTACCATCATTTTGCTCGTTATTTTAACGATAATTTTACGTCAGGAAATGACGTTAAACTAACGTAAAGTTTACATCATTTATACGTTATGGTTACGTCATTTTCTGACGTAAATCTAACGTAAAGTTTACGTCATTTTCTGACGTAAATCTAACGTAAAGTTTACGTCATTTTCTGACGTAAATCTAACGTAAATTTTGCGTAAAGTTTACGTCACTTACATTAGATTTACATCAGAAAATGGCGTAAACTTTATGTTAGATTAACGTCATTTCCTGACGTAAACTTAACGTTAAAGATGAGCAAAATGATTGTAAACTGACTGACCATATTAACGTGAATCTGACGTAAATATAACTTTATCTTTTGACGTTCATCGGAACCAATTTACGTGACTCTGTCATTCAGATGGTACGAAAACCCAATAACATAACCATTTTGATGGAAATATAACCATTTAAATGTTATACAATAATCCAATAGCTAAAAGATATACACTCAATAGTGTTTTCAAATCCCTTCCCACTCAACAAACTTTGGCACTTATCACGGTGGCTAAGTGGATAAGGCGCTGGTTCGCTAGCCTGGAGGTCGAGTGTTCGATCCCTGCATTGGCCTAGAAAGTTCAACTCGATTTTTAGACGTGATTTCCCCTTGTCAGTGATGCAGAAGGAGGGCCTGACAGCTGTCTAGTCGTTCGGATGGGACGAAGGAGGGCCTGACAGCTGTCTAGTCGTTCGGATGGGACGAAAAACCGAGGTCCCGTGCACACATTGGAGTGCATGTGAAAGATCCCTTGGCAGTTGGAATTCGATATAAGAGTAGGCCGTAGAACCGCTGCCCGGGCAAAATTTCCCTCATAGCACACTGTATGGCGTGTGCCCGTCTTCAATTAGCTCAAGTTAAGTGCATAACAGTAGGACGTTAAACCCCATTTCATTCATTCATTCATTCAATTTTAATTCAGAAGGACCTGGAAAAAAACAGACGACCCTACTCCTTGTCAGGTAGAACCAGGGAATTGAAACCATGCCAGTTGACTCAATGCCACCCTTATGATGTAACTCACACATGCTAAAAATGTGGGTATTCCTATTTCAAACTCAATTACAACAAACACTAGTTAATAAACGATCTAAATTTTATTTAGAAAATAGATATAAAAAATATATTTTAAAATATAACAGTACGCATACATATACATAAAATGGTGGTAATTGAAAAAATGGTTACAAAAAAGTCTATATAGCACTATTAAAAAGAAATATTTTTTTTTTTTACATTATGAAAATAGAAAAGACAACATATATATATACAAGAACTGTGATCGAAATGAAATAGGGTTTAACATCCTGGGCTAATGAAGACAGGCATATACAGTGTGCTATGCAGGAAATTTTGCACTGCTAAGGAATCTTTTACGCCATGCACTGTGCTTTGAGGGATATTTCCCGGGCAGCAGCCATACGCCCTACTCTTATATCGAATTCCAACTGCCAAGGGATCTTTTACGTGCACGCCAATGTGTACACAAGACCTCAGTTTTTTTCATTCCATCTGACCGACTAGACAGCTGTCAGACCCTCCATCCTGCATAACTGACAAGGGGAAACCATGTCGGAAAATACGGATAAACTTTCACAGCCAATGCAGGGATCGAACACTCGACCTCCAGACTGGCAAGCGTCTTACCCATGTGATCCATTGTGGTTTCGATAATTTAATCCACATGTTAGTAACAAAATAACCTAGCGTGAGTCGAATTGAAGTTAAACCTCATTTCTCTATTTACCAATAACCATTCAGAATTTTAAATGTTATTGCAACCAAATGTCACAAAACAGCACAATTTACATAATTACAACAAAATATACTACAAGTACATGTATCTATACTTTATTTTAAAAGATAAATATATAATGTAATAGAATAGAATACAAAGCAGACATTTGTAACAGTTTATTCACAGCATTAACTTGGTGACAATTTAGGAAACCGCTATTCAAGAAAGCTACACCAATATTACATAACCAATCTAATTTTAACACAGAACTTTGCTATGGTTGATCCATCACAAAAATTTGAAGTACAGGTATTTGTAAGGGACCCAAAGGGTTATTGTTAACTGGTTGCAGTAGAGAGCAATATCAGGATATCTCATTGAAACAAAACTGTTTAAATAAGAATAATTGACTGTCATAAGATCACACATAAACTATTTTAGCCATGCTACTGATGAATTTTTGTGCTACCATAGATACATATATATTTATATCAATACATTTTTAAGAAGTCTATTTCTGATACATGTGCTTTTGATCATGAGGTCTGTCACTGAATTTAATGGAATGGTTTTGATCCGAAGTCTGTTTGTGACAAGTAGTAGTGTTGTCTGGCTTCCATATACAAAGCCCTTATAAAACTTTTTTATAACTTCTTTGACATTACTGCCACCAATGGTGCTCAAATATAGGATCTGTAAAAAAAAAGTGAAAAGTAACTTTTTACTAAAAAAAACAAATGAATTTGGGTTTAACGTCCTATTGTTTAGCTCTGACTAGGCTAATAAAAATAAAAATACACCATACAGTGTGCTATGAGCAAGATTGATGTCAAATGGTCATGGGGTCTTTTATTGCATGTAAATGTTTACACAGGACATTATTTATTGCCCCCCCCCCCCCGAATGACTATACTATACCCAGCAAAGAAATATTCCATCAAAGGTAGATTTAGATTATGGCCTTTTATAGCCAACCTACTGCGGATCTTTATGAAATTGGGTTCAACATCATACTGTTCTGCCCCAACTGGGCTAATGAAGACAGACAAATGTCATAAAGTGTGCTATGACAGAAATTTTGCCCAGGCCGTTGTGCTACTGTCTACACTTATACTGATTTCCAACATGCATGCCAATTTGAACAATAGTATAGATCTCAGTTTTTGTCCCATCCTAACATTTTTGGCCACCGCAGGGATCGAACATGGGATCTCCATATTAGCGAGCCAACATCTTACTCAGACACCTTGGCTCTTGATTTTTAATGCGTACTACATGTACATTGTTCCCTTACTGCCATATGGGACAAGCAAATTTATGAATTTATCAAGCTATTGCTTTATTTGGCAGATAGGTAATCCAGTTGACTCAATGACAGGCTTTATGATACAGCGTGCATGTGATAACCATTCGTCCATCCACCCCACCTCCATGCAGGGCCCTTTAACAACATAGGAAAAGGTACGAATCAATTTGAGGTACGAAGTGAGGTACAAATGAACTAAGCATGAAACAGCCAGATGACGAAACACGGACCGTGTGCTGGTTGCAATTAATAATAATAATAATAATAGTGAGTTTTTATATAGCGCACATATCCATTAAAATTAATGCTCAAGGCGCATTTAGCTCTCCACTTATCACAAGTTATAAAAATGTTAACAACTAATAAGCAGCCGAAAAAAGATGAGTCTTTAATTGCTTCTTAAAACAGCTAAGCGATTGTGAATTCTTGAAGGTCAAGGGTAATGAATTCCATAGGTTTGGTACAGTGTGTGAGAAGCATCTTTGACCAAATGTCTTAAGCCTATAGTTGGGTATCACCAGACGTAGTTCATGTTGGGACCGAAGATTTCTTTGAGGGACATAGTCAATTAGCATTGAAGACAAGTAGTCTGGTGCTTCACCTCTCTGGCATTTGTAGGCTATGCACAGAAGTTTGAATTTAATTCTGCTTTCCACTGGAAGCCAATGTAAATCCTTTAGCAGTGGTGCGATGTGGCAATTTCAATTAGATTGGCACACAATTCTAGCCGCGGTATTTTGTACAAGCTGTAGTTTATGGATCAGGCTGTTGTTTATGCCAAACAGAAGGCTATTGCAATAGTCGAGTCTTGACAAAATTAATATTCCATTTCACGAAAAAACATTAGCATTGATCGGTCAATCAAGCTCGTTATACTTTTCGATAAAAGAAAACCATGATGTATTACTAATTATACACAAGTTTTCAACCATATTTTATTGTCAAATAAAACAAAGGACAACAGGCACTGACAGGCAATGTTAATCACAGTCTCAACAATCGCTGATCAATTTAATAAATCTAAAGACAACTATCCGTTTCACATAAAACAAACAGCTGTTACTATATATATCTCATACACTTTCAACAGTCTTTTAATTATTCATCATAGTTTGTATCGTTGCCAAACTGAATCCGAAAAGTTGTCCTACTGAACTGAGTCTGAATCGTTGTCTATGTTGAGTCCGAAATGACGGGGTACCGAAATGTCATGGAACTCAATATTATGCATCATTAATTGGCAAAAATATAAGTAGAAAGTTGAACAAACCCCCCCCCCCCCCCCAAATGAAAGAATCTTGGCGTATTCAACACCAGGCTAATTCAACACCAGAAAAATCGGCGTATTCAAGACCAGTACATGTATATATTGTTATTTTGTATTTTAAACGTCAAATCAAATCCGATGTCCTTGAGTACGTCAAGAACCAATGGATATCAAACCGAATGTTTAGTGCGAAGAATTGGTCCGTGTTTATGCGCCCCGTTCGCCAAAAAAAGATGTTGAGGGTTGGCATAACGGAATCAACTCTCGATGAACACTAAGGGACCGGTTCCATTTTACTTATTACTTGTTTTATATTATGTAAATATTGTCTTCGAATATGAAATATTTCAACCGTTGTTTGTATTATGACTATTTAAGGTAAAGGAGCTAAATCGCTAACATTTGGGATCTAGAAACTGACAAAAGTGGGCCGCACCGCATATAATACTGTAATATGAATGTATAAAGATAGTAAGCTGGCACTGCCAGGCAGGATACGCCCACATTTTCGAGACATGGTTAGAGAACAAGCAAAATCGAAAGTGATTTTTCCTACAATCAAAGGCTATAATTCATTAAATTACAATTTGATATGCGCAAATATCGAAAAGAATCAAGATCTTTAGGTTATAAACATGCATTTCAAGTTTCATCAAAATCGAATTAAAATTGTGACCTATACTGGGTCCACAACCTTGATATACCATATTTTAACACTATTAGCATACAAACGGTGGCCATTTTGTCTGGCAATTATGGTCCGATTTCCATGAAATTCAAACTCAACCTTTCGTATGGTGTAACGGTGATAGAGTCAAGTTTTTTAAATCGGATAATAATCGTGATCTCCAGAGGGACCATAGGCGATTTTTCGGACAATCAGGGGCCATAATTCAGGAAGTTATGATCTGATATGTGAAAATAACGAAAGGAACAGTATTCGCGTACAAACGGCAGCCATTTTGTATGGCAATTTTGTTACGAATTTTCCCGAAATTTCGAAATCAACATTCCTTAGGGTGTAACGGTGATATAATCAAACGATTTTTTAAATCAGATAATAATTGTGACCTCCAGAGGGACCACAAGCTAAACAAAGACGATTTTGCGTATAATCAGGGGCCGTTATTCAGGAAGTTACGATCCGATATGGGCAAATATCTAAAGGAACCAAGATCTTTGGGTTATAACCGTGCATTTCAAGTTTCATCAAAATTGAATTAAAATTGTGATCACTACAGGGTCCACAACCTTGATATACCATTTTTTAACAGTATTCGCGTACGAACGGCGGCCATTTTGTATGGTAATTTTGGTCTGATTTTTCCGAAATTTGAACTCAACTTTCCTTAGGGTGTAACGGTGATATAATCAAACGATTTTTAAAATTGGTTCATTATTGTAACCTCCAGAGGGACCACAGGCTAAACCAAGATGATTTTGCGTATAATCAGGGGCCATAATTCAGGAAGTTACGATCCGATATGCGCAAATATTGAAAGGAACCAAGATATTTGGGTTATAACCATGCATTTTAAGTTTCATTAAAATCGAATTAAAATTTTGACCTCTACAGGATCCACAACCTTGATATACCATTTTTTAACAGTATTTGCGTACGAATGGCGGCCATTTTGTATGGCAATTTTGGTCCCATTTTTCTGAAATTCAATCTCAACCTTCCTTAGGGTGTAACGGTGATATAATCAAACGATTTTTTAAATCGGATAATTATTGTAACCTCCAGAGGGACCACAGGCTAAACCAAGATGATTTTGCGTATAATCAGGGGCCATAATTCAGGAAGTTACGATCCGATATGCGCAAATATCGAAAGGAACCAAGATCTTTGGTTTACAACCATGCATTTAAAGTTTCATCAAAATCGAATTAAAATTGTGATCTCTACAGGGTCCACAACCTTGATATACCATTTTTTAACAGTATTTGTGTACGAACGGCGGCCATTTTGTATGGTAATTTTGGTCCGATTTTTCCGAAATTTGAACTCAGCCTTCCTGAGGGTGTAACGGTGATAAAATCGAACGGATTTTCAAATCGGATAATAATTGTAACCTCCAGAGGTACCACGAGCTAAAATAGGTGAATTTTCGGACAATCAGGGGCCATAATTTAGGAATTTACGTTCCGATAGGTGCAAATATCGAAAGGGTTATAAACATGCATGTTAAGTTTCATCAAAATCGGTTTAAAATTGTGACCTCTATAGGGTCCACAAGCTAAAAACGTGATTTTTCGTACAATCAGGGGCCATAATCCATGAAGTTTTGATCCGATACATGCCAATATCGAAAGAAGCCGAGATCTTTTGGGGATAAACCTATATTTTAAGTTTCGTCAAAACGGACAAGAATTGTGACATGTAGAGAGTCCACAAACAATTGTGGACGGACGGACGGACGGACGGACAGGGGCGACGACATAATACGTCCACATGAAAATGTGGGCGTATAAAAACTGATTTACATTAAATGGTTTCCGTTTTTACTCCAATTTCAAATCAGTTATGTTCGGCGAAATAAGCCATTCAGCCTCAATCCAGTGCAAATTTTTAGCGCCTGGTTATTCCAGTCTACATATGCCGTGTGATACAGTGCAATGTGTCTAGCCTCGTCCCTCAATACAACCAGGGCTGAAGCGCATTATGTTAGAAAAATTATTTTATCTTAAATATTGGATATCAGGAGCTCATCTTTTCCCGTAAGTTTACATCATCAATGTTGATTTAAATTGACCAATAGTTTGTGTTTTCGATGTCAAAGATTTTCGAGGATTTTGAGTTACGGACTTAGGTCCTTTAATCCTGCTTTTGTCTTATAATATACTGGTCTTGAATACGTCAATTTTACTGGTGTTGATTTGCCTGGTGTTAAATACGCCTGATAGTATACCAAATGAAATACCCCTATGTTTAGAAAATACTTGCTATACTATAATTAGCATAGCCTGTTATTTAGCAGTAGGGCCTACATGTGTGATAGAACTTATGCCTGCTCTGACTATTAAATATTTCAATTTGTTTGATAATTTTGCCATTTTAAAATTTGTGACTTTAAAATCGCGATTTTTTTACAGAATTTTTGAACCAGTATTACTTTCGAATAAAGCAGTCTTAATTGTTCAGAAATCGTACGGTTTACGGACAATGTATACTGCATAATGTGCAAACAAAAATACTGGTTAAGCCAATTTAAAATACGAATTTTACGTAACAAAATTTTCCATGGCCCGCTGCGAGGATTTTTTTCCGAATAGTTTTTGTCAACAGTAGATCTGTCTGTATGCTTTCGGCGGATGTTCGTACAAAAAAGGGCACTTACCTTCAATTTTACTAAGCTGAACTTCAAATCGTGTATGAAATAACTTTTTTTAACTTATAAAACATAACATAACAGGATTTATTTTTCATAATTATGAACGAAGCCGCCATTTTTAATTCCCATAATTCCATAGGTTCCGGTTAATACCAGGCAGAACCGGTTAAATCATCACACAAAAAATATATTTAATAAATAAATAAAGCGATGTAGATAAATAACAACACTAAACATAGCTTTAAAATATAAAAAAAAATGTAATATCGATAGAAATAATATAATATATACCGATCTACAGTGTAAATAAAAGTCCCGACCTTGACCTTGCCCCACACGAATAATTGACTGGTGTAAATTTGTTAAAAGGATTATGAGATCGGGGAATTTTAATTTTTAGAGAGAGGTCTTTGATCGAGACGTTTGCCCTACCGTCAATATTTTCATAAGCTTTATTCTAATAGTAATATGGCATGGTTTTACAACTTCTCGACTGATAAATCGAGAAATAACTGGCTCAAATTCGATTCGGTTCTTTAACTTGACATGCAAAAAAATATAGTCAAAATGTGTTTTGGATTGAATTTTATTGCAAATTACACTGCACCCATATTATTATACAAGACCCGTCTCCAATAAATTTGATAAGCTTTGTTTTTACAACTTATAATAAGTTATATATATTTAATACAAAGAAAGACAAGTTTAACAATTTTAAAATCAGATACAAATTGCAAGATATCTAAATCTTTAAATTAAACTAATGTTGTATTCCGATAAGTTTCATTTTAAGAACAAATTATATTTTCATATATATATGTAAAGATTTAAAGCAAGCTTTTAATCAACTCATCTTATATTTTTGTGTGATACAAATTACAAATACCAAAACAATGTATGATGATTTTGGTTTGAAATGGTGAAATTAGCAAAGTGAACAATTTAATAATAAAATATAATTCATAATTGGCATAGATGTATGGATTACATGTCATTTCGGTCCCGCGTTATTTCGGACCCAGTCTGGCGTCTTTTCAGACTCAGACTGCCAACGTTTCAGACGCTACTCAAAAATATTTGGGATGTAAGATTTTTTGTGCAGTGCAAAAAAAAAATTATTACATTATTAAAGTACTGTTACATAATTTGGGGGGGGGGGGGGGTTTAGGCAATAATCCATATTTTTTTCATCAATTTGGAGGGAATTGAAATTATATAATAATGGGGTTTAACCTCCGCTCGACCGAAACTTGAATTTACATATGATTCAATATTTTTTAAATAATTCACTTGTGCTATGGTTCTTTAGTAGTAAGAGGGAATCAGAGGAGTTAGAGAAACAACGTGGCTATTCTTACGAGACGTAAGAATTATTGATAGACTATTTTTACGACATGGTAAATGTTCCAGTAGCGCATACATAAGTTACCAAATTTGGACTTGTCCATCAATAATTCTTACGCCTCATCGTTTGGAATAGCCACAGCATTAGAGAAAACCCATGAGGTTGGACAGGTGAATTTGTGCTCCATGTGATGTACAAAATGAAATGGGGTTTAATGTCCTACCGTTCTGTTCCGACTTAGCTAATGAAGACATTCATTTGACAGGAATATTGTCTGGACAGTGACTGTACTTACAGGCAAAAGGAATGTTTTACATGCACGCCAATAGGTACACAATCCGAACGACTATGTACGGTTTCGGATTTAACCTCATTTTCTGAAGGAGCTGGTTTTGCCAGATCCTACACCACTAACAAGGGGAACTTTCTCGACCAACACCGGGATTGAATCCCTCATTTGCTAGCCATTTTGTTTCGGTGACTCAGTAACAAAATGGCTAGCAAATGAGGGGTTCAATCTCGGTGTTGGTCGAGAAAGTTCCCCTTGTTAGTGTCGTAGGATCTGGCAAAACCAGTGTCTAGTCATTCGAATAGGACAAAAAACCAATATCTTGTGCTCACATTGCATGTACACGTAAAAGAACCCTTGAGAGTTGGAATTCGAAATGAGAATATGTCATTCATTTATTCATTTTTCTCTTTGTGTGTCACCTACAGACACGATTCTTTAAGGAGCTAAATCTCTATTCTTGGGCACTTGGAAATGCATACAAATGGGTAGCAAGGCATGTAAAAATATAACATGAATGTATATAAACTGAATTACATTCAATCATTTACGTTTTTACAGTAACTTCTAATCAGTTATGTTCGGCGAAATACATGTATGCGTCCAAATTGAATAGGCGTCTGATTATTCCAGCCTACAACAATAGTATTCTCCTGTGGGTTATGTTTAGGCTTGTTCATTGAGTCGCTTCATTACAAAGGACACACAAAATCTTTCCTGCAACCACACCCAATTTGATGTCTATAAACCCATTTCTTCTTTGTGTGTATGTGCCCCTCTCTTCTGCACCTAACCCTGGCTAATTGAAGACGGGCATACACCATACAGTGTTGTATAAGGGAAATTTTTGCCTGGGCAGCAACTAAATTCCAACTGCCAAGGGATCTTTTACGTGCACGCCAATGTGTACACAGGACATCGGTTTTTCATCCCATCCGAACGACTAGGCAGCTGTCCTTGTCAGGCCGGCCGTCTGTATCACTGACAAGAGAAACCACGCCGGAAAATCAACATGAACTTTCTCGGACAATGCAGGGTTCAAACATCCGAACTCCAGGTTTAGCGTCTGAATTGATTGTCTCGGAACTTTGTAAACTTATTGCTTAAGCAACTATTGATTTTGATGCATGATTCGCCCCCCTTGGACGATACCACACCCACTTTTTTGTTAAAATCTTGTCTGTATTAACAGATTTTGTTCCATTTCGACATGGTCCGCCAAGGTTGTACCTATTTATATTGGTCTATGTCCAATCCCACAAAGAAGTGGGCCATGTCCAATTTTTTGTCTCTAATCTGCAGACTGCAAATCTGAATGGATCATCTTGTTTTACGTTATATTTACTAATGTTATATTTACGTTAGAAAACTAACGTTAGATTTACGTTAAAAAACTAACGTTAGATTTACGTTATAAAACTAACGTTAGATTTACGTTAGAAAAATAACGTTAGATTTACGTTAGAAAACTAACGTTAGATTTACGTTAGAAAACTAACCATAAACTAACGGTTAGAAACCAGACATAAAATCTACGTTAGATTAACGTTAGAATTATCACCATGGATCATCTTGTTTTACGTTATATTTACTAATGTTATATTTACGTTAGAAAACTAACGTTATATTTACGTTAGAAAACTAACGTTATATTTACGTTAGGAAACTAGCGTTAGATTTACGTTAGAAAACTAACGTTAGATTTACGTTAGAAAACTAACGTTAGATTTACGTTAGAAAACTAACCATAAACTAACGGTTAGAAACCTGACGTAAAATTTACGTTAGATTAACGTTAGAATTATCACCAATAATACATATTTAATTATTATGACTGAATTCCCTCTATTTATCAACTGTTATAATGTGCACGCACTGGTATGGTTATTTAATCCAGAAGTATTGAAGCGAAAAAAATTGGTTATATAACCGTCATAAAATTTACGTTAGATTTACGTCATTTTCTTACGTAAAAGTAACCATAACCATTCTGACGTAAAAGTAACGTAAATTTAACCATACAATTTTACCATTATTGGACGCTAACCTAAATCTAACCATAATGACGTAAAAGTAACGTAAATCTAACGATCCATGTTAACTGGGAATGAATGAATGAATGAATGAATGAATGAAATGGGGTTTAACGTCCTACGCTTAAGCACCGCTTAAGCACCGTACCTGGGCTAATTGAAGACGGGCATACGCCACAGTGTGCAATGAGGGAAATTTTGCCCGGGCAGCGGCGCTACGGCCTACTCTTATATCGAATTCCAACTGCCAAGGGATCCTTTACGTGCACTCCAATTTGTACACGGGACCTCGGTTTTTCGTCCCATCCGAACGACTAGGCAGCTGTCCTTGTCAGGCCCTCCTTCTGCATCACTGACAAGGGGAAATCACGCCGGAAAATCGAGATGAACTTTCTCGGCCAATGCAGGGATCGAACACTCAACCTCCAGGCTAGCGAACCAGCGCCTTATCCACTTAGCCACCGTGATCCCCCTGCCGAAATGCATTATCAACTTAAAAAATAATTGTTGAATATTTTATATTATCTCTTAGTGCTACATTTTGTGGGTTTTGTAGAAGTTAAAATTATCAAGCTTAGCCAATTTTAAGGGCCTATATTATTAAATTAGTTTTTGATGTCTTATTTTATTTAAGACATGGTTTGTTGTTTTTTTTATGTTAAAATTATTTTATAATAATTACCGGTATATTATTATAATTATGTGTTACTTATTTAAGATTTGTTTCATATCACTTTTTCATTGATATAGCCTACCTTGTAATTATTCTTCTTTTTTTACAGAGTCGGACAATATAATTAACGCAGATTATGGTGGCAGTGTTGTTTGGGACTTAAAAATTGACACAAATGGTTCACAACATTTATAATAATGTAACTCCAATTTCAAATCAATTATGTTTGGCAAAATAAGTCAGAAGTCTCAATGGAATAACAAGCGACTCTAGCGTCTGGTTATTCCAAATTCAAGTCTACAATAATAGTATTTATTGTGCATACTCTCCCGATAAGAATATGTCGTCACCGCTTAACATGACTTGTGGAATATGTCTAGCCTCGTTGCTCGTTCTTCGAATCCCTTATTACAAAAGGCGCTGAAACGCATTATGGTACACAATATGTGTGTCGGTGTATCAATAGTAAAATGATTTTGTCTTAAATATCAGATATAAGAAGTCCATCCTTCCAAGGTAAGATCACAACATCAATGTTGATTTATACTGACATATAATTTGTATTTTCTAGGTCGAAGACTTTGGATAATGTGACAAATAAACAAGTAAAAGTATGATTTCTTTGGAATTTAAAGCAGCATTACAAATTATGTGGCATATGTCAGTGATAACATGGTATGTATTGTCAAATTATATGAAAAAAAATCAAAAACATTAAACATTCTAAGTCAAATAAAATATGTGAATACATGAACATGTAGGCCCTATGTGGTGATTTAAAATCCTCTGAACTGATGGTTAATGTATCTACAATGGTAGCTGTCTATTTTTTTTTAATCTAGTATACCTAAAGCAGCTCTAGACAGTAAAGTTACACTTTTGCAAAGTGGTGAGTGTTGTGCATGGACAGGGTATGCCCAAATGATAATATCACTCTTACACAAACCCTGTTGGCAAGTTTACAAAGCTATGTAGGCCTTCATCAGACAAACCCTACCAGGAGACATGTACATTGTACATCTTTGATTCATGAATGTCAGCATCTCATTAACTAGAACATCTGATATCACCTACACATGTAAATGTACATGTATATTGATCAATTGATGTTTAATTATAGAATTTGTGTTTGTGCTGGATTTAGAAAATGAATTGATACATACACCTTTACATTATTTATTTTTAAGATTAAATATAGGATGCTTGTCTAATGAATGCCAGGAACTGAAATATGATTTAGTATTTGTTGACTTTAATATATATTAATAAATGGTGGGTATCAAAAATCGTAAATTATGTGGATTATTCCATTTGATGTATATACCTGTACATTAGATGAAAGCTTTTTAAGTACATTAGGTGGCCGAAGCTTAACGCATGCACATTTGATCACAAGTTCTGTCATCGAGTCTACTGGCGTGGTTTCCAATCTCCTGTTGTATGTGGCAAGTAGTAGGGTTGCCTGTCCAACCTTGTGGGTATTTCCGGCTTCGTTGTCCTCCCATTGCAGAAGACTCCTACGCGCAAGCGAATTATTGAAATAAAATTAAAAAACATATGTTAGTCCCGAAATGACATAGTTTGAGTCAAGTAGCGTACTTTAAGTTGTCTACCTGTATGTGGCAGGTACATGTAGTAGGGTCGCCTGTCCAACCTTTTGTTTGGGTTTTGTCTGGGTCCTCCTACTGCTAAAGACCCCCATGCACCAGCGAATTATTGAAATAAATTTGAACCATGTGTTAGTCCCAAAATGACCTAGTTTGTATCCAGAAGTCATTAAACCACACTCTCTTTGTCTCTCTCTTACACACAAATAATACACTCATAACTATATATATGTAATAGAGAGAGAAATGGGGTTTAACGTCCACTCAACACAACAAGGTCATTTCGGGACTAACATATGGTTTAATGTTAATTCAATAATTCACTTGCGGGTAGGGGTCTTTAGCAGTGGAAGGAAACCCACGAGGTTGAGAAGGCGCCCCTATCGCCATGCCACATACGCTCACACCAGGGCTCGAAACCACAGCCGCAAGCCAGAGATGACCGGCCAGCTAGAGGTCGAAGTGCGGCACTCTTTTTTTTTTTCTGGTAAAATGTTTATTCACAGAAATTATACGTATACAAGTTAGTATTTACAATATATTATAATTTCACAACAAAACATTTTTTATCTTTTTGAAGTGGAAATTACATAATTAAGTGTATATACAGGCAAAACTATAAAACATTAAAGTACAATACTAAGAACAATTATTTTTGATTTTTTATAAGCTATATAGGATGAGAGTTGAGTATGTATAAAAGATTAAAAAATAGTAAAATATATTTTGTACAACTAAAATCTTTGCCTGTCATGTACACACTTATAATACAGGAGATTTATACCGGTTTAAATATGTCAGTAGCAATGCTAAATAATGTTACCAGTTACTTATTATAACCCCAAAGCTATAAATATTGAACAATATGCTGATTAAGACATAAATGAGGCATATTGTGAGGGAAAAAAACAGTTTTAGAATAAGAACTTTGATATAATTTCTTAAGAAACAGGTTGACAAAATAGCTTTGAATATGGAGGTTTTGTTGTTTTGTAACCACAGTGTCACTCAGAAAAAAAGGGTTTAAACTTAAAATATAGTCTTTAATGTATCAGAATGTATTATATTTGGTGACTTCAATGCAAGATAAACATAGTATAAGCAAGAAAATTGTTTGTAATTAAGAAAATGTTGAGAAAATCTTATGTAAAGGTTTGCAGTAGCAAGTTCCAATGTTAAATTTTTGGGAGGACTGGATAAACAGGATTACTATGGCTGATATAGGATAATTAGGGCTGGATAGTAAGAACTTAAAACACTGACCCAGATTCAGTGTTTATATTTATATGACATGTGGAAAAGTGGGTCAGAATAATTTATAATTAGAATAACATGAATATAAACCTGTAAATATTTTTAAACAATTTAGTTATATAAGTAAAATAAAAAGGAGAAGGGAATCGAAATGGTTATTCTGATTGTAGATAGGTTGCTTACGTTAATACTAGGGCGGGGTTTAACATGTTAGACCGTAGTAAATATGTGTACTCGAGCGTAAAATTAGTCACGTGACACTCTAGCTGAGTAGTACAGCAGGTAGTGTGTTTGTCTTCTGCAAGAAGGTTTGGCTTTACACTATAGACTTGTGTTATTATTATTTATAAAACAGTAGGTTAATAAAGGAAATAAACAAATCTGGCTTATCCCCTGTCAGGGATCTTTTTTCGTCGAAAAAAGGAAAAAAGAAATCCAGGAGGATAGTTTAGGACTTGTGTGAGTTTCTCAAACAGCGGTGTTTAGGGAGGAGTTTAGGTCACATGGTCAGACATTTACTTCTTTCACCCGAAAAGTGGGCGTGGAGAAGTCAGTCGAAAGACAAGGTATATTTACTCAAATTAAATAATAGATCAAGATAGCTGCTTTAGGAAACGAGTATTTTCTATTAATATGATGTCACATGAGAGATATTATCGATTTTAAAACCAGGTGAAGATTATGTTTACGTTAGTTTTAAATGTTTTAACGGTTGTAAAACGTGTCGTCTGCGCGCGACAGACTGTAAACACACGATCACGTGACTACAACCTTTTACACACTTCTCGTCAACAGCAGACAGGCCGACACAAACTAGGTCACACATAGTAAATAGAACATGTTGGGGAGGGGTGAAATTATCACAGATAAGGATTTAAATATATTATTGCACATAAATGGGTGTATATATAAATACATATATTTCACAGAATATATTATCACATAATATAATTTTTAAAAATATATCACATTGTAGGTTTATATATATAGATTAGCTTGAAAACACTATAAATTGATATTTACAGAATAATTATATAAGAAACCTATCACATCTTGGATTTATAACAATAAAATAGGTTAAATATGATAAAATAGATATAAAAACAGTATATAAGTACATCCAGTCATCTGACATTTAGCTGAAGTCAATATTTATTGTATTATCAAGCTGTATATTGATGAATAATGAGGGTAGAATGAATTTATCGAGGAAGGTTTTATGTTTAAAAAGTTTACGTAAGTAAATAAGTGCATCAGCTAATATATTTTTATACAACTTGATCAGATCACAATGAGATTGAGGTTTATCTACACACTTGTTGCGTCTAATATAAATAGTCTGTCTTGCACAGCTTAAAATAATATTTAAAAGTTCCCAGGGTAGGTGTTTATGCCCACCCTGTAAACCGAATAAAATGATACATTTCAAATCGTGATCATTCAGACTAAAGTGTATGATATCAGATAACATATTATGTATTAATTGAATAAAAAATCTTAAGTCTACACAATCATGGAACATGTGAAGAATGGTTTCTGCTTCCTCCTCACACACTGGACATAGGTCATTTTCCACTTTTCCTATTTTATATAATCTAACTTTGTTCCAAATGATATTGTGTGCTATTTTAAAATCCAGCTCATGCATCTTAGGAGACTTATAAAATACATTAACATTTTTCCATGTTATGGACCAGTTCACCTCCAAGTTAAGCTTTTCCCAGAATTTAAGACATGTTGGTTCAGTTGCTTTCAACTTAATAAGTATAGCATAGCATAGCTTGGAGGTGAGCTGGTCATAACATATATCCTGTCCATTTATACTAAACTTGTCATAACCTGTAGGTATAATAAAGGACTGGGTATTTATAATATTTAGCCATGATTCAGGAATAGATAGTTTAATAGTATTAAAAGTATGGGTGATTCTTTCGATATCTACATTGGGAAATTCCTCTATAATAATGTCTAAAATAGAATGACTTGGGATAAAGCCCGGCTTGACATAATATAAAATATCATAAAATCTAGTAATACCAGAAGAGATAAAATACTTAAAATCTAAAACCTTATTATGTTGTGATAAGAAACAATTATTAAAAATAGGCTGTATAGCGATATCATTAATAGTCTTAGGTTCAGGGCGGTGATTGTTATTTAATGTATCCCATCCTAAGAGTAGGTGTTTATAAAATGCGGGTATTTACATGCATTTAAAAGTTTGGAATCAATATGAATTTTAAAAATATCATAATCTATATAAAAATCACCATAAAAACATAAGAAGTAGGACATAGTAGATTTCCATACATTAAAATTTTCAGGATTAAAATAATGTTTTAACCACTTAATGGCAAGAGCATATCCCTTTAACTTTATGTCAACTAATCCTAATCCCACCTCTGACTTAGGAAGAGTCATAACATGATATTTTATCTTTGGGGGTTTCCTGCACCATATGAACTGGGTAATTGACTTCAGTAAAATGTTATATACATATTCAGGCATTGGTAAAACAGACATTGTATAATAAAATTTAGATAAAAGAAGTGAATTGATAACTGTGACTTTTCCTAATAAGGTAAGATTCCTTTTAGTCCATAGATTAAGCAATATTTGTATTTTATTTAGTTTCAACTCCCAGTTTTTATAATTACATAAATTTAAATTATTCCCCATATAGATCCCCAAGATTAAAATGATATCATATACAATAGTAACAGGCAGGTTTAAATTAATTGGTTTATTTATAGAAGTGCCTATTGGCATTAATTCAGATTTTTCAATATTCATTTTGGCTCCCGATGCGGCGCAAAAAACATCAATACATTTAAAAGCATTATTAACGGAGTTGAGGTCGCTGACCGTCAGGGTTGTGTCATCAGCATGCTGGTATATTAGTGAAGTAACGTCTGCGTTTTTAATGGGTATACCTCTAATAGGGCCCTGTTTTATAAGTAGGTTTAGAGGCTCGGAACACATAATATAGCACATGGCTGATAGGGGGCATCCCTGATGGACAGACCTACCTATTGTAAAAAATGGGGATAAATGACCATTAACTTTTACAGTACTTCTTATGTCTGTGTATAAAATTTTCAGCCACGCCCTGAAATTTTCACCAAAACCAAAGTATTTTAGAACATGTTGCAAATATTCGAACGAAACCCTGTCGAATGCCTTCTCTCCATCGAGTTTTAGCAGATATCCGTCCACTTGCTCTTTTTCTGCGTAATCTATTACGTCACGAATATTTGCAACATTGTCTAAAATACTTCGGCCAGGAACAGCACATGATTGTTCAGGAGAAATAATACACTCTAAAACTGTTCTTAATCTAAAAGCAAGGCATCTACATAATATTTTAAGATCAACATTTAATAAGGATATAGGTCTAAAATTCTTAAGTTTGTTCTTATCTCCTTTTTCTTTATAAATTAAAGTTAAAACTCCCTTTCTCATAGATCGAGATAAAATATTATTATTAAAAACACAATTTAAAACATCTAAATAAACAACTCCTAAAATATCCCAGAAATAAATATAAAACTCGGGTGTTAATCCGTCTATACCGGGACTTTTCTTTTTTGCCATAGACAAGATACAATTAGTGAGCTCTTTTAATGTAATTGGGGCGTCACAGTGTTCTTTATCAACGTCAGATATAGTGGTAGTTATAGTTTTACACACATTGTTAATACAATCAATATTATCGGGTTGGGTTTGAGAATATAACTTGCCATAAAAATCAGAACATTTATAAATAATATCGCGTGTGTCATTAATTATCGAACCATCCTCTTTTTTTAATTCTTTGATACAATTGTTATTTTGTCGCTGTCTCTCCATGTTTAAAAAATATGAGGTATTCCTATCCCCTTCTATTGCATGTTTACATTTAGATCTTAAAATAGCGCTATCACATTTCTTAATATATTCTAAAAGCTGATTCTCTAGATCGATTATAAAAGATATATCATAATTATTAGAAAGGGAAAGCCGTCGATATTCATTCTGCAGTTTATTTTGGAGTGTATAGTAATCCCGACGTTCTTTTTCTTTAATTTGTTTTGAGTAACGACGGGCTGTATCTTTAATTTTAAATTTCAAATTATCCCACCAATTCAAAATGTCAGAAGAATATAGACGGCTTTCCTTTTCTTTCTGAATTAAGTTTTTAATTAAAACAGTAAAATTATTGTCTTTTAAAAGATTATTATTAAAAATATAAATGCCAGGGCCTCTTTCACATTCTATAAGATTTAACATAAAGGATATGGGACTGTGGTCTGAAAGGGATAAATATGAAATGAAAGAACTAAAACTGTTGCATATAAAATTACGGGGTATTAAAATGTGGTCTATACGACTCATCTTTATCTCCCCCTTAGCAACAATTTTACGTGTGAACTGTCGTGTGTCTGGATGTTTGAGTCACTATATGTCACACAGGTTATGCTGTATAACAAGGTTATTGAGGGCTAAAACTCCTCTTTTGTCCGTTAACATCCCTTTACACCTATCTAAGGTCGGGTTAAAAACTTCATTAAAATCACCGGCTAAAATAGAGTTTGAATCAATAAAAGAATGTAAATGTTTAAAATATTCAATCCGATCTAAAACATTATTGGGTGCATAAATACATATAACAGAAAAAATGGAATCATCTACACTTAGAGAAACTTTCAATGTCCTTCCCTCACTGTCTTTTTCGTTGCTCACAACACATGATTTTAAGTTGTTTTTCATTAAAATTGCGACTCCTCGTCTCGCACACTCATTAAAATTATTATAGAAAATTGGACCGTCCCATAACGTTTTCACTGTGGGAATAACTCCATCGTCCCAAAACGTTTCTTGCAGGCATAAAATATCACAATTACTTTCTTTAAAATAGTTAAAAACACGCGTCATCTTTGTACCATTCCTTAAGCCGTTGGCGTTAAAAGATGTAATTTTAAGCATAACAGTACAACAAGTAAATATATGTATAAAGTGGATGTACGCGTATAAAATGAAAGTAAAAGAGTTAAAAATAAGTTTATTTGGAATTGTTAAAACTGCTCTTCTGGCTATTGCCTTGATCGCTCATCTTCTCTGCACGGGTATTGACACTTTTTAAAACTGATTGAATGGGGGGTTGGCGGACACGTATGGACCTTCTAAGATATTCTTTATTTTTATTTGAGTCATCAGTAGGTGTAGCTATGATTGAATAATCGTCTATAATATGTTTATCCGGGTCGTTTTCATTTAAATTATCATATCGCGTAGATTCTGCAGGGGGGGATTTATCATTAATTTCTATATCGTTTATGCTGTTATCGTCTAAAATTTCATCTCCAGTGCGTTGTTTCTTAATAGGATGGCCTACACTTGTTACACTTGAGCTACTGACTGAGGTGTGTTCACGCTTGTTTTCATTGTCTTCAACGTCAACTATAATGTCGGTATTGTTTTCACTACCGGTAATCTCCTCGTTTGTCTCATAAAAATTTTCTTCGCATTTACATTCAAAATCAAAAAAGTTACATTTATCACATTTAACACTGTCACATTTAAAAGCCATATGTCCTGGTCGTTTACATTTTCTGCATGTAATCTGGGGGCAGCTCGATTTTTCATGGTCGCTTGAGAGACATTTAAAACATACTTTAGTCTGGTTGTTGTGTAGGACTTTATATCCCCTCGGCCCATCTCCACTATCAAAGTTTATCGCCCATGGAAGGGATTTAATATTGGGCGGAAATTTGCACTTTACATGTCTGGTGCCATTAGCTACATTTGGAAAATTCTTATAGTAATGCCTGACCACATCTCCAATTATTTCGATGTTAAAATACCTTAGTTTACTTGTAATTTCATCATCATCAATATGGGAGGGGATATTTAAAAACGAGACTATAGGGTGAAAACAATAATTCTACATCAAAAGTCTTATTATCTACAATTAGACCATCGCACAAATTCTGGGCATTCTCGACACTGTCAACCGTAACTTCAACAATATTGGGAAATCTTGGTACCGCGGCCAAACAGAGACCCTCCCCGATACTATCTTCTACAGCTTCAATTATACTTTCAATAGATACATTTTTTAAATCGACGACATTTACCTTCACGGTGCACTCCTTGGAGTATTTCCTCGCCATACTTCTTACAGGACTGCGGCACTCTAGACCACTAGGCCATCCCAACTACCCATATACATGTAATAAGCCTTAGCAGACATACATACATTGTAATATAGCCCTGTATTCAAGTCATGAAAAATCCCTGCAAAATGCCTATTGTAATAAGAAGTCATATCAGGAATATGAAGGCTATTTGTACAATGTGTACTTCGTATCATATAAGGGCAATAGTGCTGTTCACTGTGCCACTAGTGGTGCATGTACCATACATCTGCAATGAAAGTAGTGCATGAAACCTTTGAGGTCCTATAACTAAGTTTTTTTGGTTTTTTTCAGATTTCAAGTCTTGATGGTTGGCAACTTTTAGCCATTCAAATTTTTCTGTGTTCTTTTTTATAAGCTTGTAGCTGCGCAATCCTGACTTAGGAATTTGCTCCATTATTTGGTAAATATTTTATTTCAAAGTCATCATTTTGGATTTCCAATTTCCATCCATTTTTTTATTGTTCTGTTTAATCTCAGGTACATACATGTACATGTAGATACCAACATATCTGCATTAAAGCCGGTGTCAATCCCTTTCAGGTGTTGTGACAATATGGTGTCACTTTACCTTGCTCTTAAGCTTTAGCAGACTTACATATATATAGAGCCCTATATGCATTTTATTATTTTAAAAAATGGGCACAAGTTATTATTCTAATATATTACATATAATCTCAGAAATATGAAGGCCATTAATTGTAGTACAATGTGTCAAACTAGCAGCTGCTTGTACCTAATATCATAAATAGTGTTCACTGTGTCACTAGTGGTACACCATACATCTGCAGTGAAAGTAGTCCTTGAAACAAAATGGCCTTTTGTTTACAAATTTTTGTCAAACTTTGTGAACCTAGAACTAAGTTTTTTTTTGTTTTTTTCAGATTTCAAGCCTGGGTTATTGGAGTTTGTTTATCTGGGCAACTTTTAACTTGATTCATTTTCATGTATTTTGATCCATATAGCCTGTAGCTGCGTAGTCCTGACATAGGAATTTGCTTCATTATTTGGTTAATATTTTATTTCAAAGACATTTTTTAGAAATTTGATCCATTTTTTATTGTTCTGTATCATCTCAGGCACATGTAGATACCAATATTTAGGCATAAAAGCTTGTTTAAATGTCTTTTTGAAAACCTCCCATTTCAGGTGTTGTGACAAAATGGTGTCACTTTACCTTGCCCTTAATCATTCATTCATTATATATATTATAAATACCTTCTAAATAGGGGATGGGTGGGGTGCCTAAAGGTTAGCGCTTGTGAGTTGTATCATAAGGTCTGCATTCGAATCAATTGGCTAGGTTTCGATTCCCCGGTTTCACATTACAAATAATAGGGTCACTGTCAAACCTCGTGGATTTTCTCAGAGTTCTCAGGTTTCCCCAACTGCCAAAGACCTCTACGCCAAAGCGAATTTTTGAAATAAAATTGAACCATATGTTAGTCCCGAAATGACCTGGTTTGTGTGGAGTGGATGTTACCCCTCCCTCTCTCTTTCTGATCATAAATTCCTGGATGATGGCCCCTGATTGTACGAAGAATATCTCGGATCGTAAAATTCATGGAGTATGCCCCTGATTGTACGATTGGGGTTTAAAACCCTTCAAAAATATCTTCGTTAGACAATTATCACTGATTTCGGGAAAAAAACGAACGGAAAATTCCTGTTATAATGGTCCTTCCAAAATATTAGCAAAACATGCAACACTCTACCATTGCTGTAGACCGTCTTAAGGCAAAGATTTTCCTCGAAACTCATAATATATACGTTAAGAAATCAAAGATTTTGTTAAGCATTCGAAATTTGCGCTGATCAAATTGTAACTTAATGAATTATAGGCTTTGATTTTAGGACAAAATGACTTTCTGTTTTGCTTGTTCTCTATCCATCTCTTGAAAATGTGGGCGTACCCAGTCTGGCAGCCGCCAGCCTATATTACAGATATTTGTTACTAGTGTGTAATGTTTCAAAAAGTGTAATTTTCCGAAATATTTTTCAAGTTGTTGGAAGAAATACCATGATGAAGAGTGATTTAAACTAAACAACTGAAAAATCCCAGGGAGGGGAGCTAAGTTTCTGTACCTATTCCGGTTTATGAGCTATGGAACTAACGGGTTCCTGCAAATGCTAGAAGGATGTATAGTAGAGGTGTTCTTTTCGGGACCTTTTTGTATGGACTGAGAGGAAATGGAACATTAAATGGTGCCAAAAAAAGAGAGATATAAGGCGCCATCAAACAAAATTACCTGATCCAACTGTGAGTAACGTAAACAAAGTTTCGAATACTTCGATCTTTACTAAGTTTTGTCGACACACCATGGAATTCTCTGCCTGTGGATTTTCAATGTAAAGGATGTCTTCACCTCAGTCCTAAGTGATAACGTTGAGATGGACAACTCAGGTGATTTAATGTCGAAAATTCCGCTTATCAGGGTAATCAATTTCCATTCTGTTTTAATATCATTTGTAGCGACAAAAACGGATGCAAGATGGGCGACGATGTCTTTCCTACATTCTTTTAACCTAATGAACTCTGTATCGTGTGGAAAATCTGGATAATTTTAGAACGAGAATTTGCGAAAATCCACATTCAATGGGCGCCGCCATGTACATGAAATATTTTATATCAAAATTTGTTAATGAAATAATCCTCGTTATATAATTTTAATCAGATTTCAAATTGAATAAATATTTAACATGGGTCACTTTGACAAAAACACAGAAACAGAGTTTTTACATCAAAACAATTACTAGCTGGGGGGGGGGGATGTTGAACTGAAGTTTTGGGTATCTTTGGAAACAAATTTTCATACTATTCCAAGTTAGCTGACAACGATATTTTACTTTTTATGGTGTTAGAACTGGTCAAGCTGCACATTAAATGATTTTCATTTGTATCCAAAACTTTAAAATATAGATTATGTATAAGATAAGTTAGAGCAGATAAAAGTCGAAAATTATCCCCCCCCCTCCCTAGCACACTAATTAACTATGTGACCTTCAATCGTAAAGTCATCCGGCAAAATAGGAAATTTCAATCCGAAACTTTAAAATATAGATGAGTTAGAGCAGATAAAAGTCAAAAATTATGCCCCCACCCCCTAATTTTCATACATAAATACTATGCGACCTTCAATCTCAAAGTAATCTGATATACAATTTGCAGTTCGCACGTTGCTCTATCGGGGAAACAATATCGCATTCGAAAGTATTTAAAACCAAGTAAGAGCAGTTACGAATTCGCCAAAACGATGCGAAAAGTTGGGGGGGGGGTACGTTTTTGGTAACTTTCGACACAAATTTGTACACTATTCGCGTACAAGGGGCGTCCAATTTTCACTTAATTCGAAACCAACCTTTACTACGGTGTTACATTCAAAGGGTTTTTAAAATCGGATAATAACTATAGGGACCACAAGCTAAAATGGGCGACTTTTTTAGTATAATCAGGGGCCATAATTAAGGAAATTACGATCCGATATGCGCAAATATCAAAAGGAGCCAACATCTTTTGGTTATAAAATAAACATGCATGTCAAGTTTTATCAAAATCGGTTCACAATTGTGACCTTTATAGGGACGACAAGCTAAAAACATGACAATAAGGGGCCATAATCCATGAATTTTCGATCCGATACATACCAATATCAAAAGCAGCTGAGATCTGTTGGGGATAAACCTATATTTGAAGTGTCGTCGAAATCGGATAAGAATTGTGACCTGTAAAGAGTCCACAAACAATTGTGGATGGCTGGACGGACGGACAGGGGCGACGGTATAATACGCACACATGAAAATGGGGGCATATAAAAAGCAATTACAATGTCACAATCATTATTATTTGAACAACTTTTTGTACTTTAAAATATAGATGAGATAGAGCAGATAAAAGTCGAAAATTATGTTGTTATACCCCCCTCACACACACACACATACACTAATTTCCATGAATATTCCCGTCAATGGAAAAGTCATCCAGTATACAATTTGCAGTTTGCACGTTGCTCTATCGTGGAAATCCTTTCACATTCAAAAAATATTGAAAACCAAGTGAGTTAGAGGAGTTAAGAAGTTGCAAAACGATGCTAAAAAGGGGGGGGGGGCTAAGTTTTTGGTAATTTTCGACACAAATTTTCATGCTGTTGCAAGTTAGCTGACAAAGATTTTATTATTTATGTTGGTACAACTGGTCAAGCTGCAAAAAATGTTTTTCATCTTCATCTCAAACCCTGCTCCAGTAGAGTTATCGCAATTTGAAGAAAGGGTACCATTCAGGTACCCCCAGATACGTATTTTGTGTAGTCTCGTGACACATACGGAAAGAGAGGTTGAACTGGGTGATTATTATAATATGGAAGAAGATACCCAGACTATAATCACCAACTAAAACCAAGTTCCCCAATAATCGATTAACGGTTGTGGGAATGCGACAAAAATGTTCAAAATTTGACCTAAAAATAACGAGAATCATCCGAAAAACGTAATCGGGCTGTATTCCGGAAACGGTTGATTTATAAAATCGGCGATTTTGGCTGAGGAGTAGGCTCGATGTGTCGACCAAACCCTGTGAATATGAACTCAATCGGCCGACCCTCACCTTCTCACCTTCTGCATGATATTGCATGGTTTTCTCGTGGAATGGCTCTTAATCACTAAAGCTGCTAATTTGATTGAAAACGACTTCTAATGTCTGATCTTGTAGTGGCATGGAGAAAGGGGCGCCTTCTCAACCTCGTGGGTTTCCCCTGGGCACTCCGGTTTCCTCCCACTGCTAAAGACCCCTACACGCAAGCGAATTACTGAAATAAAATTAAATGTTAGTCCCGCAAGGACCTAGTTGTGTTGAGTTGACGTTAAACCTCATTTCTCTCTCTCTTTCTGATCTTGTAAGTGCCCAATTGATCATTAGGTTATAGACACATACGTTTTCTTTGATGAAGGGAAGTTTTGTACCCAATCTTGGCCTGGTTTTAACGAGATTGTTCTATATCCACCTCAATAGGTTTGGAGACTGTCAATGTGTAATATATTAAGCAATAAATGAGGTTTTCTTGAACAATCTCCCACTTTCCCTCCCAAAAAGTCTCGGACTGTCTAATGATAATCTATGTATATACAACAGAGTAGCAAACCGTGCTGTACTTAGTTTTTGTGTCGGCTACAATGAGAATAGGTGATATTTTGGTAATTGATCTTGGACTTTTTTTGTTTTCAGTACAAAACCAAGACTGTGGAACGACACAACAGAAAAGCTCATGTTGAAAATATTTAAAATAGTAGACTCCGGCAAATCCACAATATGTAAATGGAAGACAGTAGCTATGAAGGTTAATGAATATGACTACAATTTCAATGGCGAGCAGTGCCGCTTAAAAGTTAAATCTCTAAAAGAGAAGTATGACAGAAACAACAAAAAAAAGAAAACATCTGGCGAATCTGGACCCTCAGATTATGAACTGTCTAAAATTAAATCTATTTTTGATTCTTTGCCAGACTTGAACCGCACTTTTACCATTGATTCAGGCCGTCTGGAAGACCTGGAAGACCTGGACAGACTGAAATCCATAGATCAACCATCTACATCTTCCCAACCTGCTGAAGAAGCATCAAAGGCTGAAGACTTAGGTAAGAAGCAGATAGATATAAATTACAAAGTCTAAAATATTTGCAAGACAAAACAAAAGTTGTTTTCTTTTTAATCTTGAAATTGTATGTGTATTAACATTTTTATATACAAGTTGTTACAATAAATGTTAAATAATTTCATTACAATAAATTGTTAAAAAGATTTAATATCAATAAATGTTTAATGAATGAAATGGGGTTTAACGTCTAACTTGTCTGCACCTAACCTGGGCTAATTGAAGACGGGCATAAGCCATACAGTGTGCTATTGGGGAATTTTTGCCCGGGCAGCGACGCCACGGCCTACTATTATATCGAATTCCAACTGCCAAGGAATCTTTTACGTACACGTCAATTTGTACACGGACCTTGATATTCATGCTATCCGAACGACTAGGCATCTGTCCTTGTCCGGCCCTCCGTTCCGCGTCAATGCCAAGGGGAAACCACACCGGAAAATAGAGGTGAACTTCCTCGGCCAATGCAGGAGTTGTACTATCCGACCTGCAGGCTAGCGAGCCAGCGCCTTACCCACTTATCCCCAATAAATGTTAAAGAATTTGATTACAATAAATATTAAAAGAATTTGATTACAATAAATATTAAAAGAATTTGATTAAAATATTAAAAGAATTTGATTACAATAAATATTAAAAGAATTTGATTACAATAAATATTAAAAGAATTTGATTACAATAAATATTAAAAGAATTTGATTACAATAAATATTAAAAGAATTTGATTACAATAAATATTAAAAGAATTTGATTACAATAAATATTAAAAGAATTTGATTACAATAAATATTAAAAGAATTTGATTACAATAAATATTAAAAGAATTTGATTATGCATATCATTTTTTAAACAGTGATATGCAGTCTTTTCAGCCGTCCTCATTGAATTACATAGTTTCAAAGTTCTCAAAAGGTGTTAGTAATCTGCTGTCTTTTCAGCTGTCCTTGTGCATCATTTTCTACATTATCGTCTACTTCGTCGGCATCCTCTTCCCAAACAACCTGGACACAACCTTTTTTGGTATGCAGTGATTGTGAAGGATGCATGCCGCAGTGATGGTGCAACAAACTGTTTCAAATGATCATGCATGAAGGTATTTAAGTCTGCAAAATCGACCTTTTAGATGGGCAAATGCACGCTCTATAACCTGTCGCTTAGAGGACCATGCTGTATTAAATAAGTTTTTGTTCACGAGTAAGATGTCCGTTGTAGGAGATTCTCTATACATCACTTAAGGGACCACTGTTATAAATTCAGTATAGTAGATTCACATGTCTATTCACATTGTATATTAACTAACATGAATGGAAATAATGAACATCAAATGTTAAATTGAACCTAATACTATACTACTCTTTATACGACTTTTAAATTGAATAAAAAAACTTTACCCCCCCCCCCCCCCCCAAAAAAAAAGAGATAGACTATAGTGAATCGGCTAAACTTTATTTGATTTTACATATTCACTACTTGCACGAACTACAATAACTTACATCAGGGGCAAATCATTTTATGTTTTCATGTCAAATGGTAACCGCAAAATATTCTTATCTGGAGATCATGCGCAATAAATACTATCAGTGTAGACTTGAATAACCCAACGCTATAGAGTTTGCTATTCGATTGAGACTCCTAGTGTATTTCGCCGAACATAACTGATTAGAAATTAAGGGTTAAAACAGAAATTATGATTGAATGTTAATCAGTTATATTAATTATAATAGGTTGCGACCCATTTGTGCCAATTTCTACACTCCAAATATTAGCGATTAGCAAGTGAAACCCTCGCTAAATGATCTAGTGGTAGGTCTATGTCTTGCAGGCCAACACTTGGATTAAAACTAGGACCACCTTTTTGAACCCGAGCATTGCTCACTGAGCCACAGTGGGTTCCATTGCCGTCGTTACGACCATTTTAAAAATTTTCAATAAATGGCAGCAACTTCCATTGTACAAAGTATCGTAAGTTGTAAAACAAGCTAAGAGCTGTACATGGGGCAGGGTATTATTTCTCTGTCTAACTTTGAGTTGCACTGGGAGCCGTAGTGGTTCCGAGAGTAAGACACCGGTTCACTAACGAGGAAGATTCGAAATTTTTTTGATGAGTTGGTTCCCCAGTGATACAATATGACGGGCCTGGCTGGGTCGAAAAAATGGACACCTGTAAACATATTGCCATGCACGAAAAGAACCCTTGGCAGTTAGAATTCGAAAAAGGTCATGTAGCTATCCGTGCAAAATTGACTACATTGCACAATGTACGGCGTATACCCGTCTTTAGTTCGTTTCGTTTTCTATAATTCAAAATTTCGTTGTTACTTGTCTTTACTACTCTTGGATCTGGAAGACTTGTTATTTAAGTCGTGTTCTGCTTGAAACGAGGGGTCAGCTAATCAAATGGTCTGTCGAATCGAGCGTTTGACCTTTTTTGCGCGGCCAATGACGTGTATACTAACAACAGCGATACGAATCAAAACAAAACAAAAGTAGATTTTAAAAAGTATGGCGGTCACTAATTGGTTAATCGAATGACTGACGTTATCTAGTCAAATGTCGCGTGCTTTATACCTGACGTCATAGAACGTGAGCTCCCACTATAACTTGTTAGATCTACATGTAGTGTAGGCCATCGCAAGTATAAAAAAAGACATGAAATATAGATCTATATTTCAATTAGATTAATAACTATCTGAGTCGTCATAAATAATAACCAATATTGTCCAGTATGAAGAAACGTCTTCATTGTTGTAAAATATAATCCATTGTACAAATACATATTCCAAAGCCCAAATATGGACGCTTATCAAGGTACTCATCAGTGCAGATCAGTTTGCACAAAGAGGGCTTCAATAAAATAAAACCAAGTACGAACAATCCAAACCATTAGACAAAATTCGAAGTCCCAAAAACGGTATAGGCAAAAATGTGTAAAATCGCAAAATAGTGTAATCAGCATATGGACTGTTCACCGTGTACAATCCTTCAGGCCAATCTTTATTTACTTGTCAGTAAGAGTTATATTTCCATTTAACAGTTGTCAGCGAAAGTTATCTTTTGAAATATTTGCATGAGTAAATTATATCCCGTATGTCTTATCTTTAGAATGTAATGGCCGACTTACATATTGAACCTTTCTATGCAGCCCTTTAACCCGGAGGTTAAAAATATTGAATTATCGAAATTGAAGAGAGTTTTGTAAATTATCCATATAATTATAACCCAAAAATAACGGTGACTTTTCCATATATCAAAAAAGCAAACTGACTTCCGAGTATAATATATTAATAACTCAAATAGGAACGATATCTCTCCATTTAATAATAATAATAATAATAATAATAACCCAAAAAGGCAAAGTGATTTCTCAATATAAGAATAATAATTATAAAAATAAAGCAAATACGGAAGGGGTTTTCCATACATAATAACCGGGGTAGCAAAATGATATCTCCATATGTATAAAGAATCAGAATAGCGATGCAGACCATGTGGTTAGCGCAGCCAATCTGTCCAAGGTTAAACTCCTGAAAAATACAATTTCATAGACATCATCAATAACGCATTAATGTAATAAGAGATTCTGTTTGTTGATATGTGAAGTTGTTAAGCGGGAATAAATTTAAAAGAAAACTTTATCGCAGGGGCGGACGGGGACTGGAGGGTGGGAAAACCCGCAGGTCTCTATCCCATGCTGTAGAACATTTTGGAAAACTAACAGTAAATGCATTTTTCTGGAGTGGGTCTACATTCTGAGTATCAAACCTCGAAAGATCGCTTTGTTTACCAACTTATTAATAATAACGTAAATTCCGGACTACAAAGGGCCCCCAATCTACACGAGAGCATTATTGTCTTTAGGGTCCCCGGTGTCTACCACTCTTCCTTCATCGTATTAAGTGTTCACAGTCATTTACGGTCAAATGTTAATAAACACGATAGCTCTTAGTGTATTAACACAAACGCTGTACTATATTGTGTTGACATGACGTAATAGAGATCTTCTCCGTCACTATGCAGATGGTCGTTTCGAATTTGAACAAAAAACGTAACGGAATCTGATGTAAAGTGTATACGGTTTTATGTTTATACAATTAGTGAATAATTACCCGGACAGTCTCCCTCGACAAGTGTAATATCATCTATAGCTATATCTGATTCAAAACCAGATCCCTTAACTCCTTCAAATACAATCTAAAACACAATTTAATATTTCAACAAATCGTAAAAAGTTTATTATTTGACATCTACAATAATAGGAAATACATTTCACATTGCTGACAAATCCACTCTGTAGTTATGATGTATTAACAGCTACATGGACAAGCGATCCTATCTCTTGCCGAATACGGCAGAGGGATTGCAATAGGGTTTAATGTCCGTTTGGGACTTACATATTGTTCAATGTATTTCAAAAATTCGCTTTAAATAATAGCGAGTGAGAGGGTCCCGAAGACAAGTGATTCTGCTCCCCGTCGCATACAAGTTGGTAGTCGGCATCACACCACGGGTTAAATTTTTCGGCCCCCTCCCCGTTCTCTATGAATGAACTCACTAACATCTTGAATCTTTATAAAGCTGCCTCCAAACATTGTCTCGATCATCGTCGCTTGTCTATAAAGCATCACCCAGCTCCCTCCGATATGTTTTGTAACTTGTCGATTATTCAAATCCTACTAGTGGAAGACGTAAAGGAATGTACCGAATATAAAACTGGTATTTGTGCAAGATTTACATAGCCTTGTATCCAAACATTACCCTGGTCACCAGCTCTTGTCCATACAGCATCCCCCAATCCAGTCTGATTTGTTTTGATATACACGTTGAGATCTCCTGAAAATGTCA
This sequence comes from Patella pellucida, assembly GCA_917208275.1. Taxonomy (NCBI): domain Eukaryota; kingdom Metazoa; phylum Mollusca; class Gastropoda; family Patellidae; genus Patella; species Patella pellucida. Next base: position 54,798,975 of record OU795044.1, on the reverse strand, counting down.
GTTGCTGAAATCATTACTCTACCAATGCTGGGATCGAACACCCGACCCCCATGCTAGCGAACCAGCGCCTTACCCACCGTGATCCCCCTGATTTTTAAGAGATAAATATAGCGCTTTTCCCCTGGTGCATCTTTTCTTTTATTTTCTTGGAAAATAGATATAACAATAATGTGTATATTTTCAATAATAATAATAATAATAATAACAATAATAATAAAAATAATAATAATAATAATAATAATATCCACAAGATGGCCGACTAGTGTAGACACGGTGTGAGAACGGGACAAATTTTTCGAATTTTAACTAGTTTACTGTAATGTAATATCGTATAATTCACAGGACTTATTCGGATATGCAATAGCTAAACGCAGGATAAAATATATTGTGTGTTATGTAGTTGTAAACATTATAAATTAGGAAAAGTTCAGTCCTTCTTTGTGTTTGATGAACTCATGTCAGGTAAAAACTAAACAGTCAACGCTTCACCTGAGTAATTTGTTCATCATTTGATTGTGTGTATAGTCCACTATACCAGGTTACGTTTACTAGGAAAATGAAAGGTGGAAGCAAGCAGAATAATAAAAGAACAAGGGGTGATCTTTCAGCTAGTACTTCTGATAGTATAAATGACTTCCTCGACTCAGTACTCCAAGATGAAGATTCTGTAAAATCTCTTGTAGCCGAACTACTGAAACGTGAAACCATTATTAAACGGATCATAGCTGTGATAGAACCAGAAATTAGCAAGCATATCGACAGTCGTATTGACGAATTAGATCAAAGGTTAGATGATCTCGAACAGTATTCTCGACGTACTTGCCTGAAATTCTCCGGAATCCCTGAAACTCCCAACGAAAGTACCGACGAAATCGTTCTAACATTAATAAACAATGCCATCCTTACTAAAGAAAACTGTCATAAACTTACAGAACAGAATATTGGTAGAACCCATAGAGTTGGCCCCAAGGCGGAGGGACGAAATCGGGACATTATAGTGCGCTTTATCAGTTATAGGGATAGGGCCAGTGTGTACGGCAACAAAAAAAATCTGAAAGCTTACAACAGTAAAAGACGTCACAAAACCTATATTAATGAGGCTCTGACAAGAAAGAGATCACAGCTATATTCAAAAACAAGAGAACTATTTAAAACAAAAAAGATCAAAAACTGTTGGACTTACGATGGAAGAATTTATGTCAGACCCCTCTCGGACGAGAAGAACATTTTAATCAACAAAGAAAGTGATCTTCGTCCGTTTATTATTTTAACCATACCACAAGAAGAGTTAACGGTAAATCAAGCGACAGCTAATGGTCAACGGCAACATTCAGTATTTAGTACTTCAACGATAGAAGATATAAATCAATCTGAGTTGCTAGAGTCAACGGAAAATCAAGCGACAGCTACAGTTCATCGCTAAAAATCCCTCTTCGACATGGGTGTAGTAATAGGGTCATCTTCTACTCCTGCACCAAGTACTCAAACTTAGAATAGTTTCGCACTGAACAATCGATGTGTGTTAGGCTCTCGTTCTATATACATCATCAACAATGTCCATGTCTCCTGTTTAAACGACAGTAAGTCTTTAGAATTAATTTCATTTTTAAGTTTGGCCCTCATATATATATTATAACCAATAAGTTAAAGGGACTACATGGCACAGCTTACAACAAATCGGCCTGTAAAGTACCCCAACGATGTTTGCTTTTCCTACTTTTTATATATAATATTAAATATGCATTGTGCAAGAGCTAAATCTGCCTATCTCTGGTCTTTCTTTGGGCATGTAATGTAATCTAGTATATAGGTCAGACTTTATTTAGCTTATGAATTAATTTGACTAAAACTTTAAGCGGATTTCCCTTTGCACTGTCATATTTTAACTGTTATAGCTTGAACTGTGAGTTCTTAATCTTATCTCCCATAATGTAATAATAATAATGTTTTATTAAGTAATATTTTACGAATGATAAGAAATACAAAACAGATAAGTCGTACTGATCACATTAACGTTTTGTACATCTTTCGAAGAGGTAGTTATTGTATTGGACTTAAACATTCAGCGGACTCCCTTTGCACTGTCTATATTACATTTTGTACATCTTCCGAAGAGCTAGTTAATGTATTTGACTTAAACATTCAGCGGATTCCGTTTGCACTGTCTATATTTTAACTGTTATAGTTTGAACTGTCAGTTCTTAATCTTATCTCCCATAATGTAATAATAATAATGTTTTATTAAGTAATATTTTACGAATGATAAGAAATACAAAACAGATAAGTCGTACTGATCACATTAACGTTTTGTACATCTTTCGAAGAGGTAGTTATTGTATTGGACTTAAACATTCAGCGGACTCCCTTTGCACTGTCTATACTACATTTTGTACATCTTCCGAAGAGCTAGTTAATGTATTTGACTTAAACATTCAGCGGATTCCGTTTGCACTGTCTATATTTTAACTGTTATAGTTTGAACTGTCAGTTCTTTATCGAATCTCCGATCATGTATCTTTAATAATAATAATGTTTTATTAAGTAATATTTTATGAATGATAACACATACAAAACAGATAAGTCGTAGTGATCCCATTAACGTTTTGTATCACTTCCGAAGAGCTAATTTATGCATTTGAAGGACAAAAATGCAAAATTGAGAATGGATAGTATCAATGTATTCTCTATATTCATATCCCCATACTCCGACCCCATACAACAAAGCGGGTTTAATTACCGAATAGAATATCTTGAAACTGGTAGAAATTGTATATAGCTATTATCGAGGGTACAATATATACGTTAGTGTGTACAATACGTTATTGTGTTTATTTAGCTGTCCTACCACATGTATATACACCGACTCTTGATTGACGTTAACTTATACCTAATGTAAATTGATTTCAAACATGTTTTTTATTAGAACTTTCAGGTTAAATTATGCTTGTCTAGAAACAGGTATTCTATAATTGAAACGATGCAATTTTATAGTGTTACTAGTTTGGTTTTTAACTATACCACGCCAAAGAAATGTTAATATTGACAATAAGATACGATACCTATTATTTAAAATACCCCATTCGCTACATGCACAAATCTTAAGAAGATTTTGCGCTATCTTCACTTTAATAGCATACAAGTACACATGACTTGTTTATCGTAAGCGAACCCAGACGCATTATTAAACTTTTTAAAAATTTATTTTACATGTATTTAAACTGTCTTAGCGATAACAGTAATACATAGATTAACAAATCAATCCAACTATCCCGGATCTCGCACGAGCCATTCATTGTGCGTGCACGTTACACCGACCACGAGAATAACAGTACACGGTCACGTGTACAAGGCAACAACAAATAAGCGTCCATCAGCTTATTAAAGCGGGCATACCATCTGACCGTTTTTGTAAAGTAGTTTGTATATATGTTTCGTTATGTTCGTCTTCTAAAAATGTATATATGTTTTTCTATAGATTATTACACATTAACCCAAACATAATAGATAATTATTTTTATGTATTGTCTTTCATCCATTATTTTACCGATCCATACAGTAGCATTGACAACCAATACTCATCGCTTTTATTGTATTATTATCATTATTTAATCATTGACAACCAATGTTTATCGTTTATATTGTATTATTACCATTATTTAATCAACGAATTTGATATTACTTTTACCTTTGTTATCCCTTCACTTCTTTTACAGTGTGGTGACATTGAACAAAACCCCGGCCCTAAAAATCTTACTATAGTTCATCTGAATACAAGGAGCATCCGTAATAAAATAGATTTAATTGCTTCCGAGTTGGATAGCTATGACATTATCTCGATATCCGAATCGTGGTTAGATTGTAGTATTCCTGATAGTAAAGTCTCCATTTCATCTTACCATGCACCTGTTCGAAAAGATCGCACTACACACTCAGGTGGGGGGGTAGCCGTATATATAAAAGACACTCTAGCTTACAAGAGACGCGCTGACTTGGAAGTTGACGGAACAGAGGGCATCTGGTTAGAAATACATAGTTACAATAATAAATTCTTATTGGGTACATTTTACAGACCCCCTAATAGTACAACAGATATTAACTACTCTATTTTCAATTCATTTAACTTGGCACTCACTGATGATATTCCACAATGTTTTATCTTAGGTGACTTTAATATTGATTTTTTCAGCGTTTTTAATTCTTTTATCCACGAGGCCATTAATATTTTTGATCTTAAACAAATGATAACTTCGCCTACCCGATACAGTGATAATGGGAAAAACACGTTATTAGATTTAATTTTGACAAATTGCCCCATTTATGTCTCCAAAGCTGAATGCCTCGATAACTTCTGTAGCGACCACTGCCCCGTGTACTGTCAACTTTCATTTCAGAGTCCACAAAAACGATCCTTTAAACGACTAATTTGGGATTATGGGAAAATGAATACTAATGCACTTCAACAAGAAATCCACAGTACTGACTGGGACACACTCCTTACTAACAATACGGTCGATGAGTCATGTAGTAAATTTACAAGTGAATTAATAACTGTAGCAAAGAATTATATTCCAAACAAATTAGTAACCATTAGACCACGAGATATGCCGTGGATGAATAATAGCATAAGGAAGTTAAGTAAATTGAAAAATAAAATCCACAAAAAAGCTAAGAAGTCAGATTTGGCAGACCACTGGGCACTTTTTCGTAAGACAAGAAATCAATATATATCTTTAATTCGGAAATGTAAAAGTGAATATTATGAAAGTTTAGATAACAAAATTAACGATGTCAATGACCTTGGATCAAAGTCCTGGTGGCAGGTAGTCAACTCATTTGTAAAAACTACGGGTTCATCGAACCATGACATACCTCCTATAACAACAAATACTGGTACAGCATTCACACCTAAAGAAAAGGCAAACGCACTTAACACTTATTTTGCTGAGCAATCCAAACTTAATGATCTTAATCACCCACTGCCATTAATTAACCGAAATATCAACAGTATAACTAATATAATTCTACAGCCGAATGAAGTTAAAGACATTCTTGACTCTATCGATACTTCTAAATCCTCTGGCCCTGATCATATTAGCGGAAAATTATTAAAATCTATATCTAAAGAAATTTCTAATCCATTGTGTACTCTGTTTAATCATTCCCTTAAGTGTGCTACCTTCCCCTTGATCTGGAAACATGCTAATGTCGTAGCCCTACACAAAAAAGGTAATAAGGATATATGTTCCAACTATCGCCCGATATCATTACTCTCGATAATAAGTAAAATCCTTGAACGTTGTATTTATAAGCATGTCTTTAACTTCCTTCTAGACAACAATACACTTACAAAATTTCAAAGTGGTTTTATGAAAGGAGACTCTACTATCTATCAACTTCTAGACTTAAATGATTTTTATTGTAATGCAATCGATAAAGGTTATTATACGAGAACGGTGTTCTGTGACATCAGCAAAGCATTCGATAGAGTTTGGCATGCTGGGCTCTGTCTTAAGCTTGATGCTGTTGGGGTCCGAGGCACATTGTACAGTTGGTTTAAAATAAAATAAAAACGAAGTACGAACAATCCAAACCGTAAGACGAAATTCGAAGTCCTAAAAAACGTTATAGGCAAAATAGTATATTCAAGCAAAATAGTGTAATCAGCAAATGGACTGCTCCCCGTGTACAAAATACACGACAAACAGTGGTAACAGGTGTCCGGAAGAGTAAGCTTACCCTGCCTGGCTAGCCACACCCGCCATAGCTGCATCCAAACTATTAGGCGAAATCTAGGTAAAATGGCGTAATTGGCCAATGAAATATCAGTATGCAAAATGCACGTGATGAACAGTGTTAACGATGAAGTCAACAGACATTATCAGGGAGATAGTATAATATGTGTCAATTAAATATATCCAGAATAATAGCTGAGAGAGACGTATTATATTTACCAACTAAGTCAATATGTCGACCATAAAACTTTTTAAATGTTTTAATAAGTTTAGTGCGCATGTATCCTTGTAGTTGAAGCTTAGATGACAAATGCATCGATCTACTTAAAAAATCAGAATAAAATGAACAAGCTCTCGCATAACGAATTAGCTGAGACACAAACACTCCGTAAGCTGGTGATATTGGAATGTTACTACTAATAAATGGAAAGTTAACAATCGGAAAGTCAAAGTCATCACGTTTATCGTACAATTTAATACTCAGTTTATGGCAATTGTCAAAATCGAGACGCAGATCCAAGTAGGAAGCGTAATTGTCACTGTCAGTGATATTTTTAATTTCGAGCTCATCAGGATATATGAAATCTACATAATCACTAAATTTAGGATTATTAAGGGCTAAAACGTCATCGATATATCGATAAGTGAAATTAAAAAGTCTGACTGATCGTTTATTTGTTTTTACGAGCATCTGTATGTATTCAGCTTCGTAGGAATAGAGAAACAGATAAGCAAGCAAAGGTGCACAGTTGGTGCCCATAGGGATGCCAACCACTTGCTGATATATTTCCCCTCCAAATTCAACAAAGATGTTATCAATTAAAAAATCCAACATCTGAATTATCTTGATGGCAGTGTATTTATTTTTTGAATCACTGTGATACTTAACGAAATATGAAGAATTATAATTTACAACTAAATATTGATATCTAGCAGTACCCGATTTAGACGAAAAGACACTGTGAATAATGTCTTTCAACCGGGCTTTTAATTTACTATGGGGAATTTTTGTGTACAAAGTAGAAAAGTCAAACGTTTGAATAGATGAAACTGAAGCAAGGGATCTAGATTGCAAACCATCAAGTAATTCTTTGGAATTTTTTAATATCCACATTTGATTTATACCACTTCTAGAGTATACTTTGTCACAGTATTTTTGAATACCCTCTTTAACAGCTGTTAGTATAGATGTTAATACCTTTGAAAGTGGTTTTGTGGAACAACGGGATGAACCTGCTATAAAACGTTGTTTGTAGGGATTTTTATGTAGTTTAGGTATCCAATATAACAAGGGCAAATCTGTATAGGTATCTCCACATGGAGTACCAAATGAAGTGAGTACAGATTTGTGATTGGATATAATTTCATCCTTACTAAGAGTAGATCGTTTATATGTAGCACTGTCGATTGGTTTCCCGAAATTAAGTTCTTCGAACAGACAGTCATAATAATATCGTTTACAAATAAACACTAGGTTATTGGACGCTTTGTCAGCTGGTACAATGACATACTTGTCATGCAAGGCCTTGAGATTTTCCACAATGCTAACATCATTGAAAATAGACTTAGGCCTAGTGTCAACTGACAAACGTTGCATGTATATTCTTCGTTTAAGTAAACGACTTATAGACTAAGTCCAATCGGAGAGAGTATCCGAGATAACATCTTCCTTCTTGGCCCATGATTATATTACTGGTCGATCACAGTGCGTTGTTCTGGACAATGTCGCCTCGGAGTCATCATTCATCACTTCCGGTGTTCCACAGGGCTCCGTTCTCGGACCGCTTCTATTTTTAATCTATATTAATGATATCATTGAAAATATTCAATCAAATATCAAATTGTTTGCTGATGACACGTCTCTCTACTTACCGATAAAAGATCCGTCAGAAAGTGCGAAAATAATGAATTCGGATATCGAGAGAATCAACGTTTGGTCCAAAAAATGGCTAGTTTCCTTCAACCCCACAAAAACAGAATCACTAACAATATCTACCAAACCACACAATGACACACCACCACTTTTCATGGATACTGTTAAAATAATTGATGTACAAATTCACAAGCACTTGGGTCTTTTCTTCCACCACAAACTTAAATGGGATATCCATATAAATAATATTTGTAATAAAGTATCGAAATTAATCAATTGTTTAAGATCCCTAAAGTACAGGTTAAATAGAAAATCTCTTTTTATAATTTACAATTCCTTTATACTACCGCATTTCGACTACGCGGACATTGTTTGGGACAATTGCACTGACCACCTAGCGAACCAACTAGAACACCTTCAGCTTGATGCCTTACGCACTATTTGTGGGGCTGTAAAGGGAACTAGCCACCGTTTACTCTACCTCGAAACTGGTATTACTCCTTTGAATGAAAGAAGAAAAAGACACAAATTACACACATTATATAAAATTATTAATGGAACGGTTCCAAATTATTTATCAAACCACATTAAATTAAAAACATCACCATATAATCTTAGAAATAAACCAGAATTAGATGAAATATTCTGCAGAACATCCATCTATTATAATTCATTCTTTCCATCAGCTATCCGACTCTGGAACAACCTAAATCCGTCTATAACAAATGTCTTATCACTTTCGAAATTTAAAAAAGAACTCTCTAAACATGATCCGAAAATACCTCTCTTTTATTATATTGGCAAACGAAAAAATCAAATTATACATACTAAACTAAGACTAGGCTGCAGCAATCTAAATTTTCACAAATTTATAAGACATATTTCAGATACTCCTGAATGTTTATGTGGTAATACAATAGAAGATCCTTATCACTATCTCCTTATATGTTCCTTGTATTCAGGTGCTCGTCATAGAACAATCGACACTCTACCACGAACACAACAAAACATTAAAGTGCTACTATATGGATCGGAAACACTATCATATAACGAAAACATTTCAGTATTTAACCAAACACAAAATTTCATTGAACAAACCGAAAGATTTGCATTTTAAAAAATAGCTGATTTTAATTATTCAAAAATTATATTTGTACTGGGTTGTGTATACATATAATATATATATATATATGTATATAATTTCCTTTGTATCTATTCTCTTTTTTTTTTCTTTTTTTTCCTTCTTTGTTTTTCAATAAATTGTAATATAATGTAATTGATTGTAATATAGTGTAATTGATTGTAATATAATATAATTGATTTTAATATAATGTAATTGATCTTAATATAGTGTTATTGATTGTAATATAATATAGTTGATTGTAATATATTGTAATGTAATTTATTGTAACCGGGAGAGGGGTTTATATAGGCTTTGCCTGTTCCCCAATCCCCTAAGTTTTCTGAATAAATATTGTTTATATAAAAAAAAAAAAATAATATCCACACTCTGTATGTCGGTGCACCCAACTTCGAGACAACAATATACATAGGGCATATATAAAGATAGTGCATAGATACAAATCTGAATAAAAATATTGCTTATAAAAAAAAATAATTGGGACCCGAGATGGCGAGATGACGTCATATTTTCTGGCTTCACAGTCGCAATTTTATCTATATTTTGCTTTATTTTTGATTTTGATTTTATTTTAACTTTTCAATTTGATTTAACTTTTGCTTGAAATTATATTTAAGATTTATTGTCAGATTAATTATCTTTTTAGTTTAATTTTGATCTTAATTTTAATTTCATTTCATTTCATTTTCAATTTTAACATAATTATTTTTGATTTTATTACAGATACATTATTGGAGGTGGGATAACGAGTTAGCAGTTCTCACTATAATAGTTAAAAACTACATAATGTAAAGGCAATTTGCTGAAAATTTTACGGCATTCACTGGATATTACTTTTCACACTATTTAAGTGTTTACCAAAAATTCTAAAATTCTATCTGATTGTTGTATTTTTATCATTGTTATTTTGGTGTTTTAGATTAAGACAAAAAACACAATTTTGTTTTTTAGACATTATTATAAACTAAGATTTGGAGGATTCGCATAGATTGCATATATGAGAATCCTCTTAGATTTTTGCAAAAAATGACGAATTTCTAGCCCTGTAAATAAGGTAAAAATATAAAAATAAGTACGAATATTATCGCAAAATGACACCCTCAAATAATGGCCTCCCATACTATGAAGACCTACTCAGAAACAATATCAACATTGGTTGTTTGTCATCAAACATCAAAAACTACAAAATGAAGCTTATTCCATGATTTCTACCCGAAAAGCCGACGGATTTACATTACACAATACACTATTTACGGGCACACATCTGAAAGTTATTCATGGACACCCTATATAACTAAAATATAACTCACCGCTACAGAGTTCCCCCAAATATCCAGTAGGACAATTACAGCTGTAGCTGTTGTCGTCATTTGGTGAACACGTACCACCATTTGCACACGGATTTGGTTCACAGACCGGCACTAGAATTAAAGAGGATTACATTACAATATAAAGGGCCGGGAGGATAGCCGTTCCCACAGCTATAGAATACACATTTAATCTGACGCATTTTCTTTAATTAATGTGTGACAGTCTGGGACATGCTAAGCCAATTGAATATCATATGATATGGCATGCACCAATGTACATCCCTCAAACACGTTATAGTAGTGAGGGGGCGTAAAAAAAAAACATCTTAGAAAGGTACAAAAGAACGACACCTTCTGTTGTTTTAAATCCGATTGAATACCACCCGGGCGATCATCTAAAGGTACCCAACTATAAGACAATAATGTTAGGTTACGCATTTAAAGGTTATCCATGGTCACCCAAAATATCTAAAATATAACTAAAATATAACTAAAATATAGCTCACCGTCACAGAGTTTACCCAAAAATCCAGTAGAACAATTACAGCTGTAACTGTTGTTCATTGGTGAACACGTACCACCATTTTGACAAGGATTCGGTTCACAGACAGGCACTAGAATTAAAGAGGATATACATTACAATATAAAGGACCAGGAAGATAGCCGCTCCTACATCTATAGAATACACATTTTAACTGACGCATTTCCTATTATTATATTAAAAGTGTAACAGTCAAAATGGCCGCCAATACCTCATATACATAGTGACTATATGGGTTTAGTAAGTAACAATGAAGCATATATAAACACTTTTGGCATTGGTTAGTATTAAAGATATCCCCAAACAAGTTGCAATTGTAGTCCAGACTCTTGAAAGTGATAAAAAGTGAGGGCGCTCTTTACATGGCCGTCAAAAACGTTGATTAACTGTCTATATCTTTTAGTAGGCATTTATTAGGCCACACAATGTAAAAAGTGCTCTAACGGAAAAGGGCTCAGGATTTGGCCTGTTTACCTCATATATTCTTGTTCAGAATACAATAACTGGTCTAGAAACACCACACGAGAATTTCTACCTCGTCAAGTGGCACCGCCCTCACCTTTAACCCGGACTACGCAATATCGCCATATAGGCCTGCAGCCAAAATGTCTAGCTTGCTTAGAAAACACAATTCCCCTACATGGTCCTCTCTAATAAACAAACTATACATTTTTGGAAAGCTTATAACACCAGGAAGACGAATCCACGGAGTTCTAAGAAAAAGTCTGCACTAACTAGATTTAGGGCCAAATGAAAATTGTGATAATTGTCAAGTAAATGCTATATTTATACTAATAATTGTGAAGTTCACATAGAAATAAATATTGACGAAAACACACGATGTCCTAATAAAAGAAGATTCAAAGAATATGCTATTGGTTAAATTTTAAACCAAAATGCAGAAAACATCTTATTAATCAGTTTACTGTTTTATCTACAAAAATGGCTTTCAAAGTGCTCATCTATATATTGCATCACATTTTTGTTATTTAATAATTATTTGCTTGATGACGATACCTGTATTTGTTTTGAAACGTAGCATGTTAATAAAATTCAGAAGTAGTATATCTATATAAGGGTAGGTTTTTTTTGGAGGGGGGGGGTTAAACATAAATTTGCCGACAAATGTCAATTTGCCGACACATGTCAATTTGCCGACAAATGTAAATTTGCTAGACGTTTGTATTGAATACAGTCCACTCGTACTTACTTCAGAATCGTGCATGTTGACCCCTCTCTTTTTGTAAAACATCTTCTTAAAACATATCTATTAATAGGTTTCTCTGAATATTCATGGCTCAGGGGTGTGTGGCTTTGTGACGATCACTATTACTACCTCTACTACATGTTAAGTAATGTACCTAAGAACGGTGCCCCTTTATAAGATACGAATTTTACGGGCAACCATCTAAAAGTTATTCAGTCACTGTTTATAACTAAAATATAACTCACCGCCACAGAGTTCCCCCAAAAATCCAGTGGGACAATTACAGCTGTAGCTGTTATCTCCATTTGGTGAACACGTACCACCGTTTTCACACGGATTCGGTTCACAGACCGGCACTAGAATTAAGAGGATATAGATTATAATATAAAGGGCCACATCTATAGAATACACATTTAATCTGACGCATTCCTACAATTATATTTAAAGTGTAACAGCCTGGGACATGTAAAGCCAATTGAATATCATGTAATGTACATCCCCGAAACAAGTTATACTACTGATGGGGGGGGGGCGTAAAATAACAATTCATTTTTTAACATAGTGCTTAGCGCAAAAGGCAGACGTCACAAGAAACCCAAATGAGCGACACCTTCTCTTGTTTATATTCCGATTGAATGCAATTCGGGCGATTAACAAACGTTGGTTATTTCATTTTGTTTTCTTTATTAACTGTTCAATTTCAAATCTGAGTACATTAGCTTGACTAATCCTTGAAAAACGTGATATTTTTTTTAGAAAAATGCAAATCAGACACAGTAATTTGAATTGAAATGATATAAGGGGGTGGAAGGCTACTCTGTATCACTACAGAACCTAGACGTACAGCACAGTGGACGCTTGCGGTTAGTCCCCGGGTCAATTCACTTGGTCTGATATGTGCGTTTGTTGTTTGTGACCCCCCCCCCCCCTGGCGTGTAGGGGGTCATAAGAATATACCCTTCGTAATTCTTGCGTGTCGTAAAAGGCGACTCAAAGGATCCCTGTAATTGGGCGACGTATTTGCCATGCGTTGCGACCCGTGTCGGTGGAGAGTGGAATCCTGGTGATTGAGTGGGGATTTGGGTCCTTTGTATATTCTGTAGGGCGGCGGCTTCGGTCGATCAGGTTAGACAAGTATGTTTTGCTTTCTGGCTTGAGTATACCCCTCGTCGAGCCCTGAGACCATACGCAGTTATCCGCGCTAGTCCTCACTCTTTTAGGCAGGGCAGTAACCTGGGGACGACGAGGGTTGAACTTTTAAGAAATACTTTCCTTAATCCCACCCGATCCCAATAATCAAAGAGGACGTTTCTGATTTATTCACAAATAAAATAAAATGTCAAAGTCTTGGCCGAGCTTCCTCTTAATTGAGAGTCCCTCTCGAGACCTATCGAAAGTGTCACCATTTTTAATAACCAAGGGCATGGCTGGCTTGGCCGGCGAGCCCAAGGCTATTAAAAAACTAAAGAACGGAACACTCTTAATAGAATGTGCCAAAAGAACAGCATGCTACCATGCTTCTTAAATCTTCATTTTTGGCAGACATTCCTAATAAGGTGTCTCCGCATAGGTCTTTAAATTCTAGTAGAGGTGGAATACGTTGCAGGGACTTCAAAGGCAGCAGCGAGGAAGACATTATAGAATACTTTTCTTCTCAGGGTGTACAACACGTCAAAAGAATTAGTGTTCGCCGAGGAGATAAGGTGATTCCAACAAGCACCTACATCCTCACATTCGACCGTCCCGACATACCAACGACTCTTAAGGCAGGTTATTTAAGTATATCTGTGGATTCTTACATATCCAATCCTCTTCGTTGCTACAAGTGTCAAAAATTTGGACACAGCAAAACTGTCTGCAGGGGTAGAGACACCTGCGCTCGTTGTGGCAATGATGACCACGAGAGCGCTGCCTGGCAGACTGAGTTTTGTTGCGCGAACTGTAAGGGAAAGCACTTTGCGTATTCCCGTGAATGTCCAATATGGCAAAAAGAAAAAAGAATCCAACAGGTCATGTCTGAGCGAATGATACCATATTTCGATGCTCGAAAACAGGTAGATTTATCTGCACCGTTTCCCATTGCACCACAAGGGAAATATTTTGCTAGTGCAGTTAAAGTTCTAACCAGATCCATCTCAGAAATAACCTGGCCAGATAGAAGTTATTGGGATCATTCCCCATACTTCCTCCCAGCACGGCAAGGAACAATCCCCATTGGATAAACCAAAAGCTGCAACTCCTGATCCCAGTTCCACTGGATCAGCATCGCAGTTAACGTTTATCCCACCCTCACAGAAAAAAAGTACATGTATATCTTTCTTCTAGACAACAAAAATTAACAAAGTTGCGTGATAAAGACCCTAATATTGTCCATTTCACGAAATAAGGTGTTGACCTAATGGACGGTATTACCGTAGAGGGGGCCAGTAATGACCCCATCGGCGGTAAGCGGCCACCAATACATTATCCTTGACGATGCCGAATTCCATTATTCAATGGAATTGTCGTGGTTTAAAATCAAATTTTAATAAAGTTCAATTATTCAAAAACACAATCCTTTAGCTAATTGTTTACGGGAAACCTTTTTACGGAATTCTGACACTTTGTCATTTAGACAATTTGTTGGTTACCATCATCATGCAATTGGTGATGGTAGAGCACATGATGGTGCTTCTATTATTCTTAATGGAGACATTCCTCAGAGTAAAGTCACTCTCAACTCGCCTTTACAGGCAGTTGCAGTCCGGGTTACTTTGCATGTTCCCATAACACTCTGCTCTGTATATCGTCCACCAAGTTTACATCTTAATTCCAGAGATCTTGATGACCTTGTTGCTCAACTTCCCCTACCGTTTATTATTATGGGAGATTTCAGTAGTCATCATTCACTCTGGGGTAGTCCGGATGATAACAACTGAGGTAAACAAATAGCGGACTTCATTAACATTAATAATTTGTTTTTATTAAATGATGACTCGCCTACTTCTCTACATCCTGCCACAGCTCCTTTTTCTTCTCTTGGTCTCACCATTTGCTCTCCGGTCCTGTTTCAGGATTTTACATGGAGATAATATTAGCCTCTCTCCGGTCGAAAGGCCTCAGAGGTAGAAGTTGCATAAGGCTGATTGGGCTCTGTTTGAATCTTTGTGTCTCGTCTCTGTTGATGCAAAAGAGTAGAAGATGCAGATGAGCCCATTGCCTTATTCACTCCAATTCTTCAAGATGTAGCTGAGCAGGCGATTCCACAAACCACGACCGAGCCAAAACGTTGCAATAAACCATGGTTTAACGACGATAGCAAATCTGCTCTAAACGAGCGTGATCGTATTTTGAGACGACTAAAGAACCATCCTTTCATGGTGAATATTACGGCATACCAGATGGTACGAGCGAAGGCCCGTAGAACCATACGCCAAGCAAAGAAGTCTTCATGGCAAAGCTACGTCTCTAGAATCAATTCCCGTACCTCTTCCGAATCGGTATGGGATAGGATTCGTAGGATTAAAGGTAAAAGTAGTGCATTATCAGTTAACCATCTCAATGTTGATAATACTACCTTAACAACATTTCCTGATATTGCTAATTCTCTGGCCAGTACATTTTCATTCAATTCATCATCCAATTTCTCCTCTGATGCCTTTCGTGGCATTAAGAATCAACAGGAGAATAGACGACTTAACTTCAATTCCCGTATTGATGAATGCTATAAAGATAGTTTTTCCATTGCAGGGCTTCGGGATTTGTTAAAGCGGGCTCGGGACACTGCAACTGGTCCAGATGAAATACACTACCAGATTTTAAAACATTTAACTTTTTCAACACTCCTAATCTTACTGGATCTTTTTAACAGCTTTAACAAGCTGTATTTGCAAAAACATGGAGGGATTGATCAGTCGAAGGCTTGTTTGGTACCTTGAGTCAAACAATCTTATTACTGACCTCCAATGTTGATTTCGGTCCCAAAGGAGCACTCTTGATCATCTCGTTCGATTCGAAACGTTCGTCAGGGACGCTCTCATCCAGAAGCAACATTTAGTTGCAATATTTTTTGATCTGGAGAAAGCATATGATACCACGTTGAAACATCCGTCGGGTAGAAATCATGGAATAAGCTATATTTTGTAGGCCTTGATGTTTGATTACAAAAAAACAATGTTGACATTTTTTCTGAGTAGGTCTTCTTTGAATGGGGGGGGGGCATTATTTGGGGGTGCCATTTTGCGATAATATTCCTATTTATTTTTTTATTTTCACCATATTTTAAATATGGTGAAAATAAAAAAATAAATAGGAAATTCGTCATCTTTTGCAAGAATCTAAGAGGATTCTCATATATGCAATCTGCGCGAATCCTCCAAATCTTAATTTATAAAAATGTCTAAAAAAACAAAATTGTGTTTTTTGTGTTAATCCAAAACACCAAAATCCTCTTAGATTCTTGCAAAAAATGACGAATTTCTAGCCCTGTAAATAAGGTGAAAATAAAAAAATAAGTACGAATATTATCGCAAAATAACACCCTCAAATAATGGCCTTCCATACTATGAAGGCCTACTCAGAAAAAATGTCAACATTGGTTTTTTGTCATCAAACATCAAAAACTACAAAATAAAGCTTATTCCATGATTTCTACCCGAAAAGCCGACGGATTTACATTACACAATACACTATTTACGGGCACCCATCTAAAAGTTATTCATGGCCACCCTATATAACTAAAATATAACTCACCGCCACAGAGTTCCCCCAAATATCCAGTGAGACAATTACAGTTGTAGCTGTTGTCGTCATTTGGTGAACACGTACCACCATTTGCACACGGATTCGGTTCACAGACAGGCACTAGAATTAAAGAGGATATACGTTACAATATAACGGGCCGGGAGGATAGCTGTTCCCACAGCTATAGAATACACATTTAATCTGACGCATTGCCTTTAATTAATGTGTGACAGTCTGGGACATGCTAAGCCAATTGAATATCATATGATATGGCATGCACCAATGTACATCCCTGAAACACGCTATAGTAGTGAGGGGGGCGTAAAAAAACATCTTAGAAAGGTACAAAAGAACGACACCTTCTGTTGTTTTAAATCCGATTAAATACCACCCGGGCGATCATCTAAAGGTACCCAACTATAAGACAATGGTGTTAGGTTACGCATTTAAAGGTTATCCATGGTCACCCAAAATATCTAAAATATAACTAAAATATAACTAAATTATAGCTCACCGTCACAGAGTTTACCCAAAAATCCAGTAGAACAATTACAGCTGTAACTGTTGTTCATTGGTGAACACGTACCACCATTTTGACAAGGATTCGGTTCACAGACAGGCACTAGAATTAAAGAGGATATACATTACAATACAAAGGACCAGGAAGATAGCCGCTCCTACATCTATAGAATACACATTTTTACTGACGCATTTCCTATTATTATATTAAAATTGTAACAGTCAAAATGGCCGCAAAAACCTCATATACATAGTGACTATGTGGGTTTAGTGAGTAACAATGAAGCATATATAAACACTTTTTGCATTGGTTATTATTAAATATATCCCCAAACAAGTTGCAATTGTAGTCCAGACTCTTGAAAGTGATAAAAAGTGAGGGCGCTCTTTACATGGCCGTCAAAAACGTTGATTAACTGTCTATATCTTTTAGTAAGCATTTATTAGGCCACACAATGTATAAAAGTGCCCTAAGGGAAGAGGGCTCAGAATTTGGCCTGTTTACCTCATATATTCTTGTTCAGAATACAAAAACTGGTCTAGAAACACCACATGAGAATTTCTACCTCGTCAAGTGGCACCGCCCTCAATTTTAACCCGGACTACGCAATATCGCCATATAGGCCTGCAGCCTAAATTTCTAGCTTGCTTAGAAACACAATTCCGCTGCATGGTCCTCTCTAGTAAACAAGCTATACATTATAACACTAGGAAGACGAATCCATGGCGTTCCAAACAAAAAGTCTGCACTAACTAGATTTAGGGCAAAATGAAAATTGTGATAATTGTCAAGTTAATGCTATATTTATACTAATTATTGTGAAGTTCACATAAAATTAAATATTGACGAAAATACACGATGTCCTAATAAAGGAATATTCAAAGAATATACTATTGGTTAAATTTAGATTTAAACCAAAATGCAGAAAACATAATGGGCAAGGGAACATACGGATTTTGGGAAATCCATTAACGGTAATATAGAGTTATCTCCCTTTCTGTCAAATGTCTGCAATTTGTAACAGTACATGTTCTTCTGGTGCGTGTTGACTGCTGATTCTGTATGAGGCAGTATACTATGACACACAAGACAACGTGTGAGCACACAAGCCCAATAAATATATCGTTAATGGGGTCATGGGGGACTGCAGGGGTTGGTGAGTGGGTGTTTACCCAGAAATAAAGGCAGAACGCCAGGTCTGATGAACAAGGAGATACATGTATGTTTGACATTGGTTGAGCAATATTTATATGAAATAATGGAGACTATGCCCGTAGTTTTGTAAATCGCATTGAAGTTAAATGAAAATAAATGGGGTTAACTACCTACTGTTATACATCTAACCTGGGCTAATGGAAGACGGCCATTCGCCATACAGTCTGCTATGAGGAAAATTTTGCCCAGGCACTACGGCCTAGTCTTATATGGAATTAAAACTGCCACGGAGTTTTTACGTGCACGCCAATGTGTACAAGGGACGTCAGTTTTTCGTCCCATACGAACGACTAGACAGCTGCCTTTGTCAGACCCCTCTTCTGCATCACTGACAAGGGGAAACCACGCCGGAAAATCGAGATAAACTTTCTCGGCAAATGCAGGGATCGAACAGTCAACTTCCAGACTAGGGAGCCAACGCCTTACCCACTTCGCCACGTGATCCTACAAATCGCATTGAAGCCAACATACATTTTCAATTAGACCCTTCGTTTTTTTTACTACAGATAGCTGTACATCTCTAGTTCAGATATTTAAGGCCAAATTACAAACATTTAAACTCAAACTGTATTCATAAGTTTACTAACAAACATAAATTTGCCAACAAATATAAATTTGCCAACAAATATAAATTTGCCAACAAATATAAATTTGCCAACAAATATAAATTTGCCAACAAATATAAATTTGCCAACAAATATAAATTTGCCAACAAATATAAATTTGCCAACAAATATAAATTTGCCAACAAATATAAATTTGCCAACAAATATAAATTTGCCAACAAATATAAATTTGCCAGCAAATATAAATTTGCCAACAAATATAAATTTGCCAACAAACATAAGTTTGCTAACAATGGAAAATCGCCGCAAATGTAAAATTGCCAGCAAATGTAAAATTGCCAGCAAAATGTAAAATTGCCAGCAAAATGTAAAATTGCCAGCAAAATGTAAAATTGCCAGCAAAATGTAAAATTGCCAGCAAAATGTAAAATTGCCAGCAAAATGTAAAATTGCCAGCAAAATGTAAAATTGCCAGCAAAATGTAAAATTGCCAGCAAAATGTAAAATTGCCAGCAAAATGTAAAATTGCCAGCAAAATGTAAAATTGCCAGCAAAATGTAAATTTGCCAGCAAAATGTAAATTTGCCAGCAAAATGTAAATTTGCCAGCAAAATGTAAATTTGCCAACAAATATAAATTTGCTAGACGTTTGTAGTGAGTGCAGTCCACTCGTACTTACTATCAGAAAAGTACATGTTGCCCCCTCCCCTTTTGAAAAAACCTCTTCTTAACACATACCTATTAACATGTTGTGATGAATATACATGGCTTAGGGGTGTGTGGCTTAGAGACGATCACTATTACTACCTCAACTACATATTAAGTTATGTACCTTAGAATTGTGCCCCTGTATAAGACACGAATTTTACGGGCACCAATCTAAAAGTTATCCATGGTCACCGTATATAACTCAAATATGACTCACCGTCACAGAGGTACCCCAAATATCCAGTAGTACAAATACAGCTGTAGCTGTTGTCGTCATTTGGTGAACACGTACCACCATTTTGACAAGGATTCGGTTCACAGACAGGCACTAGAATTAAAGAGGATATACATTACAATATAAAGGACCAGGAAGATAGCCGTTCCCACAGCTTTAGAATACACATTAAATCTGACGCATTTCCTATTATTATATTAAAAGTGTAACAGTCCAAATGGCCGCCAAAATCTCATATACATAGTGACTATATGGGTTTAGTAAGTACCAATGATGCATATATAAACACTTTTTGCATTGGTTAGTATTACAGTTATTCCCGAACAAGCTGCAATTGTAGTCCAGACTCTTAAAAGTGATAAAAAGTGAGGGCACTCTTTACATGGCCGTCAAAAACGTTGATTAACTGTCTATATCTTTTAGTAAGCATTTTTTAAGTCACACAGTGTAAATACTGACCTAAGGGAAAATGGCTCAGGATTTGGCCTGTTTACCTTATTCATTCTTGTTCAGAATTAAAAAAAAATCTAGAAACACCAAATGAGAATTTCTACCTCTCCAAAAGTGGCACCCCCCACAATTTTAACCCGGACTCGCAATGTCGCCATATAGGCCTGCAGCCAAAATTTCTAGCTTGCTTAGAAAACACAATTCCGCTACATGGTCCTCTCTAGTAAACAAACTATACATTATAACACCAGGAAGACGAATCCCAAAAGTCTGCACTAACTAGATTTAGGGCCAAATGAAAATTGTGATAATTGTCAAGTAAATACATAAATTTGTTTAACAAACATAAATTTGTTTAACAAACATAAATTTGTTTAACAAACATAAATTTGTTTAACAAACATAAATTTGTTTAACAAACATAAATTTGTTTAACAAAAATAAATTTGTTTAACAAAAATAAATTTGTTTAACAAAAATAAATTTGTTTAACAAAAATAAATTTGTTTAACAAATTTGCCAACAAACGTAAATTTGCCAACAAACGTAAATTTGCCAACAAACGTAAATTTGCCAACAAACGTAAATTTGCCAACAAACGTAAATTTGCCAACAAACGTAAATTTGCCAACAAACGTAAATTTGCCAACAAACGTAAATTTGCCAACAGATGTAAATTTGGTGTCGAAAGGATTCACCCTCTCCCAACCCTTTGATGGTTTCCAAATGATTATCTCTCATTGTATATAAATGTTTCTCTTTGTTCCATTTTTGTATATATATCTTTATTGTACTATGGTTGTCATTTTTTGCTTGATAAAGACGAGAGAACCCTCGTCGAAACGTCGCTGAAATAAACTCTTTAAGTAACTTGTGTTCCATATAATTGTGTCATGTGTTAAATGTAAATTTGTCAGGAAATGTAAATTTGCCGACAAATGTAAATTTGCCGACAAATGTAAATTTGCCAACAAATGTAAATTTGCTAGACGTTTGTATTGAGTGCAGTCCACTGTACTTACTATCAGAATCATGCATGTTGCCCTCTCTCCTTTTAAAAAAAAAACCACTTCTTAACAGGTTGCTGTGAATATTCATGACGTAGGTGTGGATAGCTTAGAGACGATCACTATTACTACCTCTTCGGCACCCATCTAAACGTTATTAATAGTCACCGTATATAACTAAAATATAACTCACCGCTACAGAGTTCCCCCAAATATCCATCAGTACAATTACAGCTGTAACTGTTGTCGTCTTTTGGTGAACACGTACCACCATTTTTACATGGATTCGGTTCACAGACAGGCACTAGAATAAAAGAGGATATACATTACAATATAAAGGGTCGGGAGGATAATTGTTCCACAGCTATAGAATAAACATTAAACTGACACATTTCCTATTATTATATTAAAGTCTGGGACATGTTAAACCAATTGTATATCATATAATACGGCATGCACCAATGTACATCCCCAACACACGTTATACTAGTGAGGGGGCCGTAAAATAACTATCTTAGAATGGTACCCAATTATAAGACAATAATTTTACTGTTACGCATTTAAAGGTTATCCATGGTCACCCTATATAACTAAAATTTAGCTCACCGTCACAGAGTTTACCCAACAATCCAGTAGTACAATTACAGCTGTAGCTGTTGTTCATTGGTGAACACGCTCCGCCATTTTCACAAGGATTCGGTTCACACACAGGCACTATAATTAAAGAGGGTAAAGATTATAAAATACTCTTCAAACAAATGTAGGCGCTATTGAAATGCAAATACATAGGCCTATGCAGGTTGTGATATGGTAAATAGTTATGGACACTTGACATGCTTTGGTTAATAACTTGTTGCCCCAACCAAAGTGCGACACACAATACCGCCATACACGTTCATTGTCACATACCCCAAGGAAGTGTTGATGAAAACTTGCCACGTGCTGGTTTATCCTATCCATCTTTGCGTTCAGTACTTGCATAATATTTACTGTTTAGCGTATCTTTGCTTTAATGTGTTACGTTTAATTTGCAATGAGCTATCTTCAACATTATGAACGTCTACGTGCTATGGACATGCTTCAACTGGGTTCTATACAGCGAGCAGTAGCTAAAAGGTTTAATGTGTCAGTCTGTGATCAACAGACTGTGGAACCGGTACAAACAAACACACATTGGTGATTATAGACCTCGTTCAGGTCCTTATAGATTATGATATACTGTTAAAGAACCTTAAAAGAACGACACTTTCTGTTGTTTTAAATCCGATTGAATGCAACCTGGGTGATTATCTAAAGGTTTCCCATTATAAGACAATAATTTTACGGTTACGCATCTAAAGGTTATCCATAGCCACCCTATACAACTAAAATATAACTCACCGTCACAGAGTTTCCCCAAATATCCATCAGTACAATTACAGCTGTAGTTGTCGTCCATTGGTGAACATGTACCACCATGTTCACAGGGATTCGGTTCACAGGCAGCCGCTTTAGAATTAAAGAGTATATAGATTATGATATACTGTTAATGAAATATCACGCTTTTAGCTTGGAAAAGTAGAATGCCCGAAATCTTATAATACAATACGCCACCTAACGTAGGCCCACGGGATCATTTTATGTATAGATTTATACACTATTTTACCTATATCGTTTTTATTAGGACTTCGAATTGTGTCTAATGGTTTGGATTGTTTGTACTTGGTTTTATTTTTTTTTCTAAATTTATCTTGATAAAATGACACTTAGGAAAAATGAAACACCCTTCATAAAAGGCTTCTGGAGAGGACCATCTTATGTATAGATCTATCTGATATTTCTACATTTATCTTAGAAAGTTCATCTCGATTTTCCGGCGTGATTTCCCCTTGTCATTGATGCAGAAGGAGGGCCTGACAAGGACAGCTTCCTAGTCGTTCGGATGGGACGAAAAACCCAGGTCCCGTGTATACATTGGCGTGCACGTTAAAGAACCAAAAACCCTTGGCAGTTGGAATTCAGTTGCTGCCCGGTCAAAATTTCCCTCATAGCACACTGTATGGGGTATGCCCGTCTTCAATTAGCCCAGGTTAGGTGCTTAAGCGTATAGGACGTTAAACCCCATTTCATTCATTCATTCATTCACAAAACATCAATCTTAAAAGGGGAGAGAGACGGAGAGAAGGGGTTTAACGTCCACTTAACACAACTAACCATTTCGGGACTAACATATGGTGTATTTTTATTTCAATAATTCGCTTGCGCGTAGGGGTCTTTACTAGTTGGGGAAACCGAAGTGCCCGGAGGAAACCCACGAGGTTGAGAAGGCGCTCCTAAATCTTAAAAGGCTTCTGGTTATTAAAAAAATAAAAATCACGCCATTCTCCAAATGTATAAGGAGGCTGGTGGCCGAATGGTTAGCACGTGCGTGCTTTATTAAACGGCCTGTCATTGAGAAAACTGGCGTTATTTTGAATCTCCGGTTGTATGTGACAAGGAGTAGGGTCGTCTGTCTAACCTCGTGGGTTTTCTCCGGGTCCTTCAAATGCTAAGGACACCTACGCGCAAGCGAATTGTTGAAATAAAATTGAACGATATGTTATTCCTAGTTTGTGTCGATTGGACGTTAACACACCCTCTCTCTCTCTCTCACTCTCTCTCTCTCTCTCTCTCTCGTATTGCATAAATAATGAATAACACCAACCATTTATTTATCGTTGATGTTATAGATACACACATTCACTGATCGTTTTCTTTATATATTATTATTGACCTACTTTTTCACCAAGGACGTTACTCAAATATCTCTTTCATTTTTAAACATAATGGGGGCTAAACGGTCTGACAATTAATTATACATGTGGAGCATGACGTTATTTTTAATTTTCGTATTTACGCAAACCAGTGAGGTGTTACATATATATAAAAGATATTAATACAGCTGTATTATTGCTAGCAGGTTCCCACCATAACGATTCACGCCAGAAAAACGAGTCTGCGGCCGTCAAATTTTCCAAATTATCTTTAAGATGAAGGGGGCAGCACAAGTTATGACCCGAAATTATATGGGGGGTGGGGAATTCAGGTTCTACCCTCCCCCCGTACGCCTTTGCTCGCAACTGAGGGATCAGTATAGAGCAGTATAGGGCTTTCTTCTAAAAGTCTACGTACTAGAAGTGCCATTTGTATATTATTTGTATATTTGTATATTATAAAGCCCCCCCCCCCCTACTAAGCCGGGCCTGAAATTCCTTATCTCTGCTTACCAAATCTCTGTGAACATCCAGCTCGCAGATTCCAAAAATCTCAAATTTGCCATTTTATTATTTGATCAATACGCCATCTGATCACTGAACATGCTGCGTCAACACTTTGTTTGGTCATTTTTATTATTTTAACAGTGTTTCAATTGGAATAACAAATGAGCAATAAAGCTGCATTTTCTTTAGTACGGATGCGGTCCGGCTCCGGTCCGGTTGCGGATACGGAAAAAACACTTTCATTGAATTTTAGTAAGAGTGTTTCCTTATGTACGGGTGCGGATACGGTTTTCTATGCGGCGTCCGGTACGGTTTTGCGAAACAGACTATGTAGCGTTCGGTATGGAAACGCATGCGGAACCGTGTCCGTAACGCACATAAGGAAACACAGTTTGGGTAGCCCGTACGGCAAAAAGCTAAAAATAGGTAGAGAAATTCAAATTTTCGTCCTTTCTTGGACACGTGTTCATGGAATCAGAAAAAGAAAAGATCGAAATCCGCTTGAAAACCCGCATATAAGGATACACAGTCTGCCGTGTGACATGTTGCTCCCGGACCGGAGCTTAAAGCTGCATTTCCTTTAGTTCGGATCCGGTCCGGTTGCGGATACGGAAAAAACACTTTCATAGAATTTTAGTAAGAGTGTTTCCTTATGTACGGGTGCGGATACGGTTTTCTATGCGGCGTCCAGTACGGTTTCATACCGTGTGTCATGTCTGCTCCCGGACCGGAGCCGTACTAAAAGAATTGCAGCTTTACACCGTTTACAAAGATTTGTTTAAACGAAGCCACTAGAACCGATTGTAAAACTATATCACGGCATCACATTTCTCCAGTATTGATTCCATTGCATTGCCGTTGGATTAATAAGCGGATTGGAGTCAAATTGCGATGTCTGACGAATCAAGCAGTGAATGGAACAGCATCTTCATACTTACAAAAAGGTATCCATAACTATTCTTTGTGTAGAAACCTTCGATCAAATGACAAATTTCTTCTAATAATTCCCAAATATAACTTAATATCTTTTGGTGCGCGATCAAGTTCACTGCTGCAATATGCTGGAACAATCGTTCTATCCATCCCCTAAAAATGTCCAGCCTTATCGACATTCAAAACCTCATTGAAAACAAGACATATTTTTTTAGACGTTATGTTTAAGCTGCATTTTCTTTAGTACGGATCCGGTCCGGCGCTGGTCCGGTTGCGGATACGGAAAATAACACTTTCATAGAATTTTAGTACGAGTCTTTCCTTATGTCCGGGTGCGGATACGGTTTTCTATGCGGCGTCCGCTACGGTTTTTCGAAACAGACCATGTAGCGTTCGGGCCTGAAACGCATGCGGAACCGTGTCCGTAAAGCACATAAGGAAACACAGTTTAGGTAGCCTGTACGGCAAAAAGCGAAAAATAGGTAGGAAAATTCAAATTTCGCCCTTTCTTGGACACGTGTTCATGGAATCAGACATGGCACCCGGCAGGTTGTGTATCCTTATATATGCGGTTTTTCAAGCCGATTTCGATCTTTTCTTTTTCTGATTCCATGAACACGTGTCCAAGAAAGGGCGAAAATTCAAATTTCCCTACCTATTTTTAGCTTTTTGCCGTACGGGCTACCTAAACTGTGTTTTCTTTATGTGCGTTACGGACAAGGTTCCGAATGCGTTTCAGGACCGAACGCTACATGTTCCGTTTCGAAAAACCATACCGGACGCCGCATAGAAAACCGTATCCTCACCCGGACATAAGGAAACACTCTTACTAAAATTCTATTAAAGTGTTTTTTTCCGCAACCGGACCGGAGCCGGACCGGATCCGTATTAAAGGAAATGCAGCTTAACACACCGAATTTAACAAATTGGAAAAATTCAACTACATGGTAACAACATGGTTTGAAAAGCTTTATGTAAACACTTTCAAATGCAACTTGGATTTAAACATATTTTCGAACCCTCTGGACAAGTAAGATATGTTGTAATGGATAATTTACACAACAAAGGGACACCTAAACATCTAGTAGTTAGCATAATGCTATGTGTCTGGTCCTGTCAAGCCAGTAAGAGTGGCATTGTCCCTTTAAAATCGCCCAACCGGGTCTATATAGTAAAGCGCTAAATTTTTTAAAAGAGACAAATTTTTATCGAAAATTTTAAATTGTATATATCTAATAGTATTTCTCATGTTTTAAATATATATACATAAAGTTTATATTTAGTTTTATTTGATATTTTCTGTGATATTTGTTTTTATTTATGTATATATAGATAATGTGATTATTTATTACTAGTTTGTCTCATATCATCATCATATGTTTGGCGCAATATGGCCCGGTTGGAGCTTACGTGCCATTAAACAACATTTCATTCATTCATTCATTCATTCCCTTCAAAATCACGACATTGACAAAAATTGATTAGAGAGACATACTTTTAACATGCAATCATTCACAAAAACAATTTTCATTAAATTTCTTTTCACAGCATGTGATATGCCTGCCTTTTTCTTTTCAAAATGGCGACCGAAATGATAATCGTAGTGGTAAATGTAAAAAATTTATCGGAAAATATCGACCATTTTGTTTTAAAAGAACCCGCGGTAACTATCGGTCTTGGTGTTACCAGGGACGGACCGGGGGTCGAGCTTCTCTTAACCACGATGTTCCCTGAAGTTCTGATAAATTCTAAGCTATGATGTACCCTATATTTTGTATTGGGTCTCTAAACCATGATGCATTCTGTAGTTCGTATTGCGCCTCTAACCCATGATGTATCATGTACTTCGGATAGAGTCTCACTAATTAATTGTAAATTCAGGATGACTGCACTACACGCAAAACAAATAATAAACAAAAATCTACAAGATAAACCTGCGGACAAGACAGAAATTAGACATTGCAAACACTAAACAATTATCGAATCAAGTGAATGGATCCGGGGGCCAGCCTTACAATCATGTAAACTATAGTTCGGATATAGCGTCTAAACCCTGTACTACGATGTACCCTTTAGTTCATATATTCTATAAACCATGATGTACCCTGTAGTCTCTGAACCTTAATGTACCATAAAAAGAGTTTTCTAAACCATATTTATACTGTGCATAATCCATAGTTTTGTAAATAGGAGGTAGATCGTCAAATGAATATAAATTGTACAATATGTTAATCTTGAAATGACATAGTTTCTCTTAAAGTAATATATTGTTAACACGCTTTAAATATCTTGATGCAATAGAGGTGGAGTAGAAAATTCTAGGTACATTAAAATATTGGCAATAGGAGGTATTCTGCATATAATCACAATGTTACACAATAAATTAATATACCTACCCCGTTACTGGGAATTGTAATTAAAGGGACTGTCCCGAATAGAACAGAGCCTCAAAAATAAAAGTCCGAGTACGTATGAAATTTAAACGCCAAAATATAGAAGAATGGTGTATATACCCTGACTCAAAATTTCAGCTCAAAATATTGAGTCGTTTGGACGTGAGGGTTAAAACAGCTTATCCGAGCACGTTACCCTTTTAAGATTTCGGGTCAATTCTTTCGTTGGGTGAACCGATTATAGATTCCCGTTCCTTTGGAGGTCTACACGGTGAATGGTGCATGTGCTGTACTTGATAACAAAAGGTAAATTAGACCTACACATTATTTTTATAAAATAAAAGTCGGGTTTTATCAAATCACCGCATAATACAGTTTGGGACGCCGGACTCCATTTCAAGATGAAGACTGATGGGTTTAAGTTGTTTGAAAACGTATCGCATATATTGAGTAAGTTGCTCGGCCCCAAGGTAGGGGATTGTAATCGATTTTAACACAAAATTAAGCAGTTTTATTCTCAAAAACATTACCAGGATTGACCCTTTAAGTAATGTAATGGTTTCTAAGTTTATATTATGTCTTTGAATTTACCTGGGAGGGGGTGTGTGCATCGGTGCATCGGTGCATCGGTGCATGAGTATTTCTACAAAGATCCAATTTCACACTGTTAACTAAACGTTGGGGTTTTAATGACAATAACTCATTTAGTTTATTCAGCGCGAACTAAGACTTAAAAACTATATAGGCACAGTTGGTTTAACTCGAATGTAGATAGTAGTCATCTATATTGCATATAGTATATACCACCTTTCAATTGAATCATGGTATGTTCGTGTCGTCTTACGTATTTGCCAACATCAAGGTGAGCTTGTTCTATTGTTCCATTAGCCTATTCAGATTTGTTCAGTTGAGACCAGCGACAATTTCGTAAGTTTTGACTTTAACTATGCACACAACAGGATTTTCTGATAAAACGCCATGAAACTTAAAGGCGGGTCCAGATCGACCTTGCGACGCGACTCAACTGCCGGCGACTATCGTAGATTGCACTCAGATCGAATTCAGCAATGATCGCCGACCAGTTGCTTTCGGTCGTACGATTGAACGCGAGCGCGCTCACATCGACACCGATACACCGACTTGTGGCGACCTCACGAATAGATCATGTGACTCGTTGAAAATGGCGCCACACAAAATATGCCTAATTATTCCAAAATCTCTCCATCTAATTAGCGAAACTATTTTGAGAAAGTAATTCAAATTAACTCGAGGGATTCAAATTTTTGATTCTATTTGATATGATTTATATTCCTAAATTTTAGATTAATCAACAAAGGCTTTATGTCAACATATTACACAAACGTCGTAGACAGGCAGCTACAGCAGTCGCGTTAGCCGTTTATCTAGGCTTAGAAGAGAAGCAAAAAAAAAACGAATTTGGAAGAAGGATTGGCAATCAGGCTCTCTTCTTCTTCGGTCGTCCACGAGGTCGCCATTTTGATTTTTCATTCGCCGCTCTGATTGGCTAAAATTTATAGCGCAATCGGCAACCGATCGTAGAAACGCACGCATCGGCGATGACGAGTCGGCGACTGGTTCCGTCGCGTCGTAGAAGTAGAACATGTTCAACTCCTGCGACTCAGTCGCCGATCGTGAAAAACTGTCGCACGACGGTCGTAGCTAGACTAGACTAGAATCGGCGACTGAAATCGTGCGATGATCGAAGGCAGTCGCCGGAAAACCAGTCGGCGACCAGTTGAGTCGCGTCGTAAGGTCGATCTGTAGCCGCCTTTAGACCAGGGAGTCGCCGCCATTTCAATTTACAGCTATTAACGTACACCCACATGTACTTGCACGACGAAATTGTTTTATTAAAATGGCGACCAAAACGACAATGCGTCATTTTCACATTTTCTATGATAGCATTATAATTTACAACAATATATACAACAATCTATAATCTCATTAGCTAATTAGCACATTGGTGCTAGGGGTCAGAAGAAAAATAAAGGTATTTAAATATTGGATAAAACTCTGTCTAACTGAAAATATGGTACTTTATTCTTGTTACAAAGATATGCTGTTTAATAATGATATTTGGATTCAGAATGTTAAGCACGAACTATATAAAATAGGACTTGGTTACCTATGGGAAAACATCTCAAAACATATCTATAAATCCTGTATCCACCTAATAAAATCGAGGCTCTTTGATATTTTTAAACAGGAGTGTTTTGCAAGTATCTGCGAATCTTCTTAAGGTTTTTTATATAAGAATTTAACTGATCACTTTACTCTACAATTTTATCTAACGAAAAACATTGATTTTAAATTTCGTAGAGAAAATATATTAAAGAATATTATTTTAGTAAACCTTGTGTATTCAAGCTTATCCAATTACTAAATTCAAACAATACAAAAGAGTTAATAAATCTTGGTAAATATCTAGTTTGTAGTAAATCAGCAAGAGATAATAAGCTTTGTAAAAGTGCTGAATCGCATGTATATTATATATATATTGTATGTAATTTTTGTTCAATTACTCTCCATATTGTGCATGTATATATATATGTATATTATTGTATATATGTTTGTACTTTCACTAATGAGTCAGTGACTCAAGGTGTTAATAAAGATTAAAGAAGAAGGTTGTTGATTGGGTAATCAAGTTTAGTAGCCTTTAATCATCACAGAAGCGGCCACAGCTTTACGACTGAACTAAGATTTTGCGCGTGCAATAGGTCTATTGCTATTTTCAGGTACAGTAACGGTATCAAAATATGAGTCCCTAATAGATTATATATTTCAATTCCATTGGTATGGAATTCTTACGTTCATTTTCGCGGATTTTGGAGGCGGTGTAATTAAACAATGGCAGATTTTCTTTCCCACTCGTTGGCCGTTCTCATTTTCCCGACCCATGGTGATAATATCCAATGTGCATTCTTTCCTTTGCATGCCGTATGAAGCGACAGTAAACAGAATTCAGCTATCAATAAAATTCTCTTCGGAATGGAAATTATTGGATATTTGTTTATTTCCATTTAAGGCCCATGAATTATTTTTTAATAGAAGAAACGAGATATTAAATAATTACCGCTTTGATCAATTATTTGCAGTTAATAATGTTTTTGGGGTTATGGTGATTTGTAAAAAGACAAATTAATAATCTCGAATGTGTTTATTGAAAATGTTATAGGCCTATTTGAAATTAAATTTTAATATCATCAATTTATTATTATTTCTTAATGAAGCCTTACGTTAATAAAACAACATAAATAACAAAAATAGGCGCCAAAGCTATTTTATCTTGGGAAAAATAACTTAATTGAGTAAGAAGATTTTCTCTTTGAATTTTTAAAGTATCACTGAAAGGGTCTATGAGAATGACATTTCAAATCTAGGCATCGGAACATTGGTTATTTTTGCGTATTAGTTTCAAAGATGATAAATACGACGTCCTTTTAAAATACGACAAAAATGAAGATGCCTACCCACATTTCCATGAGAAACACACCCAAACCTGGTCGTAACAGAACCGTTTCATTGGCTAATCCCTCACTCCAACGGAACGCCGGTAATAAAACAACTTTTCCAGATTAATAGTGTAGTAAAGACAAGTAAAACGAAATTTTGAACTATAAAAACGAATCGAAATAGGATCTGTGTTTTAATCCAATTGAATTACAATGAGTGTTAATAAGGGAATATAGGGTAGAAGATGGCCATGAGATTATTAGTAACAGGTATATAACCTACATTCCTGTAATTTATTCCAGAGTCGTGCCCTGATCCCATATTCTTACCTGCTTCACTGGCTAAACGCGAGGTCCTCATTTCCCTAGCGATTTGGCAGTCATTGTTAAACATGCCTTCGAAGAAACGACACGCAAATAACATAGGGTCTTCTGGGTTACCTTCTGCTGAAACATATCCACTTAATAAAATTGAAATCCATACAAAAATTCGAAGACTCGTAGACATATTCAATTTATAAATGTATCAACCGAATACAGCAGAAATATTTGTGTCAGTTCGTTTTTCTTAATTACGTTAGTCTTTTAGTCCTTAGATAATCAAACCCTCAAGTCAGTCAGTACTGGTGGCAACCGAATACAGTAGCAATTTGTGTCGGTTCGTTTTTCTTAATTACGTGAGTCGTTAGATAATCAAACCTTAAGTCAGTCAGTATTGGTAACAACACCTTTAGAACCAGTAACTCATAAAATCCTGTTTTCTCCTTCTGGTCTGAATATTAATATTCTGAATAAGTGTTTTTCCAATCTGGTATGCTCCCCTACCAGATAATAAGTGATGTGAAGTTATATTGCATTATATCCCTATATATTCAAAGTCTTTTACGCACTGATTGACATGCGCCAAATCGACAAAAACACACATATACTAAACTAAGGCATTCGTTGGGAAATTAATAAGATATAGATTAAAGATATAATTGTACACTACTTATTTTAAATGTGCAGTAAGTGTCAGGGTGTGGAACACATGAAGAAACAAGATTTAATTGATTATAATGACACCCATC
The DNA here is from genome assembly GCA_917208275.1 of Patella pellucida. Classification (NCBI taxonomy): domain Eukaryota; kingdom Metazoa; phylum Mollusca; class Gastropoda; family Patellidae; genus Patella; species Patella pellucida. Next base: position 54,766,637 of record OU795044.1, on the reverse strand, counting down.
CCATCTTTATTAGCCCAGTTGAGGCAGAACAGTAGGTGAGAGAGAGAGAGAGAGAGAGAGAGAGAGAGAAAGACAGGTGATCACAGAATGAAAGGAAATATTACTAAATTACCTTAAAAGAAAATTGCTATTCTTTATTTTAATGTCTGTAATTTGTGTGGGGGATAATGACTCAATTTCATCATATCAAAATTATTTCATGCTATCTTTATGCAAATGGTTTGTTGGATAATGACTCAATTATTTGTTGAATTGGCCTTGACTAGTGAAGCAATCAATGCATTAAACTATCATCACGAGTCTATTATTCATACAGTCATTACTAATACTTACTTTAATTATACAATTACTCTACTTCTTCTGAAAAAATTACCCACAGATATTTTAGTTCGATTATTACCAAAACACTTTGACGATAAAAATAATTGCAGACAAAATGTAATTGGTAAACTAGTTTTCATATAGGAATGTTTGGTTCGTGTATACAAATTGGTCGATGTAAACAAACTACTTTTTAACAGAAGCAATTTCATCCAGAATATATTGAAAGCAGTTCCAATCAAAAACAGCCCTACAAAGTTAATAACTCCTTAATCGATACTGATTTTGTTAAAACAATACCCCCTCAACATGAAAAAGCTAAGCTTGTACCGACAGAAGAACCTTACCAATACCAAGCAAAGCGAAATATTTACATATATATATATATATATATATCCAAATATATATATATATATATAAATAAAATTAAAATATTAGAGAAAAAACACTAAAAATTAAAATTTTGGCTAGTACTTTCATCGTTATCAAACGAATCGTCAGGCCATTTTTAATGCGTTACTATGCTGTTACAATAACGTTACGTCATAACAGAGGAAAATGACTATGTAAGATATAAAAGTAAAATGAAATAACACTAATTAATCATCAAACATAATTAAAATAATCACCCCTTAGCATTCAAAACTGGGTTATATTTAGCGATAAAGTTGCTCTCTTTTGTTTCTAAGAGATCATTGTCACTAATATTGAGCTTGTACAATGGGAGAGCTAAGGAAAGCTACGCCGAGGCTACAGCCAACATTAACCCCATTGAAAAGAAACCTATAAAAAACAACAAATTGTCAGACGTTCCGGGAAATTGGAGGTGTGTTCCAACATATAAGTAGAGACACTTCTCACCCCAAAGTCGGCAAATCAATGCTCCAAGGCCAACGAGGGAAACTAGCTTCAGACCCCACAAAAAAAGGCCTGTAAATAAATATGCGAGCAAGAAAGAGGCGTACGAACGAAATTACAACAACAGCCCCCGGAAAGTGAAAGATACAACTGACAAAAATAGTGATTATAATAATTTTTTAGAAGTGCACCACCAAACAAACCGAGACCGATGGAAGAGGAGTCTAAAACAACAGCAAAATTAGACCCCAAAATAAAAATTTCAGACAAAGATGATAAAAAATTGTTGTCAAAAGGGTTAAAGTTTACTCCCACTCCGAAAGAAAACAAAGAACTCCTGCAATCGGAAATTTCAAAGTTTTGTCGTAAGTTACGATTAGCAGAATACTTTACGGGAGTAGAAGTAAGCGATGACAATGACCCTACACAACTTCATCGAACTGAGTGTGAAAGTCTAGTGTGGAACAAATCAACGTTCACGCCAAATATAGGTAGGGACCCACACTTGGATGATTACATAAGAAATACTCAGAATCACTCTATTCGGTCAAAAGAGGTTAAGTCTAACATTACGTTCATGGAAAGGAAAAGTATATATAATTTAAGCAAAAATCTCAATATTATAATAAAACAAGCAGATAAGGGAGGGGCTATCGTTCTCATCAATAGATCATTTTATCATAATAAGATTTGTGAACTTCTTAATAATGAAGAATATTACAAACTTACCTCCGACGTTATAGAACGAAAGGTTAAGAGAAAGGTAATAAATTTCAAGATAGCAAACAAAGCTCTGTTAACGACAAAAGAAACAAGTTACCTCACAAAGTATGATCCCCAGCATGCACATTTCTATGGTCTTCCAAAAGTTCATAAAAGTGCCCTTATCCAGAAAGCTGTATCTACACAAGACAATGCTATCATAACCATTTTAGATCCAGCTGATTTAAAGTTTAGACCCGTAGTAGGGGGGCCTAATAGTAGTACACAGAGATTGAGCAACTGTGTAGACATTATCCTCAAACCTTTTTGTACACACATGAAAAGCTTTTTGCGAGATGACATAGACTTTTTGTGCAAACTACCAGAATCTGTAGACGCTAACAACATTTTAGTCAGTTTTGATGTTGAAAATTTATACAGTAACATCGAACAAGATCTTGGATTAAAGGCAGTAGATTACTGGTAAGATGAGCTTGAATCAGAATGTCCAATAAGATTTCCTAAATCATTTGTTGTAAAAGCACTTAAAGTTGTTCTTTCAAATAATATTTTTTATTTCGCTGGTCAATTTTATGATCAAATTAAAGGGGTAGCTATGGGCACCAAAGTCGGCCCAACATATGCAACGCTTACTCTTGGTTATTTGGAAGAACTGTGGTATTTGGAAATAGGGCAGAAATTTGGTCGTGAAACACAATTAATCATTGAAGCAGCATGGAGTAGATTTCTGGATGATTGTTTTATAATATTAACAAATAATCCAAAACTCATTATCCAACTCCATTCCCTGCTTAATTCGATGAACAAAAGTTTAAATTTCACGATCGAAAAAAGCACAACAACTCTAAACTTTCTAGCTGTGTCAGTAAGACTTTTATCCACTGGAGAAATAAGAACCGACTTATTTTATAAAACCACGGATACACATCAGTATTTAGACTTTCGTTCATGTCATCCAGCGCATACCAAAAGGAATATTCCTTATAATCTTGCAAGACGGATTTGTACGATAGTATTTTCAGAAGAAGATTAATCTAAACGTCTTGAAGAGCTAAGGGGATTCCTTACAAAACAACATTATCCTTTACAATTGATAAATATTGGTATAGAAAACGCCGCTAAACTCAACATTCATGATCTCAGAAAACCGAAAATAAAAGAGAACAATTCAAATAATATAACTCTTGTCACAACATTTAATCCTACGCAAGAAAGAGGGTTGTCCATTGTAAAGGGGCGGTTAGATAATTTAAAGAATAGTCGTAAATTAAAATACATCCTAAATAATTCAAAAGTTGTAAATAGTCTAAAACAACCTCAAAATCTTAGAAGAATGTTAACATCGTCAAAATTTGATTTTGATATTTCGGTACACTGTGTATCCAAGTGTGGGGACCTGCGATGTATGACATGTTCCGATATATTAGAAGGAACATTTGTCCAAATTAATAAAGATGTTAAATTATATGTAAAACAAAACATGAATTGTAAATCTAAATATGTAATTTACTTATTAATATGCAATGGTTGTGATGGCACGTACATTGGAAAAACTACTGATCAGCTGAATTTACGAATTAACCAACATCGCTCCAATATAAAACTCGCAAGAAAAAGAGTCTTGCCGGTGAGTGAACATTTGGATATTTGTGGTAAAGGTCAATTCAAGATTTACCCATTGTACAAGCTCAATAATAGTGACAATGATCTCTTAGAAACAAAAGAGAGCAACTTTATCGCTAAATATAACCCAGTTTTGAATGCTAAGGGGTGATTATTTTAATTATGTTTGATGATTAATTAGTGTTATTTCATTTTAGTTTTATATCTTACATAGTCATTTTCCTCTGTTATGACGTAACGTTATTGTAACAGCATAGTAACGCATTAAAAATGGCCTGACGATTCGTTTGATAACGATGAAAGTACTAGCCAAAATTTTAATTTTTAGTGTTTATTCTTTAATATTTTAATTTTATTTATATATATATATATATATATAAACTAAATTAAAGAAAGACACCAAAATATTAATTTAACGGCTAGCGCTTTCTGTTCGTACTGAACATCATCAGACCGATTTTATTCACGAAGAATTACGTAGAACAATAGACGCAACGTCATGACGTTACTTTAAATATATAAAATAAAACCAAGTACGAACAATCCAAACCGTAATACGGAATTAAAAGTCCTAAAAAACGTTATAGGCAAAATAGTGTAATCAACAAATGGACTGCTCCCCGTGTACAAAATACGCGACAAACAGCGCGCTAGCGGTAACAGGTGTCCGGAAGAGTAAGCTTAGCCTGCCTGGCTAGCCACACCCACTATAGCTGCATCCAAACTATTAGGCGAAATCTAGGTAAAATAGCGTGATTGGCCAATGAAATATCGGTATGCAAAATGCACGTGATGAACAGTGTTAACGATGTAGTCGACAGACATTATCAGGGAGATAGTAATAGTATACGTGTCAATTAAATATATCCAGAATTATAGCTGAGAGAGATATGTTATATTTACCAACTAAGACAATATGTCGACCATAAAACTTTTCAAATGTTTTAATAAGTTTAGTTCGAAGGTATCACTGTATTTGAAGCTTACTGTGTGATTCATCCTAAATTTTAAACGGATTTCTTCGATTATAAACAAACAACTGAATAATTGTTATTAAAAACTTACCTGTGTGTTTGTAATCAACTCCCGTTAAATAAAATCCATTGCACAATTAATTATTACAACGATGAAAACAGGTACTCTCTTGAAAAATTTAAAAATTTACTAGTAATTTCGACAGTCTATGTCAACAATGTCATTGTCACGTTTTGGACGAATCCATTATACCTGTTGCGGGGGTTGGTTAACACTGAAAGATAGTTTGACATCGGGACCATTCTGATCGTATATACGTTTGGGGGTTTGAATGGCAGAATGATTATCATAAACATAAAGCCTGTCATTGATATGTTTCGAATACCCGGTTATACGTGGCAATGAGTAGGGTCGCTTCTCTTATCTCGTGGATTTTTCTCTCTAGTTCTCCCCCCTCTCTCTCTCTCTCTCTCTCTCGTGTGGGTTTGGGCGACGAAAAAATATCAATTGAAGGCAATTACATAGGAGATTTATATGGAAACCGCACTGATCACCAGTCTATATTGGTCTCGTATTCTCCTCCAGGCTATAATCTGTCACTAAAAGCTAGAAAAGCACTGGTTCCAATTTAATGCTGCAATCCATCTATTCATATTTCATTGAAAATTTTTGATTCTATTATTAAGCCTATATTGTTGTACGGTTCAGCCATTTGGGGCTATGAATATAGAAAAGACATAGAATCTGTTCAATTCACAAAAGCAGCTCGACAGCCGGTGCATTGGGCGAGTGTGGCCGACATGACCTTGCAGTATTTTATATGACGTCATGTGTTAAATACTGGATCAAGTTAATTCAAATGCCAATTTCCAGATACCCGAAACAAGTTTACAATATGCTAAGAAAACTTGATTCTGTGAATAGAATAACATGGGCCACACAAATCAAACAGTTATTAAACTCTCTCGGTTTTGGTTATGTTTGGGAATCAGAATGTGTTGGTAACATTACTCATTTTATAAATTCGTTTAAACCCCGACTCATTGATACTTATATTCAAAGCTGGTCAGCAAAGATACACAATAGTAAGAGTTTAACATACTATTCCAACTTTAAGCTCGATTTGTGCCAAGAAAATTACTTATCACTCCATTTAAGTTCTCATGCTAAAAGAAATGTCACTAAACTACGTCTAAATTTATTCCCGTTAGCTGCAAATCAATACAAACGAAAACAGATAGCCAGCCCCGTGTGTCTCTTATGTGGATGAATAGAGGATTTATATCATTTTGTACTTGAATGTAGATATTTAAATGATTTAAGATGTATATATATCCCAATGAAATTTCACACCTTTACTAATCGGCAGAATTTCTCAAATCTGTGCTCTGGTAACAATAGAGAGGTAATTATAGCCACTTCAATTTATTTGGATAAAGCTCTCTCACATAGAAACAACACAATAGGCCTAAATAATTCATAATTGTAAATCGACATTTAGAATATTACAGATTTCTACCATTGTACCCTTTGAAACCATTATTATAAAAGTAATGTAAATATGTTTGTTTTAATATATGTGTTAATGTGCCATCTCTGCATATATGGGTCTATGACCTCACTACTGAATTAATATATTATTATATCAATATATATTATTATACTAGAATATGTTTTATCTAAGTTGTATTATTTCATCAAGTCGTTCAATTAAAGGGATCATCCTGATTTAAGAAATGAAATAGGGTTTAACGTCCTACTCTTCTGCATCTAACCTGGACTAATGGAAGACGTCATTCGGTGTGTTATGAGGGAATTTTTTTGCCCGGGTCGCGGCGCTACGGCTTACTCTTATATCAAATTCCAACTGCCAAGGGATATTTTACGTGTGTACACGGGACCTCGGTTTTTCGTCCCATCCGAACGACTAGGCAGCTGTCCTTGTCAGGCCCTCCTTCTGCATCACTGACAGGGGGAAATCACGTCGGAAAATCGAGATGAACTTTCTCGGCCAATGCAGGGATCGAACACCCGATCTCCAGGCTAGCGAACCAGCGCCTTATCCACTTAGCCACCGTGATCTCCTTAATGGATATGAATTACATGTCTCACAGTATTGTATATGAATAAATGAAATGGTCCTTTTCTCTGTAACGGCAGGGCTGTTGAGAGGCGTACGATCACGAAAAATGTCGGGGGGGGGGGGCAGGACGTGAAATGCTAGAAAATATTTCGGGTTACAGACGGCTGTTCCAGTAGTCTGTGAAAGCCAAAGGAATAGAATGAATGAATGAATGAAATGGGGTTTAACGTCCTACGCTTAAGCACCTAACCTGGGCTAGTTGAAGACGGGCATACGCCATACAGTGTGCTATGAGGGCAATTTTGCCCGGACAGCAACTGAATTCCAACTGCCAAGGGTTCTTTTACGTGCACGCCAATGTGTACACGGAACCTCGGTTTTTTGTCCTATCCGAACGACTAGGCAGCTGTCCTTTTCAGCCCTCCTTCTGCGTCACTGACAAGGGGAAATCACGCCGGAAAATCGAGATGAACTTTCTCGGCCAATGCAGGGACCGAATACCCGACCTCCAGGCTAGCGAACCAGCGCCTTATCCACTTAGCCACCGTGATCCCCCCGAAGGAATAGAGTTTAATGTGTCCACAGGAAAGTTGGGAAAATTTGACGGACCAGCAAACGCGTTTCCCTGGCGCGAATCTTGATATTAACATCTTCTTTTTTAAACACCTCACTGGTTTGAAATAATAAAATGAATAGACAGACCGTTTATGCTCCTTAACATCGGCACATGTGTACAATAAAACAGGTACTTGAGTAACATTCTTGTTGAATAAGTAGGTAAATAATAAACTAATAATAATATATAATATAAAGATGATGGTATGTATAATTATATACGTATGTATAAACATCAACGATAAATTTACATTTAAACTTTTAAAAGCCAGAAGCTTTTATTACGGGTGTTTTGCTGGTGACCTCTTGATCAAGATAAATCGAGGGATAGCAGATAAATTTATACATAAAATGCGAATCATGGCCCTACTATTGCTTTACTTAAATGACTCGAATTGTGGGGTATGGGGCCCCCCGTCGTCCCCAGACAAAATGTTTTAAACCAAACTCATTTCAGTACAAATTTGTGGTATTCAATTAAAAGAAAATGAAAATTAGTGTTTTGTTAGATTTCCGGGGACTTTATTTTGCCAATTTTTGTTTTTACTGCTAGGGTGGCAAATCTTTTCGGGACTAAATTATGGTTCAATTTATTTCAATAATCTCCTGCGCTTAGGGTCTTTAGCTGTGGGAGGAAACCTGAAGACCCCGGGAAATCAAACCTACACATACAAGTGGTGAATCGACACCAGGATACTTGACTGAATGAAAGACTTTAATATGATCTTACTCAATATGACCTACTCTTATATCAAATTCCAACTGCAAATAGTTCTGTTGTGTGCACGTCAATGTCGGGGATGGGAAAGATCCGATGAACTTTCTAGCACTGTTTCGAATTCCCGGTTGTACGTGACAAGGATATAGGGTAGTCTGTCCAGCCTACGTTCAAGGGAATTATTGAAATAAAGTTAAACCATATGTTAGTCCCGAAATGACCTAGTTTGTGTGAAGTGGACTGGACAGTCCAAAATAAACGCCAGATTCCTTCCCATCCTACTCCACGTTACCTTCTGCAGGTTAAAAATAAAAACTTTAAATCATCCTTTTCGTCCCTACGACTCAGCTCGCACAAATTGGAAATAGAGAGAGGCCGATACAAGAATATTCCACCTGATCAAAGGTTATGCACGCAATGTTCTCTTTCTGCCGTTAAAGATGAATTCCATTTTCTTTTACATTGTCCCCGATATGAAAACCTGCGTCTGAGATATATCTACCCTACTTTAATACCATCTTGTCAATTAAGTTTTGAAATTCTTTTTAATCCGCCAAATTTCCTTGCTTAGGCAGTAGCCATGTACACATACCATGCTCTTCGGGAAAGGGGTGTACCTGTCTCTTAGTATCTGCTGAATGTTCTTTCCCAATTTGATCATCATACTCTTATGTACACCGATATACTTTTACTACATATTTTATGAGTATTTTTATTTCATTGTCATACTTTCATTGTTGTTCTCATTGGTATCATCCCAATGGTGCATGTACATAGATATATCCCATTATAATTTCATTATATTTTCATTATTTATATAGTATTCCATGACAAATGTATCTTTTGCATGCATATGTATGTTGATTTTTGTATACTGTTCTTAATGGACGTAATATGCAAATAAAAAAGTTGAAAGTTGAAAGTTGTGACGTGGGGAAATTTAGAGTGTTTCATGTAATTAGTAAAATCGGGCGTTAAACTCAAACTCTCTCTCTCAAGTGGACGTTAAACTCTCTCTCTCTCACTCTCTCTCTCTCTCTCTCTCTCCCTTAAATACATGTACATAAAGGGATGTCTCTTCCTAGCATCAATAAAGTATTGTTGTGTACATGTATATATTACCTTGTATATTTTCAGTTATAAGCAATAATTGTATTCCATAGAATTGTGACCTGTATACTCCAGTTCAATTACTATATGCCTTTGAAACAATTTACAATAAAGATAATAAAAGTAATCACGTGTCAAGATTAAACTTAGAATCCAATAACTATATATATATATATAAAGATATATTAGGTAATATAAGGGGCATTTTTCCACTTAAGACCTTTCTTATGGGGTATTCAAATATTATGGGGCATATATAAAACCTCATTTTTGTCTTGATTTTAATTTGAATCTGCGGCCCAAATAGGTGTTTTTTAACAAATGGTGCATATTTCGGTTTTATATCGATATTTACAATAGTTGTCCCCCCTTAGACCACATACCGCATTTCTGTCGATCTCTCGGAATCGTGGATGTTGTTTGACATTCGAGTCTACAGTTTGGGTGAAGCTGATTGGCTGATGGTATATATGCCCCATATAATTTGTTCGAGACTACGAGAGAGAAAAAGCGGCAAGATACATTACACGTAAGTCGTAGACTTTTAGTTTTCCTTGACGAAGGTAAGTTTAAATATGATAATAATAAGTAGGCTAATTAACGTATGCCGATGCTAAAAACCACGTGAAGTCGATTGAAGAAACGATAGCAGTCGATTATTATTACGGTGCACAAGACATTGTTCGTTCGTCGTTAGGCATGGTTCCCGCTCACCACGCCATACCGCCATTTTTGTCATCATGTTTGTAGCTTGATCTGTTATGGATTTGCCTATCCGGCTCATGAATCTTTGATCAGTTGGAACATTCCCAAAATTGTTTTTCGTGCTACACTACAAATAAACAATTTACTTATACATATACATTGAATAGCTAATTTGTTGAATATTTAAACGCGTAGATATTAAGACTAGATAGTTAATGATGAGCTTGGCCTTGGTAGGCTACACAACACATGTATGTATGTATTGTATTTAAGATAGGCTAGGTGAATTCATTCGTGAATTTTCAGTTAACTTTGAAGCGGCAGCAGGTCGTTTTATCCCCACGACCGTTTCATCCCACTAACATCGGGTCGTTTCATCCCACAAATTAAAAACAACAATTATTAGTTTCTAGGCCTACATACTAACATGGCCTATTTTTAATATTTTATTCATAACATTGCATAACAATATTTCAAGGCACTTTTAATTAATACTCTTCGAATAAGCTTAATCACTTTGCTTCCACAGTCACAGTGTTACTGTTATACGGCTGTATAAACAGGATGATTATCCTGCTAACTTTAAAAAGCACTTGTTACAACGGTTGTAATCTACTGAAAACACCTAAAAAGTTTGTCTCACTTGGCTAGTCTTATACTTTAATATAGGCTGATTGTAAAACATTTACCGATAATATACAGTAACTTTAAAATCGAAGCTATATGTATTTTTATTTGTGAATTTTCAGTTGTCACTCAGCTACAAGTTATTGGAATATTGGTCAACTTGATTTGTTTCAGACTCATCATATCAATATCATGACCATGCCAAAGCCACCAAAGGTAAGTTTATTTACTAAAATTATTTAGGTAGGCGTAGTACCTTCTAACTGTATATATGCCATATCCAACCAGGCAATACATAATAAAAAAGAACCAGAATGCAATGCCTTATATGAAGCCTCGATTTCGCCTGCTCATGATTCAGCTTGGTTTTTTTCATCAATTCGTAATATAATGTCAAGGCAATCAACCCTAGATGTCGATTCACTCACATATGTTTTTTCTTCAATCTAGCCATTTTGATTTGCATAAATACTCCCCACAAAATGATATCATAGTATAGTATAGCCACTTGTTTTCAATATTTACATCGTTTTTGTTCGCTAACGATTGTCCTTGCTGCCATTCCATTATGTTACTCTACAAAAATCACATGTTTTGGTTATCCAACTATGACTGCTGTGACGATTAAACTTGCGTCCGATTTGACTACATATTTTGCTGACTATAATAGACTATCCCCTCTTAACACCTACATGTACTTCCATTTATTTTATTCTTAAAGATTTGTTGGATAAAACTAGATATGGGTGTATCAGTATGGTGGCCTGGTGAGGTCCATGACAGAGGAAGGGGAAAGATGCAAGGCACCTTTTGGAATGAGGACAATCAGTAAGTAGGCCTATTTCATAGAACTAACTAGTTTTCAATTTAAAGATATTTGTGAATTTCATTTATCGGCCCCATAGACAATACTTGATACCAAAATGGTCAGTGATAAAAACTTACAATACAGAAAACTTTGCATATACATGTAAGTCAGATTTTTGCTCAACTCGTATGGTATTGTTTGGGCCCTTTGATCCTGCACGTTTTTGTTATTAAATTTCTGCACTTAAGTGGATTTCCTAAGTCGTATCTTTGCTCAATTCGTATCAGAATGTTTATTCCATTTGATCTAATTCATGGGGTATTTTTTGCCTAAGTCGGAACAGCAGTATGTACAGAATTTGACTAAGTCAGTTTCAAACCGTTGGTCTAAAACACGGTATAATAGGTATTCCATGCACATAGCCCAAAAATACTTTCCCCTATCATTTTGACTCAAATCAGCCTATTTGACGAAATGCAATGATAGACTTTCCAGGAAGTTTAGGACATTTTTATATGACCACATTTTCATGTTGTCACCCCTGGCCGTTTGGACGCTGTCCATAATACAGGTCACAATTCTTAACCGATTTTGTAGAAACTTAAAATATAGGTTTATCCCTAAAAGATCTCGTCTGCTTACGATATTGGCATGTTTCTGATCGAAACTTCATGGATTATGGCCCCTGATTGTACGAAAAATCACGTTTTTAGCTTGTGGACCCTATATAGAGGTCACAATTTTGAACCGATTTTGATGAAACTTGACATGCATGTTTATAACCCAAAGATCTTGGTTCCTTTCGATATTTGCGCCTATCAGAGCGCAATTTCCTGAATTATGGCCCCTAATTGTCTGAAAAATCACCTATTTCAGCTTGTGGTCCCCCTGGAGGTCACAATTATTATCCGATTTAAAGAACCGTTTGATTATATCACCGTTACACCCTAAGATGTTGAGTTCGAATTTCGGAAAAATACTGTTATAAAATGGTATATCGAAATTGTGGACCCTACAGACGTCACAATTTTAATTTTATTTTGATGAAACTTGAAATGCATGGTTATAACCCAAACTTCTTGGTTCCTCTTGTTATTTGCACATATCTCATCATAACTCCCTGAGTTATGACCCCGATTGTCTGAAAAATCCCTTATGGTCCCTCTGGAGGTCATGATTATGATCCGATTTAAAAAAAAAAACCTTTGTCTCTATCACTGTTACACCCTACGGAAGGTTGAGTTCGAATTTCTAGAAAATAGGACCATAATTGCTCGACAAAATGGCCGCCCTTTGTACACGAATAGTGTAAAAATATGGTATTTCAAAGTTGTGGACTTTGTAGAGGTCACAATTTTAATTTCGATTTTGATGAAACTTGGAATGCGTGTTTATAACCTAAAGATCTTGATCAAATTTTTTTTGATATTTGCGCATATCAAATTGTGACTTCATGAAGTTATGGCCTTTGATTGTTACCCGAAAGTGATTTTTCCTACAATGATTGTAGGAAAAATCACTTTCGGTATTGCTTGTTCTCTATCCATCCCTCAAAAATGTGGCGTATCCTGCCTGGCATTGCCAGCTTACTATCTTTCACAAAAACAGAAGTTTAATCAAATATTTTCCGGCTCTATTCGAGCTAAGATTGAATTTTGGGGTGTTGAGGCGTGTTACATATATACATATTGTGGTATAATTGTTGAATTATCTCAAGATGTTTATCGTTGGTGGTGCGCCCCATCATTTGGGCTTCAGTTTTGATGCACAAATGTAAATTTACATGTATTGCAGGGAAAAGTAGTGCTTATGAAAATGATGACCCGGCGCATGTATTCAAATAAGATTTAGCTTGTCTTGTTTTTAGCTAATGTATAAATTATTTTTATGTAAAAAGGTGTATGCTGAAAAAAGGTCAATTTAAATTCTTTAATACGGGTACTCCTGAAAAAGAAGAGTTAATTAGAAATGCAAAAGGTATACTCCAGGTTGTGTTTTGGAATGTCTCCATAAAGAGGCAGACTTGTTTAGTTTATCTCATTTTGTTTAAGCGGTTTATGTTGATTCAGATTTCCATGAGAGTAATTTTGTTTTCATTTCTCACTAAAGGCCCAATACCACTCTTGTAACTGAATAATAAGTCCCAATCTTTATTCTGGTCAACAAATTGTACTATTTTACAATATTCCAATCAATTGATGATACAAATTTCATCTTAACACACCTTATTTAAAGAATTGGAAAAAATCCACTAAGTGATTTGAAAAGCCTAATGTAAACCTTTTCAAATGCGACTTGGATTTAAGAATATTTTTGAAATCTTGACAAGTAAAATAGGATGTAATGGATAATTTACACAACAGGTAGGACACTGAAACATCTAGTAGTTAGAACAAGGCTATTATTTATTTTCTGGAGCTACCTTAAGCCAGCAAGAGTGTTATTGTCCCTTTAAAGTTACATTATTCAAGATATAGATAAAGGTCGAATCATTTATTTGTCATTTTTATTTTAATTTCTTTATGTTTTATTTTATATTGTATGCCCACAAAATGCATACATAGACATGTATTTGTGGTTGTCACATCTGTCCGTCCGTCTTCAGCATTTGACTTGTAAGTGTAAATGAGGCTTTTTTAGAACCTTATGCAAATGATCCAAAGTTGTTATACATCTATTCATCTAAGAGGAATATGTGATATTTGTGTTAAACTATTAAATTTAAATTAAATATAAGTAATTATTTCCATCTGAACTTTATGAATTAAAAAGAGAAATAAGATTGAGATTTGATCTTTCTACTTTATTTCTTACAGTCAAACTAAAGAGACTCAGAAGGGCTGATTTGTTAAGAAAATTTAAACAAGATGTCAAAATTGCAGAAGGTAATTTACATTAGAGTTTTCAGTTTGTTATTTGGGAATCATGATTGCATGTCACTTTAGTGATGAAATTTATTTCCATTGTTAAAACAATTCAAAGTACCAAAGTATCAGATTTTTTTTGAAGGTTAGTATGATCTGGGGCCTGTTTCACGAAATTTTAACTAAGATAAAATCCGATTTTAGTAATTTGATTGGATAGTATTAGATTGATTTTAGCGCTTAGCCAATCAGATTTGAGTATGTACTAAAATTTAGATTTTATCTTAAGTTAAAATTTCGTGAAACAGGCCCCTGATCTTATGCAAGTGAGATACTCAAGAGTACCAGGATTCATAATCATACAACTGTGTAATAATGTCCTCTCCTGCAAATGCACCAAGGACACTATTAATTTGTTTTTGGATAAAATGACGGTATATGAAAGATACATTATAGGTGATTAGTTAACGAATTGGCAGTTCTAACTATAATAGTTAAAAACTAGATAAAGTTAAGGTAATTTGCTAAAAATTTCAGTAGAATTTATGTAAAATGAATTGAGAAGCCTTGATCATCACTCAATACGACAAAAATTATAGTCTTGATTATTTATAATTGTTAAATCGGTAAGGAAAGTTATGCCGCAAATCGGATAATAACCCAACAAATAATGCAGGCTAGCATTGACATCGAGAGTTGATTATGGTTTGGATAAGTTAATGTCTATTTAATAGTTAATAACATTTCAGGCCAAAAGAAAGATCTTCAATAGGCGGCTTTAGCTCTTGCATAATGTATGTTTAAGAAATGAAAATGAAATAAAATGGGTTTAACGTCCTACTATTATGCACCTAACTTGGGCTAATGGAAGACTGGCATATGCCATAGTGTGCTTTGAGGGAAATTTTGGTCGGGCAGCGCGCGCTACAGCCTACTCTTGTATCGAATTCCAACTGCCAAGGGATCTTTTGCATGCACTCCAATGTGTATACGGGACCTCGGTTTTTTGTCCATCCAAATGACTAGGCAGCTGTCCTTGTCAGGCCCTGTATGTTTAAGGTACCGGTATGAGATCTGACGTAGTACAATTTATACTGAATAATTGATGTTTCAGAGAAACAGGAGAGATATGACCTGCAGACAGATACCAATGACATATGTGTACAGGCAGACACCGATGTCACCCAGCAGGCGGATATTGATGTCACCAAACAGACGGATATCAATTTCACCAACCAGGTGGATACTGATGAGAGTTATTCAGATCACAATAAAGTACCTGATGAGCCTGTCACCCTTCAGACAGATATTGATGTCACTAAACAGACGGATATCAATTTCACCAACCAGGTGGATACTGATGAGAGTTATTCAGATAATTCAGATCACAATAAAGTACCTGATGAGCCTGTCACCCTTCAGACAGATACTGATGTCACCCAGCAGGCGGTTATTGATGTCACCAAACAGACGGATATCAATTTCACCAACCAGGTGGATACTGATGAGAGTTATTCAGATCACATTAAAGTACCTGATGAGCCTGTCACCCTTCAGACAGATACTGATGTCACCCGGCAGGCGGATATTGATGTCACCAAACAGACGGATATCAATTTCACCAACCAGGTGGATACTGATAAGAGTTATTCAGATCACAATAAAGTACCTGATGAGCCTGTCACCCTTCAGACAGATACTGATGTCACCAAGCAGGCGGATATTGATGTCACCAAACAGACGGATATCAATTTCACCAACCAGGTGGATACTGATGAGAGTTATTCAGATCACAATAAAGTACCTGATGAGCCTGTCACCCTTCAGACAGATACTGATGTCACCCGGCAGGCGGATATTGATGTCACCAAACAGACGGATATCAATTTCACCAACCAGGTGGATACTGATGAGAGTTATTCAGATCACAATAAAGTACCTGATGAGCCTGTCACCCTTCAGACAGATACTGATGTCACCCGGCAGGCGGATATTGATGTCACCAAACAGACGGATATCAATTTCACCAACCAGGTGGATACTGATGAGAGTTATTCAGATCACAATAAAGTACCTGATGAGCCTGTCACCCTTCAGACAGATACTGATGTCACCCGGCAGGCGGATATTGATGTCACCAAACAGACGGAAATCAATTTCACCAACCAGGTGGATACTGATGAGAGTTATTCAGATCACAATAAAGTACCTGATGAGCCTGTCACCCTTCAGACAGATACTGATGTCACCCAGCAGGCGGATATTGATGTCACCAAACAGACGGATATCAATTTCACCAACCAGGTGGATACTGATGAGAGTTATTCAGATGATTCAGATCACAATAAAGTACCTGATGAGCCTGTCACCCTTCAGACAGATACTGATGTCACCCAGCAGGCGGATATTGATGTCACCAAACAGACAAAGATCAATTTCACCAACCAGGTGGATACTGATAAGAGTTATTCAGATGATTCAGATCACAATAAAGTACCTGATGAGCCTGTCACCCTTCAGACAGATATCAATGTCACCAACCAGATGGATACTGATGAGAGTTATTCAGATGATTCAGCTGCTGATGAAGACTATATTCCTGTATCTGATGAATCAGATGCTGACTCCGAAATACTACCATTTCCTGGGGCATTTCCTGATTTGTAGGTACACCTAAACAGCAAAAGCGACAGTTCAAAACAAGGTAAGATAAATTGATTATGTGTATGCTTATGCATAGTTGTATTTATTAATTTGAAGATGTTAAATTTTATTCCATCCTCACCGTTAAACACAATGGGTAATGGTAAAACACAATGATCACCTTTGTAATTGTTTGAATTTCAGGAATCTCCAATCATTCAGAGAATCACAGTGACAGGTCATATAAAGCTAACAAAAAGCACCTTTATAAGGATAGTAAGTAAAATTTCATTCTATCTCTACTTGTTTTTCAGCATTGAAATGAGGCCTATTTAAAATATTTTATTCCACTATTCTGATATCATGTTAATATATTTTGTGCAAACAGAAAATATTCCGTTTTCCTATGATTTGCGGGGGTGGTGGGGCTGGCTGAATAGTTAGCTTCATAAAGCCTGTCATTGAGTCAACTGGCGTGGTTTTGAATCCCATATGGTCCCGAAATGACCTAGTTTGTGTCGAGTGGATGTTAAACCCCATTTCTCCCTCTGTCTCTCTCCTATGGTTTGGTTCGTTATTAAAATGGTTAAAAGCGTCGCCTTCAACTGTGAATAAAAATGTTTGTAGCCAAAAAATATTCATGGCAATTATTTAAGTCTCAGAGGAACATCTTGTTTTAAATGATAAATTTAATTTCAGTATATATTTATTTAAAAAATTGTACAACCCCCTTGGTCGAACTTTAATTATATATTAGGTTATCGGTTATTTATATGTTACATAATCCATATCTGCTATTCAGGCTGTTAGATGTGGGTTTTTTAAAGCATAAAATAGAAGGCCCCATAAACAGCACAGTTTTCAACGTCCAGTCTGTCAAGATTAAACTGACTGCTCTTTTTTCTATATTGTACATGTAAATTGTTATTTCGCTTTTGTGCACTATATATTATATTTTATGTATTTTAGTTACTGTTGCTGGTTATGAAAAGAATAATGGAAAAAGAAACTATTCAAAAATAGATTATTGTTTATTCTGCAAGAACCAGTACAAATCAAAAATGTCTAAACATATATTAGCAGCCCATCGAGATGAGGGTAGAGTAAAAGAAATAATTGATGCACCAATTAAATCAAAAGAGAGAAAATATCTTTTGCTAAAAGTACAAAATGAAGGCAACTATCAGCACAATATTAAGGTATTTACTTAAATTCCAATATATAGGTCTTTAGTTTTTGATGAAAAATGCAGATGATTTAGAAATAGGCCCTTTTGTACTATTTACATTTTCGGAGCATATCTGATGATGAATCCTACATCTATTACTGTACATTCACTAGTATAGTCATCTATCAAATAGGTGCTGTCTTTCAGTTATGGGGGGTTCGGATGGCCTAGTGGTCTAGAGTGCCGCGCTTCGACCTCTAGCTGGCCGGTTACCACTGGCTTGCGGCTGTGGTTTCGATTCCTAAGGTGAGCGTATGTGACATGGAGATAGGGCCGCCTTCTCAACCTCGTGGGTTTCCTCCAGGCATTCAGGTATCCTCCCACTGCTAAAGACCCCTATGCGCAAGCGAATTATTGAAATAAAAATTGAAAACAAATGATAGTCACAAAATGACCTAGTTTGTTTCAAGTGGATGTTAAATCCCATTTCTCTCTTTCAGTTATGTAATCTTAATATAAATTCTATTTCGCAGGTACTACAGAAGGGCAGTGGAGTATTAATTGTTAAAAGACGGCCTAATATGAAACAATCTCAGAAAGCTATCGACTATGTGCCGTGTGAATTTTGTTTATCTTTTATTAAAGACGACACCCTGTGGACGCACGCCAAAAATTGCTGTATGAGTCCTGGTAATACTGATAGAAATTTCTTAAGAAATGGGAGAGCGATGATCCAAAATTTTTTGTGCAATCGGGAAGATACATGTACTGAACTTAATGAATTGCTTTCGAAAATGAAAGAAACAAGCAAAAACCCTGGATTAAAAAAAATTTGTGAAAATGATGAACTGATTAAAGAGTTTGCGTCAAATTTATTGGACAAATTAGGAACAGAAGAAGAACAGAGAATAAAAGATAAAGACAATATTAGAACGAAAGTTCGAAGTGTGGCAAGATTATTAAAAAAGTTGAACGATAATAAGTTTCGTTTTTTGCCTTTAAAAAGTTTTATATGTGGAAAAGAATTCACAAATGTTGTTGAAACAGTAAAAGCACTTTCTCTAGAAACTGACTCACCGAATTTGGCCCTAACTTTAGGACATTACTTAAAACAAATATGCCTGTTGAAGATTAGCCTTGCCATTCAAACTGAAAATCTAATCACAAAAAGAGAAGCAATGGATTTTAAAGAATTATACAATGCTCATTGGAATGGTAAAGTTTCAGCTGTCGTTCACAGACGTCTCCGATTACGACAGATCAACAAAAAAATAGAGATTCCAAATACTGAAGATCTGGTGAAATTTAAAGATTTTTTGAGCAATGAAATAAGACAAACCAGAAGCATTAAGCTGTCATTAGAAGAGTGGGTGAAAATAGCAGAAATCGTGATGGCACGGATTGTGTTATTTAATAAAAGGCGTATTTCAGAGGTTCAGGAACTCAAAATAACAGATTTTAAAAATCGTCTTTAGGGAGACAGTGCCAGTGAAGAAATTGACATGCTGGATACATCAGAAAGAGTTCTTGCTAAAAGGTACAAAAATATTGGAAGATACAATGAATATGCGGGTAAAGTACCACCTCACAATTTTGTGATTGATTCACTTTTCAGTGGCGCAGTACTGTCTGGCAAGAAACCAGTTCTAGTCATTTTGATAGACCAAAAAGCATGTTGTCCCATGTACACATTAGTGTGCATGTAAAAGATGCACCAACATAGTGGGCTGTAGTGCCAGCAATATTTTACATTCCCATTCCATCATTCTAATTTTAACACTCATTTTGCAGAAATACTTTGAATGAAAGCATTCAGACATTTTTTTTATAATTTTCACTTTAGAATGGATTTGATAGAGGTACGGGGAAAAAGTACAAGAGGTCTAAGGAAAGTATTTATTCTATTGGAGCCAGACATGGTTAAAGGAATAATATTTTTGTTGACCACAAGACTTCATGCTGGTATTAATCCTTTGAATAAATATGTGTTTGGAAGATCTAGCTTATGTCCTCTGGATGGTTGTACAGCGATCCGAAACACAGTCAAGTTGTGTCCTGGATTACAAAACCCAGAGAGCATAAGATCTACTAAACTAAGACGTTACTTGGCCACAACATCGCAGGTGAGATATTTGATTTTTATAATTTCAAATCCAATAATCAAAAAGTGTACTTTTTGTTAAAAGCCAGGTCATTTCATGTCAAAATCCATGGTGGCTCGGGAGAGAAAGATATTGTCTCTAGTCTCGAGGTCCCTTGTTCCATCCCAGTGTTGGCTGAGAAGGCACATCTGGATTTTTGGGCATTGTTCCTGCTTGTCAGTGGTGCAGAACCGAGGGCCTGGCAATTGATAATATATGGTCGTTTGAAAAACAGTCTTGTGTACACATTGGGTTACACGTAAAAGTTCCCTTAGTAGCTGGAATTCGGTTAGCATGTGCGTGCTGTATCATGGGTTTTCTCCGAATTCCACTGCTAAAGACCCCTACGCGGAAGCAAATCATTGAAATAAAATTAAAACATGTGTTAGTCCCCAAATGATCTAGTTTGTGTCTAGTGGACGTTAAACCCCATTTCTCTCTCTCTTTTAGCTTGTTTTATTTCATTTTCAGTCATTTAATTCTCTTTTCACTTTTACAGCTTCTTGATATGACTGGTGACGAATTGAAATTAGTCGCAGATCACATGGGTCACTCCGTGGCCATTCACACTGATATATATAGAACAATGACGTCAACCTTAGAAAGGACCAAGGTTGCACGAGCCTTGATAGCCCTTGAAAATGGCACACTACGAAAGTTTCAAGGGCGAAGCCCGTCTTCAATTGATCTTGAAGGTAAGTTTATTATTAATTACCCAAACCCCTCTGTATCTCAAACTAATTCTTTTATTTTAAAAAAGATTTTGAAAAATGCTGCATACTTTTATCCTAACTGCGTGCCTCAGAACATTATACCATTGCTGTGAACAAAGAATGGTTCATTTTCTCCTGTTACAAGACAAATTTTTGCTTTGGCATTGCTAAAATACATTTTATTTTATTTTTGCATTTCAGAAATTCCGTTATCTATAGACAGTGAAGAGTTACATGAAGAATTTGAAACACCGGAAACGGTTTTAGAGGAAATAGGTATGCTGCTCCTCTGAAATATATTTTGTAATGATTGCTCTTTCAAGAACTAAAAATGTGGTTAAGACTCTGTTTTAGATCTGTTCAAATCCAATTGTAGGTTTATTTAAGCAAAATGTAAAAAGAAATTTTGCCAAAATAAACTTTTACATTCTCATTGAGCAACCCTGTATCTAAATTGGAAAAGCAATAATATAACAATGCTCATGTTTTTCGCTGATATATTATTATCATACATGTATGTGTAATTTAAAATTGTAGTCAGTTATTGGTGTATTGGGAATAGAACCTTCTTTCTGTTTTTTTAATCCCTTAATTTCTGTATTTCAGGTGAAGAATTAAATGTGGAAGGTGACGTTACCAGCATAGCAACAGGTTTGTGCATGAATTATTGTGCTAAAATTTGTTTAAGGGGGGGGGGGGCACAGTGAATCAGTCAAGTTACATGTTCGATCCCTGTGTTGACAGGCAATGACCATCAAAATAACCTGGCATGGTTTCCCCTTTTGATAGATGCCATGAGTCTTGTGTACACATCAAATTTGATACAGCTTAGGACTTATTGCCGCTGTCTGGGCAAAATTTCCCTCATAGCACATTGTATGTTGGCCTTAATTAGCCCAGTTGGAGTAGGATGTTGAACCGTTCTCTTTTAAGGGAAGAACTAGAAGCAAATAACTTTTTCTGTTAATTTTCTCATTGGTTGTTACTCTTGATTGGTTGTTATATAAAGTTGCATTACCTTCAAAAAATAAATATGCCGCAGCCATTGTCAACTAATCGGATGGCTTAGCTGCTGTGGGTTCATGTTGCACAAAATTTCATCCTAATAAAGAATAGTTTATCAACTGCCGGAAATATTGCTAATGAAATAACTCGAGCAAGAGTTTTATCAATTTTATTTGAGGAAGAGACACCGTCAAAACACAAGGCTTTAGTTATTGGTATGCAGTGTTTTGTTTATTATCTGCCTTAAAATTAAAACTCTTTTTTTTTATTTTAGTTAAGTCTGTCAAAAGACTAGGAAGGAGAACCTGGACAGATGAAGAAAATAAAGCTCTGAAAGAAACATTTAATTTGTATCTCGCCCGTGTCCATCCAACAGTTCACGTCGAGGATATTAAAAAAACTTTAAAGAAGTTCAAGTGTTTGAGAGGGCGAACTATGCCTCAAATTAGAACAAAATTAAATAACATGAAACTAGGGAAATCAAAATAAACAGAGTAAAATTAAAGATAACATGTATACACTATAAAGTGAACAGAATGTCAAGGTTCGCACACTCCTTGAAACTCCTGGAAAAATGAAAATGTAATTTCCAGTACTGGAAAGTCCTGGAAAAACAGATTACTCCTTGAAAATCCTGGATCATTCCACGAGAAAACCATGCAAAATCATGCAGAATCGAGAAGGTGGGGGGTCGGCAGATCGAGTTCATCTCAGGGGGGTTTTATGGACACCCCCAGACTACTTCATAGCCAGAAGGGCCGATCTCAAAATTAAACCGTTTTTGAGATACAGCATCCGGGTGATTTTTGGCCAATTTCGCCCATTTTCAGGTCATTTTTGGTCAATTTTTAGCCACCTATCGTGGCGAGTGTAGGGATTGGATGGAAATGGTGGTGATTGGGGATGTTAGTGGGGGTCTTCCTGTGGCCAAGGGTGAATACCATAAAGTCGCATCTATCTTCAGGCTGTAATGGTCAGCAAATTTGTAACATATAGCGAAAAAAACGGAAAATATGCACCTGCGTAGATTCGCTTTATTTTCTATGATGCGGGGGTAGGTCCAAATATCGAAATGGTTTTATGCACAGCTTGATACCCTCTATCGATATAAAAAATAAAATCTCTGTCACCTCTCTTCCATCAATACGAAATCGCATATCAAAGTTGGTGAATTTTCCCTATTGTAAATCTCAGATTCTCTACGAAATGGCTTACTACTTTCATTCAGGCTAAGCTAGCTTTACTCGTTTCTTCACCAAATCATTCATGTATATTGGATTAGCCCTTAGTAATAATCATTATTTGATTATTTACGTATATTCGAGATCTAGTGCCTCGTATACTATCTAACAATCCGTCATTATACATTGCAAATATAAATGTTATCGAAACAACAGTTACATGTATGGTTTCTTTTTTGCACACCTCATTGACCGTTTAACACCTCATAGTTCTTTAGATAAGTAATTAATTATGGCTTCAGTTCACTGTAACTACTTAGGACTTGTTATCATCGCTCCCGTAAAAAGACAAAACCTAGTAACTCACTTTTTTTTTTTTTTATCAAAATTGAGTTACGACCAAATTTGTAATTCCTAGGGTGTGTCCTTCCTGTTGTTGTACTAGATCTTCCAATCTTTGATTTTGTAAGCAGTTACACCCAAGCCACAACCGTGCAACTTCCTTCATTTTCCTAGTATGCCACATAGGTTTTTCTTTGTTTTCTCAAAATAAGAAAAAAGTGAGTTACTAGGTTTTGCCTTTTGACGGGAGATAACTTTGAGTTTATTAGTGCTTGTTATATATAACGTCCAAATTTATGGCTTCTTTTTACTGTATATAAATACTTGATGGACACAGTTGGACTAAGAAGATTAGTGAAAAAAGAAAGGGTCAAAGCTAGACAAATTCTCCATACAACGTAGGATGGTTGAGTAAAAACGTCCTCACGAAGGAAGCCCAACCATTTATTTTTATCTTTTTATTTTTTCTACTTATTTATATCTTAACTTATTTATTTATACGACGTAGGGTGGCTGAGTAAAAACGTCCTCTCGAAGGAAGCCCAACCACCCTACAACTGTATTTTAATCTATTCATTTTACTTCATCTTTACTTTACTTTTACTTTAATTTACTTTCTTTTTATTTATTACCTTTAATTTTTTTAACTAATAAATTTTTATTACAGCGTAGGATGGCTAAGCTAAAACGTCCTCATGAAGGAAGCCCAACCATTATACTCTCTTTATTTATTTAATTTTATATTAGTTTAATTTATTACTAACATCTACTAAACTGGCGGGATAGTGGAGTAAGAGGGAGTCATGATCAGACGGGCTCGGTATCTAAACACTATTCTGCCAAAAACAAATACCAGTGGGATAGTGGAGTAAGGGGAGGTCACGAGAAGACAGGCCTGGAACCGAAACACAAATCCCACAAAGATGAAATCTACCAATCCAGAAGCAGAAGAGATCATCTACCAAACGATATGTTTTTATTAAATAAAGGGAAGAACTTCACACTAAAACCTAATCCATGGCCTAAGGCCAAAATGGAAAGATTGCAAAATCATATTCTTAAAATCAGGAAGCAGCTTCGGCTCTCCTATGTCTTGTCTGTGATATCACTTAAGTGGAAGCAGACGTTAAACACCAAACGAACGAAGGGAGAAGCTATTGTTAACTGCAAAGAACATGCAAAGGGCTCTAGACAAATTCATGTCATGGGCAAACGACTGGGGATCTAAAGTCCCAGAGAAGAAAACGGTCGGTATGCTGGTGAGCAGGGATAGTGGGAGAAGCAGAATGACTCTGTGTATGAACGGGAAAACCACCGAGTTTAAAGACCAAACCAAGTTCCATGGAGAAGAAGAAGAAGAAGAAGAAGTTCCATGGCGTTATCTTTGACCGAAGGCTGACCTGGAAACCGCACATCAACTTGACTGTAGATAGATGCTCCAAAATCCTAAACTTAATGAGAAAAATAACGAGTAGCATGTGGGGTGCCAATAGAGTAAAGTAAGATTGACACCATACAATAAAAAGATCTGTGTATTGCGACTAGCGTAGGGCTTGGGAGTAGGAGATAGGCATTACTACAGGAAGCCGGGGAGGTGCCCCTATCCCTAAGAAGAAAAGAACTAGCACCGAGGTATTGGGCTAAGATCTCGCAACTGGGCGAAAGATCCCATACTTTTGTCAGTCTACAAAAAAACATGATATGCGAGAGATCCTAGAAAGAAAAGCCTCGGCCAAGGTATAAGGGAAATAATCAAGGAACGGCGACTAGGGGAGTGTGTGATAAATGCAATCCCTATACCGCCGGTCAATCTAGATCTACCACAGAAAACCGACAAGAAACACAACCCCACTGCTGCACATGCTTTCTCTCTAGAACACCTGGAAGACAACTGGCCGTCTGATTACTTGGACCATGTGTACAAGGATGCCTCACGCAACCATGAAAGCGGCACCAGCTCGTTTGGAATATAACTGCCAAACGGGGAACAGGGATATAAGCAGGAAACTGCCCAATAACTGCTCGGTGTACACCGCGGAGCTTGTGGCCATTCGTGACGCTATGTCATGAATCTCCCATCAAAAGACTAGTAAGTTCGTCATTCCAAGCGACTGTCTAAGCAGTCTTATTTCAATCCAAAATGAACACTCGGACTAAAGACAAGAAGTCATTTTGGAAATCGGGCAGCTGTACCAGAGAAGGGAAGCAAATTAGAGCTCGTGTGGATTCCATCACATGTCAACATTAGAGGAAACGAGGAGGCAGGTCGACTCGCCAATGAAGGCCTCAAGGACACAGCACCACTCCGCACCATAGACTACAGCACCACGGAAATCTACAGTATGGTTAAAAAAACAGGTCAATTCATTCTGGGAATTGAAATTTGTTGAACTTGACAATACAGATTCCGGCTACACGAAAACGGCGATCAATCACCCTAGAAGATACATATGCAGACTTGTATCGAAACTAAGGGTGAAAGAGCGGCTGTGAGACTACAAACGCCAAGTCATCGTCTGTGAGTGCGGAGAAGAATGTACCACCAACCATGTCCTGGTAGACTGCGAGGATAACAAGAAGGAGAGAAGGGAACTAGTGAGAATGATGGAGACTAACAACATACCATGCAACACCAAGACCTTACTCTTCTCGGAACCAGATCTGAAACTGCTAATCTTCGAACAAATCCACGCCCTTATGGACACAGTTGGACTAAGTAGAATAGTGAAGTAAGAGGGGGTCACAGTTAGACGGGCTCGGCTTCTAAACACTAAACTACATAGGGGATTTATACCAAACTGGCAGGATAATTGAGTGAGTGAGGGTCACAATCAGACGGATTCGGCATCTAAACACTATTCCGCCATCAAATAGACATCAAACCTACAGAGTGGGATAGTGGAGTAAGGGGGTCACGATGAGACGGGCCTGGCACCTAAACACAACTCCCACAAAGATGACATCTACCACATTAGCAGGAGTGGAGTAATTGGGAGTTACGGTCAGACGGACTCAACACCTAAACACTACTCCACAAAAGAAACAGATACCAAACCCATAGAGTGGGATTGTGGAGTAAGGGGAGGTCACGATAAGACATCTACCAATCCAGAAGCAGAGGAAAACATCTACCAAACGATATGGTTTTTATTAAATAAAGGGAAGAACTTCCTACAAAACCCAATCCATGGCCTAAGGCCGAAAATGGATAGATTTGCAAAATCATATTCTAAAAACAGGAAGCAGCTTCGACTCTCCTATTTCTTGATGACAAACCCTAAGTAGTTACAGTGAACCGAAGCCATAATTAATTACTTATCTAAAGAACTATGAGGTGTTAAACGGTCAATGAGGTGTGCAATAAGAAACCATACATGTAACTGTTGTTTCGATAACATTTATATTTGCAATGTATAATGACGGATTGTTAGATAGTATACGAGGCACTAGATCTCGAATATACGTAACTAATCAATAATGATTAATACTAAGGGCTAATCAAATATACATGAATGATTTGGTGAAGATACGAGTAAAGCTAGCTTAGCTTGAATGAAAGTAGTAAGCCATTTCGTAGAGAATCAGAGATTTACAATAGGGAAAATTCACCAACTTTGACTTGCGATTTCGTATTTATGGAAGAGAGGTGACAGAGATTTTATTTTTTATATCGATAGAGGGTATCAAGCTGTGCATAAAACCATTTCGATATTTGGACCTTCCCCCGCATCATAGAAAATAAAGCGAGTCTTCGCAGGTGCATATTTACCGTTTTTTTCGCTATATGTTACACTTTTGCTGAGCATTACACCCAGTGGATAGATGTGACTTTATGGTATTCACACTGGGGCACAGGAAGACCCCCACTAACATCCCCAATCACCACCATTTCCATCCAATCCCTACACTCGCCACAAAAGGTGGCTAAAAATTGACCAAAAATGACCTAAAAATGGGCGAAATTGGCCAAAAATCACCCGGATGCTGTATCTCAGTAACGGTGAATTTCTGAGATCAGCCCTTCTGGCTGTGAAGTAGTCTGGATGAGTCCACAAAATCCCCACAAGATGAACTCGATCTGCTGACCCCCACCTTCTCACCTTCTGCATGGTTTTCTCGTGGAATATTTGTGGTTTCGCTATATATTTTAAAATATAAAACTAACGTAGTCACCGAATTTTTCTTCAAACATTAATGAGATCGTCGCCGTAAATGGACTCCGGCCCTGAACAGGGACTCCTGGAATCTGGTAAATAACTCCTGGAAAACTCCTGGAATATTAAGTGTTCTGAGTTGTGCAAACCTTGAATGTCAATAATCCTGATTTTGATTAAACTTAAAATATGATTATCTTCCGAAGACCTAGGTTACTTTCGATACTTGCGTGTATCAATAATATATCTTACTGCTTTATGCTTCCTGATTATTATACCTAAATTTTTAAAAATTAACATCAAAGGATGATTTAACAGAATTTTGTTTTGTATCTTTATATCTAAATAAAATGATTTTGATTTGACCGATTCTAACCATCTAGTTATTTTCCTTGGTGTTTTTTTTTTTTTTTTTTTAAAATTGGTCAGTCTAGTTCTGATTCTAACACATCTAATGTCTTCTGGTGGGTGGTTCAATAGATTTGATGGTGTGTGCTTTAAATCCTAAGGTCTGTGTAATTGAGTCAAGCGGCATGGCTTTGATCCGAAAGTTGAACATGACCATACAAAGATTCACCTGTCCATGCTCTTGAGAGATAAAGTCCCCTAGTATGTTCCCACAGTTAAAATTCCCCCTATACTATGTTTTCAGGATCTTGGTCGCTAACCTGGATGTCGAGGTTCGATCCCTGGATTGACAGTTCATCCAGATTTCAGTGTTGCAGGACAGGGCCTGACAAGTACAGTTGTCTAGTCGATTGGATGGGACAAAAAAACGAGGTCCTGTGTACACATTTGCATACACGGTAAAGATCCCCGGAGAGGTAGAACTTGGTGTAAATAGGCCGTAGCACAGATATCGGGTCAAATTTTCCCTCCTTGCATACTGTAGCGTGTAGGCCTATCCCCGAATGCATTAGCCCTGTTCAGGAGCAAAAAAAACCCCATTGAATTTCATCTAGCTTTGGTGAAGTGAGTATTAAACTCGGGGACATTGTGGATTTTCTTTGTATTTTCCGTTGGAATTCTAGTCACTGACAATTTGGGGGAGGGGGGGGAGCTGCTATATATGCACAAAATAAATCCAATGTTAACACTCCATTGCCTGGTACCCTATAAAGCAGAATTTCTATACCCCATAAGCTTGATCAGGTAATTCCGTTGTATTACAAACGAAACGGGGCATCAACATTGTGGGGTATATGCAATTTATATACCCCACAAAATTTGTACACCTTATAAGATAAATCCTTTATTTTACAAATAAAATGGGGCATTAGAATTGAGGGGTATATATGTTGTATATCATATATGCCCCATAAAAATGATGCCCCACTCGACTATTTCAAAACGAGACCCCATATAAGGTTCAGTGTATGTATATATATATATATATATAACATCTTCTAAATATGATTCAGTCGCTTCAATTCCAGTAGTTTCGAAATGTGGTAATTCAAAGTGTAAAACCTGTGACATTATCATTGAGGGATCATCCATAAAAATTGATGATGATAATGTATTTTATATCAAACAGGCAATGAATTGCCAATCGAACTATGTAATTTACCTTATAGTGTGTCCGGGATGCAAGGGAAGGTACATAGGGAAGACCAAAATGATGCTTAGGTTGAGAATGAACCTCCATCGACAGCACATACTTCAACCAAAATACAGGATGATCCCGCTCAGTGAGCATCTTGAAGTATGTGGTGGGGGTAAATTTAGTGTTTTTCCTTTATATAGACTTAATAGCAACAACAACGACCTCTTGGAGGCGAAAGAGAGCTATTTTATTGAGAAGTACCACCCGAAACTTAATTCTAAATAAGAGAATTATGAAATTAATTAAAATAAAGAACGCGGTGGGATTGAATATTTGTACCCTTGCCTGTATAATTATGTAACTATGACATTGTGACGTCATAGACTATTGTTATAAATCGCCTGATGAGCCGCTATCGCGGTGAAAACGTTAGCATACAAATGTAGTTTTATTTTTATTTTGCCATCTTTAATTTCAATTATATATATATATATATAGTAATCACGGTGGCCAAGTGGATAAGTCTCTGGTTCGCTAGCCTGGAGGTTGAGAATTCGATCCCTGCATTGGCCGAGAAAGTTCATCTCGATTTTCCGGCGTGATTTCCCCTTGTCAGTGATGCAGAAGGAGGGCCTGACAAGGACAGCTGCCTAGTCGTTCGGATGGGACGAAAAACCGAGGTCCCGTGTACGAATTGGAGTGCACGTAAAAGATCCCTTGGCAGTTGGAATTCGATATAAGAGTAGGCCGTAGCGCCGCTGCCCGGGCAAAATTTCCCTCATTGCACACTGTGGCGTATGCCCGTCTTCAATTAGCCCAGGTACGGTGCTTAAGCGTAGGACGTTAAACCCCATTTCATTCATACATTATCACTGGTTTTTATACATGTAACACGATGTTTCTACATAGTTTCCTTAAAGTTTTCCGACACATTTGTCCTTGAAAATTGATATGGAAATATTTATAAATGAGCAAACAAGTGATGCCAAGAGTTTATTTAATTTGTAGTCCTGATTTAATTTCTAGTAATACAAACATGGACTTGATGGAGTTTTATTAATAACTGTTGTGCATTATAGATTATCAGGAATAAGGTAATAGGTAATAAAGTCAGATTTTTGTCTGTAAGGCCCAGTAGTGGATGTTTACTATACTAACTTATATAATATTACAATTATTTAATATTAACCAGTGGATGTTAGGGAGACTGATCATAGTTGGTTTGAATTTAGCCTGGTCGAGGTACATATTTAGTGGGAAAAAATTCCTACCCAAGCAATTATTATTTCACATGAACAAGTAGGGTGAGTAGCCTTCCAGAAAAATTTTCCCCGTTGATCGGCTTTGGGGAAAATTTTT
Organism: Patella pellucida; assembly: GCA_917208275.1. Taxonomy (NCBI): domain Eukaryota; kingdom Metazoa; phylum Mollusca; class Gastropoda; family Patellidae; genus Patella; species Patella pellucida. The sequence continues at coordinate 54,736,355 of OU795044.1, read as the reverse complement.
AGGGGGCTTTTTTGTTAGGACCCCCGAAATCGCCCTAAAATCCGTTAATGGCTATGATAACTCGCTTAGTATTCATATTTGAGGTTAATAATGTATTAGGAGCCTATAGGAAATCGATACCAAGGAATTCAAAAATGGCGTCAAAAATGACCTATGACGTCACTGTGACGTCATAAGTCGAAATGGCGCCCAAATTTGAAAATTTTGAAAATTTACCTCATTCTTATAGTTACCTCAGTCAATTTAGCGCCCAAAATTTGAACATTTTGAAAATTTACCTCATTCTTTAATTTTATCATAATTCACAATAAATGAATTAATATTTACAAATAAGATAAACTGATATAAACAAACATTGAGTTTATAGGTAAATGATAATATAGTCAGATCATGATCATTGATCGTCATCTTCTAGGTCAACGTCCTTAGAATTCCTGCAAGATTCACCATGACAGCCCCCACATGCGCTGACACATTTCAGACCATTCTTCCTGCAGCTGCATATCATGGTACCACACTGATTTTTCAACGACTTGCACTTACATCTTACAAAGTTTAAAACGCTTTCAGAGGCTGCAAAAAGCTTTCAGCTCACTTTCATTTAATTTTAACCAAATGACGACCTGCAGATAAACTCTTAAGCGCATGGTAATGTCCCTTCTCACTGATGGTCCTCAAATTAGCATGTGAATCAATGCAAGGGAGAATGTGATGGAAGCCTGATCGGTGGTGCCAATCTTGTACTTTATCCAGCAAGAACAGATGTATTCCGGGAAACTGGTATACTTTCGCCAGACTTTTGACCGAGATGCTACTTGTACTGCAGTGGGCGAAAAAGTGATGTGTATCTATTTATGGAGTGTTGGACATAGAAATGGTATTACTGCACCTACTTCTACTTTACAGAAACAAGTAATTGAATCGGCATTAAAATTGAGTAAATTGACGCCATCGGACATTTCATTTATTGAGACCCACGGAACTGGCACTAAACTTGGGAACAAAATAGAATTATCCGCATTGTCGTCGGTTTCTTCCCAAAGGCTGGTGTCAAGGACGTACCAATTGGTGCTGCAAAGAGCATATTTCGACATTCGGATTCCGCTGCTGGGATAATTGGAGTCTTAAAAGTTCTAGCTTTAATGATGTTTAAGAAAATACCACCATCCACACATTTCAAGAAATCGGCATCCTGAACTTGTTGATTAATTATTGACAGTTCCAGCGAAGACAACCGTCTGGCCATCTAATGTCAATCGGTCACGTACAGCTGGAATAAGCTCCTTTGGCTTGACTGGCACCAACTGCCACGCCTTTATCACACAAAATAAACCCTCGGAACAGATCAATGACAATACTATCACAGCGTCGCTCCTTTTGACAGGAAATGATCATAAGCAGATACAGAATCAGATCCGGCGCCACATAACCTTCATTGAAGAGACTGTCGTCAAGGCATGATTTAACACTATATCCTGCGTATGCTTTGCTGTAGCAAACATAATTCGAGATCTGGGACAAGCAAAACTGGTCCACATGACGTTGAAACTTGCAATATACCTGAAATCAATACGGCTAACACAGCCGACATACGAAATGACATTAAAATAAAGACGAGAAGCAAATGAGGGTGTTGGAAGATTTTCTGACAAGTGGATCCGTTAACGTTGATTAACTGCTCGGAGATGATAAACCAGCAGCGGCACGTGGTGTTTATCTTGAAATTTTCAATCCAAAAGGGGCATTGGTGTGATCCAAGTTCTTCTTTTCCAACTGAAAAAGTCAGCCTTCTTGATATTCTAGAAACAAAGCTGAGCGATGCGCGTGAAATGGTACGACGTTTACCTTTGGCGTCTTCTGAAGAATTCAGGGAACTCGAAGGAAAGTTCTATGTAACTATAGTCATTAAACTTTTTATGACTACCAAGCTGAAACAGAACTTGAAACAGTCTTCAGAGGTGTCCCTAAAGATCATTTTCAAAGAGACTTGAATGCTACCAAAGTATTATAAGTTGTTTTAAGTCATGATAAGAGAACTTTATGTCTCCGCTAATTCGTTACACGAGAGCTTGTGTTCTTTATTCTGATTTTTTAAGTAGATCGAGGCATTTGTCATCTAAGCTTCAACTACAAGGATACTTGCACACTAAACTTATTAAAACCATTATAAAGTTTAATGGTCGTCATATTGATTTGATTGGGAAATATAACGTGTCTCTCTCTGCTATTATTCTAGATATATTTAATGGACACGTATACTATTACTATTTCCCTGATAATGTATACTACATCGTTAACACAGTTCATCTCGTGCATTTTTCATACCGATATTTCATTGCCCAATCAATCACGCTTTTTTACCGACATTTCGCCTAAAAGTTTGGATGCAGCAATGGCGGGTGTGGCGCCAGGCAGGGTAAGCCTACACTTCCGGACACCTGTTACCACTGTTTGTCGTGTATTTTATACATGAGGAGCAGTCCATTTGCTGATTACACTATTTTGCTTGAATACACTATTTTGCCTATTACATTTTTTAGGACTTTGAATTCTGTCTTATGGTTTGGATTGTTCGTACTTGGTTTTTATTTTATTAGATACCCTTAGATTACGGTTAATGTACGGAGAACCAGATGTGAGCCTAACTAAACTACGACACCGGAGATTTGACTCCATGATGGCGGAGAAAAATTCCATTACCCTGCCCCAATACAACCCAAGGTTCGGGTGGCTTATTACCTCCATGCGCTCAGAGTGCATCTGCAGGTCGTCGATTGGTTAAAATAAATGAAAGCGAGCTGATTGCGAGCAAGCGGGGCTGGAAAAGACACCAGAAGGCTACAAAACCATCATGACACACCTTCCTGTAGCCCCTGAAAGCGTTTAAAACTTTGTGAGATGTAAGTGCAAATCGCTGAAAAATCAGTGTGGTACCATGATATGCAGCTGCAGGAAGAATAGTCTGAAATGTGTCAGCGCGTGTGGGGGCTGTCATGGTGCATCTTGCAGGAATTCTAAGGACGATGACCTAGAAGATGACGATCAATGATCATGATCTGACTATATTATCATTTACCTTTAAACTCAATGTTTGTTTATATAAGTTTATTTTATTTGTAAATATTAATTCATTTATTGTAAATTATGGTAAAATTTAAGAATACGGTAAATTTTCAAAATATTCAAAATTTGGGCGCCATTTTGAATCAGGTAACTTCAAGAATGAGGTAAACTTTCAAAATTTCCAATTTGGGCGCCATTTCGACCTATGACGTCACAGTGACGTCATAGGTCATTTTTGACGCCATTTTTGAATTCCTTGGTATGGATTTCCTATAGGTTCCTAGTACATTATTAACCTCAAATATGAATATTAAGCGAGGTCTCATAGTCATTAACGGATTTTAGGGCGATTTCGAGGGTCCAAACTAAAAAGCCCCCTAAAAATTTTCCCCAAGGCCGATCAACGGGGAAAATTTTTCTGAAAGGCTACTCACCCTACTTGTTCATATGAAATAATAATCGCTTGGGTAGGAATTTTTTCCCACTAATGCGAGATTTGAGAATATCTCGACCAGGCTAATTGGGGCTGATTGCATTGGGACCATAGCTAATATGAAAAATTTCAAAGATGATTTTGGTGGAGTATGTCAGTCAGATCTAAATCTAGTCATAGAACTGCGCGAATGGAGTTACTGTTAGTAACTTCCGGTAGGAGGTTTGGCTATTGTTTTATTAAGCAGTGTCGTATGAGCTGATATTGGATTATTTTTTTGTTATAATTGTACTAAGGTAACGACTGGAAATATTTGAGACAACTTCCGTATATTTATGAAGTTAATAATAACAAGAAGACCGTATTTTTTACTCCATTATTTCTTTTTTTAAATGGAATATTCCAAAAGGATGCACGCTGCCACATCTAACTTATTCCTATTGGAATGGCTAAGTGAATAAAATACTATAGAAAGAAAGAGGGAATAAATTGTGTCTTTGAAATATTGATGGACAAATTGTGTGTGTGCTCCAGCGGCGGCGCCAGCCGGTGCTGGGTGGGGGTGGGGGGTAAAAAGCTCTGGGGGTGTGGGGGCTTCGCTATTGGGTTATGGGGGTGTAATGGCCATGATTTTCAAAAGTGGGGGGGGGGTACCCCCCATACCCCCCCGTGGCTCCGCCACTGGTGTGCTCGACCACAAACAAATTAGAAGGAAACAGTTATGCGGTGATGCTCCAGTTGACTGAGTTTAGCGATGGGCTTCAAATGTCCCCAAACCAGCATGTTCCTGAAGCAACGACTGCGAGTGTCTCAACATCTTGCCGTTGCTGCAATACTGTGCAATTCCCGACATTATAGCTACGTTATCTGCAGACAAATCAACAGTCGCATCCACGGAAACCTTGACATTAGACGAACTTTGAACTTTGGAACATGATTATCACAGGTATACATTTTAGCTTGAAAGCGCAAGACTTGGTATTTGCAACGACCAAGGAATCTGATTGCCGAAATATGCAGAGTTTTACATGGAGGTCTAGATGAGATGTACGTAGTTAAAGCGAGATCAAGCCGTCTATTGGAGGGATTTGGTGCAACGGTTAGAGAGTAGGGTTTGTGACCTAACGGTTGCAGGTTCGAGACCCGAATTGTTCGCCGAGTTCTTGTGTCCTTGAATAAGACACCTCATCCCTGCATTCCAGTCTACCCAGCTGTAAATGGGTACCAGTAGGATGGTGTATGTATTACACAAACAACTGTTGCGCTCCTTGAAACTTCAAGTTGTAGCTGCATATGTTGGAAGCTCTTTCAAAAAAAGAGTTGTAAAGGGAGGTAATCAGGCTTACCTGTATCCTAGAGACCGGGATAGTAATTCTGTCGCGCTATGAGCACGCTTTGTGGATTTGGCGCTATATAAATGGACATATTATTATTATTATTATTGAAGATGTCAAACCAGCTGCATTGAGTCTGATATAGCTGTAAAACGTTTACTAAAGGCCAGTTCCCTACTTTTTGTTAACTTTGACAGCATTAAGAAATTCTTGTTAATTTTAGAATTGATTCCTCAGTTCTATGTATATGCTGGGGCTGTCAAGAGAGCCAAGTTCCTACACCGCCTAAGGGTAGTTCCCCAAATACATTATATGGCATAGGGTCAAAAACAAAAAATCAACTTCATAGTGAACATTTTCGGAGCCAAAAATAGATCTTGCTGGGCCTTTTAAAACTGAATTTCTATCAGGAGCCGGACCACCTCTAAAACAATTCCAATCTGATTACAATATAGGTCTATATTTCGTTTCGTTTTACTTTGATGACCTACGCTACATACAGATCCGAATGGTTGTTGCGATAGGTCACATCAGAGGTCATACGAGCGGCAAATGAGCCTATGGCGGCAGATATTGTATTAACCAATCAGCATTAGTGTTTCTACGGACTTGTCCACAGTTCTGTGCAAAACACTGTAATGATGATCGAGGCTAGGCTGAAAATTCAATCGCTAATATTTCGGTTCAGAGAGTAGATCAATTTTTTAACTATTATTATAGTGAGAACTGCCAGCTCTTTATTTATAATGTATCTTTAATATTGTAAAACAAAGAATATTTGAGACAGGTTATTATATATAGATATAAATAGGGGGTAATTAAGGGTTGGATTAGGTTTATCAATTCTGAGAATAATGCATATTAATAAACAAATTTCACTCTACTACAGAGTTCTTGATGTGGAAATTTACATGGAAATATTTATTTATATTTGGGGATATGATATATTTCCTATCTAAATTATCTCCTGCTTATATTTATATATGTACATACATTCAACGATTCAGTCTATATATATAGATAATTTAGATAGGAACGATATCATGATATCATATCCCTAGCTATAAATAAATATTTCCGTGTAAATTTCCACATCAAGAACTCTGTGATGACAGAGAAAATGACATAAATGATATTGTTATAATGCGTTATAGAAGGGTCGAGATAACCTTCTGTGCTTATCAGGACGGGCATACTTCGTACAGTGTACACGCTGTCTTTTGCCAAGACATCCATCCTGCACCTCGAACGTGACCTACAAGTTAGCAGGCTAACATCTTACTCACTGAGTCACTGCGACTCTTGTGTAATTTTAAAGGAGACAAATGTATTTGTAGCCATTTTCTTGTAAATAGATAAAATAATTTCTTGAAAGTTTTGAGCAAGGATTAACGTGTTCGCTTTAGTTCATTCAATCCGTCATTGTGTCGACGATTCACAGCTTGTAGGTGACAAGGATTGGGGTCGCCTGTCCAATCTCGTCTGTCTTTTCCTGGTCCACCCGATTGCTCCCATTGCTAAATAATTGAAATAAATTTAAACAATGTTTTAGTCTCAAAGTGACCTAGTTTGTGCCAAATTAAGGTTGAACACCATTTCTCTCTCTTTCTTTCTCTCACTGATCTATTGTGTATTTTATAGTTAACACTCTACAGACTATCGGATTAATTTTAACAATAGTGAGATGAAGAAGCCAATTTAATTTCAACAATTTATTTTAATTATTTCTAAAGTTATGTGGGTACATAATGTCATTTCCCCTGTCTGTCCACAATTTGTTTGTGGGCATTCCACAGGTCACAATATCAGATTTTGATGAAACTTAAAACATATGATTATATCCAAAGGTTTCTGCTGCATACGATATAATGTCGGACCATAACTTCCTGGATTATGACCCCTGATCGTACGAAAAATCACATTTTTAGCTTGTTTAACCTCTAGACGTCACATCTTTTATCCAATTTTAAAAACCTTCAAAGTGACGCGGCCGACTGGCTGCGATCCAACCATGAAAGACGCATATCCCCTCCCTCGTATTGATTAAACGTTAGATTGCTTGGCCGGAGTTCAGTGGCTACCCCCCAGTGGATATTAGCAGGTGGAAATGGACACTAAAGACAAACCTTAAACCGCTTTTACGACTTTCAAAGGGCTACAACAGTTTAATGTGATGCCTTTTGGGATATGCAACGCTCCCCGGACATTTAAACGTCTGATGGAAAATGTTCTGTGTGGACTCCAATGGGAAGTGTGTCTTGTGTACCTTGATGATATTATTATTTTTTCGATAAACTTTGATGAACATCTCCAAGGGATAGAAGTTGTTCTCGATCGACTTCGGGCGGCCGGGCTCAAGTTAAAAGCAAGCAAGTGTAACCTTTTTCGTGTGGCATTTCAACAGACCCATCCAAGATAGAGTGTGTCCCGAACTGTCCTGTTCCTCAGAATTTAACTGACAATAAAAAGTGGTAGAGAAGGCTAAATGTTCCGGAAATAACAAATTTGACCAAACAAACTTTTACAAATTATATTTCTTTCAGATAGTTTACCGGCCATTTTGAAATTCGAACGGGAATAAACGACGATTAACTTAAAAACTTTTGTGATTCTATTTTGGTTGGCATTTATCTTTAAATTTAAACATCGAAAACCATATAAAAGATATAAAAGACACAGTAAACGTCACACCTTTCGACATTCTCGCCGGTTATATGTTAAAAAAAGGCCTTTTTATTATCAAATTAGGCTACAATTAGCCGTCCATGTGAAAAATAACACCATGTGCTTTTTTTTCTTCCACCTCCTTTTTTTTTGGGGGGGGGGACATTTCGCTTCTATAACTACTTTTTTAAAAAGTATTACCCCCCCCCCCACTCGCCCCGCCCCGCCCCACCACAACACACTGCTCACAAGATATCGCTCTCAAAAACTTCGAGAAGAGCGCCATATTGAGTTACGTTTATTTCGGCAATATTTGAGTACGATGTTGTCTGATAGGTGTATAATTAAATCAATCAGCATTGATCACTTTTACAATTTGTTTGGGGTAAAACGTTATCCCTCCCTGGCTAAAAATAGAATCCACAATTTTAAATTATAGTAAATGTTTCGAAAAATAAAAAAACCTGCTGAATAAGGGTTTATTACTATGCCTGATAGAGATTATCAGTGAGTCAAATCATAAGTGACGTGGTAACGATCCAACACATGTTCGTGACATGATAAGAGGATTAGAGTCGCCTGTTCAAGCTCTGGGTCCTCGTCGCCCCCCCCATCCCTGCTAACGACCCCCACGCGCAAGCGTGTTATTGAATGAATGAGTGAATGAAATGGGGTTTAACGTCCTACTATTATGCACCTAACCTGGGCTAATGGAAGACGGGCATTCGCCATACAGTGTGCACTGAGGGAAATTTTGCCCTAGCAGCGGCGCTACGGCCTACTTTTATATCGATTCCAACTGCCAAGGGATCTTTTACGTCCACTCCAATGTGTACACGGGACCTCGGTTTTTCGTCCCATCCGAACGCCTAGACAGCTTTCGTGTTATTGAATTAAAATGAACAATATGTTAGTCCCGAAATAACGTAGCGAGTGCCGCCTAGACTTGAAACATTATTTCTGTTCGCGTTTCGCTAGAAAATGTCTATTATTATATTATTGAGTCACCTTGTAGGTATAATAGGCCTATATATTGTTTGTTGCACCTTGTAGGTATAATAGGCCTATATATTGTTTGTTGCACCTTGTAGGTATAATAGGCCTATATATTGTTTGTTGCACCTTGTAGGTATAATAGGCCTATATATTGTTTGTTTCACCGTGTAGGTATAATAGGCCTATATATTGTTTGTTGCACCTTGTAGGTGTAATAGGCCTATATATTGTTGTGCCACCTTACAGGTGTAACAGGCCTAGATATTGCATTAGTGTATCACCTTGCAGGTGTGTATTTAACACAAGTGACACAAACAACAGACATGAAATAGGTGACTGATCGGGGACATGATTTCAAAGATTATACCTAACAGTACACATAAAAAAAAACCTGTAACTTAAGACTTTTAAAATAACAATTGTTCCAATTATGTAAGCTTAAGTTTTCCCCGTGAATTCGACACTTGTGAGAGCTAAAAATAATATGAAAATCCTCTCCTTTGTCTTGAGTTGTTATATTCATCTTTTGTTTGATTGAATTACTTCTCCTCCCGCTTTGTCTTCTAGATTTATGTTTTATCTGCGATGTCGCCCCCGGTGTAAGCGGACGTTCACGAATGACCCCCCTCCCTTTATTTTATTTAACAAGTAGCCCACTACACGCGGATTATACTGTGAACCAGTGATGTCTGTACGAGATTCAGATAACGGAGACATTTATTGGGGCTGTTAATGCTCTTAACTAATGTATCTTTAAAGCCCCAATACCACTCTTGTTGTAACTGAATAATATGTTCCAATCTTTATTCTGGTCAACAATTTGTACTATTTTACAATATTTAAATTAAAAAATTATAAAAATTTTATCTTAACACACCTTATTTTAAAAATTGGAAAAAATTCAACTACATGCCGTAACATGGTTTGAAAAGCCTTACGTAAGCACTTTCAAATGCAACTTGGATTTAAACATATTTTTGGACCCTCTGGACAAGTAAGATAGGCTGTAATGGATAATTTACACAACAGGTAGGACACCTAAACATCTTGTAGTTAGAATAAGGCTATTTTTTTTCTGGAGCTGTCAAGCCAGCAAGAGTGTTATTGTCCCTTTAAAAATGATCTCGTATTGTTTATTTTATAGACAGGAAGTAACTTTCAATGTGACGTGTCGGATGTACATGCCAGTCGCATAATTAAACCAGACGATGCTTCGTATAATAAGGAAAAATGTGCTGGTGGGTAGGCAACCCTGTACTCATAAATACGGAAAAACAAAAGAATTGGAAATGGTTCATAAAACTGGAATCCAACCATATGTCTAATGATAATATCGTGCCCCTTAACTTCGTCATCGTTTTATTCTTTCTGTCATTCATATAATATCCATGATGGCTGTACGCGCATCAAACAACGATAATTGTTCATTGGTTAAAGACGGCTCAACGCGGAAAAATTTACAGTAGCTATTGGATAACAGCACGTATAAGCAACCATTTTGCATATTGCATAAATATTCTATTTATAGTATTATTAAATTAGCTGGAATTATTTTTAAGTCGATCGCCTCAAGGACCAACGTAGTGCCGTATTTTGGATATTATATGAATGACAGAAAAAATAAAACGATGACGAAGTTGTAAAAGAAGCTTACTGTACGAGTACGACGGTGTTTTTCACAACCCCCCCCCCCCCCCCACACACACACACAATGGGCTATGCGTTTCAGTCTACGAATAAGGCCACCGTCGCTTGGGACTGTCATTATAAATTAGGTTCTATTATTTGAACGACTGCCTGCTATTATATACATCACAAATTCCAGCCACATGTATAGGCCTACATATGAAATTTGGAATTTAAAATTCAACCCATGACCAAGGCTGTTAATTATTGTTTGACAGTAATTCAGAATTGGCCTAGATGGTTTCGACAAATTATACAAATTATATAAATTGAGTACGGTATCTGAAACTGTTTGACTTAGCTCAAAATAATGCTCCAAATTATAGCATTAAATGAATTTTTGAAACATGAAATTATGCTCATTGGAACATTTTTAGTATGATGTGCAGGAAACCTTACTGTAATGCATACCATTAAAAGAAATTATGTTGCAATTTGTTTTGGGTTAGGCCTTTTTTTTAGCTAGATTGACTGGACTAATAAGGATTTTAAATTTATGCTAGGAATAGATAAGCAATTTGACTACTCAATTCTGTTCTTAAAAATAGATGTGCAGTGAAGTAATGTGTAATATAATTGTGCCTAACTGTTGGCCTGTGTAGAATTTTAAACTATTTTCTTGATTAATATTTTCTGGAAGGTGTTATGAATTCTCTTGATTTTGTGGTGGAAGAATCAAGAAGTAAATATACAGGACTTAGGGAACTGCCCTACTAAAGTAACGTCACAACATATAGATTCCTTCGACCAGGCCTAGAAAAATATCGAAGCGGTCAATGTCCTTCAATATTCAAATAAGGGGGTTGTAATACGTTCTAATCTTTGTCTTACACTCGAGGTTTTGTCTCCGCCCGTCTGTCTGCCCGTCCGTGCAGGTGTTTATTAGGTGAATACCTTGATGGAATTAGAAGATGAGCATTTTCTGCTTCGGGTAGGCAGAGATAAGCAATTTGATTAGTTGATGTTTTGGGACACGATAACTTTAGCTCTAATTAAGTGAGAAAGGTGAAACGTGGAATATAGTTTCATTACATCAAGACCTTGACCAAGTTCGATAATGAGCATTTCTGCTCAGGGTAAGCAGAACGATAAGCAGTGTATTTGATTGGTCGAGACTTTGGAACATAACACATCTGTTTTGATGGAGGTAGAATGTTTTAACTTGATGTAGATGTTCATTTTGTGACTGAGTTCAATGATTAACATTTCCCACTAAAGTTAGCAGGGACAAGCAGTGTCATTGATTGATGGTTTTGGCCAAGGAAACTTTGAATCTATTAACTGATGGAGTGTGATGAAACGTATGTGACATGGAGATAGGGGCGCTTTCTCAACCTCGTGGGTTTCCTCTGGGCACCCCGGTTTCCTCCCACAGCTAAAGACCCCTACGCGCAAGCGAATTATTGAAAAAAACAAACTTGAAAACCATACGTTAATCCCTAAATGAACTAGTTTGTGTCGAGTGGACGTTAAACCCCATTTCTCTCTCTATCTACTACTGTTTTGCTCACACAACAACGTTTAGTCTTCGTAAGAATTTTAAGTGAGCAGAAAAACGCCCACATATCTGTTATCAGTCGGCACTTCACAGCCAGTTATATAGAGGTATGTCTCGTGTTTTTCCTTTGGCGTTTGTCACAGCCGATTCAGGAATCCTGTATAAATCAGCTGCCGTAGCAACGATCTCCGAGTTAAAATTATGTTTGGACCGTGTTTAATTAGTTCTATCAAATATGTGATAATGACTGCCACCAATATTGTCCTTTAACCTAGCAATGCTCGTGATGATATTCGTTTACTTCAGTGAGTTCAAAGATTCTCGCAATATTCTGTGATGTGTGCCAACAGAGATGTCAAATACGAGCATTATTTTCATCTCGGAGAATGAAATAATTTTGTTTGAGACACTGAAGAGAATTCTCAAATTCATCTAATGATAGTGCTCTCAGGTCAGTCTGTTATCTAATTGTATCAGGAAATAAACAATTGCCGTCTTCCGTTTTGTCTAAAATGCTTGGAAAATGGGTTTACGATTGTCAATCTTGAGAATTTTCCAGGGGGATAACCACCTTAACCCCCCTTCTACGCTCGCGCCCTCGGAAGTGGCTTTGTCGCGTACTTGTTTGGGCTTTGGTCAATGACCTGACAGGACTGGAGCGGTTCTAAAAACTGACATATGGTGTTGGCAGCTGGAATTAGCCAAGGGTACAAGGAAACGCAGATATGACTGGACATACAGCTGCATGACGGAAGCCGACATTCACTTCATGATTCGTGTTGAACAGCGGGCAATTCAACATGATTTAACAGCTTTATTTTTTCGTACCGTAACAGTACACCCATTCGTGCATCTATCAATCATTTCCAAACATTGATAAATGTTTCTTCAATACTGAAACAGCTAAGCAAATACTAGACACGATATTACAATAGTTAACTGTTTTAATTCTGTCATATACCATGAAGAACTAATAACATGGTCTGTTAATCTGGCTGGATATATTACTGACTGATAAACACAGCAATAAACAAAATAAACAACAGACAAGCTTGTTTATATTTTAATATCTTTTAAATTTAAAGAAGTAAAGAATAGTGTATTGAAAGGAGTACAGGTGATTATATAATAGGTGTTGGTTTAACAGGTTAACTTAAAGGGGTGCTGGTGAATATATTAAAGTTGTTGGTATCTAGTTGCTTTATACCCCCATCAGACCGGGGTGGTGCCCTTAAAGCGCTGCTACGGCGACGCAAAACGGTCTCAGGGCGCGTCAAGATCGCCATAATCGTGGTGAAAGCGTGGTCAAAACGCCAGATATCGCGCTGTGGTCTCCATGATTTTAAATGATCGCCGAGTCATGTTCAAAGCAAACGCCAAGGTTCTGCCATATGACCTGGAAAGCTGAGAGAACGTGGTGGGTCGCGAGGAACACGAGACAAGCATAGAAATATCTCCATGAACGTAGTACATGCGCAGTACACACGTGGCAAAGACGCTGCGAAAATTGTAACATTTGCAACTGTGCCTTCATTGCGTCTTCACCACAACCCTCGCTTGTCGGCCGCGAACCAACCAAGCGTTCCGAGTCCTTATGGCGTTGTCATGGCGATGTTACGATGATTTCACCACGGTTGTGGTTAGGGTGCCGCAGATTCAGCGGTAACTGCCGTTGTGTAGCTAATAACATCTCAAAAGAAACACCATAAGCGGGGAGCGATCGTGACGAGCTCGCCTAAAGAACACAGTATAATCGCACAGGTCGCAGTAAGAACGCGACTTGTGTTAAGTTTAAAATATTGGGACATTTTCCCGCGTTGTGTTCATTTTCTGGTCGTCGAACAGTTCAGCAGCGCAGTAAGGACACCACTCCGGTCTGGCGGGGGCATTAAAGGGTTACAGTTTAGAATTGTTTGTTTAGTACTCTTCACAAAATGATTCGCCACAATAAAAATCTGAAAATACAAAATAATATAAATAATATGGTGTTTATTTTTTAAAATTAAATGAACTGTCATAATCCTTCTCGAAATTTCAATAGATTTAGAAAAAAAAAACCCAAATACGTCATCCTCTACTGTCAAATTTCTTTGTGTTACCCTTTCTTCATGTTTCTATATTTTGGTGATTGTTTTGGGCATTCTGACATCATCCATTTCCCACCTATAAAATGTTCCTAATTTCATTAAATATTACACACAGAGCGTAATAGCATTGTCATTTTCTGGCCTTAAAGCGTTCTTTATAGAGTTCCGTAATCCTATCAAGTTGAATTTCTTCATTTTGAAAAGTGAAATGACCCGTTTCGCGGTCTTTCACACGTTGCTGTTGTCTACTACCAGGTGCAATTGTTAGCCTTAGGTAGTCGATTTCCCGTAGTAAATCTTTTTTCAGATGGACTGTAAAGAAGTGGAAGACTGTTAGCTGTTTGTGGTTTATCATGATCTTTGCATTGATCATTGATTTTAATTATCGTGTGTTCTTTTTATCCTTTTATTGTTTCATTTACGTCAAGACTAACTTTTAAACGATTCCAAAATTAGCCATAAGTCCTTCTTCAATTTCGTTTCTGCCACTGTACTAGTGTCCGACTTGCTGCCCTTCTTTACTTAGGGATAAAAGAGACTGGTATGGTGTGAAAGACTTTTTCAAAACAAACTTTGCGGACATATTTCATTGCAAATGTATATTCTATTGTGTATGTAACTTAACTTCAACTTAAATTATTAATAACAGTATTATACTCAACATATTGTAAACGTCGGAAGTGACGTCTTTCTATTGTTTTTATTTGTGTATATATATATATATAACGCTATCATATTAAAAAGTCTGAGGAGGTTCCGATGGAACTGAAAGCGCTAACTTGAAATATGTAGTTTGTTTTCTTTTCAAACAAGAAAACAAACTACATATTTCAAGTTAATTTTGATTATAATAGTATGTTTTTAACTGATATTTTTACAAACCCACTGACACCAAGCAGTATTTGAGGACATTGAGGTTCACGTCATGCCATCCACGTCACACTAAACGGAGTTTACCACACAATCTAGCCAGACGAATCCGAACAATTGTATCTGACGGCGACCAACAGAAAGTTAAATTCGAAGAGCTACGAATATTCCTTCGAAATAGACAATATCCACTCAATCTAATTAACGATGGAATATCCAAAGCTTTACAACTGGATAGACGCGATCTACTGACTGTGAAGGAGAAAAACACGTCACAGCGAAAACCTATTGCATTCGTTTCGACTTTCAACCCTAAAAACCCGGACATTATGAACACAATTAGACATAATCTACCGGTGTAGAAATGCCAGCGTGGAAACTGTGGTACTTGCGAATACCTTATTGAGGGACCGTCAACCACCTTTAAAGGTCACGGGACATTTTACGTTAATGCAAATTTAACATGTGCATCGCGTAATTTGATCTATGTCATAACTTGCCCGGGCTGTACGGAGCTTTATATCGATCAAACAGAATATTTGAGATCACGAGTTGCTGTACACAAATCACAAATAAAAAATCCAGAATATCGCATGATATCTCTGAGTGAGCATCTGGACATATGTGCACAAAACTTTCAAACCAAATTTCAAATATTCCCGTTCTACCAGCTCTCAAATGATTGCGCAAAACAGAGAACAGTTAAAGAGGAATATTTTATAAACAAATTAAGACCTCTGCTAAACAAATAAAATAGCCTAATTGATCTCTTTTTTTGCCAAGTAGCTAACTGAATAGTGTATGTATATATTATATTTGTTTATATAATCACCACTATTCATTCATTCATTCATGCAATGTAATGTACCTCTATTGTGACGTCACAAGGGTAGCCTTGCAACGTTATAAGTTTAATTATCAATGGCTTTCTGATGATATTATATTGAAACATGTAGAAGCAAATCGGTGTTATTTTTTTATTTTATACTATAATATATATATATATAATATATACCAAAAAATACTAAATTTGGACGGAATAATCTATATTTAAAAAACTTTTACATTAGTGCCAAGATCTTTCGGCCTTTCGGCGTCTTCAGGGCTAATGGCGTCTATTTTTTATTTTTTGGTATATATATCTGAGAGTTCGTTATTTTAAATCGTTTAATTATATATATATATATATATATTTACTTTCATCGTTATCAAACGAATCGTCAGGTCATTTTTAATGCGTTACTATGCTGTTACAATAATATTTTAATTTTATTTATATGATGAACTGAGAGTTAGATCGTTTTATATATTTTTTTCTATATATATATATATATAAATAAAATTACGTTGAAAAAAGAAATAAACACATGTTTATGGTTAACGTTTTCAGTTCTCTTGAACCTCTCCAGACCATTTTGATTTTAAAAATATAATATAATGGCTAGATCAATGTAAATATGTCAGACCATTTTGATTATAATAATATAATAATTAGTAATTCAAAATAATATATTTTATTTTGATGGCCAATACTTCAAACAAATCAAAGGTGTGGCTATGGGTACAAAGGTTTGCCCGACATGCTACTTTGGCTTTAGGATACCTTGAAGAATTATGGTATGATAGAATAGGGGGCAATTTAATAACTAAAACTATACATAGAAATAAAATGTAAGGGATTCTTAGACGATTGTTTCATAATATTTAACCAAAATGATTCTGTTTTAGCCGATTTACATAGTTTACTAAATTCACTAAACGATTATTTTTCAATTTACAATACAAAAGAGCAAATCTAGTCTAAGTTTTCTTGATATCATAGTAACAATTTCGACAGATGGCAAAGTTGAAACCGACCTATATTATAAAAAAACTGATACACACCAATACCCCAAATTTTTTCTCATGTCACCCATCACATATAAAACGTAATATTCCCCACAATATGGCTTTAAGTGTATGTACTATTGTGTCTAATAATAAAGTTAAATATTCCAGACTTAATGAATTAAGAAATTTCTTATTAAGACAAAATTATCCTTTAAATTTGATTACTAACGGATTCAATAAAGCTTTAACAAGGGACAATAAAGACTTAAGAAATGAAAGTAATATATCAGATTTAATACTAGTCACTACTTTCAATCCTTCACAAGAAAAGGAAATGGATGTGTATCTTTCAAATCAGGGTGAATTGATCAAAAGCTCCAAAATGAAATACATTATAAAAAATAGTAAACTCATTAAAAGTCGCAAACAGTCTCCAAATTTACGCAGGATTCTGACAAAATCCAGATTCGATTCGAATATTTCAAAACATTCCGTATCCAAGTGTGGGGACTAACGATGCCATTTATGTTCATATTTAATCGAGGGCGATTCAATCCAGATCACTACAAATACAAGATGTTATGTTAAATCTAGTATGATCTGTAAATCTAAGTATGTGATATATCAGATAATAGGCAATGGGTGTTCTGAAAAATATATTGGGAAAACTGATGACCAACTAAATATTACAATGAATCTCCATCGTTCGCAAATTAGGTTCCCGGAAAACAGAACAATCCAAGTCAGTACCCATTTTGATAAATGTGGACGGGGCTTATTCAAAGTTTTCCCTTTGTACAAGGAACATTCTAAAAATAGTCATTTATTAGAATTTAAAGAAATGAATTTTTATTAAAAAATATATGCCCTCCTTAAATCGGAAAATTGGATAACTGGATATAAATACTGTTAGATGCATGTTATATTGTATTATATTCAACTATCTGGAATTGTACTTTTAATTGATTTTATATTTTTTTTTCCATTTTAAAATAATTTATTTACAGAAGTCATAAATACACACATATAATGCAAATCAATAAGGTTCATGTATATACAGTTCAATAAATATATATTTTTACATTATATAGATTTATGTACATAGGTCAGTATTAAATGATATATACAATTGTTTCGTTGGGTTTTTTTTTTTTTTTTTTTTAAATATTTATTTAAAAAATATAACATAAAATGAACATTATACAGTGTTTTACATTATAGGGGTTGGTTTATAATTACTTTATCTGTACATATAATTATACCATTAAAGATTCATTTATTATTGTCAGTACATGTTTATCTTTGGCTTGATATGCAGGGGATTAGTTACTTCTATTATTCCAGAAGGATATTCTGTTGTTGTTAAGCGACGCGTGTAAACATATTTAGCTTGGCTTTCCCCTAAGATGTGCTATCTCCCATGAAGGAGGTCATCAGAGTCTTGATATTATAAGCAGCTTTTTTTGGGGTACACTTAAGGGAATATTTTAAGCTGTTAAGCGGTAGATGAAGGTACTGATTCTTTCCACGAAATTAAAGTCGAAAGATGGAAAGACTTAAGTACTTTTAGCTACCGTGTTGTTTATATAATTTAATATGAATAATTTGAGTATTTCTTTTTAGTTTTGGTATGTGGTAAAAATATTTTTTTTTTAGGAAAGGTATTTTCATTTTTTTAATTTTTTTTATTTTTAAGTTTTATTAACAATAACTATTCATATATTATGCAGTGTAGCAGGAGCATATGCTAAAAGTTTACAAATATACTAACTAATTTTAATGTTAGTAATGCTTATTTTTGAGACAATTTTTTATAAAAATTGTAGTATTCTGTTAATAAAACTATTTTCCTTTTTTAAGAAGATTATTCTGCGTTTTAATTCTTCATAGAGATTTTTAAGACATCAATGTCTTTAGTTTTTTGATCGGATATATGATAAGTTTTGTATATTGTAAATGAAACAATAGTTAACAAGTAATCTAATTCAAAGTAATTTTTATCGTAGTATTTGTAACCTAACACAAGACCTTTTAATGTTATTTTTTTGTCGATGTGTAGTTTTGATAGTATATGACGTACCTTTTCCCATAATATTTTAAGATATTTACAATTTACAAAATAATGATCATAATTTTCTTCTACTGAACAGAATTTGCAAAGGTTATTATCGCTAATATTCCATTTGCATAATAAATTTTGATTTGGAATAATACATTCCCTTTTGAAGTAGCGTGACCAATAATTTATTCCAGTCGACCAGTGAATTGTATAATCTCCTTGAAGTTAATTCCATATGTTCTATTTCTTTTCCTTTCCAGGTAAGACGAGTTTTATTTATACGTAATTTACTTTTATAAACGCTTTCAATGGAGATAATTTTTAGCCATTTTTATTCCAGTTGGTTTTATAAATTTGTAGTCGACCAGTGAATTGTATAATCTCCTTGAAGTTAATTCCATATGTTCTATTTCTTTTCCTTTCCAGGTAAGACGAGTTTTATTTATACGTAATTTACTTTTATAAACGCTTTCAATGGAGATAATTTTTAGCCATTATTTGGGTATACATGTTTTAATCGTTTTAAATTCTGATATCCAGTTGGACTTTTGTTGTTAAATTTAATATGTTTATTTCCCCATAATATTTGCTTTCTAATTTGGATATGAGTTTCTGGATTTTGGATTTGTCTAGTCTTCACCCAGCATGTTATTATATTTTGATAGAATTCTGGTATAGAATTAATATTTGGGACAGCTTTTATGCTGTCTATATTCATGTGAAAAATTAAAAGGTTCTTTCCAAGTTTATTATAAAATTTTAATGGAATAATCTTCCAATTAGCGCAGTTTTGATCTAATAATCTTTTGACCCATATTGCTTTCAATGAATTAAAGTAACTTTCAATGTCAATCATATTTATTCCACCATTTCATATTTACCAATTAACGTAGCTCGTTTAATTTTCTCAGATTTACTATTCCTCAAAAAAACCCAAAAGAAGTCGTTTCTATTTCCTTTAGATAATATTTTGGTACTATGCAGGCGCTTGCCACAAACGTGAATATAATAGTTTGATTATCAGAATTTTCCCTATCATAGTTAATTTTCGTTTCTGCCAATAATTGTTAATTATTTTTTTCATTTTTTCTATTTTGTTTTCCCAATTTAGCCTCTGGCATTCAAGTTGGTCTTGTCCACAATATAAACCCAATACCTTGGTTGGTTTATCCGTCCAGTTTATTCCACTAATTTTATCTTTACAGTTTTTTAGTTTACCTATCCATTTACCTTCTGTTTTATTTCGATTAAGTTTTAATCCTAAATATGATCCAAATATTTCTATTTCATTCATTGCTAAGGATATCTCTTCTTTCGACCCCAGGAAAAGGGTTGTATCATCGGCCATTTGTGTGATTTTTATACTGTGTGTTTGGTTATCTATTTTTAGAGCTGACAATGGGCATCCTTGCCTAATACCTCTTGAAATTTTAAACCTTTCAGAAATCCAGCCATTATTTAAAACGCTTGCTTCTATATTATGATACAGTGTTTCTACCCATGTAACAAATGGTTGATTAAAACCAAAGTATTTGAGAGTTGCTAGCATAAATGACCATTCAAGGGCATCAAAGGCTTTCACGAAATCAATAAAAATTACACTTCCTTCAACGTTATATTGATCCGCATAATCAATTATATCTTGAATTTGTCTTAGGTTAAAACCAATAAATCTATTTTTGATATATCCTGTTTGATCATCATGTATTATTTGTGGTAATACCACTTTAAGACGTTGGGCTAGTAAACGTGATAGTATCTTTAAATCTACGTTCAATAAAGATATTGGTCTATAATTTTCAAGTAATAACGGATGACCTGTTTTAAATATTAAAGGGGCAATCCCGATAAGAACAGAGTCTCAAAAATTAAAGTCCGAGTATTTGTGAAATTCATGGACCAAAATATAAAAGCATGGTGTATTTACATTGTCTGAAAATTTCAGCTGAAAATATTGAGTCGTTTGAACATGAACGTCAACACTGCTTATCCGGACACGTAACCCTTTTAAGATTTCGGGTCATTTTTTTCATTTGGTGACCTAATAATTGATTTACGTTTCTTGAGAGGTCTATACAGTGAATGACCAATGTACTGTACTTAATAACAAAAGGTAAATTTCACCTACATATTATTTTTATAGAAAAAAGTCTGGTTTTATCCAGATACTGTATGATACAAAGGTCTCCATTTCCAGATGCAGACTGTCAGGTTTAAGTTATTTACAAGCGTATCACAAAAATCGGGTTAGTTGATCGGCCTTAGATAATGGGTTTTAAATGATTTTAACACAAAATTAAGCAGTTTTATTCCCCAAAAAGTTATCGGGATTGGCCCTTTAAGGATATTACACTAGTTCTCTGTGATTTAGTAAGTAATGATCCATGATAGCACCTATTTCATATAAAAACTATTATCTCTTTAATACTGTCCCAGAATGTTCTATACAATTCTACAGAAAGTCCGTTTAAGCCAGGAGATTTATTTAGTTTCATATGGTGTATCGCGTCAGTACACTCATCTGTTGTTATTTCGCCATCGCATCTTAAATAATCTTCGGCTTTGCTCTTTGTTTTAACTTCGTTTCATTTACATATTTCATTGATGATGTTTTGTCTGGTTTTTGAGAAGTATACAATACTTTGTAACAGTTTCTTAATTCATTCAATATCGTACTTTGATCTTTAATAATTTCACCCTTATTATTTGATAACCTATTTATTGATTTCCTTAGTTATTTTTTTCTCCTAGTTCCAGCCATTTTTCCCTGGCTCTGATTTTTGCTCCTTTTATTCTTTGTTCGTATAATTTTTGTATCTCTAATTCGATTTTAAGTCTATCAGAGTTAATATTTTGATTTTGAGAGATGGTTACAATCATTTTACATGTAAATTAAAATGAAATAATATCACTGGTTGAGTTTGGGTTTAAATTTGTTTATAAAATACTCTTCTTTAACTGTTAATTTTGTGATATTATTATCAGACAGTTTATAAAATGGGAAAATATGAAAATGTGGCGATTTATTTTTAGCAAACACCGCGATATGCCCACTTAATGTGATTTTGCGGTATATTTCCTCTTTTATATGCTGTTTATGTACTGTCACACGCTTCCGTAATTCATTTGTGGATCCAATGTACAATTCATTACATCCAAGACATGTAATTACATTTTTTTAAACTATATTTTATTCAATAAGAATAGGATTGGGGAACAGGCTAGGCCTTTATCACCCCTCTCCCTTTAAGAAAACATTATAATTACAATTGGTTTATTTAAATACATCTATTTAGTCGAAACTATTTATATTGTGTTATTATCTAATAATTAATACACTTCTAAAATTATACAATATTTACAAATAAAATGCTTATTTGATATACATTATAACTAATCTTGGTTTAAGGCCTGTAAGGATATAAATACAATTACAATTGTTTTACTTAAACACATGTCTATAGTCGAAATTATTCATATTATGTTATTAATTTATACAATTCTGAAAGTATACCATACTATTTTCAAATAAAACGGTTGTTTGATATACATTATAAATAAACTTGATTTAAGGCCTGAAAGGATGTAAATATTTAAATATTTAAACAGAATCGAAAGATGGTAATGATAAATGACGATTACAGTTCTTAAAATCTATTACTTAATTCTATAAAGTTTTGCACTTCGGAAAATATTAATATTTTGGTCAAGTGAAATATCCGTAGAACCATGCAATAAAAAGATTTGTGTTGATGTATTCTGTTGTTAATGTGTGTATGGTTGTATTTCGTGCTTCTGAATATAAGAGACATATCAGCAGAAAGTGATAAGGATCTTCAAAATCGTGTCCATATCGGCAGGTTGGAGAGTCAGTTATGTGTCTTAAAAATGCATGTCCATTTAGATCACTGTTTGATAAACGAAGTCTTGAATGAATGATTTGAACTTTTCTTTTACCGATATGGTAATACGGAGGTACCAAGTGATCATGCATTGCGAGTTTTTGTTTAAAAATGAATAACGTATCTGAATTACGTATTGAAAGATCTAGATTGTTCCAAAGTCGTGTAGTTGAAGGAAAGAAAGAATCATAAAATAGATTAGTTTTACAAGAATAGTATGGTAGGTTTTTTATCATTTCTTAATGAATTTTTACTTTGTTTTTTATTTAGATTGTCATAAAGGTAATCAGGGGCTAAGTGGTTTATTATTTTATATAAATATATCAACTTATGTCTTTCGCGACGTTGTTTTAAAGGCAAAATACTGACTTCTTTATATAGCAAATCATGGCAAGTTCCCTTCACAGCGCCACATATTGTGCGTAAAGCATCTAATTGTAATTGTTCTAACTGGTTAGCTAAGTAATCAGTGCATCCATCCCAGATAATGTCAGCATAGTTAAAATGTGGTAAAATATAGGAAGTATATATTGTTTTAAGTGATTTCCGTCCTAGCCGGTACTTAGTGATCTTAAGCAGTTTATAAATTTTGACACTTTATTACAAAGATTTTCTATATGTATGTTCCATTTAAGATTGTTTTGAAAAATGAGCCCCAAATGTTTGTGGTGAGATACTTCATTTATTTTAACCGTGTTCATACAAAGAGGAATCGAATCGTGCTTAGATGTTGTTGATATTGTTAATGTTTCAGTTTTTTTCAGGATTAAAGGAAACTAGCCATGTTTCAGCCCATGTGTATATTCTCTCAATATCTGAATTTAAAATTTGATCACCTTCTGTAGGATCTTTAATCAGCATATATAAAGATGTATCATCCGCAAATAATTTTATATTTGACTGTAATTTCTCAACAATATCATTTATGTAGATCAGAAAAAGTAAAGGACCGAGAACTGAGCCCTGCGGAACCCCAGCCTTGACAACTGAGGTACCAGAGGAGGCATTTTCGACAACGACACACTGTATTCTATTAGTTAAATAGCATTGAAGCCACTACAATAAGCCTCCTCTAATACCAACAGCGTCCAGCTTTCGACAGAGACCGGCATGCCAGACCCTATCGAAAGCCTTGCTGATGTCACAGAACACAATTCTCACAAAGTGCCCATCATCTATCGCTTTTGAAAAAAAATGGTTTATGTCTGTAAGTTGATTTATAGTTGAGTCTCCTTTCATAAAACCACTTTGGAATTTTGTTAGTAGTGAATTGTCGCGCAGGAAGTTAAAAATATGCTTGTGTATGCATTTTTCAAAAATTTTAGAGACTAAACTTAACAATGAGACCGGTCTATAGTTCGAACAATCAGATTTACTGCCTTTTTTACGGAGAGCCAAAACGTTCGCATGTTTCCAAATTTGGGGAAAAGATCTAGTATTTAGTGAAAGATTAAAAAGAGAACAAAGTGGAATAGAAATTTCTTCAGCAATTGATTTAAGTAATGTACCACTAAGCATATCTTTAACTTCCTTTGGGTGTAATGCCAGTTCTTTTATTGAATTCTCTTTGTGACTAGGACAAGGCAGAGGGTGATTAGTATCGTTCAATTCAGTCTGGTTTATAAAAAATGTGTTCAACGCCTCTGCTTTGTCCCGTGGTGTAAAAGCCGTGTTGTTGTTGTTGTTAGTGTTGAGTGGTGGGATAGTGTGATGTGATGACCCGTTTTCGTTTACAAACAAGTTGACAAGTTTCCAACATGATTTAGAGACAAAATTTAAATCGTTGTTTATGTTTTGATCTATTTTTTCGTAATAGTTACGTTTACAATTTCTTATTAAACAAATGTAATTATTTCTTATTAATTACATATACTACGTATGTGACAGAGCATGTTATACTATTATTTATTTTAAATGAAAAACTATTAAAGTTAAAAGAATTGCCTTCAATCAAGTATTCGCACGTTCCACAGTTTCCTCGTCCACATTTTGTTACCGTGTACTCTGTTTCAACACTATCATATTTTGCTCTTATTAGCATCTTTTTAAAGCTAGGTGGTTGACGCTTTGAAGGAATGAACTTTGTTTCATTAATGATTTTGCTCATTCGTTCACTACGTCTCAGTAGAGCAAAGTCATCCCGGAGTACATTGTTCATATTTGGGTTTCGAGGATTGTGCGTGGAGATGTATGGTATACACTTTTCTTTTGTTATTTTTGGTCTCACTGTTCTAAGTTCTAAACTATCAAATGCATTCGCCCGCTTTATACCGTCATTGATTAAAGTTAATGCGTATTTACGGTCATGTAGAAAGGTTCTTAATTCTGATAATCTTAAGTTCCAAAGTTAAAGGATTTGAGACGAGTGTGCAGATTCTCCTTCCAAGATTGTAAGGCAATGCTTTTTTGGTATGACTCGGATGACACGAGTCAAAATTCAAATATTGTTTTGTGTCCGTACTTTTGTAAAAAAATATCTGTTTCTATTTTATTATCATCAGCTTTTAGCACCATAATATCCAAGGATTCTTGAAAATGAATTGACAAGTTTTCGGAGTCTTTTCATATTGTCCTCCATTGTGTTTCTTGGCAATTCTAGGTAAAAGTAGGGATATTTGATTTTTAAGTGTTATTAAAGTTACCTAATGAAACTGACGAAGAAACAAATGACAAAATGAAATGAAGTTCACATTTATCGATTTATTCCAAATGATCGTTAGACTAAGTAAGGCACAGGCTGACCATTAAAGGGTAAAATGATACCCGGGGTCAAACAGCAAAGTTACCACAGCATCACAACAAAGTCAGTAATGGGTAAATCCTCCTCTGTTTGCCAAACAAGCATTGATCCGACGTGGCATACTCCTAATCAGACGTCTAAGGTCATTTTGGTCCAGATTGTCCCATTCCTGTTGCAACGCAGCAGCAAGTTCTTGGACATTGGCAGTACGTTGTTGACGTTGACGTAACCTCTGTCCAAGCATGTCCCAGGCATGCTCGATGGGGGGGGGGAGGTCTGGACTCAGAGCTGGCCAAGGTAATGGGGTAATGTTCTGTTGTTGGAGGTAACCTGTAACGATCTTGGCCCTGTGACATTTTGTATTGTCATCCTGGAAGGTGAAACGGCGGCCATGACGTCGTGCGAACAGCACAACATGGACTGCCAATATGTTGTCCCGGTAGTACTGGCCTGTAACACGCCCTGAAAATCATGTAAAGCCGTTCTTTCAGCAACAATGATGCCTCCCCGTACCATAACAGACCCCCCCCCCCCAAAAAAAAAAATCAAAAAAAATCGATCATGTCTGATGACGTTAACGTCTTGGAAGCGCTCGTTTCGACGACGCCACACCCTCCTACGTCTGTCCAAAAAAAATCAACAGTGAACCTTGACTCATCTGAAAACATCACATTGCTCCAGCGACGATTATCCCAGTGTTGACGATCCCTACACCAACGACGTATTGCCTGAATGTGATGATCTCTCAAACAAAGGATCACGCGAGGACGTCGGGCTCGATGGTGACCCCCTTATGCAGTCGATTCCGAATCGTCTGGCCACTCACTCTCACACCAGTGTCTGTTTGAAGACGAGCGCAAATCTGATTTGCTGTGATGACACGATTTCTCAAGGCCAAGGTACGGATAAATCGATCCTGGGCCTGAACTGTCGGTCTTGGTCGACATGAGCGTGGTCTGCCCTGTACAGATTGTGTATCACGGTATCTGGACCATAGACTGCTTATGACAGACTGAGAAACATTCATCGTCCGCGCCACAACCGCCTGTGTTGTGCCGATCTGTAGCATGCCAAGGGCACATAACCTTTCACTTTCATCTTCGGTAAGCCGACGCACATCAAAATTTGTTTTCTGGCCACTAAACAATTAAAACTGATGTTTCCACCCTGGATTTCATTGCCACAATGACTGTAACATTCAAATTCAGAGTCGTGCAAATCTTGGGTTGGACCCCAATGATGATTCCAAGCATCATCTGCATTCCATGCGGTTGCTATTGCTACGTTTGGGCTCACATGTTACTTCTGTTAAGGAATTTTTTCGTAGTCATTTGCATATTTTAGTATTATGCCACCAAAATCAAATATCCCCTACTTTTTTTGAATAGTATTTATATATATATATTCAAAGTAGCCATGAAAGATAGAGGTAAACCTACACCATGGCAGACGACTAAAACATGTTAACATCATGACAGATAGAGTAAACCTTTAATACACCCTCCAGTGTACACATTACAATCAACGGGAACGAGAAAAGGCGACATAAAAATGTTAATGTCAAATAATTTGTGTCTTTCTTATTTAAATAAAGAGGTTAAAGTTGTTTATATTTTAATCATATTACGGTGGGTGATTATAAATAGAATAGTGAATATTTACCTCTACAGTATCCACCGATACATAGATCACGAAGATAGTCACACTCACCGTCTGTCCCACATGGTTCTAAAAATATAAGTAATACACATCATTATATATGACAATATGAATGAAATAAAACGAACAATCCAAACCATTAGACACAATTCGAAGTCCTAAATAACAGTATAGTCAAAATAGTGTAATCTGGCAAATAGTGTAATCAGCATATGGACTGTTCACTTCAACATATTAAACGAATTAGATTTAACGATGTCTAGAAATATTATCGATAATATATATAAATAGCCAGGGTTGGTATAATTGGCCCATAGTCTATATTATATATATAAATATTCAGGGTTTATAAAAATGACCCACTGTCTATTATATAATATATAAATATCCATGGTTTATATAGATGACCCACTGTCTTTAATATATATAAATAGCCAGGGTTGGTATACTTGACCCACTGTATATAAAATAAATCATATTTACCGAGACAAGCACCATCTTTACAAGTACCGTCGCCATACCGGCAAGAATCACCATCAGTCTCTTTATCACAGCCATTTATAGCTATAATAAAGATAATTAACAATAAACCACTGTGCTTTCATAACATAAAAGGCTACCATTATCTGGTAGACAAATCATCCAGCATAGAATAATGTCATCAAGTGTACCATCTGTGAACAGTTTAAACATACACTGCCAAACACGAGGTATCGGTCACTGGCATACGAATGAACCAAGTATTGATGTGTTATAAAACAACATAATATATCTATATTATACTTACACACGCACGTGTCATTTACACATTTAAAATATCTACCCCGACAGAAGCTATCATCACCCCCACATCGTTCACCTGAAACAATACAATATGCTTTATTTACAGCAACTTACGGGTTCTCCTAACAGGTCGGTACAAATCCATTTCTTTAATACAGCTAATGTTCTTTGTAGGGTTAGGGTCTAACCCTTATTGATAACAGTCCAGTTTTCACAGAGAGTAGATAATTAGTGTATATCGAATACCCAAGAAAACATTAGTAGGGAAGACAGGGGACATATTGACCATGTGTTTACGTAACTTGAAGTGACTGTGATGTATCTACCAGGTGCGTAAATGTGTGTGTGTGTGGGGGGGGGAGGTACTACACTCCGAAAAAAACGTCGTTCGCGAAATAAGTGCAGTCGGTCGCAAAAAAGGGTAGTCGGTATCCAAAAATATTTCTCAGTGCACACATCACGCTACTCACTCAAAACGTTATTGTAAAATATTCTTGTCAACTTATCATGTTTGATAAAATGTTGTGTTTCACTCTTATTCTGTTTGGAGTATGTTGGTCTAAGAACAAAATTTCCCACAAGGAGACAAATAGTCAGTCTCAAAATAAGTGCAGTCCCTACAGTCGGTCTCTGTGATTTAATGAATTAATGAGGTAAACAAATAATGCCAGAATAGACCCCAAATACTAATCGGTCGTAAAATCAATCAGTGCAGTTGGTCGCAAAAATAACAGCAGTCGTTATCAAAATAAGTGTTCACTGCACACGTCACGCTACTCACACAAACCTTTAGTATAAAATAACTTTGTCAACTTATCTTGTTCGAAAAAATGTTTTTCACACCAAAAAAAAAATAGTCGGTCTCAAACAAAGTTCTCACGCAGTCGGTCTCAGATGAACTAAATTATCGGGGTGTTTTCTGACCATCTGAATTCTGCCAAATCTCTCCATGGCATTTCAGAGACCAAGTAAGCGTCCCGTTGAGATAAAGTTGCCTCAGGCCTAGTCCTCAAAAATTGAAAGCTCAGTTTCATTCATTGTTAGTTCTAACGAGAATTTGGTTCCATTTGCAATGACATTGACTAAACTTTTCAGGCCAAGTGTCCAAAAAATTAAAATCTCGGTTACACATCTGAATTTATTTTGCGCTTGCGGCGCTCCATTCTATTATAACATCACTCTTCCTCTCCTCTCCTCTGTTGTCTTATACTGTCTCAGCACCATCATATTCACGGTTATAGTGAACTGTACGGTTATATTACTAGAACCACTGGTGTGTGGGTCGTCGGGTGTCAGACTATACAAAGTTATGTCAACTCTTGCAAAATTTGCGGAATTTCTGGTCCTCTCGTCCACATGATTTTCTCCCAGCAATGACCTCAAATGCCAGGATATTGACTAACTTTTTCAAAATTTCTCAGGGTTGCTCAGTGTTATAGGCACAATCATATATGGCATTTACTTTATGTCAACTTAAATAAAACTGCTTCCCAGCGAGACAACGATCGGCGAACAACTATATCATCAACCAATACTCTCTATGTTCTATCGGGACGCTTAACGTTATAGTTAGTATTTTGTTGTGAAACATTTGGGGTGGGATTGTGGCTGGAGCCCTAGATTTGGAACCGCCCTTACCCACCACCTATTTCCAGCTTTTGGATCCACTACTGCCCATGACCCCTAGACAACTAGGCTCCTGACGCGTCAATTTCTTGTTATTTCTCCCCTAGAAGACTCGTACCCACACAATACACAAACATTACAATGACGACGTCGAAGTGATATAGGAGCGAAATTTTAGTGTGAACTTTGCAACCGAGTTGGGAATTTTAGAGCCAACGGACACGCCATTTGAGCAGTGAACGCGTGATCAGAGCGTACCATCGTCCTTGACCTTTAACATTACCGGAAGTGCCGTTGTTTACGTTCACGAAATGAGATATACCAAATGTAACTTTGCTAAATTTCCCTTCTTTCGATATTCACCAGGATGGAGTTGTACCCAGATGGAAGAAGTTGCTTGAAAGGTTTTACCGTATGTTCATCGCGATGGATATTAACGATGACTGCAAAAGAAAACGAGCCATTTTGCTTCATTACGCTGGTCCCGATGTTGACGAAATTTTCGACACACTTGAAAATACAGGTCAAGACAATGAATATGATATAGCAGTCACAAAATTGAATCAATACTTCATTCCAAAGACATGCCTTGCATATGAAGTTTGAAACTTTCGTCGTAATCAATTCAGGGGTGATAGAACTGAAAATTACCATAAACATGATACAATTAACGAAGATAAGCCTATGTGTAATAAATGTGGAACACCCAGCAGCCATAATACCAGCCCTGCAAGAGGAAAACAGTGTCGTCACTGTGGAAGAGAAACCCTGTCTCTGTCGTTTGTAATAGCCGAAATGCTTATAAACAGCATATTCATGGTTTGTCTGCGGACGTTAAATTAAGCTATTGCACACACATATTCATAGCCTCGATGATTATGATAATGGTACTGATGATGATGACGAATATTTGTTTGAAATTGACGGTAAATCGATACATCCAACAAAGCCGTATCGTGATGTTAATATTAGCAACACAAAAGTACCAATGGTTATTCCATTTAGTTTAAACATATTTTATTGACAAATATCAAAAGGGTTGAGCACAAGTTTCAAAAACTTAGAAAAGCCCTTTCCATACATATAAATAATAGATAGAGTGGCCCAGTGTCAACAGAAATTTCATCCTACAGACATTATTTGGGGTTTATTTCAACATAATATAATAAGGCTTACCATAAAAACTTCATTCATCAACAATAAAAGTCTGGCCACATTGATTTTTGAGGATATATAACTATTTGGAAGTTTGTTATAAATGACTGAAAATCTACCCGGCATCTACAATCAATGGAGTTACCTCTTAGTGAGAATAAGAGTTATGTCCCTTGGCTGTGCTAA
This sequence comes from Patella pellucida, assembly GCA_917208275.1. NCBI lineage: Eukaryota > Metazoa > Mollusca > Gastropoda > Patellidae > Patella > Patella pellucida. The sequence goes on along the minus strand of OU795044.1, from coordinate 54,705,784 downwards.
ATTTAAAGCCCCAAGCTACACACGTCCCTGAAATACGAACTATAACGCAGTCGGAAAACATCGTATATTTCCGTGCTGCGACGTATTGAAATAAACTCTATGAGACGATTGAATTTGACATATGCGCGAAAACGCTTAGTTGTTTTAACAGTAGACCCACGCCTTCAAATGTCTTAACATTAACTGTTTATAATGCTACAGTGGAAATAAAAATACACGTTTAGCTGGATATGAAAAGATCGACGTTTGACATGAATTGTTTCAAGATTAGCCGAATACATGTATGTATTAAAATGAATAGTGTGTTCATTTCTGAATATTCCTTGAGGTTGGGTGTTCGATCCTTGCATTGGCCGAGAAAGCTCATCCAGATTTTTCGGCATGGTTTCTTCTTGTCAGTGAAGCAAGCTGGAGGACAGCTGTCTAGTCGCTCAGGTGGGACGAAAAACAGAGGTCCCGTGTACACATTGGCGTACGCGTAAAAGATCCCCAGGCAGTTGGAATTAGATATAAGAGTAGGCCGCGCTGCTGCACGGGCGAAAGTTCCACTGTAGCACACTGTATGGCGTAAGCCCGTCTCCATCAGAGCAGAACAGTAGGACGTTGAACCCCATTTCATTTCATTATTTCTGTATACCCACAGACAGGGGTCTGTTTATTTTTATAATGGCATGTTATACAGAGGGAGCGAGGGTGAGAGACGTCTATAAATCTAATAATGTAACACTTTAATGTAATGAAAAATAAATTGCCGGTTAAAGTACGAGGAAAATATAACGGCATTTAATGCGGAGAGGGATAAAGATGTTGCCGGATAAAGTATCGGGACGATATTCTATAAGTATTACAAATAAAATAAAGATCGTGCTTCAGGGCGACTTTAATTCGATTGTATATATAGTGGGGATGGGCAAAAACAACATAATAGATAATAATTATATAATATTAACAACAAATTCAAATTAGGACCACATTCTCTGTTTGGTATGTTGGCATTTACACACGCATATATATGCTGTTATCTGTTTATTTATACATGTTTTAAAGATACGCCGGCGCGCTCACATTTTTTTATTTGAACTGTTTATTGTGATGGAGTGTAATTAGAGTTTTGTCCCGCGACAGACAAACATGCGATTATAACCGCTGCAACGTTACCATTCGAAACGTTTAGTTCCATGAACAAATTATAGCATTCTGTTGTGTATCTTAAAAGGTTTGGACTTGCAACCATTTTTTTTTAGCCTGCCAATTGTTTTTCATTTTCATTATTAGCCTTCATGCCAATCATTTCTTTTTTAGTCTTCCGAAGTCGTTTTTGGGCGATCGTGCTTTTAGGGCGCTTTAACAATCGCCGCAAATACTTACATGTATTTTCCTATTTAAATCATCCAAGGTCGCATTGTCAGATGTCTCAGTCGCTTTATTTATTAAATTAATTTCATTATTGTCTGCCGATGGAGCCTCGTCCACTATCCCGGGAACAAATGTCAAGAAAACCGTCGTGTGATTTCATACATTTATTGGACTTGGCCTTACTTTTACCAAGCTTCCTAGTCTTCAGTCTGACCGGTTTTTTTTTTAATGTATTTGTCACACAGTTATCATGTAAATCAGTTATGATAGGCCGATGCTCTGTAGTTGTCGGAAATTTAATAACAATGCCTAGTATAAGCCTATTTGTGATTTGGTAACTTGGTGTTCAAATTATAAGGATACTCATTGTCCAATCTAATGCCGGATAGCTAATCACCGGTGGACGCCATTTTGCAGGGCTAAGTCTCAAATCTAGAATAAAAATTAGGTCCGACGATTAAGGCTTATGACTACAAAATAATTAAATAAGATATATGAGTATGAAAATAATGTTAACCAAGTTACCGAAAACTGTCTGGGAAATTAAGACTACCAATAAAAATTTGTTTCGGTTATTTTCCGGTTGCAAATAGTTCTGCGTATTTAGAGCTAGCAAATATTTATTTCCTAACCCATACAGTGTGGCACGAAAACCAAGGTTGTAACCACTAAATAAAAGTAATTCCCAAAACGTTGTAATGAGTTTACCCCGGCGCTCTTTCTATCATGGAAGTTAGAAATAAAACGAAGCTATTACAACTAGCTCTGTATCGAAACCACCGAAATCGCCAAAATCAAAAATTAAATCATGGACTGCAATCAAAATTTTTCCTCGAGTTCGCTATTAAATAAACACGAAAGTCGAAGCGCGTAATCAGTGTATTTTTACTTGGCTTTATAATACCACATGGAAAGCTATTTGTGACATATATTTGCTGCGACCACCAAATTCACGTGACCGGGACTAACTATCGCTCATAAAAGCTGTTTTGATCCGAGTGACAACACGCTGTTATAACAGGTCAGTTTATACAGTACAGATATTTGATGCTGTGGGCCACTCTATAATAGACAAAATTTAATACGAACAAGATTGCGGAATAGTATATACAATAATAAATAAATTATAAGTAATATAAGTAAGATCAGATGAATTATATCGTAAAGCTCTATATAAAATAAGTAAAGGGGCGATAAAGAGAATACAAAATTATTTTTAAAATTATATCGCAATATCACTGTTATACATTTTGTTCAATATATTTAAACATTGAAAAATAAGGTTTAATAAATTGGATATAATTGAACTGTTGCATGTATAAAATGACTTGCTTAATAATTCTAAACAATCGAGTTTACAATTATGCTCCCTTGATGCCCTTACGAACGAAAATTCCAGTTCATCTGTCAACACCATTGATGAACCATCTTACCAACAAATAAGCGCCATTCCACAGTAAAATTGGAACTAAAGAGTAATCACTCTACCTGTCAAATTCAGAGACAAACTTACGGTGGCTTCATTCTACGTTGTCAAACAAGCTCGGTGTAACCTGTTAGGTTATAAGACAGCTGTAGATCTTGTGTTGGTGTATATTGAACCTAAATCAGTCAACACAGTGAATGAATCACCAGAACTGAAAACAATTCTGCTCGAATACGAAAACATCTTCAAAGGGTTTGGAAGTATTAATGGCTAGGAAGTTGCCCTTCACATTGACAAAGATGAGGTCCAAAACAACAACGTCGCAGATGTATTCCGTTTCATGTACGTAAAGAAGTCGAAGCTAAATTAAAACGGAGTTATGATAATATTATTGTAGAGAGTTATCTCCCTAATTGTAGCACGCGGCTTTTAGATTATAAACATGAGGCTGCCTACAAACCGTCTTGTTATTTTTCCCCTAGAGGATTCGTACCCACACAATACACACACATTAAAATAAAACTGAAGTGACTGTGTTGAATCTTCTTAGTTCGAAAACATTTGACTTTATATTCTTTTCTTAAAACCCCGTATTATGTAAACTATTTTTTAGCAGCCACATTGTACATGTGAAACTTCTTTAATTAATTCACTTTCAATAGCGTAGTTGGTTTTTTTTCCGGGCCATTTTTTATAGTCATTAAGGTCATTATATAAATCCAAACATGAACTGGTTATATGATTATGACTTGTGAAATTATATAATATTGTAAGACAACATACCCTTATAAGGACAAATGTTAAACACGCCATCTGTCTCTTTATCACACACACTATCTAAAGTATAAAACATATATAAACTAAATATATACTAAAATTATAAACTAAATATATAATAAAAGTATAAAACATATAAACTAGTGACCAAAAGAAACGATACCAACTTTTCTTTCCAATTATTTTTTTTTCTAAGTGAAATTTTTAGTATGGAAACATGCCAATTCGTATTGAACATCCCTATCACAGCATAGTCCATAAAAATATCGGGAACAATTGATCACTTTAGGGAAAAAACGTAAATTTCGTGAAAGTGACATTTCCCACGGCTGATCAGACACGTTGATATCCAAGCAACAAACAGAACACAACATATGCCACGTATGACCGCCATGGGGAGAGAGAGGGGGAGAGAGAGCGCCGTTGGAATGGTTAAAAAGGAGCGTCAGATGTCGACGTCGCCAGAAGGTTGGGCTGCGCACGAATCACTATCACCAGGTTGATGCAGCGGTTCCGTCTTGCAGGTCATACGTCAGATAGGCCCAGGAGTAAAGACCACGAGTAGCCACGCCCCGTGAGGATCGTTACATCCGAGTATTACACCTGAGGAACCACACCGTTACAGCGACATCCATGGCGGCGACAGCACCGGGACACAGGATTAGTCGACAAACCGTCTACAGGAAACACAGGATTAGTCGCCAAACCGTCTACAGGAGACTACGGCAGTATGGTATCCGGCCACGTTACCCCTACCGCGGACCGCCCCTGACGCCTCGACACCGGCACGACAAACTGATATGGTCCAGGCGAGTTCGACGTTGGCAACGGCGGGACTGGACACGTGTTATGTTCTCTGATGAGAGCAGGTTCCTCGTGTTCCGAAACAATGGACGACAGCTTGTATACCAAAGAGTTGGTGAACGTTTGGCGCCTAACTGTGTCCTATAGGTTCGACCATTAGGAGGTGGGGGGTAAATGGTTTGGGGTGGCATATGTGGTGACGCCATCAGTCCGCAGGCGTGTTCTGGCATGTATTGATGCTCACGGTGGAAATACCCGTTACTGACTTGACTTTTAGACATGTGGTGTGTCATTTCCCGTTGTTTCTGTGATCAGTGTTCTAACGAAATGTTTATTTTTCACCCCCACCGATCTTTAACGGCACGCATATGTATTGTACCGATTTGATTGAAATGGTTGTGTGTACAGATGTTGTGAAAGGATTTCTCAAAAGAATAACACTAAACCTAAACTTCTGCTTTGTTTAGATTTTCTTTTCTATCGATGCAAACAGGTGGTATCGTTTCTTTTGGACACTAGTTTACATATATAGTAAAAGGATTTCGTTAAAGCTACTAATCTCATCAAAATTCTAATCAATTTAAATCATAACCACAGTCATCAAATGTAATGATACCAAATGTAAAACATGTTCAATCATAGTTAAGGGTTCACCCATACATATTACGGACAATCTTATATTTCATGTAAAACAACCGATTATATTATTTATTTTACAATTTGTCTCGGCTATAAGGGTAGATGTATTGTAAAGACAATACATATGCTCAAATTAAACAGACATTATGCAAGAGCTAAATTTGCCTTTTGCAGGTATGTCTTTAAGCCTGAAATTATTAATTAACTTATCCAGACCATACACAACTATCGATGTCAACGCTTGCCTGTGATATCTATTTGATTCTGATCCGATTTGCTGCTCAAATTTCATTCATTATTTAAATTGTTCTGACTTTAGTAATGATGATTGAGGCTAGGCCGTAATTTCAATCGATTAATTTTCAATTCATAGTGGATCAATTTGACTGAAATTTTCAGGAAATATTCTTTACATTTGTTTTCAACTCTTATATCTCCATGCCACATACGCTCACACCAGCGCTCGAAACCACAGCCGCAAGCCATTATTTTGTTGCAATTTGATACTTACCTTCGTCTTCACATCTACCATTATAACACTCCTCGTTCTTCTTACAGGCTATACCACCACAATCGGCAGCTGAAAAATACAACCCATTTACTGGTTAGACGATTGATAACATAGTTCAAGATTTTAATATATTTAACAAAGTCACATGTAGATACTGTCGTATTTACCTATTTGACCGTTATTTGAAATTTGACAAAACAATGCACAGTTTATATGACGGAATATTGTTCAATTTGTACGGAAACTTACAACATTTAATAAAATTATGTAATTAACAGAAGACTAGTTATCTTACCATTATCCATACATCTGTAATAATAACACCGATAATCCTGACCACGAGCTTCACAGTCTTTCACGTTACAAACCATCCCTGTAAAATAATATTATAATATAGTTAAGATAAACATTAATTATCTGATAATTGATCAGATCTCTTATATCAGTACGTGTACACGTGATTCACCAGCTGGTACGGTGATCATTCTAGAGAGACACAAATCATAATATCAAACACTTTCACATTGTTCACATAAATATTTCACATTCAATCTAAAATAATTAGTTTTTGTCCTTCTTGTTTCTAATATATTTATTTGATAGGTTACCACGGTTACCGTCTCTGGCAAGTTTAAATCTATAGTTAGGTCAAGAAATACCAAATCATCTGTCATTGCATCAATTGAAATTTTGTAATTATAATAGCAACTTCGTTTTATACACGTCAACAGCGTGGCTTCCATTAATCAAATTATAGTTAAATTGTAAATATAATATACTTACTCTCTCTTACTTGTTTTGTGACTTCTGAAATAGAGACAAAATCAATGACAACGTGACATCCATGAATTATTTTATAGTAAAAATGAAAATATTTTTTCTTACTATCTTTAATTGTGGTTCGGCTGCTCTTTTCTGAATCTCTGTAAACTATTGTGTTATTTCAGTTGAAACCGTCATTTGAAAATGACAAATAATTCGATGAGTGATTAGAATTGTATTTATTTCAAGTAAATACTTAATAAAGATAACTACATGTGAATATGCGTTTTCAGAATTTCAGATGCAATTATAAGACAAATAAACCCGTAAAGCGTGGCAATCTGATTCGAAAGGAAAATTTCATCATACCACGTTTGCTCCCCCCCATCCCCCCAACACACACCCACACCACTCCTGGACATGGCGGTTCGATGCCTGTCAATATCGACAGGAACCGAGATCAGTGTGATATAAACCTTGTATTTAAGTTTTGTCAAAAATCGTATAAAATACAAAATAATGAACGGATGACAATATATATATGGGTGGGCCTATAAAAACCAATAACCATGACAGAGCTAAAAATGGCAAGAAGCAAAGAAGTTCCACATGAAACGGAATCTAATATTAAAGATACCAATGGGTAATTCCATTTGTCAATTCATAGCTTTCAAACTTGTATGCTTTGCAGAGTGCATATATATACAGTGTATCAATGTTAAGTCAATGAGTCGGTCCCCTATATTTACTAGGTTTTCAAATCGCTTAAAAGAGATAACTCTTTTGTTCATTTTATTAACATAAACACTGTGTATAAATATCAAGCTAATCGAATTAGGTCTCTATTAAAAATATTAGTATGTCCACAATATGTGACGGACAGACAGGCAGTCGGGTGATCCCCAGAATTCATCTAAAGATCACACTATACATAAATCCCCCATTTGGAAAACAATGTGCTTTGTGGGAGAGAGCTGAGCAAACTAAAGAAGAGCGACTATTGCTTTGCATGGGATTTCTCTGACCAAATTTCGAAAAACGCCGATTTTACGTTAATTTTAGTGATGGGTTATATTTCATATGATGTGATAGAGACATACTAATTTAAATTTCTTTGTTCTTAATTTTTAGTTCTTAACAAGCTAGAAAGAGTCTTGTTGTACAATATGCATAATTCATCTATGGTGGATCATTAAGTAGGTTTGAGGATTTCAGGTCAGCAATAAAGTCTGATATTTCCATACCTTTAATGTTCCGACACACTCGTTCAATACGTTCATTAGATGGTTTTGGCATGCACCAATCCATCTGAATGAGGAAATGATCACATATTTGAATATCAGAAACTGATACATTGGACATGAGATTACATGTTTCGGGAGATATAACCACATCCAGAGTATGGCCATGTTTATGTGCAGGGTTGGATATATGTTGTTGCAGACTAAAGGATTAAAGGAGTTTTCTAGATTTCTGTGTAGCGGAATAAGTTGTGTGTTCATATTGAAAATAAAAGCGTCCAAGGTAAACTGTGTTATCCTTTCTGTGATTACCAATAATAGAGTTTCAAATTCGTCAAAGTTAGTAGCAACAGAAGCATTGTTATTTTTGGATACCGGTGGTCAAAAAATACAGACAGCATAAACCGCCACGTTATAAGCACTGAATTTTACATGAAATAACTCAAAACAATTATATTTTCATTAATTGTTATTTATAACTTCTAGGTTTAATCTAAGGTTTAAACTAAGTTTGAAGATTACTGCTAAGCCTCCGCCAGCACGATTGGGTCAATAATTCCGTCAATATATTTGACTCCAATATTAACTCAATAATATTGAAAATGTGTGGGCTATATTGATGTAGAATATGGTCAATAACCATCATTGCGTCAATATATTTAACTGTGAGATCAATATGGATCTGAGTATAGTGGCTAACGGCTAGCGCTCAGAAGAGTTTCTGTAAGTATAGTAACGGAAGATCGATTTAACTACCTCTCCGTCCCTCTCTCCCTCTCCCTCTCCCTCTCTCGTAATATCGTTTTAACTCTCTCTCGTAGTGAGGGAAGATCGATTTAATACTCTCCCCTCTCTCTCGCTCACTCTTTCTCACCCTCTATCTCTCTCTCTCTCTGTCGTAGTATTAGTAAGGGAATATCGTTTTAACTCTCTCTCGTAGTAAGGGAAGATCGTTTTAATACTCCCTCTCTCTCTCTTTCTCTCTCTGTCGTAGTAAGGGACTGTCGTTTTAACTCTCTCTCGTAGTAAGGGAAGATCGTTGTAATACTCTCTCTCCCTCTCTTACTCCCGCCCTCTCTCTTGTAGTAAGGGAAGGTCGATTTAACTCTCTCGTATAGTAAGGGAAGATCGATTTAACTCTCTCCCTCTCTCTCCCTCACTCTGTCTATCTCTCTCTCCACCTCTCTCTCTTGTAGTAAGGGACGATCAATTTAACTCTCTCTCTCCCGTATAGTAAAGTAATGGAAGATCGATTTGTTGCGTTACTTAAATAGGACCTAAATAAGGAATACGAATTAGGAACTAAAAATTAAGAAGTAAGAAATACGAATAAAGAACTAAGAATTAAGGAATATGAATTATTTGAAAATTATCTTACCATGACAAAAAAAACCCGTAAATCCAGCTGCACATTCACAGGTCACTGAATCTTGGTCTATTGGTACACAAGTTCCCATATTAAAGCAAGGTGTAGGATCACACGGATCAACTAAAAGGACTAAAAATTAAGAAACAAGAAATGCGAATTAAGTACTAAGAATTAAGAAATACAATTTAAAAACATAGAATTAAGAAATAATAATAATAATAATAATAATGTCAATTTCTAGAGCGCCAAATTCATCTATAGGCATGCTCAATGCGCTCTTTAAAAGAGAAGTAAAAACCCACAATTAAATTAGTCTTGATACGATAGTTTAAACATGTAAGTTTTTAAATGTGATTTAAAACTTGATAGAGTTTACAGTCATGGATATTGATTGACAAACTATTCCAGAGTTTGGGTGCAGCAACACTGAAACTTCCATCTCCAAACTGTTTCAATTTTGATGACGGAATGCATAACAGGTTGTGATGTTGGGATCTAAAAGTACGGGTAGGCTGATGTATAGTTAATAATTCTGAATGATACAAGGGTACAGTGCCCTGTTAACACAGGTAAGTCAAACACAAGATCTTAAATTCAATACGTGTAAGAATCGGAAGGCAATGCATGTATTTCAAGACAGGGGTGATGTGTGATGATTTGTTTGTACTAGTTATATGATCATGGCAGCTGTATTCTGAATTCTTTGTAGAAAGTCATACTTTAAAAGGACGAGAGATTGAACTAATGATTTAGTCGCTTCCACAGTGATGCTGTTTCGTATTCCTCTTTATTCTTTGAACTCTGGCGTCCTGGTGCAAAATTGCCAGCCACCCTGAGCTCCTGGTGACCTGGTGCCGAATTGTCAGCCAACCTGAGTTACTTAGAACAAGCCAACAGTGAGACTTACGTCCCCCGCCGAAATCCCAAAATAAATAGATGACACATATTAATTAATTGCACATTTATTTTTTTCAAAAGTATTGAGCAATCAAACTATACACTAAGTATCATCACTCTCTATCAGAAAGAATCAGACAATGTTCATCATCGAACTCCATCAAGGCATGCACCTACACCTAGTTCGAACATTCTACCTTAATTAGCAGGAGAATTAGTGCGTTCCAAAGTCTAGACCTATCAAATTGCTTATCGCTCTGCTTACCCTCAGCAGAAAATGTTCATTATTAAACTTTTTGATGAAATGAAACTATATACCAAGTTTCATCACTCTCACTTAATCACAACTAAAGTTATTGCATCCAAAAGCATCAAATTGCTTATATCTGCTTACCCTAAATATAAAATGCTCGTCTTCGAACTCCATCAAGGTATTGACTTAATAAAGATCTACATCAAGTTTGAATATCCTAACTCAATTAGAAGGAGAGTTATTATGTTTCAAAGTCTCGGCCAATCAAATTTCTTATCGCTCTGCTTATCCTGAGCAGAAAATGCTCATTATCGAACTTAGTCAAGGTATTGATAAAATAAAACTATATACCAAGTTTCATCACTCTCACTTAATTACAACTGAAGTTATCGTCTCACAAAGCATCAACCAATCAAATTGCTTATCTCTGCTTACCCTAAGCGGAAAATGCTCAGCTTCGAACTCGATCAAGGTAATGACCTAATAAACACCTACACCAAGTTTGAATATTCTAGCTCAATTGGAAAAGGAGTTATTTTGTCCCAAAAAGTGTGGCAGATTGACAGACAGACGGACGGACAGACGGGCGGACGAACCCATTTTAATAGTCCCCTGCTTTCTTCGAAAGGCGGGGGACAATAAAATCTAAAAATGAAGGAACCTGAACGAAACTGCTTGTAAATGATGATAAGGAATAGCCTGTAACTATCTAAATGAACATTTAAAACATTTCATATCTTTTAACGGCAGTATTCCTGTTTGTTGTGGTAGTCCTGCTAACACGTGGATCCTTCGCGAATACGGAAGTGCGAGGGGTACTTGTCATAATTACGCTTAAAAACTGTTCAAAATTCGCTAACAAACCCTCCAAAAAATAGAAAATATTGGCTAATGTTTTGTGTCCGGTTTTAACCGGAAATACTCGCTGAATACTTGCCTCGTTTTAAGAACCGATGTAAACAAAACGCACGTGGTCAAATACCGGAAAACAGGTCTAACAGGGTATAGACAAAGTAGAGTCAGACCGGTATTCCGGTCTTACGGGTTCAAAGAATTAAACGTCTCAGTTGAAAGTAGCATGATCTGCAGAGATGATGGACCTGTCCTTCTAAAGTAAGAGATGAATCTAGAACTACGCCAAGATTTTTAATATCATCAGAAACTAGGATGCTGAAATCTCCAATGGATATACTAATTTCAGATATTAATGTCAGAAATCTTCTCATTGAAGTATCAAGCTGTTACACGCTTCAGCGTTTTTATATATGTTCCTTTCTGATTTTAAAAATTTGTCGGTGAACGTCTAAGTGCGACTTTCGCCAAAGTCTTTCAGATTTTCCTCGGCGATGCTTAGCGTCTTTGATATCCTTGTCGTACCATTTGGTGCCTGGTCTGATAATTACCCTTGTGGTCACAAGGGCATTCTTATCCAACAAGCTAGAAATAGTCTTGTTGTACAATATGCATAATTCACCTACGTCACATGGTGGATCATTAAGTACCTTCCGACACACTCTTTCAATATGTTCATTACATCTGAATGAGGAAATGATCACATATTTGAATATCAGAAACTGATACATTGGTAATGAGATTACATGTTTCGGGAGATATAACCACATCCAGAGTATGGCCATGTTTATGTGTAGGGTTGGATATATGTTGTTGCAGACTAAAGGATTTAAGGAGTTTTCTAAATTTCTATGTAGCGGAATTAGTTGTGTCTTCATAGTGAAAATTAAAGTATCCAAGGTAAACTGTGTTATCCGTTTTGTGATTACCAAATAGAGTTTCAAATTCGTCAAAGATAGTAGCAACAGAAGCATTGTTCTTTTTGGATACCGGTGGTCAAAAAATACAGACAGCATGCTTGATTGACTGAGTTTTGACATGACTGGATTGAACCGTCTAAGGAAACAATTTTATTTACATGTTTAATTTTACCACCTCTAGTTCCTCTAGTTACTTGAGATAGCCAGTGGAGTAAGACGTGTATTGTGTCGCCCTCCAGATTAGTCAGCCATGACAAAATAAGTAGTTGTTATTTATAAAGAGATGGCCACTGAAGAAATGTTACATATTGTTCATCAAACGGACGATTCAAACTATGGTGAAAATCAAGCTGTGATAAATACGATGGAGTTACTAAAAACTATAAATACCAGGATGAGAAATATTGAAATAAGATTGGCGACAATTGATCATATTGAACATATGTTCACTCATCTTACAAACAAGGTTATTAACAGCCTTTAAGTAAAAAAAGGAAAACGAGGAGAGTATAATCAGTGTGATATCTTGGAATGTTGTCAAAGGTCTATGTGATAAACTTGGGGACGGTTCCTTTGTTGATATGATATCTACATGTGACGTAACTGACGTTGTCTGTTTATATGACTGTTGGATAAATACTGATGATCAAAAAGAAATCCCCAATTATCACGCGTATAAAAATTTGTGAGAGACTTAGGTAAAGGTGGTGGAAAAGTTATTTTAGTTAAAAATAGAATTGACAAGCTCTGTTCAGTGTTCAGTTGTTGATAATGTTTTTGATACTATTATTGTCCTATAAATAAGTAGTCAGCAAGAGAACGTTTTTATTTGTGCCTGTTATTTTCCACCCTATTATAGTATATATTTTATAATAGATATAATGTTGATTTGTTTATCTATCTAGGAAACACTATTACACTGTTAGAAAAAAATCTGGTAAAATTACAGTAAATTTACTGGCAGCAAAAGTTGCCACTAAATTTACTGTAAATAAACATTTAGCTGTAATATTATATAGTTTCTGTAATTTCACTTTGTATGTAACTTTACCTGAAAGCAGTAAATAGAAAATAACTATGAGTTTGTTTTTTTTAACTTCGGTCTGTAAATTCACCGCCATAAAGTAAATGGACGGTTACAGTAAGTTTGGTTTTAACTTCCAAATGTAAATTTACCCAAAAGCAGTAAATGAAAAATTACAGACAAATGTTAAAAAAAACTTGGCTGTAACTTCCGTTAACAAGCCAGGTAAACAACAAGAGAAATTTAATCTCAACTGAATAAGAGGCTTAAACATACCCCGCTTGTTGTTCGTAACCGAAAACATAAGACTTATTCTATTTGGTAGATTAATCATGTAAGCCAACAGAGGTTGAAACCACCGCTGGTCAGTAATAGCGGCGGTGCCAGGCTTTCAAATGTAAGCTTGCGATACTGTCTATTGCAGGCACTGAAACTGCTTTAGAGACAGTACAGCTAACACTGGCCAATCGGTTTAATAAATTAACCGTCTTCAAGTGAGCTTGATAACGAGATAATTCAACCTATGGCCAGAAAGTCAAAACCTTTTTTATGATATTTTAATCTTAAAATGTTCTTGTGCTAAACCGTATTTGCTACTTTCATTTTATTCGGGAATGCTAGACTATATTTGGATTCAAGTAGAATAACTCTCAAATAATTGTATAATAACCTATTAATTGGCACCGATGGAACCAAAAAAGTGTGCAGAAAACAAACATCTTATAATCTGCATCCTTTACTGTAATTACGAAGAACAGCTAAGCGGTGTTATATGTCCAATCAAGGGAAGTATTTTTGTGAATGTTTTGGTTATGTTTAAAAAATGACGGTATTGTTAGTAGGAAGTTCTCAAGTGCAAAGACTAGGAGAGCATGTCTCAACCAAGCGTAGATTACACAATTGGAATATTCAAGAGTGTGATGTTAAATACGTTGGAAGAAATGGAGGCCTAGAGAATAGTGGAGGGTTGGGATGGCCTAGTGGTCTAGAGTACCGCGCTTCGACCTCTTGCTGACCGGCCACCTCTGGCTTGCGGCTGTGGTTTCGCGCCCTGGTGTGAGCGTATGTGGCATGGAGATAGGGGCGCCATTTCAACCTCGTGGGTTACCTCTGAGCACTCTGGTTTCCTCCCACTGCTAAAGACCCCTACGCGCAAGCAAATTATTGAAATAAAATTTAAAAAAAACCCCATATGTTAGTCCCGAAATAACCTAGTTGTGTTGAGTGGACGTTAACCCCCATTTTTTCTCTCTCTCTCAAATTAGGGAATAGTATCAAAGGTAATGCTCCAAGTTACGTGATCGTCCACATGGGTGGGAACGACTTAGACACGCGAGAATATGGGTCAGCTGAACACGCTGTGTTGGAACTAATGCATAAGTTAATACTATAAGTAGCTACTTTGAGGAAACGATAAAACACCAAACTCGAGTTGTACCAGTTGACAGATACAACAAGTTAGTAGCCCTGTTTAACGGTAAATTGAAAAAAATCGGTAATGCCATTTCCTACCAAACGGTCTCGGATCGCCCATATTACACGCAATCAACTATTTCTATATACACGGTCTAATATTTAGGCAATATGTTTAATCATTATACTATTAAAAAAAAGTAGGGGATATTTGATTTGGGGGGCATATTACTAAAATATGCAAATGGCTACGAAAAAGTCACTATAGAACCCAACAGAAGACACATTTCCAGTTACATGTGACGCCCAAACGCACCAATAGCTATGCTTGGGATCATCATGGGGTCCAAACCAAGATTTCCACGACTCTGACTTTGAATGTTACAGTCATTGTGGCATTGAATTCCAGGGTGGAAACATCAGTTTAATTGTATTACTGACCAGAATTTTTTTTTATATGCATCGGCTTTCCAAAATGAAAGGTTACGTGCCCTTATTATGCTACAGATCGGAACAGCACAGGCGGTTGTGGCGCGGACGATTAATGTTTCTCAGTCTGTCATAAGCAGGCTGTGGTCCAGATACCGTAATACACAATCTGTACAGGACAGACCACGCTCAGGTCGACCAAGGGCGACAATTCAAGCCCAGGAACGATTCATCCGTACGCTGGCCTTGCGAAATCGTGTCATCACAGCAAATCAGATCAGCGCTTGTCTTCAAACAGACACGGAATCGACTGCATAGGGGTCACCTTCGCGCCCGACGTCCTCGCGTGATCCCTTGTTTGAGAGATCATCACATTCAGGCAAGACGTCGTTGGTTAGGGATCCTCAACACTGGGATAATCGACGCTGGAGCAATGTAAAGTTTTCAAATGAGTTAAGGTTGACTGTTGATTTTTTGGACAGACGTAGAAGGGTGTGGCTTCGTCGTAACGAGCGCTTCCAAGACGTTAACGTCATCAGACATAATCGATTTGGGGGCGGTTCTGTTATGGTGTGGGGAGGCATCACTGTTGCTAGAAAAACGGATTTACATGTTAATGTTGTGCCGTTCGCACGACGTCATGGCCACCGGTTCATCTTCCATGATGACAACGCAAATGTCACAGGTCCAGGATCGTAACAAGTTACCTCCAACAACAGATCATCACCACATTACCTTGGCCAGCTCTGAGTCCCAACCTCTCCCCCATCGAGCATGCCTGGGACATGCTTGTACAGAGGTTACGTCAACGTCAAAAACGTCCTGCCAATGTCCAAGAACTTGCTGCTGCCTTGCAACAGGAATGGAACAATCTGGACCAAAATGACCTTAGACGTCTCATAAGGAGTATTCCACGTCGGATCAATGCTTGTTTGGCAAACAGAGGAGGATTTACCGGTTACTGACTTTGTTGTGATGCTGTGGTAACTTTTCTGTTTGACCCCGGGTATCATTTTACCCTTATAATGGATGTGCCTTACTTAGTCTAACGATCATTTGGAATAAATCGATGAATGTGAACTTCATTTCATTTTGTCATTTATTTCTTCGACAGTTTCAAAAGGTGACTTTAATAACACTTAAAAATCAAATTTTGGAGAACTAGGACCAAAATTACTATACAAAATGGCCGCCGTTTTTTGGACCCTGTAGAGGTTACAATTTTGATTCGATTTTAATGAAACTTGAAATGTATGATTATAACCCAAAGATCTTGGTTCCTTTCGTTATTTGCATATATCGGATCATAACTTCCTGAATTATGGCCCCTGATTGTCCAAATAAATCGTCTATGGTCCCTCTGGAGGTCACGATTATTATCCGATTTAAAAAAAAACGCTTGACACTATCACCGTAACACCCTATGGAAAGTTGAGTTTGAATTTCTAGAAAATCGGACTATAATTGCCAGACAAAATGGCCGCCGTTTTTACTCGAATAGTGTAAAAATATGGCATATCAAAGTTGTGGAAATGCATGTTTATAACTTAAAGATGATTATTTTCGATATTTGCGCTTATCAAATTGTAACTTAATGAATTATGGCCTTTGATTGTAAGAAAAATCACTTTCGGTATTGCTTGTTCTCTATCCATCTCTCGAAAATGTGGGCGTATCCTGCCTGACAGTGCCAGCTTACTATCTTACGTAATTTTTATTTACTTGAGGGTAGTTTAAATCATTTCAGATCATGGAGTCTAATATCACATCAAATATGAATACAAGTAGGCGAAAATCCAAGCGATTAGCTGCAACAGTAGCCCAGAACAAACAACTGCATCTGACTGTGTGCCAAGTTCTACTGTTATCTCTGCTAATGCATTATTATTATTATTGTTAAAATATTTACATAGCGGTTATTCCACCAACGGTGTTCAGTAGCGCTTTACAAACATAGACCAGTAAAACAGAAAATATATAAAACACCTAAAAGACTACAAAAAGATGCAATATAATAAAATAATATATATCTAATTAAAGCTTTTTTAAATAAGTTAGTTTGAAGAGAACATTTAAAAGATTGTACTGGAGGGCTGGAACGAATATCAGTATCAGAACCAGATGGTTTAAAATCATTCCACATGTTTGGGGCTAGAAATGAAAACGATCTTTCACCATAAGTAACCATTCTAGCAGATCTTGGTTTGAGACGATAGATGTCATTTGAACTACGGAGACTGCGAGCATTTGTTTGTTTTTCAATTAGATGACATAGATAAGATAGGGCTAAACCATAAAAAAACATTTATAGGCAGTTAAAAGAATCTTAAATTGAATACGATATGGAATGGGAAGCCAGTGATGTTGTTTAATAACGAAACTCTTAATATGCAGAGAAGACAGTAATCACTGCATGCGACACTATTGATAAGGCATGCTTCAAATTTACAAACAAGTTGATTAATATTGCAAAAAATAATATCCCTATTAAGAATGTGACTATTAGACCTCGCGATAAACCCTGGGTGAATAATGAAATTAGAAAAAACTGAAGAACAAAATTCATAGAAAAGCAAAAAATTTGGAATCAACAGTGCATTGGAATGCATTACAGAGAATATTCTGTGTATGGTTGCTTTTAAATACAAACAGCTATTGATTTTAATGTATGACGCATATTGACGCCGAAGTAAATAACTAGCGATATGATATTAATAAACGCTTGATTAAACTTAGAATTTATTAACTTTGTGGATGGAATACAGTCGTACAAAGTCTGTAGCAATTACGCGTGATATTGTTACTGTTAAGTGCATTTGTTTGACGTATACAAATCATTATGTTTTTAATGAATATAAACAAGCAGTATTGACATTTATCATTATAAAAAAGTATTATTTTTGTAACAATTAAATTAGGGGAATATTAAATTAGGTTGATCTTTCATTTAACCAAGTAATAAAACGCAAAAAATTGGATTATCGTAACACCGGTAGCAATGATAACCAAGGCTATACTATTCTTCAAACGACAATACATCTGCTCAGAACAAAGTTTTATTCTTTAATTTTCGACATATCTACTGTTTAATTATTAGAGCAAGAACTGTATTAATTATCTGGCTAGTTATATTATTAAATTAATTGTTTGAATCAGTGAATAATTAATAAATTAAAGAATCCACCATTAATAAGAACTCTGCTTTTGACAAAATAACTCTTAAAAAATAACAAAGTTTTAAGATAAAATATAGATGATTGGGAACAAAACCAATTTTTGTCTCGTACCGATAATTATCCCGAACAACTTATATCAATCCTGCTGCTAGAATTCTGAAGAAAACTGACAACAAAACCTATTATACTCTTCATTAAACTGGTCATTTTTAACGGGGACATCTCACTGTGCACCCTGCTATATTTATCATGGGGGGATTAATCAATACAATGGTGTTAAAAGTATAGTCCGTTTCTTTTAAACTACTAGGTTTAAACTAATTAACAAATTTATTCACAATACATTACATAAAAGTAACAACAAATACATATATAAAACATAAACCACAATCTTACTAAATGTGATATGGCGTAAGTATATTTAATTGCACTTTTTACTCCATTTAATAGTTCGATTTTTAGATCATTAATTTTATTGTCGATCAAGGCGTGAATCGTGTACATTTGAAAAAAAAAGTTTTCGGGCACATTTCGGAAGATATAATGTAATTTGGGGTGACAACTATCCTAATATAATGGTAGTGAGTTTCTAATCATATATTTAATTGATTTATGATTACTGTCTGAATGAAAGGTAGGTGAATAACATTTAAGATACTCGTTAACGTGAACGTAACTTATATATTTTAAAAATTAAATCTTAACTGGATGAACAGTACTAATAATGATATAATCCTTTGTTTACTTAAATTTTCACACCCCTGCTTTATAATACCAGTTGATTGGGGGCACAGTGAGATTACTCCATTTTAAAACGTTTTAACACCATTCTCTTAAACTAACAATGAATTCACAACACATTACATAAAGGTAACAACAAATACATACATCAAACATAAACCATAATCTTACTAAATGTGATATGGCTTCAGTATATTCAATTGCACTTTTTATACGCCCACATTTTCATGTGGACGTATTATGTCGTCGCCCCTGTCCGTCCGTCCGTCCGTCCACAATTGTTTGTGGACTCTCTACAGGTCACAATTCTTGTCGCATTTTGACGAAACTTGAAATATAGGTTTATCCCCAAAAGATCTCGGCTGCTTTCGATATTGGCATGTATCGGAACAAAACTTCATGGATTATGGCCCCTGATTGTACGAAAAATCACGTTTTTAGCTTGTGGACTCTATAGAGGTCACAATTTTGAACCGATTTTGATGAAACTTGACATGCATGTTTATAACCCAAAGATCTTGGTTCCGTTTGATACTTGCGCCTATCGGAACGTAATTTCCTGAACTATGGCCCCTGATTGTCCGAAAAATCACCTATTAGCATATTCCCAAGTAACTGTACAATACAATTCAAAATGCAATATGACATCCGTTTATTGAGTTGTCATATCACATCTTTACTCAAGAACGAGCAATAACTTTTTTATTAAAACTTTTCGCAGTTTATTCTAGTTTGTTGTTGGTGATATTTAATTATTATATTGACAAGTTTGGAATCGGAATGGGGTTTAACGTCCAACCAACCTGAAGCGAGCGAACCCGCGACCTTCAGACTAGCAAGTCGGGCTCTAATTCACTTACAAAATTACCAATTTAGTATGTATTGGTATTGTCAAAAAACTAAAACATATTCCCAAGTAACTGTAAAATGCCTTTCAAAATGCAATATACTACCCGTTTATATGTGTATAAGATTAGTATTGTATGGGGAGGGGGTGGAGTTAAATGTATTTTTGGGGACAGAAACCACTTGGTTTACTGTTGACAACATGTACTTTTGTGGACAGAAATAATTACGTGCATAATTGAGCTTAAAGTTAGCGTTTTCAAAATATTAAATTATAATGGTACTTTTATAGAGAACTGGAAATGCAAATTAAAAATATCGGTATCTAATTTTAGAAATATATGGATTTTAATCAATTCTTAGACCAAATAAAACTTGGCCGATAATAATTATCAGAAATCAATCTTCCCATAAAATTGAAACATTTTCATCTCAACATTAACTAAACTATATTGGTAAATATTTAAGGGTGGGTGTATTATGAAGTATTGGTCAATTTGCAAAGTAAACAACAATAGTGATTCATATGAACACTAATAAATTGTATATTACAAATTAATTTTGAATATATTAACCTGGATGCCGTGTGGCTCCACCCTACAACTCCATCAATTATTATGTGAGTCATCAAAATAGTGTATAAATAAATTTAATTTCAAATTTAATTAAATTGAAAAGAAAATAACGTTACAATATACTGTTTGAAATGTGGTGTCGTCGAATTTAATACAAATGATAAGATCTCTATATTACAATAATATACAGAATAATTCTAAATACAACGGCATTAAAATTAATCATAACAAGTAAATATAAATCAATGAATTGAATGATGGAAATGATTTGAATATGTGTACAGAAATTGGAAAACTGAGCTTTCTTAGTCTAGATATGATTCAGTTACCTTTCTATTGTGTTAAATAATGATCTAGATTCTTCTTTAACGTAGCATCATAAAATCACAGTATTTTAGAAATTGCAAAGGCATTGATACAAATCAATTAAGTAGTTTGTACATTTATAAGAAACCTGCGTTTGACAAAATAACTCTCAAATAATAACACAGTTTTAAGCTATAAAACATATGATTTGGAACAAAACCAATGATAGTCTCG
Organism: Patella pellucida; assembly: GCA_917208275.1. Lineage (NCBI taxonomy): Eukaryota > Metazoa > Mollusca > Gastropoda > Patellidae > Patella > Patella pellucida. The sequence goes on along the minus strand of OU795044.1, from coordinate 54,685,233 downwards.
TACCGATAATTATCCCGAACAACTTATATCAATCTTGCTGCTAGAATTCTAAAGGAAAACTGACAACAAAACCTATTATACTCTTCGTTAAACTGGCCATTTAAACACGCTTTAACGCCATATATTTATCTTATTAGTTATTGATATAAGCGAAAAAAACATAAAAATATTCACCAGTAACTGTATAATACCTTTCAAAATGCAATTTGACAACCGTTTATCGATTTGTCGTTTTTTCTCTTTTCTCATGAACGAGCAATAACTTGTTTATTAAACGTTTCGTATTTTATTCAAAATGTAGAATCAAAATGGGGGTTACGGTCCTACCAACCCGAAGCGAGCGAACACGCGACCTTTAGACTAGCGAGCCAGCGTCTTACTCACTTACAAATCTAACCATATATATTATTTATTGGTATTAGCGACAAAAAAAAACAAAAACATATTCCCTAATAGCCGTAAATACGCTTCAAATGCAAAATGACATGTGTTTATTGATTTGTCGTGAAGTAACTATTAATTTTACATTCATCAAGTAATACAGCAATTTCTAATTGTTTTCCTATCATAATTTTTTCTCCAAGAACGAGCAATAACTTGTTTATTAAACGGAATTATTTTCTCTTGTAGCGGCAGTAGCTTTACCGCAAAATTATTTTATTTATGTTTGTTGTTGGCGATATTTAATTATTCCATTGACAAGTTTGGGGTGAAAATGGGGTTTCACGTCGAACATTCGTGAATCCCTGGGAGGCTTACGACCAAACCCAAGTCATGTTTTTAAATACTTGGCATCGAAACAGGCCCGTATCTATACACCATTAAGCGAAGGGAGGGCATTACCTTTCGGTAGGGGGGCGAACATTTTGAGGAAATTTTCGGATAGGTCATAATCATCATGCTAATAAGCATTCTAAAATAAGTATTCAAACTAAACAAAAATCTTGATTTTTAAATTCATTTAAAAGTATTTTAGATTAGTACAAAAAAGATAGGTTGCCGGGCAACGAAACATACGCCCACAGCATCTAAATCGTCCGGGCAATCAACAAGAGTTGTCGCATATTTTACTCTTTTCGGTAATGAAACATTTATAATACACTAAAATCTGATTAAAAGTAACAACTCATTGTGTAATTATCAGAAAATCATTCGAATTTGTTTAGCATTGATAAAGTTCTCCTCCGTGCTAACGTTTAGTATACGAAACATTTAATATTCTTGATTTAGCTGTTCAAGTTATTAAAATTCATTGAAACTCCCTATACTCGTTCGTTTCATGACCTACAACACTGTGTACCAATTTAAAGTCAATCGGATATTAACTTTAGCCTCTAGAGCGTCCACAATATTTTTTGAAGTGATCAAGGGCTATAATTCTGACAGCAATTATCAGAAATCTCTGAAAATCAATAGACTTCTTCGTTTCACGATCTTACAGCGTCCACAGGATATTTTAAAATGATAAAGGGTCATATCTCTGACAGTAATTATCGGAAATATCTGAAAATCAATAGGATTCTTCGTCTCATGATATTAACTTAAGCCTCTAGAGCATTCACAAGAAATGTTGGACGTACATACGGACGTGTCGACGGCAATATACGACCAAATTTCTAATGTGTGCGTATAAATATGGTTTATAAAGTAATTAGATACATACTGATAGCATAGCGTTTTAAATAAATATCGCTAAAGTAAGGAACTGTGTATACTTTAATGATTGTTAGAAATTTCTGAGCGGGGGGGGGGGGGGCATTTCACGCGGGGGGCCATGAAATTGCTTAGCTTTACTTAACTTTAGAGAATCAAGCATGGTGGAGAATTTCTTCACCTGGATATAAATCCAAAACTATAAGCACAACCGTAAAGCTACACGACTTTGTTTCACGGTAAATGATGAAAGAAATGCCGACACTTTACTTCATTCTCACATACATTAAATATCAGCAGAAAGAAATTAAATGGAAATACTTGCCAGTTGAACAGAGAGTTAACATCGACGCCAATATTAGGATGACAACTGACACTACAGCTTTCATCATGTTTAATTTAAGAAGTTAAACACTACTGGTGAATATTCTGTCTACGGTCGCTTTTAATTACAAACAGCTATTACTAGCGATATGATAATAAAAGCTTGATTAAACTTAAATTTTAGCTTACGTGTTAGGCTTATTAATATATAATGAATTTGTCGTGTATTTTGTACACGGGGAGCAGTCAGTCCATTTGCTGATTACACTATTTTGCTTGAATATACTATTTTGCCCATAACGTTTTTTAGGACTTAAAATTCCGTCTTACGGTTTGGATTGTTCGTACTTGGTTTTATTTTATTTATTAATACAGCGCTCCATTCGGGAAACTCCGTATACTCCCGTACCTAACACCTAACCTCGGCTGTATGACGAATTCCGCCATTGGAACTAAAGAATAGAATAATTAAATATCACCAACACTAAACTAGAATGAAATACAAAAATTTTAATAAACAAGTTATTACTCGTTTTTGAGGAAAGATATGATGCGACAAATCAAATCTCTAGATCTTCGAAATAGATGCTTTTGATTTTCAACTTATTTAAAACGATTGCTATTATTAATTTAATTAGAAAATTGGATTATCGTTACACCTGTAACAATGATAATCAAGGCTATACTATTCTTCAAACGACAATACATCTGCTCAGAAAGAAGTTTTTTACTTTAATTTTCTACATATCTACTGTTTAATTATTAGAGAAAGAACTGTATTAATTATCTGGCTAGCTATATTATTAAAATAATGGTTTGAATCAATAAATAATTAATTAATTAAAGAATCCACCATTAATAAGTACTCTGCTTCTGACAAAATAACTCTTAAATAATAACAAAGTTTTAAGGTAAGATATAGATGATAGGGAACAAAATCAAGTATTGTCTCATACCGATAATTATCCCAATAAACTAATATCAATCTTGCTGCTAGAATTATAAAGAAAAACTGACAACAAAACCTATAATACTCTCCATTAAACTGGTCATTTTAACACGTTTTAACACCATTCCCTTAATCTAACAATATATTATTTATTGATATTGGCGAAAAAACAAAAACATATTCCCCAGTAACTGTGAAATACCTTTCACAATGCAATATACCACCCGTTTATTGATTAGTTGTATCATATCTTTCCTCACGAACGAGCAATAACTTGTTTGTTAAAATTTTCGTATTATATTCTAGTTTATTGTTGGTGATATTTAATAATTATATTGACAAATCGGAATAGGACTTAACATCCTACCAACATGCAATTATAATTAAGGTTGAGTGAACCAGCGAATACTAAAATTTTACTGTATTTATAATATTTAACCAACTATATTTTTGTATTTGTAAAACTATATTTTATTCAAAAAGAATAGGATTGCGGAACAGGCTAGGCAGTGTAGACATTTATCATTATAAAAAAGGATTATTTTGTAAAATTAAAGTAGGGTAATATTTGTTATTAGATGACATCACGGATTAACCCTGATCACTAAACCAATACAATACAAAGGCCAAGGATCTCTATTAAAGATGTATTGTATACGTAGTAAATCTTCCTAATTTAGATCCGTCGAGTAGCCTAACATATTCTACAAATCATCTATTAAATTAGCTAAGCCTTTAACTCAATTTCATCCAAAGTCTTCGGCATTGAAAATACGAATTGGTTGTCAATTTAAATCAACATTTATGTTGTGATCTTACCATAATTGTGTACCATAATGCGCTTCGGGCACATTTGTAACAAAAGAACTCGAAGAACGAGGCTAGATATATTCCATCAAATTAAACGGCTTCGCTATATTCTTATCTGGAGAGTGTTCGCAATAAACAATATGTAGAGTGGAATAACCAGACGCTAAAAACTGGCATTTGATTGAGACTTTTGGCATATTTCGCCGGACATAACTTATTTGAAATAAGAGTAAAAACGGAAACCACTGTTTATATTCATTGATATTACAGTATTATATGCGTTGCGACCCATTTGTGTCAAATTCTAGGTCCCAAATATTAGCGACCTAGTTCCTCTAATTTTTCGACCAACTTATATCCATCCTGCTGCCAGGACTGTGAAGAAAAACTGACATCAAAACCTTTAATACCTTTCATATCTCTGGCCATTTCAACACGTTTTAACACCACATTTATCTTAAACTAACAAAATATGATTTATTGATACTGGCGAAAAAAGGACAACAAAACCTATTATACTCTTCTTTAAACTAGTCATTTTAACACGTTTAAACACCATGAACTAACAATATATTATTTATCGATACTGGCGGAAAGAGGACAACACAACCTGTTATACTCTTCTGTAAACTGGTCATTTTAACACGTTTTAACACAAACTAACAATATATTATTTATTGATACTGGCGAAAAAACAAAAAAAACATATTCCCAAGTAACTGTACAATACAATTCAAAATGAAATATGACATCCGTTTATTGAGTTGTCATATCACATCTTTACTCAAGAACGAGCAATAACTTGTTTATTAAAACTTTTCGCATTTTATTCTAGTTTGTTGTTGGTGATATTTAATTATTATATTGACAAGTTTGGAATCAGAATGGGGTTTAACGTCCAACCAACCTGAAGCGAGCGAACCCGCGACCTTCAGACTAGCAAGTCAGGGTCTAATTCACTTACAAAATATAGTATTTATTGGTATTGCCAAAAAAATATAACATATTCCCAAGTAACTGTAAAATGTCTTTCAAAATGCAATATACTACCCGTTTATATGTGTATAAGATTAGTATTGTATGGGGAGAGGGTGGAGGTAAATGTATTTTTGGGGACAGAAACCACTTGGTTTAATATTGACAAAATGTACTTTTGTGGACAGAAATAATTACGTTCATAATTGAGCTTAAAGTTAGCGTTTTCAAAATATAAAATTATAATGGTACTTTTATAGAGAACTGGAAATGCAATTAAAAACATTGGTATCTAATTTTAGAAATATATGGATTTTAATCACCATTTCTCCGTAAAAGATACAGATATTTTTTTTATTGCTGTAATTATGTGACAAAACCGCTAAAAAAATTCTTAGACAAAGTAAAACTTGGCCGATAATAATTATCACTAGAGATCAATCTTCCATAAAATTGAAACATTTTCATCTCAACATTAACTGAACTATATTGGTAAATATTTAAGGGTGGGTGTATTATGAAGTATTGGTCAATTTGCAAATTAAACGACAATAGTGATTCATATGAACACTAATAAATTTTATATTGCAAATTAATTTGGAATATATTAACCTGGATGTGTGTGGCTCCACCCTACAACTCCATCAATTATTTTGCGAGTCATCAAAATAATATATAAATAAATTTAATTTCAAATTTAATTAAATTGAAAAGAAAATTATGTTACAATATACTGTTTGAAATGTAGGGTCATAGAATTAAAAAAAAAATGATAAGATCTCTATATTTTCAGTATATACAGAATAATTCTAATTGCAACGGCATTAAAATTAATCATAACAAGTAAATATAAATCAATGAATTGAATGATGGAAATGATTTGAATATGTGTACATAAATTAGAAAACTGAGCTTTCTTTGTCATACACTAGATATGATTCAGTTACGTGATAAACAGTCATATTTTTCTATTTTGTTAAATTATGATCTAGATTCTTCTTTAACGTGGCATCATAATATCACAGTATTTTAGAAATTGCAAAGGCATTGATACAAATCAATTAAGTAGTTTGTACATTTAGAAGAAACCTGCTTTTGACAAAATAACTCTTAAATAATAACAAAGCTTTAAGGTACGATATATATGGTTGGGAACAAAACCAAGTATTGTCTCGTACCGATAATTATCCCGAACAACTTATATCAATCTTGCTGCCAGAATTCTAAAGGCAAACTGACAACAAAACCTATTATACTCTTCATTAAACTGGTCATTTTAACACGCTTTAACGCCATATATTTATCTTATTAGTTATTGATAAAAGCGAAAAAAACATAAAAATATTCACCAGTAACTGTATAATACCTTCCAAATGCAATATGACAACCATTTATTGATTTGTCGTTTATCTTTCCTAACGAACGAGCAATAACTTGTTTATTAAACGTTTCGTATTTTATTCAAAATGGGGAATCAAAATGGGGATTACGGTCCTACCAACCCGAAGCGAGCGAACACGCGACCTTTACACTAGCGAACCAGCGTCTTACTCACTTACAAATCTAACTATATATATATTATTTATTGGTATTAGCGACAAAAAACAAAAAACATATTCCCTAGTAGCCGTAAATACGCTTCAAATGCAATATGAAATGCATTTATTGATTTGTCGTGAAATAACTATTAATTTTACATTCATCAGGTAATACAGCAATTTCTAAATGTTTTCCTATCATATTTTTTCTACAAGAACGAGCAATAACTTGTTTATTAAACGGAATTATTTTCTCTTGTAGCGGCAGTAGCTTTATCGCAAAATTATTTTATTTATTTATTTTCTATTGACAAGTTTGGGGTGAAAATGGGGTTTAACGTCGTAAATTCGTGAATCATTGGAAGGCTTACGACCAAACTCAAGTCATGTTTTTAAATACTTGGCATCGAAACAGGCCCGTATCTAGACACCATTTAGAGGGGGGGGGGGATTACCTTTCGGTAGGGGGGCGAACATTTTGAGGAAATTTTCGGATAGGTCATAATCATCATGCTAATAAGCATTCTAAAATAAGTATTCAAATTAAACAAAAATCTTGATTTTTAAAATTCATTTAAAACTATTTTAGATTAGTACAAAAAAGATAGGTTGCCGGGCAACGAAACATACGCCCACAGCATCTAAATCGTCCGGGCAAACAACAAGAGTTGTCGCATATTTTACGCTTTTCGGTAATGAAACATTTATAATACACTAAAATCTCATTAAAAGTAACAACTCCTTGTGTAATTATCAGAAAATCATTCGAATTTTTTTGGAATTGATAAAGTTCTCCTAAAGCTAGTATACGAAACATTTAATATTCTTGATTCAGCTGTTCAAGTTATGAAAATTCATTGAAACTCACTATACTCGTTCGTTTCATGACCTACAACACTGTGTTTATTGATTTGTCGTGGAATAACTATTAATTTTACATTCATCAGGTAATACAGCAATTTCTAAATGTTTTCCTATCATATTTTTTCTCCAAGAACGAGCAATAACTTGCTTTAAATCTTCCGAGGGCAAAATCGGAAGATTTCACCTTTTGACCTCTGGCGTCCAAAAGTCTAAAGGCGAATTTAGCAAGTTGACATTTTTATTGAAAGAGTGATAACTTTCGATCATTTTCAGCAAATTTTCATGATATAAGAATGGTTGCGCATTAACTTTCAGTGCAAATAACCTCATTTGACCTTTGACCCTAAATATCTCGAAAACGCCCCAACGGCAGACTGATTACCACTCGGCATCGTATTCTACGCAAAAGTTGGGTCTGGTTTTGTGCCCATTTGGTGGACCCCCCCCCCCCGCACTGAGCCTCCAGACTATCAGAATCAAGAGAGACAAAGAGGGAAATGGGGTTTAATGTCCACTCGACGCAAACTAGGTCATTTTGGACATTTCACCTTTTGACCTCTGGCGACCAAAGTCTAAAGGCGAATTTAGCAAGTTGACATTTTTATTGAAAAAGTGATAACTTCCGATCATTTTCAGCATATTTTCATGATATAAGAATGGTTGCGCATTAACTTTTAGTGCAAATAACCTCATTTGACCTTTGACCCTAAATATCTCGAAAACGCCCCAACGGCGGACTGATTACCACTCGGCATCGTATTCTACGCAAAAGTTGGGTCTGGTTTTGTGCCCATTTGGTGGACCCCCCCCCCCCACCCGCACTGAGCCTCCAGGCTATCAGAATCAAGAGAGACAAAGAGAGAAATGGGGTTTAATGTCCACTCGACACAAACTAGGTCATATGGTTTCATTTTATTTCAATAATTCGCTCGCGCGAAGGGGTCTTTAGCAGTGGGAGGAGATTCGGAGAAAACCCACGAGGTTTGACACACGACCAGGGATTCGAAACTATGCCAGTTGACTCAATGACAGGCCTAATGATACATAATTAAGCATAGTGGAGAATTTCTTCACCTGGATATAAATCCAAAACTATAAGCACAGCCGTAATGCTGCACTACTTTGTTTCACGGTAAATGATGAAAGAAATGCCGACACTTTACTTCATTCTCACATACATTAAATATCTGCAGAAAGAAATCAAAGATATAAAATGGAAATACTTGCCAGTAGAACAGAGAGTTAACATCGACGCCAATATTAGGATGACAACAGACACTACAGCTTTCATCATGTTTAATTTAAGAAGTTAAACACTACTGGTGAATATTCTGTCTACTGTCGCTTTTAAATGCAAACAGCTATTGATTTTGATGTATGACGAATATTGACGCAGAAATAAATTACTAGCGATATGATAATAAACGCTTGACTAAATTTTAAATTTATTAACTTTTAGTTTATGTGTTATGCTTATTGAATTTAATATGCACAAACCAATATTCCTAAATCCAAATGTTTGCTCAATTGGTTCATATTTCGATTTCTCACCCATATCTGTTGCAAAACAGAAAGTGTTGGCGAGGGTAGTGACGTTATCAATTTCGAATATGTACTAAAAAGACCTTCGAATTTTTTGTCGAACCTAACTTTTTTTTATATTCTAACCCATGGCGACAATTGCCAGACTACGTCGAGATCGGTCGCATTATTTCTGTTACGTATTTCTTGTAAATCGTATTTCTTTTTATTTATTTTTCTTTAGTGACGCCTAATATATGCATGGTCCCGGATCCATTTACTTGATATATGATATGTGTTGTTTATGTTTTGCAATGTGAATGTCTAAAGACTGTCTTTTCATCAGGTTTGTCTTGCAGGTTTGGATTTTGCTCTATTACGAGCTCATAATTTCAAAAAGGGCAAAAAATAGCGTTAATTATCAATTTCTAGATATGTGTTTAACATCAGAGAGAACTAACCTCTGTGAGGAGAATACATTTATAAGAGTCTGTAGAAAGTACGTCTGTGATATCAATACTTTAAAAAACGGGCCCCCACCCCCACCCATTACTATTACTACAAGACCGTGCAAGCAATTCTCGATTGGGATGGTGGGGTCTACCATCCCAGGACCTTCGGCGCGCGTCTAGGGGACACCAGAGCCGCTTTGTGACCGGTTTACGGTTAATACAATTACTCAACAAACAAGTGAAATTGTTTTTTTTCTAAATACCTTGCAATGCGCACACAGTCGATGGTTGTTTCCTGCGATACGGAACTTCACAAATATATGCCAAGGTTGTAGATACACTAGAGGTAGAAGTTTTACACGACAAAGTATGTTTATAACCGTAAGATCTCGGTTTCTTTCGATCGCATATAGGATCGCCACTTCTTACATAGATATTTAGCTCGTGGAACCCCTAGAGCTTACAGTTTTCAAAACAGTTCAAGTATCTCTGTTACATTAAAACTATGGTGGAGTCCGAATTCTGGTCAAATGGCCACCCCCCCTCCCTTTACCCAAATAGTATGAAAGCATGCAATGCCCACATTTAGATGAAATTTAAAACAAATAACACTTATAAGAGGACAGCAATTATAATAACTTCGAATCACATTAGTACCCTAGTATGCCCTCTGTGATTGTGTGGTTATAAATTAATTTATTTTATCTGGTACATTACGGAATATAATAAGTGTTTTCCTATCTTTTGTTTCTCATCAATGAAACAATTAATATATGGTTTCCCTTTTTAATTGTGTGTTATTAGATGTAATTAGCTTCTATATCTTTTGATACGTTTTCCTTCTGATCTGATACAATACAAGGTTATGATTAAGTGGTTTCCATTACCAATTATTGGCTAATCAGATGACATTTATTGTGTATGTTATTATAAGTTTCTCTTTGGTCTGTAACCTTACTAAGATTAGTGGTGTCTCCAATGGTTTATTGGCTATAGTAAGTTGCTATATATATTTTGTGTATATGGTTTCGTAAGCTCTTATTCCTATATCTATTGTCATTTTCATTTGCTTGAAAACGTTGAGAAAACCCCCAACGAAACGGCACTTTAATTAAAATAGTAATTGTGTTCCATAATATGTTTTTGTTTTTATTACGTATGTCAATTGCTAAATGCCAATTAAAGAAGTGGAATATACTTGCCAACTAAATCTATGATTTCATTAAACTGGTCATTTTAACATGTTTTAACATCATATATGTCTCTTAAAACCAACAATATATTATTTATTGATACTGACGAAAAAACTGGCAACAAAACCTATTATACTCTTCTGTAAACTGGTCATTTTAACACGTTTTAACACCTTAAAACTAACAATATATTATTTATATGTCCCTTAAAACTAACAATATATTATTTATTGATATTGGCGAAAAACAAAATATTCCCTACTAGCTGTAAAATATCCTTCAATGCAATATGACACCCTTTTATTGATTTGTCGAATTAATCTTTCCTCAAGAACGAGCAATAACTTGTTTATTAAACTTTTCGTATTTTATTCTAGTTTGATGTTGGTGACATTTGATTATTCTATTGACAAGTTTGGAATCGGAATGGGGTTTAACGTCCTTCCAACCTGAAGCGAGCGAACCCGAGACCTTCAGACTAGCGAGCCAGGGTCTTACTCACATACAACATTAACTATATATTATTTATTGGTATTACAATTAGCCATTTTAACTGATTATGTAACATCTAATATATATTGTACATTGCCATCTGCCTCATATTTGTGTATTTCTTTTCTATTTTAACTGTGTATATACACCCATTTTGTTCCCTTGTTTTAACCATTATATATGTATACTATTTAGGGAGAGGGGTTTTACATAGGCTAAGCCTGTTCAGACATCCTGAATAAAATATTGTTTATAAAAAAAAAATTACAAAAAAAAACCCCAAAATCATATTTCGCAGTAGCTGTAAACTACCGTTCAAATGCAATATGATACTCGTTTATTGATTTGTCGTATCATATCTTTATTCAAGAACGAGCAATAACGTGTTTATTAAACACGCAAATATAGATGTCATATTTTGTACACTTAGTTGTTGGTGATATTAAATTATTCTATGCACAAATTAGGGTCAATTTCTAGGTTCTAAATAGTACTAATTAGCGATTTAGCTCTTTTACGGACAAGGTAAAGTGACACCATTTTGTCACAACACCTAAAATGGAAGGGGGGGGGGCATAAAGGCATTTAAACTAGCTTTAATGCCTAAATGTTGGTATCTACAGAAGATAAAGAACAATCAAAAATAGATAACAAATTTTTAAAATGTCTTTGAAATGAAATATTTAGCAAATAATGAAGCTAATTCCTAAGTCAGGACTGCACAGCCACATGCTTCATGAATCAAAATACAGGGAAATTAATCAATAAAAAGAAAAAAAAAACCAACCATCCAGACTTGAAATCTGAAAACAATATCAAAACTTACTTATAGGACCTCAAAATGTTCAAATATTTTGTAAACAAAGGGACATTTTGTCATGCACTACTTTCACTGTAGATGTATGGTACATGTACCACATGCTATGGGGTTAACACTGTACATCTAATTACAATAATAGCAGTCTTTTTGAATGGATTTTGCATGACTTGAATACAGGGCTACATTACAATGTGTGTATGATGAGTGTATTATTTGTGTGTAAGAGAGAGACGCGGAGAGTGGGTTTTAATGACTTCTGGACACCAACTAGGTTATTTCGGAACTAACAGATTGTTCAAATTTATCTCAATAATTCGCTAGTGCGAGGGGTCTCTAGCAGTGGGAGGACCCAGAGAAAATCCAGGAGGCTGGACAGGCGACCCTACTGCCTGCCACATACAGGTAGGGGGCTGCGAGCGTAGTTCATTGCTCATGAACGGGATAGATCCCCCAGCCCCCCCCCCCCGCTTCTGACAGGCCTGAGGTCGGTATGGTAACTAACTTGAGGGGCGTGGTCTACAGGTAGGGTTATTTACTTGAGGGCAAATAAGGGTATTGTCAACAATAGGAGAGGTATTCCGTGAGATATGTTGGCTTGAAAACTTCAACAAACAAGAGCATGACTAACGTTACAATATACCTTTACATTCCTGCTTTGATCATTTTGCCCTTTTAACAAACATCAAGCATGCAGAATATCCGGAACAGATGTTTTACATAGCGATAATAAATATATTAGACGTGCTGTTTGATAATGTGAAAATTATTTACACTATGAGAGGTATGAATAGAATTATCAAAATATATATAAATTATGAAGTATTTAAATATCTATAAATATACTTACGAAACATGTTGATTAAGCTGATATTTTTAATATTATTTGGCAGAGATCCCCTGAATTTTATACCATTTTAAACAAGAGTAACTGGGGTCTTAGAATAATTAATCTGTTATTAATATCACTATAGGGTGTAGTTTAAAAGGGGGAGAACATTAGGTAAATACTCCGGGCAACGATTATAAATTATTTTGTGAAGTTAGGAGAACATATTTAATAAATATCTTTCCTTAATTTGTAATAAGTTTAGGTCCGCATTGCCAAGAGATAAATCGTGTGTGTGCTCTACATCAAGAATAAGTTGTTGTAATTGGAGAGCATTACGAGATATAATATCGCAGTTATCTCATATAGGTGAACAGTAGTCGAGATATGGCTAAATATATGATTTTAAAAATTTTGATTGGAATTTATATATACTATTCAAAAAGATAGTAAGCTGGCACTGCCAGGCAGGATACGCCCACATTTTCGAGAGATGGTTAAAGAACAAGCAAAACCGAAAGTGATTTTTCCTACAATCAAAGGCTATAATTCATTAAATTACAATTTGATATGCGCAAATATCAAAAAGAATCAAGATCTTTAGGTTATAAACATGCATTTCAAGTTTCATTAAAATCGAATCAAAATTGTGACCTATACTGGGTCCACAACCTTGATATACCATATTTTAACACTATTAGAGTACAAACGGCGGCCATTTTGTTTGGCAATTATGGTCCGATTTCCCTGAAATTCAAACTCAACCTTCAGTATGGTGTAATGGTGATAGAGTCGAGCTTTTTTTCAATCGGATAATAATCATAACCTCCAGAGGGACCATAGGCGATTTTTCGGGCAATCAGGGGCCATAATTCAGAAAGCTACGATATGATATGCGCAAATATCGAAAGGAACCAAGATCTTTGGGTTATAACCATGCATTTCAAGTTTCATCAAAATCGAAATTAAAATTGTGACCTCTACAGGGTCCACAACCTTGATATACCATTTTTTAACCATATTCGCGTACGAATGTCGGCCATTTTGTATGGCAATTTGGTCCAATTTTTCCGAAATTTGAACTCAACCTTCCTTAGGGTGTAACGGTGATATAAACAAACGATTTTTTCAATCGGATAATTATTGTAACCTCCAGAGGGACCACAAGCTAAACAAAGGTGATTTTGCGTATAATCAGGGGCCATAATTCAGGAAGTTACAATCCGATATGCGCAAATATCGAAAGGAACCAAGATCTTTGGGTTATAACCATGCATTTCAAGTTTCATCAAAATCGAATTAAAATTGTTATCTCTACAGGGTCCACAACCTTGATATACCATTTTTTAACAGTATTCGCGTACGAACGACGGCCATTTTGTATGGTAATTTTAGTCCGATTGTCCCGAAATTTGAACTCAACCTTCCTTAGGGTGTAACGGTGATATAATCGAACGGTTTTTCAAATCGGATAATAATTGTGACCTTCAGAGGTACCACAAGCTAAAATAGGTGACTTTTCGGACAATCAGGGGCCATAATTCAGGAAATTACGTTCCGATAGGCGCAAATATCGAAAGGAACCAAGATCTTTGGGTTATAAACATGCATGTCAAGTTTCATCAAAATCGGTTCAAAATTATGACCTCTATAGGGTCCACAAGCTAAAAACGTGATTTTTCGTACAATCAGGGGCCATAATCCATGAAGTTTTGATCCGATACATGCCAATATCGAAAGCAGCCGAGATCTTTTGGGGATAAACCTATATTTCAAGTTTCGTTAAAATCCGACAAGAATTGTGACCTGTAGAGAGTCCACAAACAATTGTGGACAGACGGACGGACGTCCGGACGGACGGACGGACGGACGGACAGGGGCGACGACATAATACGTCCACATGAAAATGTGGGCGTATAAAAAGTAGGGGATATTTGATTTTTAAGGGTTATTAAAGTCACCTAATGAAACTGACGAAGAAACAAGTGACAAAATGAAATGAAGTTCACATTCATCGATTTATTCCAAATGATCTTTAGACTAATAGTTAGTGCAGGGGGACTGCGCCACATATGATTTACATAAAGGACAAATTTAACGACAAGACATCATACTCCGAAACAGCCAACAAAACAAACAAAAAAACAATCCAAAAAAGAGTGAATGGATGCGGGGGCTAGCCGTAAGCGTCCACTGCGCTGTACAGTCCCGGGCCTGTCTTGGTACAGGCTTCACTAAAATGATTTTCATAAGAGACGTAACAAAAAAATAATGCGACCTATCTTGTAAGTGGTTGTCTCTTCAATGGCAATAGTCAGCTAATTGACGTCAGGTGTTAGAACGTCAAATAATTTTAACAATAAGGGCGATAATCCGGACAGAAACTCGGAAAACGCTAGTGAGCTAACAGGAGCAAAGCCCGACAACGAGAACATTCTGCAGTACGAAGGGCTAAAACTCTACTCTAATAGTAAATGCAGGAGGACTGCACTACACGCAAAACAGAAAAAAAATCTACAAGATAAACCTGCGGACAAGACAGAAAATAGACATTGCAAAAACTAAACAATTATTAAATCAAGTGAATGGATCCCGGGGCCAGCCGTAAGCGTCCACTGCGCTGTACAGTCCTGGGCCTGTAGTGACACAGACTTCACTCAAAATTGAACATATTTCACTCGGACAAGAAAACGCACAAATAACCGAACACAAAGAAGAAAAGAAAATGTAGACCGCCTCAGGAGGCAGTTGTCTGCTAACTGAATGGTGTGACGTAAATACGTCGTAATGTTATCGATGACGTCAATAGAATATCTTAACAAAAGAGCGATAATCAAGATTGAATAATGCTAAAAGCTATAAGTTTAAACAGCCAATCAGAATTTTTAAGTTGTACAATTGCACAAAACATAATACTAAATACCCCATACAAGCAATGCAAAACAGGAATGTAGAAGAAAGCATACAATGTAAGTGTATTTATGAAGTCATAAAATAATAACAATAAGGGCGATAATCCAAACAGGGTTACGTAACTATACAAATTAAACTAAATTAAATTGGATAATTATCCAATATGTACTCGGTTATATACTTATAAGAAATGTTAAACTTGGTATATTGATGAAACGGAAGTTTTGAAATTTCTTTAAATATGCGTAACTGTGTACCTCCTTTGGCAGTGCATTTCAAAAACAGGGATTTTTTTCGGGAAAGAAATAGTTCTTTTTGTTACATACGGTCAAAAATCGTAATGCTTGTGAATAGAAAACATTATATAGTGTTGTATCTGGTATGTTACTATAAATTGACGGATATTTTACTACTTCAAAACCGAATTTGTCCGTTTTGTCGAAAATACCAACATTAAATTTATTGTTAATGATATTGATGTCCAGGTCAAGAACATCTGCAATTTGGGTGCCGGAATTTTCCTTATTTAATATTAGTTCAGTGGGATATATTTCACTTTTATATTTATTGAAATTTCCATTATCAATGATGGGTGTTATGTCATCAATGTAACGGAAGGTGTAGTTGAGACTTTTAGCTACTTTGTAATCTGTTTTTCTTATATGGTCCTGAAAGTAGAATTCATATTTATGTAAATGTGCATTTGCCATAAATGGGGCGGGGTCAGTTCCCATTGGTAAACCAATAGTTTGCTGTATTATCTGATCCCCAACCTCAAATATGACATTGTCAATGAGAAAATGTATTACGTTTGAAATTTTTCTTTATCAAAAATTACAGTTTCGGCATTGCGAGGTTTTATGATCCATCTAGCATCTTGAGAGTAAATGGCCATCAAGTGTCTGCCTTTTCCGAAAGCTCCATTAAAGGCTTTATCTACAAACCAATCCAAATTATTTTTAAGATCTGCATGTTGGAGCATAGTATACAAAGTAGAAAAATCGAACGTTTCTATTGTTTTTGCATTATCTTTATTATTGATTTTATCTATAGTCTCTACTATAGGTTTATTTTTATCAATAATGAAAAAACTATTAATACCAGTGTAATTTCGAAGTGTTTTGCAGCAAATTGCATGTTGGGTTTGGCATAATTTAAGGCCTTTGGTGATTGTCTGCGCAAGAGGTTTTGTCTGGCAAACACTGGAGGATATTATATATCTAAATTTTACTGGGTTTTTATGAAATTTGGGTATCGAATAAATGTACGGTAGTGCATCTATTTTCATATTGTCTTTAATATCATTACTCCTGTTAAAAGAGTATTGGTTGTGCAAAATATCTTGTTTAGTTAAATCCGTAATGCATTTATAAGTGTCATTATTTGTGTTGGGCCAGAGTCCAACTTCAGTCAGAATATTTTTAATTTAGTACTTTTTACAGATAAAGGCAATGTTATTACTGGCCTTATCGACAGGTGTTAGAACAAATCTCTCTTGGAGAGTGGCAAGACACTCAACTGCAGATGCATTTTTTAGAAAGAAAGAAAGAAATATTGTTTAATGGTACGTCAGCTCCAACCGGGCCATATTGCGCCAAGCATGATGAAATTTACGAGACAAATTAAATATATATCACAGGGGTTTATTCATATATGTAAGTAAAAACAAATATCACAGAAAATAAAATTAAAAATAAATATATTAAATTCTTTACATATATAAATATTTAAAACACAAAATGATCAATATATACAATTAACATTTCAAATAAAAGTTTGTCTCCTTTAAAAATGATAACAATTTATCATGAAGCTCCGGTTGAGCAAATAGCTGACGTGCTGACTGGCAACGATAGTACTTAGATCTAATATTCTTGAGATGCTTGCACTCAATCAAAATGTGCTTCACTGTCAAAGGAACGTGACAGTGTTGACATTCCGGTTGAGGCTCTCGCTTTAAAATGAAAATATGTGTTAAAAAAGTATGACCTATGCGAGAGCGACACAAGACAACTTCATCTCTCCTGCTCGTACGGTAGGAGCTTGGCCAATCTCCTAAGAGAGGCTTGATGTGACGAAGCTTGTTTGTGTCTGCAAGATCCCAAGACCGTTGCCAGCGGTCATAAATAAAATGATTAATTGAATATTTAAAATCCTTATAAGGAATTAAAAAATGTGATTGGGGAAGATCTAAAGCAGCTTTGGCAGCAAAATCTGCTAGATCATTCCCCTTTATATCAACGAGACTGGGAAGCCAGCAGAAGACAACGTCTTTGCTGCTGAGCTCATACGATAGTAGCAGACGATAAACATCTGCTACTAATGGGTGTTCAAGCTATTTATTGTTAATTGCTTGAAGCGAGGACAAAGAATCAGTAAAAATGATATGCATTAAAGCTGAAGAGGACTGAATGTCCGTTTTGTCGAAAATACCAACATTAAATTTATTGTTAATGATATTGATGTCCAGGTCAAGAACATATGCAATTTGGGTGCCGGAATTTTCCTTATTTAATATTAGTTCAGTGGGATATATTTCACTTTTATATTTATTGAAATTTCCATTATCAATGATGGGTGTTATGTCATCAATGTAACGGAAGGTGTAGTTGAGACTTTTAGCTACTTTGTAATCTGTTTTTCTTATATGGTCCTGAAAGTAGAATTCATATTTATGTAAATGTGCATTTGCCATAAATGGGGCGGGGTCAGTTCCCATTGGTAAACCAATAGTTTGCTGTATTATCTGATCCCCAACCTCAAATATGACATTGTCAATGAGAAAATGTATTATGTTTTGAAATTTTTCTTTATCAAAAATTACAGTTTCGGCATTGCGAGGTTTTATGATCCATCTAGCATCTTGAGAGTAAATGGCCATCAAGTGTCTGCCTTTTCCGAAAGCTCCATTAAAGGCTTTATCTACAAACCAATCCAAATTATTTTTAAGATCTGCATGTTGGAGCATAGTATACAAAGTAGAAAAATCGAACGTTTCTATTGTTTTTGCATTATCTTTATTATTGATTTTATCTATAGTCTCTACTATAGGTTTATTTTTATCAATAATGAAAAAACTATTAATACCAGTGTAATTTCGAAGTGTTTTGCAGCAAATTGCATGTTGGGTTTGGCATAATTTAAGGCCTTTGGTGATTGTCTGCGCAAGAGGTTTTGTCTGGCAAACACTGGAGGATATTATATATCTAAATTTTACTGGGTTTTTATGAAATTTGGGTATCGAATAAATGTACGGTAGTGCATCTATTTTCATATTGTCTTTAATATCATTACTCCTGTTAAAAGAGTATTGGTTGTGCAAAATATCTTGTTTAGTTAAATCCGTAATGCATTTATAAGTGTCATTATTTGTGTTGGGCCAGAGTCCAACTTCAGTCAGAATATTTTTAATTTAGTACTTTTTACAGATAAAGGCAATGTTATTACTGGCCTTATCGACAGGTGTTAGAACAAATCTCTCTTGGAGAGTGGCAAGACACTCAACTGCAGATGCATTTTTTAGAAAGAAAAATAGAAATATTGTTTAATGGCACGTCAGCTCCAACCGGGCCATATTGCGCCAAGCATGATGAAATTTACGAGACAAATTAAATATATATCACAGGGGTTTATTCATATATGTAAGTAAAAACAAATATCACAGAAAATAAAATTAAAAATAAATATATTAAATTCTTTACATATATAAATATTTAAAACACAAAATGATCAATATATACAATTAACACTTCAAATAAAAGTTTGTCTCCTTTAAAAATGACAACAATTTATCATGAAGCTCCGGTTGAGCAAATAGCTGACGTGCTGACTGGCAACGATAGTACTTAGATCTAATATTCTTGAGATGCTTGCACTCAATCAAAATGTGCTTCACTGTCAAAGGAACGTGGCAGTGTTGACATTCCGGTTGAGGCTCTCGCTTTAAAATGAAAATATGTGTTAAAAAAGTATGACCTATGCGAGAGCGACACAAGACAACTTCATCTCTCCTGCTCGTACGGTAGGAGCTTGGCCAATCTCCTAAGAGAGGCTTGATGTGACGAAGCTTGTTTGTGTCTGCAAGATCCCAAGACCGTTGCCAGCGGTCATAAATAAAATGATTAATTGAATATTTAAAATCCTTATAAGGAATTAAAAAATGTGATTGGGGAAGATCTAAAGCAGCTTTGGCAGCAAAATCTGCTAGATCATTCCCCTTTATATCAACGAGACTGGGAAGCCAGCAGAAGACAACGTCTTTGCTGCTGAGCTCATACGATAGTAGCAGACGATAAACATCTCCTACTAATGGGTGTTCAAGCTGTTTATTGTTAATTGCTTGAAGCGGGGACAAAGAATCAGTAAAAATGATATGCATTAAAGCTGAAGAGGACTGAATGAACTCCAAGGCCTGAAGAATGGCCTGTTTTTCAGCTGTAAATATGGAAGCAGCAGGTGGGAGACACACAGAAATGGTCTCGGATGGCGTCACTGTAGCCGAAGCTACCCGATCACCATCTGTGTATATTGGAGCATAATCACCATATTTAGACCTTAATTCTCCGAAGAGAGTTTGAAACACTGTGGAACTAGTATCTTTCTTCCTGTTTTTTGTAAGATCTAGATCGATCTTTGGGGGAGATATAGCCTATGGCGGCGTCTCAAAGAAAGGGGTATTCGCAATACTGTCAAGGCTGATACCAGCCTCTGACAAAAGAGGTTGAATGCGAATACCGAATGATGGAATAACATTAGTTTTCACTAAGTATAGATGTTCATGATAGGGTCTAAATATGGTGTTAAATGAAATGTGATTCGGAAGTGATGCAATTTTCGTAGCATACTGCAGGGCCAGTTTATCACGTCGGTTGTGCAATGAGGGCTCGTTCGCCTCGACGTATAAACTGTCCACTGGAGATGTACGAAATGCTCCTAAACTGATTCTAAGTCCTTGGTTGTGTATGGTGTCGAGCTCTTTGAGATAAGACTCGCGGGCAGACCCATACACAATACACCCATAATCGAGTTTTGATCTTATTAAAGCTCGATATAATCTAAGCAAGACCTTACGGTCTGCTCCCCAGTCAGTATTTGATAAGACTCTCAATATGTTGAGGGCTTTCAGACATTTCTTTTTAAGGTTTTTAATGTGGGGAATAAATGATAATTTCTTATCAAATATCAGCCCCAGAAATTTGGTTTCATCCACAACTGGAAGGCGATTGCCATCCAAGAACAGTTCTGGATCTGGATGTAAACCTCGTTTCTGACAGAAATGCATGCAGACAGTCTTGGATTTCGAAAAACGAAATCCATTTTCGGTTGCCCATTGTTGAAGTGAATTCAAACAAAGCTGCAACTCACGTTCGATTATCCGCATGTCTGTAGAACCATAGCACATCTGAAAGTCATCAACATAGAGAGCCCCGTTTGTACCTGGTTTAAGGCACGCTGGGATCGTGTTAATTTTTATTGAAAAAAGAGTTGGAGATAAAATACTTCCCTGGGGAACCCCCATTTCCTGAGGAAATGGGTCAGAGAAGATTGATCCCAGTCGTACCTTAAATGACCTATCTACCAGGAAATTTTTAATAAAGATAGGTAAGCGACCTCGTAGGCCGAGGTTGTGGAGGTCGCGCATGATACCATGTTTCCACGTGGTATCATATGCTTCTCCAGATCGAAAAATATTGCAACTAAATGTTGCTTCTGGATGAAAGCGTCCCTGACGAACGTTTCAAATCGAACGAGATGATCAAGAGTGCTCCTTTGGGACCGAAATCCACATTGGAGGTCTGTAATGAGGTTGTTGGACTCAAGGTACCAAACAAGCCTTCGATTGATCAATCTCTCCATGGTTTTGCAAAAACAGCTAGTTAAAGCGATTGGACGATAATTTGTAGGATTCGTATAACCTTTTCCCGGTTTAGGGATGGGAATTATTGTGGCTTCGTGCCACGAAGGAGGGAAATTCCCATCAATCCAAATCCGGTTGAAAAGATCCAATAAAATTAAGAGAGTGGAAAAAGGTAAATGTTTTAGAATTTGGTAGTGTATTTCATCTGGACCAGTTGCAGTATCTCGAGCTCGCTTTAGCGAATCCCGAAGCTCTGCAATGGAAAGGGTATCATTATAGCATTCATCATTGCGGGACTTGAAATTAAGTCGCCTTTTCTCCTGTTGTTGTTTAATGCCTCTAAAGGCATCAGAGGAGAAATTGGATGAAGAATTGTATGAAAATGTACTGGCCAGAGAATTAGCAATATCAGGAAATGTTGTTAAGGTGGTATTATCAACATTGAGATGGTTAACTGATAATGCACTACTTTTACCTTTAATCCTACGAATCCTATTCCATACCGATTTGGAAGTGGTACGGGAATTGATCCTAGAGACATAACCTTGCCATGAAGACTTCTTTGCTTGGCGTATGGTTCTACGGGCCTTCGCCCGGACCATCTGGTATGCCGCAATATTCTCCATGGAAGGATGGTTCTTTAGTCGTCTTAGGATACGATCACGCTCTTTAAGAGCGGATTTGCAATCGTCGTTAAACCATGGTTTATTGAAACGTTTTGGTTCTGTCGTGGTTTTTGGAATCGCCTGCTCAGCTACATCTTGAAGAATTGAAGTGAATAAGGCCATGGGCTCATCTACATCTTCTAACTCTTTTTCATCAAAAGAGAAGAGACACAAAGACTCAAACAGAGCCCAATCCGCCTTATGCAACTTCCACCTCTGAGGTCTCGCGACCGGAGAGGGACCATTATTATCAATTAAGATAGGGAAGTGGTCACTGCCACACAGATCTTCATTTACTCTCAATGTAAAATCCTGAAACAGGACCGGAGAGCAAATGGTGAGATCGAGGGAAGAAAAAGAAGCTGTGGCAGGATGTAGATAAGTAGGCGAGTCATCATTTAATAAACACAAATTATTAAGGTTAATGAAGTCCGTTATCATCTGGACTACCCCGGAGTGAATGATGACCATTCAAATCTCCTGTAATAATGAACGGGAGAGGAAGTTGGGCAACAAGGTCATCAAGATCTCTGGGATTAAGATGTAAACTTGGTGGAAGATATAAAGAGCAGAGTGTTATAGGAATATGTAAAGTCACCTTAACAGCAACTGCCTGTAAAGGCGAGTTGAGAGTGACTTTACTTTGAGGGATATCTCCATTGAGAAAAATAGAAACAGCCCATGAGCTCTACCATCACCAACTGCATGATGATGGTAACCAACAAATTGTCTAAATGACAAAGTGTCAGAATTCCGTAAAAAGGTTTCCTGTAAACAAATAGCTAAAGGATTGTGTTTTTGAATTAATAATTGAACTTCATTAAAATTTGGTTTTAAACCACGACAATTCCATTGAATAATGGAATTCGCCATCGTCAGGGATAACTTATTGGTGGTATCTTACCGCCGATTGGGTCATTACTGGCCCCCTCTACGGTAATACCGTCCATTAGATCTTCACCATATTTTTTGAAATGGACAATAGGGTCTTGTGAACCTTTCTTACCCTTATCACGCAACTTTGCCAACTTTCGTTGTCTAGAAGAAAGATATACTTTGTCCTGTGAGGGTGGGATAACCGATAGCTGCGATGCTGACCCAGTGGACCTGGGATCAGGAGTTGCAGCTTTTGGTTTATCCAATGGGGGTTTTTCCTTGCCGTGCTGGGAGGAACTATTGGGAATGATCCCAATAACTTCAGTTGGGGGCAAGGAAGATGAACCCTCATCAGTCAAGGGTAAAGATGTTTGGACCGAGCTCTCAGATGATTGAGAAGAACTCGGGACCCCTTTTACATAATCTGGTATTATCAAAGTCTTCATTTTCTGCCTATCTGGCCAGGTTATTTCTGTCTGAACGGAGATAGATGTGGTTGAAACTTTAACTGCACTAGCAAAAGATTTCCCTTGTGGTGCAATGGGAAACGGTGCAGATAAATCTACCTGTTTTCGAGCATCGAAATATGGTATCTTCCACTCAGACATGATCTGTTGGATTCTTTTCCCTAGTTTTGCCATATTGGACATTCACGGGAATAAGCAAAATGCTTTCCCTTACAGTTCACGCAACAAAACTCAGCCTGGCAGGCAGCGCTCTCGTGGCCATCATGGCCACAACGTCTTTACCCCTGCAGACAGTTTTGCTGTGTCCAAATGTTTGACACTTGTAGCAACGAAGAGGATTGGATATGTAAGAATCCACAGGTATACTTAAATAACCTGCCTTGAGAGTCTTTGGTATGTCGGGACGGTCGAAAGTGAGGATGTAGGTGCTTGTTGGAATCACCTTATCTCCTCGACGAACACTAATTCTTTTGACGTGTTGTACACCTTGAGAAAAAAGGTATTCTACCATTTCTTCCTCACTGCTGCCTTCGAGGTCCCGGCAACGTATTACACCTCTACTACTGTTTAAAGACCTATGCGGAGACACCTTAATAGGAATGTCTGCCAAAGATGAAGATTTAAGAAGCATGGTAGCATGCTGTTCTTTGGCACATTCTATTAAGAGTGCTCCGTTCTTTAGTTTTTTAATAGCCTTGGGCTCGCCGGCCAAGCCAGCTATGCCCTTGGTTATTAAAAATGGTGACACTTTCGATAGGTCTCGAGAGGGACTCTCAATTAAGAGAAACCTCGGCCAAGACTTTGACATTTTATTTTTTTGTTTAAATAAATCAGAAACATCCTCTGAATTCAGACGTTTCTGTTTACTTTTATTATTTTCTTTATTATTAGTTATTATTGGGGTGGGGGGGATTAGGGAATCCATGAAAGTATTATTTTAGAGTTCACCCCTCGTCGTCCCCCAGGTTACTACCCTGCCTACCAGGGGGAGGACTAGCGCGGATAACCTGCGCATGGCCTCAGGGCTCGACGAGGGGTATACTCAAGCCAGAAAGTAAAAAATACCTGTCTAACCTGATTGACCCAAGCCGCCGCCCTGTAGAATGTACATAGGACACAAAGGTAGATAGTATGCAGAGTGAATAAACAACAGAGCATTAAACATGGAAAAGGTATATTCTACAGAGCTGAAACGACCAGAGCCGATTGATCAGAGTGGGCCACTCTGACCTCCCGTCTAGGTGAACCATGGGCCAAAGTAATGTGTTGCAGAAAAAGGGCTCGCAAGCCAAATCCCCACTCAATCACCAGGATTCCACTCTCCACCGACACGGGTCGCAACGCACGGCAAAAACGTCGCCCCATTACAGGGATCCTTTTAGTCGCCTTTTACGACACGCAGGAAATACGAAGGGTATATTCTTATCACCCCCTACACCCCAGGGGGGGGGGGCATTTTTTAGAACCTCTGGTGGCGGGTGTCTCGGTTTAAGTTTGATATATTTGATTCTTTTTGACAAAAGATAAAACACAAGAGGTGCACGAAATTTATCAGACCAGACTTCAATGCATTTCCTAATTTGGGATTTGAGATCATTATGTAATTTTTTAAAATTAGTTCTATTTGGCTGTTCCCGAAATTGTGGTCCCAATCTGAAGAGATTTCTAAGATTTTTGTCTTCGATAATGTCAAAGTTTCCTGTCAGTATCTGGTCATGAAATGTATCTTTAAAGGGAGAGTTGGTGCATTGACATGTAGTATTATCGTAATTTTCAATAAATTCTTGTACGTTTAGGGTTTCGATAGTTTCATGGTAGTTAAATATTTTTTTACGGAAAGGGGGTAAAAATTTGTATACGACTGTAGGTGAAATTTTAGGAATAGTACTTGGTATAGATTTTATAACTAAACGGTCTCTGAAGATTCTATTTAGTCCAATGTCTTGTATATGTTTATCCGTGAAAAGGATTTTACATAGGTTTTTTCTTATGCACTTTATGAGGCTGTATCGAATAATTGGGTGAAAATTTATTGTTTATCAAATCGGTAATAACATCGTAGTATTGAGGAAGAAAGCGTTCATTAAGTTGATTAGAATGGATGAAGTCCTGTATAGATTTTTTCAAAGTGTGTACAATTTGTCGGGCTAAGTTAATTTCATGGCATTGGCATACAGAATACAATTCATTCAAAATACCTTCCGGGTCTTTTTGAAATTTCGACTTTTTTATGGAACGTTTTTTATTATGAAAATTTTTATGAAAATTATGGTCAAGTTTTTTGTAACAATTTCTGGTAATCAAAGTATTTTCATCGCGATTGTTGTAATCGGTGTTTTTGAATCTATCATTGAGACCATAAGGGGAAATGGTCTGTAATTTGGTAATCCAAGTTTCCTCTGCATAAGTTCTTTTTTGAGTAACAGCAGGGTCAATTTTACAGGGACATTTTTTAAAATGTTGATATAATAATTTATGTGCATTATCAGAATTTCCTGCAGAACTATGACCATTAGACCTCGTTTTACAAGACTTACTTGTCTCCCCAACATACTGTAATCTGCAGTAATTGCAGGTTAATAATTATATTATATTTTGCGTATTGCAATTAATGTTGATATCTGTAGAAACATGGTAGCATCTACCAGTAACAGAGCTAATACAAGTGTGGGCTTATTTGTAATCAGTACACAATTTACATTGTCTATAGTAACAAGCACCGATAGACAGTTGAAAAAATTCACAGTTTACATATAAATTATCAGAATTTAATAGGTTACCCTTATGGGTAATTTGTTTTGTCACGTTAGTCGAAATTCCTCCCCCCGCAGCCAATTCACCAAAACTACCTGCTAGATTCTTATTGGTGAGATTAACATGCGGAGTCACGTGAGGTTGTCCGTGTAGATACAATTTCTCATAGGGGTGTTAGCCCCGTGGCAGGCTACTCCATGAGGGGGCTGCCCACTGGTGCTTAAATTCATTTTAATAACTATACTATAGTAAAATGTAATAAATCGGATATAAGTAAAATGAAAAATGATGACGAAATGAGGATGATAAATGTGGTGAGCGAACAGGAGCAAAACCCGACAACGAGAACATTCTACAGTACGAAGGGTGAAGACTCGACTCTAATAGTTAGTGCAGGGGGACTGCGCAACATATGATTTCCACAAAGGACAAATATAACGACAAGACATCATACTCCGAAACAGCAAACAAAACAAACAAAAAAACAATTCAAGAAAGAGTGAATGGATCCGGGGGCTAGCCGTAAGCGTCCACTGCGCTGTACAGTCCCGGGCCTGTCTTGGTACAGGCTTCACTAAAATGATTTACATAAAAGACGTAACAAAAAAAAAATGCGACCGATCTTGTAAGTGGTTGTCTGTTCAATGGCAATAGTCAGCTAATTGACGTCAGGTGTTAGAACGTCAAATAATTTTAACAATAAGGGCGATGATCCGGACAGATACTCGGAAAACGCTAAAAAAAAATAAATGTAGTGAGCTAACAGGAGCAAAGCCCGACCACGAAAACATTCTGCAGTACGAAGGGCTAACACTAGTAAATGCAAGAGGACTGCACTACACGCAAAACAATAAAACAAAAAATTTACAAGATAAACCTGCGGACAAGACAGAAAATAGACATTGCAAAAACTAAACAATTATCAAATCAAGTGAATGGATCCGTAGGCCAGCCGTAAGCGTCCACTGCGCTGTGCAGTCCCGGGCCTGTAGTGACACAGACTTCACTCAAAATTGAACAAATTTCATTCGGAAAAGAAAACGCACAAATAACCGAACACAAAGAAGCAATGAAAATGTAGACCGCCCCAGGAGGCAGTTGTCTGCTAACTGAATGGTGTGACGTAAATACGTCGTAATGTTATCAATGACGTCAATAGAATATCTTAACAAAAAGGGCGATAATCAAGATTGAATAATGCTAAAAGCTATAAGTTTAAACAGCCAATCAGAATTTTTAAGTTGTATAATTGCACAAAACATAATACTAAATACCCCATACAAGCAATGGATACTTATCCAATATGTACTCGGTTATATACTTATAAGAAACGTTAAACTTGGTATATTGATGAAACGGAATTTCTTTAAATATGCGTAACTGTGTACCTCCTTTGGCAGTTCATTTCAATAACAGGGATTTTATTCGGGCACAGACTGACCATTATAAGGGTAAAATAATACCCAGGGTCAAACAGCAAATTTACCACAGCATCACAACAAAGTCACTAACGGGTAAATCCTCCTCTGTTTGCCAAACAAGCATTGATCCGACGTGACATACTCCTAATGAGACGTCTAAGGTCATTTTGGTCCAGATTGTCCCATTCCTGTTGCAATACAGCAGCAAGTTCTTGGACATTGGCAGGACGTTGTTGACGTTGACATGTTAAGCCATTCTTCCAGCAACAGTGATGCCTCCCCACACCATAACAGAACCATTCCCAAATCGGTCATGTATGATGACGTTAACGTCTTGGACGTCACACCCTCCTACGTCTGTCCCAAAAATCAACAGTGAACCTTTACTCATTTGAAAACATCACATTGCTCCAGCGTCGATTATCCCAGTGTTGACGATCCCTACACCAACGACGTCTTGCCTAAATGTGATGATCTCTCAAACAAGGGATCACGCGAGGACGTCGGGCGCAAAGGTGACCCCTATGCAGTCGATTCCGAGTCGTCTGGCCCCTCACTCTGACGCCAGTGTCTGTTTGAAGACGAGCGCTGATCTGATTTGCTGTGATGACACGATTTCTCAAGGCCAATGTACGGATAAATCGATCCTGGGCTTGAGTTGTCGTCCTTGGTCGACCTGAGCGTAGTCTGTCCTGTACAGATTGTGTATCACGGTATCTGGACTATAGCCTGCTTATGACAGACTGAGAAACATTCATCGTAGCATGCCAAGGGTACGTAACCTTTCATTTTGGGTAAGCCGTACACATATCAAAATTTGTTTTCTGGTCACTAAAACAATTAAACTGATGTTTCCACCCTGGAATTCAATGCCACAATGACTGTAACAGTCAAAGTCAGAGACGTGCAAATCTTGGGTTGGACCCCCATAAGTAAATGATTTTCATTTAGTGTTTAGTTTACTGGGGTTTTGGATGAGTTTTTATTTCTTGGGGTTTTAATATGGGGCGCCATTCAATTGCTTAAATTGCCTTACATTAAAATGAACGGGTGGATCGATCGTATATGTATTTACAATGCTCTGAAAAGAAATTGAATGAGAATTGATTTTGTGGATGTTGGTGTGTTGAAATTATGAGTTTCGGGCCGTTTAAACTGTATTATCATTATTCCTATTACACCTATATGTTGCAATAGAGCTAACAACTTAGTCCTAATCAATGTTTGCTAATGTCGTGATTTTAAGTTAGGAGGGGTAGACAGCTATGCTAAGTTAAAATTGATTTAAGTTAAAAATGTCTCTGAAATAGGTTTGCGAAAGCCTGCTATTTTAAGATTAAATTTTAACTAAAATAATATTTTAGTGGATTGTATCTAAAATGATTAATATCGTTTTCTGAAACTCATCTATCTTAAGTTAGGATGAAATATTTAGTTCAAGACGATTTTAAGGACATTTAAGTGTTTGTGAAACAGGGGCCAGATTTATTGATAAACCTTAACAACTGTGCGATTGCAAATGTTATGATGATTTGTAAAAGATAAGTCAATAATCTCAAATGTTATAGGCCTATTTGCAATAAATTTGTAATATCATAAATTTATGAAGTCTTGGGTCAATAAAACAATAATAATAATAATATGTCCATTTATAAAGCGCTATATCCACAAACGTGCTCATAGCGCATAACACAAGTCTCAATAGTGTAGTTTATACAGATATGTTTTCAAGTCAGATTTGAATTTATTCAGTGTTGGGCTTCTGTGAAGGTCTGGTGGCAGTTTGTTCCATTTTGTTGATGCAGCGACTTTAACTTCCACTTAGGAGTTTTTTCTGATTAAGTGACCGCAACTGTCTAGATGGGATGTACAATTTTAAGAGATCGCACAGGTACTTCGGAGCACTTCCATCCAGACACTGATAGGCAAGAGACAATATCTTGAAATCGACCCTGGCTTGGACAGGCAACCAATGTAGATTTTTCAGAACAGGAGTGATATGAGAGCGTAGATTTGACCTAGTCACAATACGAGCAGCTGTATTTTGAATGCGTTGAAGACGTTCCATTTGATACTTGGGTATGCCGACAAGTAGACTATTGCAATAGTCCAGTCTAGAAAAAATGAGAGATCTAACTAGAGCTGCGGCTGCGTCTTCAGTGATGAGATTTCGAATGGAACCAATACTTCTAAGGTTAAAATAACACTATTTGCATAGATCATTTATGTAGTTGTCCATGTTTAACTGAGAGTCAATGAAAACACCAAGGTTTTTAGCAACTGGGGAAAAAGGGATGATTACATTGTTGATTAAGAGCGATTTGTCGGTTATTTTCTTGAGTCTTGGTTTTGGTCCTATGAAAAGTATTTCTGTTTTTTCTTCGTTTAATTTTAACTTGTTTATGTTCATCCATAATTTTACATTCTGTATGCAAGATGTCATTTTACATTGTATTTTTGTCTGATTTATGTCCGGAACAAATGAGTCAAAAAGTTGTGAGTCATCGGCGTAGAAGTGATGTTGTGTTGATAACGATTTGAGAAGATGCCCGAGCTGCTTCATGTACATGGTAAACAGCAAGGGGCCGAGAACAGACCCTTGCGGAACGCCGCATCGTAATACAGTCTCACACGAGGACACTGATTTGATGATGACTGTCTGAGTTCTATTTGACAAGTATAAAGCGAACCAATTTAAGCAAGTTTCGGTTATACCAAATTCTGTTTCAGTTTCCAGGAGTCGAGAGTGGTCGATGGTGTCAAATGCGGCAGACAAATCCAAAAGAACCAGGAGGGATATTTCCCCTCTATCGACACATGTGACAAGATTATTTATTATGCAATTTAGGGCAGTTTCCTACCATGTTTAGATCTGTATGCAGATTGAAATCCATACAACAGATTTTGTTGATTAAGATGTTCAAGGAGGTTTTTCTGTACTGCTTTTTCTAGAATTTTAGAAAGGAAGGTCAAATTTGACACTGGTCGATAGTTCTTTAAAACATTTTTGTCCAATGTAGGCTTTTTTATCAAGGGTTTAAGAACTGCGTGTTTATAAAGAGACGGTACTGTGCGAGAAATCAAGCTACCGTTGATGATGGATGTTATTACTGGAAGGAGAACATCAATATGTGCCAGGAGTAAATTAGTGGGCAGGGGATCAAGTTCACAAGACGTTGGCTTGGAGTTCTTAATGATCTTGAGGATTTCATCCTCTGAGAGAGTGTTGAGAGTGGACAAATCTTTACCACCGTATGTAGGAAAGGTTGTTGTGATGGATTGTTCATCGGGAATAACAAACGATTTTCTAATGGTTGTGATTTTGTCGAGGAAAAAATCACTGAAAATTGTTTGATAGAACAGAAACGTCATCAGTATCTGGGAGTGTGACATCTTTAGGGTTTCCTAATAAAGAAGACATGAACGAAAAGAGAGCCTTAGCATTTCCAGAACTTGAGGATATCCTCTGAGAACAGAACTTTGCTTTTTCTGATTTTAAGAGCTTATTGACATTTTGTCTCTTTTGAACATAGATTTGTCTGTAAACTTCTAATTTTGATTTTTTCCAGCGACGCTCTGCTTGTCTCCTTTCAGTTTTTGCCTGTCGAATTGAATCAGAATACCAGGGAGCAAAGATTTGACTGTTATGGTTTTAGTGCTGACCGGGGCATGTTTATCAAGGAGGTTTGACAGCGTTATGGAAAATAGCGCAGTCAGCTCTTCAACATCTACAGGAGGGTGTGTGATCATTAATGAACAAAGAAAGTCATTCCGAAAATCATTGTGATTGATACCTTCAATGTTTCTACATTGTATAGTTTTGACATTTTTGGGCGGTTTTGTAAGATCTAGTTCCAGGATTATCCATCGATGATCCGACATTTGTTTATCGACTATCTCAAATTTCTTGATTATCTTGTCTGTGGTTTTTGTCACGACCCAGTCTAGTATATGACCTTTTTATGAGTGGCAGTATCAACGTGTTGAACAAGTTCATGCACATTTAGGATTTTTAAAACTCGCTTTACTTCAGGTTTGTTAGGACAGTCAAAATGGATATTTATGTCACCGAGAAGCAACAGTTTCCCTCTTTTGATACAAATAAATAAGAGAAATTTAGAAGAGACAAAGCTATGTTATATCGAGAAAAGATTATTTAATTGAGTAAAATAGATACGCATTCAATTGAACGTATAATTGAAAGGGTCTATATGAATGATATTTCGAATTTCGGAGTACAATGCATGTGTCGACTGCATAAAAAATATCTCAACTAATTATGACAGCTGAGACATATTTGTAATTTAAAATGCGTCACAATTCTACTAACACCACCACGGCTGTCGGGGTTGACAGAGCTGTGACAGGACTGAATTCCACGTCACTCGATTGCAATTCTGTCAATTCGTGACGTTCTGAAATGTGAATCGAGCATCCCCCTGTATTCACTAACATGACAGGCGGGATAACTCCTTTATTAAGGAACATGACTGGGGTGATAACTAAGACTGTATTCGCCCGATTGTATTTATGTTAATATTGTAAATGGGCTTATATAAAGTGTATAAATTTTAAAATAAATTGATTTTAATACCCATCGTTATATTATAAAGATTTGTATAATACACATGGAAACATCGTTGTATATTATATAAATTCCGATTAGTGGTGCTGGCGTGCCATTAAACAATATTTTAATCATTCATTCATTATATATATTATAAATACCTTCTAAATAGGGGATGGGTGGGGTGCCTAAAGGTTAGCGCTTGTGAGTTGTATCATAAGGTCTGCATTCGAATCAATTGGCTAGGTTTCGATTCCCCGGTTTCACATTACAAATAATAGGGTCACTGTCAAACCTCGTGGATTTTCTTAGAGTTCTCTGGTTTCCCCAACTGCCAAAGACCTCTACGCCAAAGCGAATTTTTGAAATAAAATTGAACCATATGTTAGTCCCGAAATGACCTGGTTTGTGTGGAGTGGATGTTACCCTTCCTCTCTCTTTCTGATCATAAATTCCTGGATGATGGCCCCTGATTGTACGAAGAATATCTCGGATCGTAAAATTCATGGAGTATGCCCCTGATTGTACGATTGGGGTTTAAAACCCTTCAAAAATATCTTCGTTACACAATTATCACTGATTTCGGAAAAAAAAACGAACGGAAAATTCCTGTTATAATGGTCCTTCCAAAATATTAGCAAAACTTCAATCTCAAAGTAATCTGATATACAATTTGCAGTTCGCACGTTGCTCTATCGGGGAAACAATATCGCATTCGAAAGTATTTAAAACCAAATGAGTAAGAGCAGTTACGAATTCGCCAAAACGATGCGAAAAGTTGGGGGGGTACGTTTTTGGTAACTTTCGACACAAATTTGTACACTATTCGCGTACAAGGGGCGTCCAATTTTCACTTAATTCGAAACCAACCTTTACTACGGTGTTACATTCAAAGGGTTTTAAAAATCGGATAATAACTATAGGGACCACAAGCTAAAATGGGCGACTTTTTTAGTATAATCAGGGGCCATAATTAAGGAAATTACGATCCGAAATGCACAAATATCAAAAGGAGCCAACATCTTTTGGTTATAAAATAAACATGCATGTCAAGTTTTATCAAAATCGGTTCACAATTGTGACCTTTATAGGGACGACAAGCTAAAAACATGTTTTTTCGGACAATCAGGGGCCATAATCCATGAATTTTCGATCCGATACATACCAATATCAAAAGCAGCTGAGATCTGTTGGGGATAAACCTATATTTGAAGTGTCGTCGAAATCGGATAAGAATTGTGACCTGTAAAGAGTCCACAAACAATTGTGGATGGATGGACGGACGGACAGGGGCGACGGCATATAAAAAGCAATTACAATGTCACAATCATTATTATTTGAACAACTTTTTGTACTTTAAAATATAGATAAATATATAGATGAGATAGAGCAGATAAAAGTCGAAAATTATGTTGTTATACCCCCCCCCCACACACACACACACACATACACTAATTTCCATGAATATTCCCGTCAATGGCAAAGTCATCCAGTATACAATTTGCAGTTTGCACGTTGCTCTATAGTGGAAATCCTTTCACATTCAAAAAATATTGAAAACCAAATGAGTTAGAGGAGTTAAGAAGTTGCAAAACGATGCTAAAAAGGGGGGGGGGCTAAGTTTTTGGTAATTTTCGACACAAATTTTCATGCTGTTGCAAGTTAGCTGACAAAGATTTTATTATTTATGTTGGTACAACTGGTCAAGCTGCAAAAAATGATTTTCATCTTCATCCCAAACCCTGCTCCAGTAGAGTTATCGCAATTTGAAGAAAGGGTACCATTCAGGTACCCCCAGATACGTATTTTGTGTAGTCTCGTGACACATACGGAAAGAGAGGTTGAACTGGGTGATTATTATAATATGGCAGGATGATACCCAGACTATAATCACCAACTAAAACCAAGTTCCCAAATGGTCGATTAACGGTTGTAGCAATGCGACAAAAATGGTCAAAATTTGACCTGAAAATAACGAGAATGATCCGAAAAACATAATCGACCTGTATCCCTGAAACGGTTGATTTATAAAATCGGCGATTTTGGCTGAGGAGTAGACTCGATGTGTCGACCAAACCCTGTGAATATGAACTCAATCGGCCGACCCTCACCTTCTCACCTTCTGCATGATATTGCATGGTTTTCTCGTGGAATGGCTCTTAATCACTAAAGCTGCTAATTTGATTGAAAACGACTTCTAATGTCTGATCTTGTAGTGGCATGGAGAAAGGGGCGCCTTCTCAACCTCGTGGGTTTCCCCTGGGCACTCCGGTTTCCTCCCACTGCTAAAGACCCCTACACGCAAGCGAATTACTGAAATAAAATTAAATGTTAGTCCCGCAAGGACCTAGTTGTGTTGAGTTGACGTTAAACCTCATTTCTCTCTCTCTTTCTGATCTTGTAAGTGCCCAATTGATCATTAGGTTATAGACACATACGTTTTCTTTGATGTGACACAGGTTAGAGTTCATCCGAAACGATGAAGGGAAGTTTTGTACCCAATCTTAGCCTGGTTTTAACGAGATTGTTCTATATCCACCTCAATAGGTTTGGAGACTGTCAATGTGTAATATATTAAGCAATAAATGAGGTTTTCTTGAACAATCTCCCACTTTCCCTCCCAAAAAGTCTCGGACTGTCTAATGATAATCTATGTATATACAACAGAGTAGCAAACTGTACTGTACTTAGTTTTTGTGTCGGCTACAATGAGAATAGGTGATGTTTTGGTAATTGATCTTGGGCTTTTTTTTTGTTTTCAGTACAAACCAAGACTGTGTGGAACGACACAACAGAAAAGCTCCTGCTGCAAATATTTAAAATAGTAGACTCCGTTAAATCCACAAAATGTAAATGGAAGACGGTAGCTATGAAGGTTAATGAATATGACTTCAATTTCAATGACGAACAGTGCCGCTTAAAAGTTAAACCTCTAAAAGAGAAGTATGACAGAAACAAAAAACAAAAGAAAACATCTGGCGAATCTGGACCCTCAGATGATGATCTGTCTAAAATTAAATCTATTTTTGATTCTTTGCCAGACTTGAACCCCACTTTTACCATTGATTCGGGCAGTCTGGAAGACCTGGAAGACCTGAAAGACCTGGACAGACTGAAATCCAAAGATCAACCATCTACATCTTCCCAACCCGCTGAAGAAGCATCAAAGGCTGAGGACTTAGGTAAGAAGCAGATAGATATAAATAACAAAGTCTAAAATATTTGCAGGACAAAACAAAAGTAGTTTTCTTTTTAATCTTGAAATTTTATGTGTATTAACATTTTTATATACAAGTTGTTACAATAAATGTTAAATAATTTCATTAGAATAAATTGTTAAAAAGAGTTGATATCAATAAATGTTTAATGAATGAAATGGTTTAACGTCCCACTCGTCTGCACCTAACCTGGGCTAATTGAAGACGTGTGCTATTGGGGAATTTTTGCCCCGGCAGCGACGCCACGGCCTACTCTTACCGTATTTCCTCTAATAAGCGCCGGGTCTCCAATACGCGCCGGGCCTCTAATAAGCGCCGGGGGGTCAAGGGGTGCTGAAAAAATAAGCGCCGGGCCTCCAATAAGCGCCGGGTCTCTTATAAGCGCCGGGTCTCTTATAAGCGCCGGGTCTCTAAAGATTCACCGGCCCAATGTCCATGGTAAATGACGGCTTTACCCTAAATTTAATTTGCTATTAAAGAAATAAGCGCCGGGCCTCTAATAAGCGCCGGTGGGTCAAGGGGTGCTGAAACAATAAGCGCCCGGGCGCTTATTAGAGGAAATATGGTATATCGAATTCCAACTGCCAAGGAATCTGTTACGTGCACGCCAATGTGTACACGGACCTTGATATTCATCCTATCCAAACGACTAGGCATCTGTCCTTGTCAGGACCTCCGTTCCGCGTCAATGCCAAGGGGAAACCACACCGAGCCAGCGCCTTACCAAGTTATCCCCAATAAATGTTAAAGAATTTGATTACAATAAATATTAAAAGAATTTGATTACAATAAATATTAAATGGATTTGATTACAATAAATATTAAAAGAATTTGATTACAATAAATATTAAATGGATTTGATTACAATAAATATTAAAAGAATTTGATTATAATAAATATTAAAAGAATTTGATTATGCATATCATTTTTTAAACAGTGATAATAATATGCAGTCTTTTCATCCGTCCTCATTGAATTACATAGTTTCAAAGTTCTCAGAAGGTGTTAGTAATCTGCTGTCTTTTCAGCTGTCCTTGTGCATAATTTTCTATATTAGCCTCATTGTCGTCTACTTCGTCGGCATCCTCTTCCAAAACAACCTGGACACAACTTTTTTTTGTATGCAGTGATTGTGCAACAAACTGTTTCAATTGATCATGCATGAATGTATTTAAGTCTGCAAAATCGACCTTTGAGATGGGTAAATGCACGTTCTATCACCTGTCGCTTAGAGGGACCATGCTGTATTAAATAAGTTTTTGTTCACGAGTAAGATTTCCGTTGTATGAGATTCTCTATACATCACTTAAGGGACCACTGTTATAAATTCAGTATAGTAGATTCACATGTCTATTCACATTGTATATTAACTAACATGAATGGAAATAATGTACATCAAATGTTAAATTGATCCTAATACTATAATACTCTTTATACGACTTTTAAATTGAATAAAAATACTTTACCCCCCCCCTCCTCCCAGTTGTCAGCAAAAGTTATCTTTTGAAATATTTGCATGAGTAAATGCTATCCCGTATGTCTTATATTTAGAATGTAATGGCCGACTTACATATTGAACCTTTCTATGCAGCCCTTTAACCCGGGGGTTAAAAATATTGAATTATCGAAATTGAAGAGAGTTTTGTAAATTATCCATATATTTATAACCCAAAAATAACGGTGACTTTTCCATATATCAAAAAAGCAAACTGACTTCCGAGTATAATATATTAATAAATCAAATAGGAAAGATATCTCTCCATTTAATAATAATAATAATAATAATAATAATAACCCCAAAAAGTGATTTCTCAATATAAGAATAATAATAATAAAAATAAAGCAAATATGGAAGGGGTTTTTCCATACATAATAACCGGGGTAGCAAAATGATATCTCCATAAGTATAATGAATCAGAATAGCGATGCAGACCATGTGGTTAGCGCAGCCAATCTGTCCAAGGTTAAACTCCTGAAAAATACAATTTCATAGACATCATCAATAACGCATTAATGTAATAAGAGATTCTGTTTGTTGATATGTGAAGTTGGTAAGCGAGAATAAATTTAATGGAAAACTTTATCGCAGGGGCGGACGGGGACTGGAGGGTGGGGAAACCCGCAGGTCTCTATCCCATGCTGTAGAAAATATTGGGAAAACTAACAGTAAATGCCTTTTTCTGGATTAGGCCTACATTCTGAGTATCAAACCTCGAGAGATCGCATTGTTTACCAATTTATTAATAATAACGTAAATTGCGGACTACAAAGGGTCCCCAATCTACACAAGAGCATTATTGTCTTTAGGGTCCCCGGTGTCTACCATTCTCCCTTCATCGTATTTAGTGTTCACAGTAATTTACGGTCAAATGTAAAAAGATAGTAAGCTGGCACTGCCATGCAGGATACGCCCACATTTTCGAGAGATGGATAGAGGACAAGCAATACCGAAAGTGATTTTTCCTACAAT
Organism: Patella pellucida; assembly: GCA_917208275.1. Classification (NCBI taxonomy): domain Eukaryota; kingdom Metazoa; phylum Mollusca; class Gastropoda; family Patellidae; genus Patella; species Patella pellucida. The sequence goes on along the minus strand of OU795044.1, from coordinate 54,647,608 downwards.
CAAAGGCCATAATTCATTAACTTACAATTTGATATGCGCAAATATCGAAAAGAATCAAGATCTTTAGGTTATAAACATGCATTTCAAGTTTCATTAAAATCGAATTACAATTGTGACCTCTACAGGGTCCACAACTTTAATATGCCATATTTTAACACTATTAGAGTACAAACGGCGGCCATTTTGTCTGGCAATTATGGTCCGATTTCCCTGAAATTCAAACTCAACCTTCTGTATGGTGTAACGGTGATAGAGTCAAGCTTTTTTTTCAATCGGATAATAATCATAACCTCCAGAGGGAACATAGGCGATTTTTCGGGCAATCAGGGGCCATAATTCAGAAAGCTACGATATGATATGCGCAAATAACAAAAGGGACCAAGATCTTTGGGTTATAACCATGCATTTTAAGTTTTATCAAAATTGAATCAAAATTGTGACCTATACTGAGTCCACAACCTTGATATACCTTTTTATAACAGTATTCGCGTACATGCGGCGGCCATTTTGTATGGCAATTTTGTTCCAAATTTTTCCGAAATTCAAACTCAACCATCCTTAGGGTGTAACGGTGATATAATCAAACGATTTTATAAATCAGATAATAATTGTGACCTCCAGAGGGACCACAAGCTAAACAAAGACGATTTTGCGTATAATCAGGGGCCATAATTCAGGAAGTTACAATCCGATATGCCCAAATATCGAAAGGAACCAAGATCTTTGGGTTATAACCATACATTTTAAGTTTCATCAAAATCGAATTAAAATTGTGACCTCTACAGGGTCCACAACCTTGATATACCATATTTTAACAGTATTCGCGTACGAATGGCGGCCATTTTGTATGGCAATTTTGGTCCAATTTTACCGAAATTCGAACTCAACCTTTCTTAGGGTATAACGGTGATATAATCAAACGATTTTTTAAATCAGATAATTATTGTAACCTCCAGAGGGACCACAAGCTAATTAAAGACGATTTTGCGTATAATTAGGGGCCATAATTCAGGAAGTTACGATCTGATATGCGCAAATATTGAAAGGAACTAGGATCTTTGGGTTATAACCATGCATTTCAAGTTTCATCAAAATCAAATTAAAATTGTGATCCCTACAGGGTCCACAACCTGGATATACCATTTTTTAACAGTATTCGCGTACGAACGGCGGCCATTTTGTATGGTAATTTTTTATCCGATTTTTCCGAAATTTTAACTCAACCATCCTTAGGGTGTAACGGTGATATAATCGAACGGTTTTTCAAATCGGATAATAATTGTGACCTCCAGAGGTACCACGAGCTAAAATAGGTGATTTTTCGGACAATCAGGGGCCATAATTCAGGGAATTACGTTCCGATAGGCGCAAATATCGAAAGGAACCAAGATCTTTGGGATATAAACATGCATGTCAAGTTTCATCAAAATCGTTTCAAAATTGTGACCTCTATAGGGTCCACAAGCTAAAAACGTGATTTTTCGTACAATCAGGGGCCATAATCCATGAAGTTTTGATCCGATACGTGCCAATATCGAAAGCAGCCGAGATCTTTGGGGATAAACCTATATTTCAAGTTTCGTCGAAATCGGGTAAGAATTGTGACCTGTAGAGAGTCCACAAAAAATTGTGGACGGACGAACGGACGGCGGACGGACAGGGGCGACGACATAATACGTCCACATGAAAATGTGGGCGTATAAAAACACGATAGCTCTTAGTGTATTAACACAAACGCTGTACTATATTGTGTTGACATGACGTAATAGAGATCTTCTCCGTCACTATGTAAATGGTCGTTTCGAATTTGAACAAAAAACGAAACGAAATCTGATGGTTTTATGTTTATACAATTAGTGAATAATTACCCGGACAGTCTCCCTCGACAAGTGTAATATCATCTATAGCCATATCTGATGTAACGCCACCACCTGCAACTCCTTCAAATACAATCTAAAACACAATTTAATATTTAAACAAATCGTAAAAAGTTTAAAGGGCTAATCCCGATATTTGCTTTGGGAATAAAACTGCTTAATTTTGTGTTTAAATCCCTTAAAATATTCGAGTCAAGGGCCGAGCAACTACTATAGTATTTATGATACGTTTTCAAACGACTTAAATCCGTCAGTTTTCATCTGGAATTTGAGACCGATGCGCCGTGTCCCACAGTGTATTTTGTGGTTTCTGGATAAAACCAAAGATTTTTTTTATCAAAATAATTTCGGCACATGGGTTATTCACTGCATAACCCTCTCAAGTAACCGTAATCGGTTATAAGGTCACCCAACGAAACAATTGACACGAAATCTTAATAGGGTTATGTGTCCGGATAAACGGTTTTGGCGTTCACGTCCAAACGCCCAATATTTTGAGTTGAAATTTTGAGACAAGGTAAATACACCATTCCCCTATATTTTGGCGTTTTATTTTCATACGTTCATAGACTTTTATTTTTGAGCCTCTGTTTAATCGGGATTGTCCCTTTAATATTTGACATCTACAATAATAGGAAATACATTTCACATGGCTGACAAATCCACTCTGTAGTTATGTTGTATTAACAGCTACATGGACAAGCGATCCTATCTTTTGCCGAATACGGCAGAGGGATTGCAATAGGGTTTTAATGTCCGTTTGGGACTTACATATTTTTCAATGTATTTCAAAAATTCGGTTTAAATTATAGCGAGTGAGAGTGTCCGGAAGACAGGCGATCCTGCTCCCCGTCGCATACAAGTTGGTATTTGGCATCACACCACGGGTTAAACTATTCCGCCCCCTCCCTGTTCTCTATGAATGAACTCACTAACATCTTGAATCTTACACTATAAAGCCACTTCCAAACATTGCCTCGATCATCGTCGCGTGTCTATAAAGCATCACCCAGCTCCCTCCGATATGTTTTGTAACTTGTCGATTATTCAAATCCTACTAGTGGATGACGTAAAGGAACTTACCGAATATAAAACTGGTATTTGTGTAAGATTTACATAGCCTTGTATCCAAACATCACCCTGGTCACCAGCTCTTGTCCATACAGCATCCCCCAATTCAGTCTGATTTGTTTTGATATACACGTTGAGAGCACCTGAAAATATTGAAAATGTCAGTTGCTGAAATCGTTACTCTGCCAATGCAGGGATCGAACACCCCCCCCCCCATACTGCACACAGCGATCAACCTACGTCATACGAGAATACTATCACTGCCCTTTATGTCCACCATTGTTTCTATGTTTAAAACGCTCGCGTGATCATTTTGGGGCGGGACTTATCCAACAGACACCCCTGTGTTTTGACAACGGACTAAACATAGCTTGGCACGAGTGTTTTTAATAGTTGTATAGTAAACACCCCACGTCACTGACACTAGCTTAAAAACGATATAAATATTAAATATGTGCTATCGGTAATATTGCAACACATTCTTTACCATTGTAAACTGTCTTTAGAGTTTCAATCTGTTTATCTTTCAAAACAATTGTTAGATACTCCTAAATTTGTTTTCGCAAACAAAACCGCCTGTGAAATTAACTGTCATAGGCGCCGCCATATTGAATAATTAGGGGACTTCTTTGTGATTCTGCGATGAGTAGTTTGACATCTTTCATACACATAACGGCTAAATAAACATATTTAATTTCATTCAATATGATAATAGAAGAGGAATAAATACTTCTAAATTTTTTAAAAGCATACTCAGTGTTATCGACTAAAATCGTCGATGTAGGAAGTAAAATGTCGGTTAATTAGGTTAGAGCCTATTCTCAGCCGAAGCTAGCAGTAGATAGGCAGCCTAAGTTTTGGATGCCGACCCCATGCTAGCGAACCAGCGCCTTACCCACCATGATCCCCCTGATTTTTAAAAGTTAAATATAGCGCTTTTCCCTTGGTGCATCTTTTATTTTATTTTCTTGGAAATTAGACATAACAATAATGTGTAAGTTTTTAATAATAATAATAATAACGGTAGTAATAATAATAATAATAATGATAAATAATAATAATATTAATAATAATAGTATGCTCAGCTATACTTTTCATTAAAAAAAAATATGTTTTATCTCCTATAGACTTTTCTTACGGAATGAATGAATGAATGAATTGGAGTTTAACGTCCTACGCTTAAGCACCTAACCTGGCCCCGAGTTCACAAAGAAAAAAAAATCTCAGCTAAGATTTCTGCTCAAGGTTGAGAATATTCTCAAGTTGAGAACATTCTCAACTTTGGTGTTCACAAAAGCAGTTGAGCAAATACTCAGCTTGAGTATTCTATTTAACGGCGTCATCGATAACGTCATGTTATTTGTTTTCAACGCTACAAGCGACTGGGGTCAGCTCTACCTATTAGCCAATGAAATCGCTAGGAATAAAATCTATTTTTAGATACCGGTGTTTCACACGGTAGAATTAGCGGGTTCAATAAGAAATGAATGGAATTGTAGTAATAACTATATAATTGTTATTTTTACTTTATTTCCACTTGCCATTGAACAAATACGTATGAACAAACCGATTGAATTATTGTTTTTATTCAATGAAAACTCGACTGAAGATGCTGCTTATAATTCGGTCAAATGAACAAGCTATCATCTTTTGTATTATTATTATAATTATATTTTTTCACGGAGGGCGGGATGGTAGAATGGCTTCTACAGCCTAATCCTTTACCCTTCTTAAATAAAGTTATATTATTATGACATTCGCCGTAACGAAAAATGTAAACAAACCCATTCCAAAGTCGTCTGCTATTCTTGTCACAAACTAAAAATGGAAGGCAATGGCAGGAAGAGGGTGTCTAATTGGTCAAACGCAGAGTAGATGACTCTGATAGAAGAATGTACGAATATGGAGGCTACTTTATTTGGGAAAATGAAAGAAAATGGGTGTCGTAAGTTTAGCTTATTAGGCCTATTTATTAAGACTAGTCCCTGAATCTATAGCCTACAGGTAGGCCTACTATCTTATTCACACAAATCACATCAATATTAAAAGTTCAACAAGTTTAATTTTTATTAAAATAGTGATACTTAGTAATATAAATACTAATAATATAGTGATAGAAATTATTAGATAAATATCACATTCACACTAATCACGGTCAAAATAGGCCTATAAGTAGGCCTATAAATTAAAATACAAATTCTAACTAAATCTACCATTTAAATATTGTTTACTATTTCAAACAATTTATAACAAAAAAGAGGGGCATTGGAAAAGTAAAAAAGAAGTAGCATAACTGTAACATAAAACAAAGAAGTAGGCCCTATGTCTAACTAAGTAATAACATTGTGTGTAAGATTTAAATAAGGAACTGACAGTTAAAAAACTAATTTAAATCTATATAAAAAAAACAAAGCTTCAATGTTATGAAATAAATGCAGATTTAAAAATCATAAATACTTTATTTATAAATAATTGTACTATTAGTATTAGCATAGGCCTACTATTCATAAAATATCTGTCAGCTTTCTCAAATATTTGAGAACTTTCTCAACTTTGAGAACAAAAATGTTCTCAAATTGTTTTGTGAACTCCATTTATTTTGAGAATTTTCTATTTGAGAAAATTCTCAAAGTTGAGCATAGATTTGTACTTAAGTATGCTTTGTGAACTCGGGGCCGGGGCTAATTGAAGACGGGCATACGCCATACAATTTGCTATGAGGGAAATTTTGCCCGGCCTACCCTTATATCGAATTCCAACTAGCCAAGGGATATTTTACGTGCCCTCCAATTTGTACACGGGACCTCGGTTTTTCGTCCTTGTCAGGCCCTCCCTTTTCTTTCCGTAACCTATGACATATCTATCCACACTCGGTGCACCCAACTTCGAGACAACAATATACATACATAGTGCGTCGATATTTGGGACCCAAGACGGCGAGATAACGTCATATTTTCTGGCTTTCCAGTCGCAATTTTATCTATATTTTGCTTTATTTTTTGATTTTGATTTTATTTTAACTTTTCAATTTAATTTTACTTTTGCTTGAAATTATATTACAATTTATTGTCAGATTAATTACTTTATTAGTTTAATTTTGATTTTAATTTCATTTCATTTCCAATTTTAACATAATCATTTTTTATTTTATTAAAGATACATTAAGGGAGATGAAAAAACGAGTTGGCAGTTCTCACTTTAACAGTCAAAAACAGACACCAAGCTAGTTGACCAACATGTTTAAAAAGATACATTATGGGAGATGAGATAACGAGTTTGCAGTTCTCACTATACTAGTTAAAAACTACATTATGTAAAGGCAATTTGCTGAAAATTTCAATCAAATTGATCCACTATGAACCGTGAACCATTCGAATGAAAGTTCTGCTTAGCCTCGGTCATCATTACTGAAGTCGGTAATGCGAAACTAATAGTCTCGATTATCCATTTATTTGTGTAATCAAGAAGAAAAGTTTTCTTACAAATAGGACAACAATCCAACAAATATCGCAGTCTACCCTTGCCAACGAGAGCTAATTATGGTGTTAATAAGTTAGTCAATGTCTAATTTATAATTTCTATAACATCTGAAGCATAAATTAAGACACGCAGTAATCAGATTTAGCTCTTGAACAGTGAAACTTTAACTTTCTTGATAAAATAATAAATGCTAGCGATAGGCCATCATACCGGTGTTACGTAGTGTATTAGTATGATTGAGTTTTAACCCACAAATTAAATGTTCAGACAAGACAATCGGTCAGTCGTAATCTAAAAGTGAACAGATTCACAGTAATATCTGTAATGTGAATTCGTTTCTTGGTCGGGGTTGGGATGGCCTAGTGGGGTAGAGTGTCGCGCTTCGACCTCTAGCTGGTCGGTCACCTCTGGCTTGCAGCTGTGGTTTCGAGCCCTAGTGTGAGCGTATGTGACATGGAGATAGGGGCGCCGTCTCAACCTCGTGGATTTCCCCCGGGCACTCCGGTTTCCTCCCAATGCTAAAGACCCCTACGCGCAAGCGAATTATTGAAATACAAATTGAAAACCATACGTTGGTCCCAAAATGACATAGTTTGTGTCGAGTGGACGTTAAACCCCATTTTTCTCTCTCTCTCGTTTCTTGGTCGGCTCTTACCCATAACCCTTCCCCACATATGATACCAGAACGACAAACACATTGTAGATGTTGACTGGGTAATGTCTGCACTCTCTATCCTCGCTGTGTCATTTTCTACTCGCGGGATAGATGTTTCGATATATATGTATGATCCACCTGAAAGAGAATAAAACGAGAAGAATTTCATTTGTCTAGTTAAAGGACCTAAGTCTCTAACTCAATATCATCCAAATCTTCATCATTGAAAACACAAATTATTTGTCAATTTAAATCAACATTGAAGCTATGTGATCTTACCGGGAAAACATGGGCTTCTGGTGTCCAATATTTAAAACCAAAAAATCATTTTACCATTTGTAAACGAATCGTGTACCATAATGCGTTCCATCCCCAGTTCTAGCGAGAGGCTCAAGGAACGAGGCTAGACATATTGCATCAAACCAAACAGAGTATGTAGACTGGAATAACCAGACGCTATAACCTTGCATTCGCTTGAGACAACTGGCTCATTTCGATGACAATAACTGATTTGAAATTAGAGTAAAAACGGAAACCATTGAATGTATATTCATATTACAGTCTTATATGAGTTGCGACCTACTTTTATCAATTTGTTGGTCTCAAATGTTAGCAATTTAGCTCCTTAATAACTGAACTGTTGACATTTCAAAGAAATTTCAATTAATTTAGATTGTGATGGTTAAATCAGTCTTATTAAACCGATTCTAAAGAGTTATAACAATTACAGGAGAACTAAATCAAAATTATATTGCTTTGGAAAATGGTATGTTAAAGTTGCTTTCCTAATTCAAAATTTGAAGATATCTGCAGTTTCATCTAAATCTGGACACGTTAGATATCAATATTTAGTAAATTTGTAATTACAATTCCACATAAATTCACTGCCATCAAGATAATTCAGATGTTGCATTTTTTTTTAATTGATAATATCTTTGTTGAATTTGGGGGGAGGGAGATTTATCAGCAAGTGGTAGGTATCCCCATGGGTACCAACTGTGCATCTTTGCTTGCTGATTCGTTCTCTATTCCTACGAAGCCGATTACATACAGGCATTCGTAAAATCAAATAAACGACTAGTTAGACATTTTTATTTCACTTATCGATATATCGATGATGTTCTATCACTGAATAATCCAAAATTCAGTGATTATGTAGAATTCATATATCCCGATGAGCTCTAAATTAAAATCACTACTGACAATGACAATTGCGCTTCCTACTTGGATCTGCGTCTCGATTTTGACAATTGCCATAAACTAAGTGTTAAATTGTGCGATAAACGTGATGGCATTGACTTTCCGATTGTTAATTGTTAATTTTCCATTTACTAGTAGCAGCACTCCAATATCACCAGCTTATGGAGTGTTTGTGTCCCAGCTAATTCGTTACGCAGGAGCTTTTTCATTTTATTCTGATTTTTAAGTAGATCGAGGCATTTGTCATCTAAGCTTCAACTACAAGGATAACGTGTCTCTTTCGGCTAATATTGTGCGTTTATTTAACATTGTATCAAATGTCTCCCAGTATATGTTACCTTGCCTGTCCTTTTATTCAACATTGAAACAGATTTTTTTTTCAGATAAACGTCGCGATTTTTCTGTCATACATTATCTTAGCAGCCGTTAAAAAACAAAATCTTACCGCCTGTATGATCATCCGCTGGCCCTGTTAAACCTGACGTTGTTGGTCCTGTGTTTATTGTCCAATTAAAAATATCGCCAGACGACTGTTTCCATGTACAAAAAGTATCATCAAAATTACAATCGATACCTATCAATTATTGATAAAAAAAAACATTATTTAATAGAACATCATGACATAATATCAGAGATATTCAGACTTCGGAAGCCAGATGGTGCAAAGTATCTTGTTCAAGGAAATCCAAGATCTACAACTAAATAATTAAACATAGTTCTGGTATTGTCATAGTGTGCAATATTTATTGTATATCAATACGCTATTTGCCGCTTATTACAAAAACAGCAATCGATTATCAGGATTTGGTATTTAATTGTGATATATTTTTTATACGAGAGCAAATCAGAAACAACTTACCCTCGCAATAGATTCCTGGAAAGTTTGGAGGACAGCTACACCTCACACCACCTTCTGACGGATAACACGTGCCATTATTTAAACAGGGGTTGTGTACATCACACGGATTTACTAAAATAAATTTAAGAAACAAATGTTGGAGTAATTAAATTAATGTTTGCTTCCACACATGGTGCCACTACAGATATATGATAAAATTATTGAGACCCCCCCCTCCCCGGGGGATCACGGGGCTAAGTGGATAAGGCGCTGGTTAGCTAGCCTGGAGGTCGGGTGTTCGACCCCTGCAATGGCCGAGAAAGTTCATTTCGATTTTCCGGCGTGATTTCCCCTTGTCAGTGATGCTGAAGGAGGGCCTGACAAGGACAGCTGCCTTGTCGTTCGGACGGGTCACAAAAAAACGAGGTCCCGTGTACACGTTGGAGTGCACGTAAAAGATCCCTTGGCAGTTGGAATTCGATATAAGAGTAGGCCGTAGTGCCGCTGCCCGGGCAAAATTTCCCCTCATAGCACACTGTATGGCATATGTCCGTCTTCAGTTAACCCAGGTACGGTGCCTAAGCGTAGGACGTTAAACCCCATTTCATTCATTCAAACCCCCCTCTCCCCTCAGTTTCACAAAACCAACACGGTATATCAACTTGGTAAAACATTAACAATAAAACAATTCTCTCTTTTTGTCTGTTATTTGTTGATAATAGCATCAAAGAAGGGTATGTGATTGTGTATTTTCTGGATGAATATTTATGACTTAGGGCTAATACAGACGGGGATACCCCATACAGTGTGCTATGACGGCAATTTTCCCCGGTAAGCGGCCCTACGGCCTCGTCTTATATGGAATTCCAACTGTCAATGGATCTTTTACGTGCCCATCAATGTGTACATGGGACAGGGAGGAACCACGCCGGAATATCTAGATGGATTTCCTCGAGCAGGGATCGAACAACCGACCTCCACGCTAGCGAACCAGCGGCTTACCCACTTAGCCACCGTGACCTCACTTATGACATAGGGGTTGATAGATTAGAGTTTTAGCCCTTCGTACTGCAGAATGTTCTCGTTGTCGGGCTTTGCTCCTGTTAGCTCACTACATTTATTTGTTTTTAGCGTTTTCCGAGTTTCTGTCCGGATTATCGCCCTTATTGTTAAAATTATTTGACGTTCTAACACCTGACGTCGATTGGCTGACTATCGCCATTGAAGAGACGACCACTCACAAGATCGGTCGCATTAATTTTTTTTTTGTTACGTCTTTTATGTAAATCATTTTAGTGAAGCCTGTACCAAGACAGGCCCGGGACTGTACAGCGCAGTGGACGCTTACGGCTGGCCCCCGGATCCATTCACTTGATTTGATGGTTGTTTAGTTTTTGCAATGTCTATTTTCTGTCTTGTCCGCAGGTTTATCTTGTAGATTTTTTGTTTTTTTTGTTTTGCGTGTAGTGCAGTACTCCTGCATTTACTATTAGAGTAGAGTTTTAGCCCTTCGTACTGCAGAATGTTCTCGTTGTCGGGCTTTGCTCCTGTTAGCTCACTACATTTATTTGTTTTTAGCGTTTTCCGAGTTTCTGTCCGGATTATCGCCCTTATTGTTAAAATTATTTGACGTTCTAACACCTGACGTCGATTGGCTGACTATCGCCATTGAAGAGACGACCACTCACAAGATCGGTCGCATTAATTTTTTTTTTGTTACGTCTTTTATGTAAATCATTTTAGTGAAGCCTGTACCAAGACAGGCCCGGGACTGTACAGCGCAGTGGACGCTTACGGCTGGCCCCCGGATCCATTCACTTGATTTGATGGTTGTTTAGTTTTTGCAATGTCTATTTTCTGTCTTGTCCGCAGGTTTATCTTGTAGATTTTTTGTTTTTTTTGTTTTGCGTGTAGTGCATTACTCCTGCATTTACTATTAGAGTAGAGTTTTAGCCCTTCGTACTGCAGAATGTTCTCGTTGTCGGGCTTTGCTCCTGTTAGCTCACTACATTTATTTGTTTTTAGCGTTTTCCGAGTTTCTGTCCGGATTATCGCCCTTATTGTTAAAATTATTTGACGTTCTAACACCTGACGTCGATTGGCTGACTATCGCCATTGAAGAGACGACCACTCACAAGATCGGTCGCATTAATTTTTTTTTTTTGTTACGTCTTTTATGTAAATCATTTTAGTGAAGCCTGTACCAAGACAGGCCCGGGACTGTACAGCGCAGTGGACGCTTACGGCTGGCCCCCGGATCCATTCACTTGATTTGATGGTTGTTTAGTTTTTGCAATGTCTATTTTCTGTCTTGTCCGCAGGTTTATCTTGTAGATTTTTTGTTTTTTTTGTTTTGCGTGTAGTGCAGTACTCCTGCATTTACTATTAGAGTAGAGTTTTAGCCCTTCGTACTGCAGAATGTTCTCGTTGTCGGGCTTTGCTCCTGTTAGCTCACTACATTTATTTGTTTTTAGCGTTTTCCGAGTTTCTGTCCGGATTATCGCCCTTATTGTTAAAATTATTTGACGTTCTAACACCCGACGTCGATTGGCTGACTATCGCCATTGAAGAGAGGACCACTCACAAGATCGGTCGCATTAATTTTTTTTTTGTTACGTCTTTTATGTAAATCATTTTAGTGAAGCCTGTACCAAGACAGGCCCGGGACTGTACAGCGCAGTGGACGCTTACGGCTGGCCCCCGGATCCATTCACTTGATTTGATGGTTGTTTAGTTTTTGCAATGTCTATTTTCTGTCTTGTCCGCAGGTTTATCTTGTAGATTTTTTGTTTTTTTTGTTTTGCGTGTAGTGCAGTACTCCTGCATTTACTATTAGAGTAGAGTTTTAGCCCTTCGTACTGCAGAATGTTCTCGTTGTCGGGCTTTGCTCCTGTTAGCTCACTACATTTATTTGTTTTTAGCGTTTTCCGAGTTTCTGTCCGGATTATCGCCCTTATTGTTAAAATTATTTGACGTTCTAACACCTGACGTCGATTGGCTGACTATCGCCATTGAAGAGACGACCACTCACAAGATCGGTCGCATTAATTTTTTTTTTTTTGTTACGTCTTTTATGTAAATCATTTTAGTGAAGCCTGTACCAAGACAGGCCCGGGACTGTACAGCGCAGTGGACGCTTACGGCTGGCCCCCGGATCCATTCACTTGATTTGATGGTTGTTTAGTTTTTGCAATGTCTATTTTCTGTCTTGTCCGCAGGTTTATCTTGTAGATTTTTTGTTTTTTTTGTTTTGCGTGTAGTGCAGTACTCCTGCATTTACTATTAGAGTAGAGTTTTAGCCCTTCGTACTGCAGAATGTTCTCGTTGTCGGGCTTTGCTCCTGTTAGCTCACTACATTTATTTGTTTTTAGCGTTTTCCGAGTTTCTGTCCGGATTATCGCCCTTATTGTTAAAATTATTTGACGTTCTAACACCTGACGTCGATTGGCTGACTATCGCCATTGAAGAGACGACCACTCACAAGATCGGTCGCATTAATTTTTTTTTTGTTACGTCTTTTATGTAAATCATTTTAGTGAAGCCTGTACCAAGACAGGCCCGGGACTGTACAGCGCAGTGGACGCTTACGGCTGGCCCCCGGATCCATTCACTTGATTTGATGGTTGTTTAGTTTTTGCAATGTCTATTTTCTGTCTTGTCCGCAGGTTTATCTTGTAGATTTTTTGTTTTTTTTGTTTTGCGTGTAGTGCATTACTCCTGCATTTACTATTAGAGTAGAGTTTTAGCCCTTCGTACTGCAGAATGTTCTCGTTGTCGGGCTTTGCTCCTGTTAGCTCACTACATTTATTTGTTTTTAGCGTTTTCCGAGTTTCTGTCCGGATTATCGCCCTTATTGTTAAAATTATTTGACGTTCTAACACCTGACGTCGATTGGCTGACTATCGCCATTGAAGAGACGACCACTCACAAGATCGGTCGCATTAATTTTTTTTTTTTGTTACGTCTTTTATGTAAATCATTTTAGTGAAGCCTGTACCAAGACAGGCCCGGGACTGTACAGCGCAGTGGACGCTTACGGCTGGCCCCCGGATCCATTCACTTGATTTGATGGTTGTTTAGTTTTTGCAATGTCTATTTTCTGTCTTGTCCGCAGGTTTATCTTGTAGATTTTTTGTTTTTTTTGTTTTGCGTGTAGTGCAGTACTCCTGCATTTACTATTAGAGTAGAGTTTTAGCCCTTCGTACTGCAGAATGTTCTCGTTGTCGGGCTTTGCTCCTGTTAGCTCACTACATTTATTTGTTTTTAGCGTTTTCCGAGTTTCTGTCCGGATTATCGCCCTTATTGTTAAAATTATTTGACGTTCTAACACCCGACGTCGATTGGCTGACTATCGCCATTGAAGAGAGGACCACTCACAAGATCGGTCGCATTAATTTTTTTTTTGTTACGTCTTTTATGTAAATCATTTTAGTGAAGCCTGTACCAAGACAGGCCCGGGACTGTACAGCGCAGTGGACGCTTACGGCTGGCCCCCGGATCCATTCACTTGATTTGATGGTTGTTTAGTTTTTGCAATGTCTATTTTCTGTCTTGTCCGCAGGTTTATCTTGTAGATTTTTTGTTTTTTTTGTTTTGCGTGTAGTGCAGTACTCCTGCATTTACTATTAGAGTAGAGTTTTAGCCCTTCGTACTGCAGAATGTTCTCGTTGTCGGGCTTTGCTCCTGTTAGCTCACTACATTTATTTGTTTTTAGCGTTTTCCGAGTTTCTGTCCGGATTATCGCCCTTATTGTTAAAATTATTTGACGTTCTAACACCTGACGTCGATTGGCTGACTATCGCCATTGAAGAGACGACCACTCACAAGATCGGTCGCATTAATTTTTTTTTTTTTGTTACGTCTTTTATGTAAATCATTTTAGTGAAGCCTGTACCAAGACAGGCCCGGGACTGTACAGCGCAGTGGACGCTTACGGCTGGCCCCCGGATCCATTCACTTGATTTGATGGTTGTTTAGTTTTTGCAATGTCTATTTTCTGTCTTGTCCGCAGGTTTATCTTGTAGATTTTTTGTTTTTTTTGTTTTGCGTGTAGTGCAGTACTCCTGCATTTACTATTAGAGTAGAGTTTTAGCCCTTCGTACTGCAGAATGTTCTCGTTGTCGGGCTTTGCTCCTGTTAGCTCACTACATTTATTTGTTTTTAGCGTTTTCCGAGTTTCTGTCCGGATTATCGCCCTTATTGTTAAAATTATTTGACGTTCTAACACCTGACGTCGATTGGCTGACTATCGCCATTGAAGAGACGACCACTCACAAGATCGGTCGCATTAATTTTTTTTTTGTTACGTCTTTTATGTAAATCATTTTAGTGAAGCCTGTACCAAGACAGGCCCGGGACTGTACAGCGCAGTGGACGCTTACGGCTGGCCCCCGGATCCATTCACTTGATTTGATGGTTGTTTAGTTTTTGCAATGTCTATTTTCTGTCTTGTCCGCAGGTTTATCTTGTAGATTTTTTGTTTTTTTTGTTTTGCGTGTAGTGCAGTACTCCTGCATTTACTATTAGAGACGATAATTTTTACAACCTTTACAACGTGTTTAATAATGTACCTTATACGGCATCTGAGAATGGTACCCAAACAAGTTTATACAAACACCAAACTATTAAAGTTACATTAGTTAGAGCTAAATCTGCCTATAGCAGGTTTTTCTTTGGGCCTGAAATGTTTTATAAAGTATTAATTAGACATTTATTAACTGGTCCAGGCCTTAATCAACTTTGGATGGCATCATATTGCTCCGATATTAAACAGATTAAAACGTTTCAGTGATACTTCGATTTAATCAAATATGGCGGACCCAGACGGTTCGAAGCTTAGCTTCGATCAACCAGGGCCGTGGTTGAAATTATTGCACACGTCTGCCAAATCTTAAAATGCCAATATCTTCGTTTGCAATAGAGTAATTTGAATGAATTTTCAAAATATTCAACGACAACCTGAACGAGGGCTGTCATCAGCATTCTGTGTTTGTTAGTACCGGTATCGCAGCCTGCTGATCACAGACTGACATACTAAGCATGTTGGCTACTGCTCACTGTGTAGAACCCTGTTGAAGCATTAATCATGTTGAAGACAGCTCATTGCAAAGTAAACGTTGCACACTAAAGCAAATAAAATAAAAACCAAGTACGAACAATCCAAACCATAAGACAGAATTCGAAGTCCTAAAAACGTTATAGGAAAATAGTGTATTCAAGCAAACTAGTGTAATCAGCAAATGGACTGCTCCTCGTGTACAAAAATACATAAACAGTAAATCATGTGCAAGAACCGATAGGAAAGGAAACATGGATAGGACAAACAACACGCGGCAAGTTTTCATCAACGCCTCCTTGGAGTATGTGACAATGAACCCCTCCCACGTGTATGGCGATATTGTATGTTGGCACCTCCCTCAATTATAACCAGGACTATTGAACGGTTTATGAGATATGTTCAGGTGCGTCGAACGTGCGGCTCAGTGGTTCTGTTTGGGCGACAAGTTCTTCATCTGTGAACATACTCTCATAGCATGTCAAGTGACCATGACTATTTTATCATATTACAACCTGCAAAGGTATTTACATTTCAATATCCCCTACTTTTTTTAAAGGGTATAATATTATAATCTATATCCTCTTTAATTCTAGTGGCTGTCTGTGAACCGAATCCGTGTGAAAATGGTGCTACGTGTTCACCAAATGACGACAATTCGTAATGTCAGGCAATCAACCCGATGGGCTCAGTTTGAATCTTTGGGTCTCTTCCCTTTTGATGCAAAAGAGTTAGAAGATGCAGATGAACCCATTGCCTTATTCACTTCAATTCTTCAAGATGTAGCTGAGCAGGCGATTCCACAAACCACGACAGAGCCAAAACGCTTCAACAAACCATGGTTTAACGACGATTGCAAATCTGCTCTAAAAGAGCGTGATCGTTTTTTGAGACGACTAAAGCACCATCCTTTCATGGTGAATTATGCGGCATACCAGATGGTACGGACGAAGGCCCATAGAACTATACGCCAAGCAAAGAAGTCTTCACGGCAAAGTTACGTCTCTAGGATCAATTCCCGTACCTCTTCCAAATCGGTATCGGATAGTATTCGTAGGATTAAAGGTAAAAGTAGTGCATTATCAGTTAACCATCTCAATGTTGATGATACTACCTTAACAACATTTCCTGATATTGCTAATTCTCTGGCCAGTACATTGTTATTGAATTCATCATCCAATTTCTCCTCTGATGCCTTTCGGGGCATTAAGAATCAACAGGAGAAGAGACGACTTAACTTCAAGTCCCGTAATGATGAATGCTATAATGATAGTTTTTCCATTGCAGAGCTCCGGGACACTGCAACTGGTCCAGATGAAATACACTACCAGATTTTAAAACATTTACCTTTTTCAACACTTCTAATCTTACTGGATCTTTTTAACCGGATTTGGGTCGATGGGAATTTCCCTCCTTCGTGGCATGAAGCCACAATGATTCCCATTCCCAAACCGGATAAAGATCATACGAATCCTACCAACTATCGTCCGATCGCTTTAACAAGCTGTATTTGCAAGACCATGGAGAGAATTAAAGGCTTGTTTGATACCTTGAATCCAACAATCTAACAACCTTATTACTGACCTCCAATGTGGATTTCAATCCCAAGGGAGCACTCTTGGTCGTCTCATTCGATTCGAAACAGTCGTCAGGGACGCTTTCATCCAGAAGCAACATTGAGTTGCAATATTTTTTGATCTGGAGAAAGCATATGATACCACCTGGAAACATGATATCATGCGCGACCCCCATAACCTCGGTCTACGAGGTCGCTTACCTATCTTCATTAATGATTTCCTGGAAGATAGGTCATTTAAGGTACGACTGAGATCAATATTATCAATGGGGGTTCCCCAGGGAAGTATTTTGTCTCCAACCATTTTTGCAATAAAAATTAAAACGATCACAGCGTGCCTTCAACCAGGTACAAACGGGGCTCTCTATGTTGATGACTTTCAGATGTGCTATGGTTCTACAGACAAGCGGGTAATCGAACGTAAGTTGCAGCCTTGTTTGAATTCTCTTCAACAATGGGCAACCGATAATGGATTTCATTTTTCGAAATCTAAGACTGTCTGCATGCATTTCTGTCAGAAACGAGGTTTACATACAGATCCAGAACTGTTCTTGGATGGCAATCGCCTTCCAGTTGTGGACGAAATCAAATTTCTGGGGCTGATATTTGATAAGAAATTATCATTTATCCCCCAGATTAAAAACCTAAAGAAGAAATGTCTGAAAGCCCTCAACATATTGAGAGTCTTATCAAATACTGACTGGGGAGCAGACCGTAAGGTCTTGCTCAGATTATATCGAGCGTTAATAAGATTTAAACTCGATTATGGGTGTATAGTGTATGGGTCTGCCCGCGAGTCTTATCTCAAAGAGCTCGAAACGAAACACAACTAAGGACTTAGAATCAGTTTCGGAGCCTTTCGTATTCTCCAGTGGACAGTTTTTACGTCGAGGCGCATGAGCCCTCACTGCACAGCAGACGTGATAAGCTGGCCCTACATTTTATTCATTCATTCGTTTGTGATTTCTGCTTACTGTGTATTGTCCGCCATTCTGGATTGTGTAGACGTTTGTCTAGAGTTAAGTTGACCCGAGCTTACTATCAGAATCATGCATGTTGCTTCCTCTCCTTCGGAAAAAAACCACTCCTTAACACATACCTATTTACAGGTTGCTATGAATATTAATGGCTTATTCCCGTAAATGTCCAATATGGCAAAAAGAGAAAAGAATCCAACAGGCCATGTCTGAGCGAAAGATACCATATTTCGATGCTCGAAAACAGGTAGATTTATCTGCACCGTTTCCCATTGTACCACAAAGGAAATCTTTTGCTAGTGCAGTTAAAGTTTCAACCAGATCCATCTCAGAAATAACCTGGCCAGATAGAAGTTATTGGGATCATTCCCAATACTTCCACCCAGCACGGCAAGGAACAATCCCCAATGGATAAACCAAAAGCTGCAACTCCTGATCCCAGGTCCACTGGTTCAGCATCGCAGTTAACGTTTTCCCCACCCTCACAGAAAAAAAAGTACATGTATATCTTTCTTCTAGACAACAAAAGTTAGCAAAGTTGCGTGATAAAGACCCTATTGTCCATTTCACGAAATATGGTGTTGATCTAATGGACGGTATTACCGTAGAGGGGGCCAGTAATGACCCCATCGGCGGTAAGCGGCCACCAATACATTATCCTTGACGATGCCGAATTCCATTATTCAATGGAATTGTCGTGGTTTTAAATCAAATTTTAATAAAGTTCAATTATTCAAAAACACAATCCTTTAGCTATTTGTTTACAGGAAACCTTTTTACGGAATTCTGACACTTTGTCATTTAGACAATTTGTTGGTTACCATCATCATGCAATTGGTGATGGTAGAGCACATGATGGTGCTTCTATTATTCTTAATGGAGACATTCCTCAGAGTAAAGTCACTCTCAACTCGCCTTTACAGGCAGTTGCAGTCCGGGTGACTTTGCATATTCCCATAACACTCTGCTCTGTATATCTTCCACCAAGTTTACATCTTAATTTCAGAGATCTTGATGACCTTGTTGCTCAACTTCCTCTACCGTTTATTATTACGGGAGATTTCAGTAGTCATCTTTCACTCTGGGGTAGTCCGGATGATAACAACTGAGGTAAGCAAATAGCGGACTTCATTAACATTAATAATTTGTGTTTATTAAATGATGACTCGCCTACTTCTCTACATCCTGCCACAGCTCCTTTTCTTCTCTTGGTCTCACCATTTGCTCTCCGGTCCTGTTTCAGGATTTTACATGGAGATAATATTAGTCTCTCTCCGGTCGAAAGGCCTTAGAGGTAGAAGTTGCATAAGGCTGATTGGGCTCTGTTTGAATCTTTGTGTCTCGTCTCTTTTGATGCAAAAGAGTTAGAAGATGCAGATGAGCCCATTGCCTTATTCACTTCAATTCTTCAAGATGTAGCTGAGCAGGCGATTCCACAAACCACGACAGAGCCAAAACGTTGCAATAAACCATGGTTTAACGACGATTGCAAATCTGCTCTAAACGAGCGTGATCGTATTTTGAGACGACTAAAGAACCATCCTTTCATGGTGAATATTACGGCATACCAGATGGTACGAGCGAAGGCCCGTAGAACCATACGCCAAGCAAAGAAGTCTTCATGGCAAAGTTACGTCTCTAGAATCAATTCCCGTACCTCTTCCGAATCGGTATGGGATCGGATTTGTAGGATTAAAGGTAAAAGTAGTGCATTATCAGTTAACCATCTCAATGTTGATAATACTACCTTAACAACATTTCCTGATAATGCTAATTCTCTGGCCAGTACATTTGCATTCAATTCATCATCCAATTTCTCCTCTGATGCTTTTCGTGGCATTAAGAATCAACAGGAGAAGAGACGACTTAACTTCAAGTCCCGTAATGATGAATGCTATAATGATAGTTTTTAAATTGCAGGGCTTCGGGATTCGTTAAAGCGGGCTCGGGACACTGCAACTGGTCCAGATGAAATACACTACCAGATTTTAAAACATTTACCTTTTTCAACACTCCTAATCTTACTGGATCTTTTTAACCGGATTTGGGTCGATGGGAATTTCCCTCCTTCGTGGCATGAAGCCACAATATTTCCCATTCCCAAACCGGGTAAAGATCATACGAATTCTACCAACTATCGTCCGATCGCTTTAACAAGCTGTATTTGCAAAACCATGGAGGGATTGATCAGTCGAAGGCTTGTTTGGTACCTTGAGTCCAACAATCTTATTACTGACCTCCAATGTTGATTTCGGTCCCAAAGGAGCACTCTTGATCATCTCGTTTGATTTGAAACGTTCGTCAGGGACGCTCTAATCCAGAAGCAACATTTAGTTGCAATATTTTTTGATCTGGAGAAAGCATATGATACCACGTGGAAACATCCGTCGGCTTTTCGGGTAGGAATCATGGAATAAGCTTTATTTTGTAGGCATTGATGTTTGATTACAAAAAAACAATGTTGACATTTTTTCTGAGTAGGTCTTTTTTGTATGGGGGGGGGGCATTATTTGAGGGTGCCATTTTGCGATAATATTCCTACTTATTTTTTTATTTTCACCTTATCTACAGGGCTAGAAATTCGTCATCTTTTGCAAGAATCTAAGAGGATTCTCATATATGCAATCTGCGCGAATCCTCCAAATCTTAATTTATAAAAATGTCTAAAAAACAAAATTTTGTTTTTTGTGTTAATCTAAAACACCAAAATAACAATGATAAAAATAAAACAATCAGATGGAATTTATGAAACTTAAATAGTGAGAAAAGTAATATCCAGTTAATGCCGTAGCCAAAATAAACTGATACGGCACCATGCTATTTTTTTATAACACAATCAGATAGAATTTTAGATTTTTTGGTCAACACTTTAATAGTGTGAAAAGTAATATCCAGATAATGACGTAGCCAAAATAAACTGATACTGCACCATGCCATTTCTTTATAACACAATTTGTAGTCTTTTGTCCATCACGTAACTTGCACAATTTTGTATTCATTTGTCGATGATACTAACGGTACAATGATCACGTGAAAACCATAACTGTAATTGCTATAAAGTACAATATAGTAGACCTACGACTAGGATATATCCTTCATTACAAAAATTAAGCATCTGTCAGCATGTGTATAAAATAACGGTACACGCAAACTTAAAACTGGTTTATTGACCTATTTCCTACCAAGATGTCACGTGTTATTGGAATTCGAAATTGTGAGATTCCGTCGGGAAATATCCACTAGTGTTACGTCATGATTATAAAATTCTTCAATCGGTAAATCGGCCAGCAAAAAATCGTACCGGTGCTGATTAATCCGATACCGTATATAAATTTTATAATGTCATGGCTAATAATGGCATTGTCTTTACTGCGTTGATATGCGTGAGCACTGAATAGCTGATGGCTACCGTTTTAACTGCTAATTAATAATTCAATACTAGGCAATAAATTACAATTCACAACTACAACAATTCCCGTACATAATATTTTAACATATATAGCGATAATCGTATTGACGAAAAACAACAAGAGAACTCGCAGAAGACGGTAAAAAAAAACAAAAAAAACCGCACGTGTCTTTTAAAATTGGCAACGTATGTCTAGGCCCTAGGGAGGCGAATAGAAGAGCCTCCAGGCTGGTAATGTCCGATTCGGGAACGGTTTATTCGTCATCTCGGACACAGTGACGTCACATTCTGATTGTGAATTAAATAACAATATTACAAATGGATTAAAAATTAATTTATACAGGAGAAATAATATCGCTTGTTCAAAGGCATCGCCAACTTCCCCGTCTCTTGTGGCATGCATTTAGTCCATGTATTATAAGGTCCGTGATATGTCTGTTATTATTGGTGTACGTGGCTGTTGACAGCTATTTTTCGTCAAAAGCAACCATTTAACACATTTCGTAGTAAGCCATGCCTAATATGGAAGGCAAAGAATTCCATGCAACATCGAGTTTGTGGCCGACCTTGACAGTGACAAAATAGAATTGGAATGACCCAATAAATTTAACGGAATCAAATCGCCGTTCTACAGGATAAAATCATAGAACCCAAAACTATTTCGTTTTAAGGTTGGCATGCTAAAGTAGTTCCTTTAATTTTTTTAAGAAGGATTAAAATAAATAATAAGGAAACCGATAACTTTGTATCGTAACTGAAATATACATAAATACTCTACTTCTCAAAGTCGTCGCCGTGTCGTGATCGTGGAAGTTTCCACACAATTTATTACATAACAAAGACAATTAATGGCCAGCCAGAAACTCGTGCAAATTATAAGTTAGAAGTTAAAAGTAAAACAAAAACACAACAATTAATTTATTTTATTATACATGTAGTAGTCTATGCTATAAAGTACGTCATACAACTTTGATTTAAAACACTGAGTGGCATTCAATAGTCGGACTCGACAATTCTCCGAGATTTTTTTTTTATAAAAATTTTACGCGAATCCTTGTAGATCAGCACCATAAGCTCTTGCGAGAATCCTTGTACCGTGATCATTGTACCGTTTGTCTATCAATAGTATCATCGACAAATGAATAAAAAATTGTGCAAGTTACGTGATGGACAAAAGACTACAAATTGTGTAAAGAAATAGCACGGTGCAGTATTAGTTTATTTTGGCTACGGCATTAACTGGATTTTACTATTTAAGTGTTTACCAAAAATTTTAAAATTATATCTGATTGTGTTATAAAAAAATAGCATGGTGCAGTATCAGTTTATTTTGGCTACGGCATTAACTGGATATTACTTTTCACACTATTTAAGTGTTTACCAAAAATTCTAAAATTCTATCTGATTGTTGTATTTTTATCATTGTTATTTTGGTATTTTAGATTAACACAAAAAACACAATTTTGTTTTTTAGACATTATTATAAATTAAGATTTGGAGGATTCGCATAGATTGCATGTATGAGAATCCTCTTAGATTCTTGCAAAAAATGACGAATTTCTAGCCCTGTAAATACGGTGAAAATAAAAAAATAAGTACGAATATTATCGCAAAATGACACCATCAAATAGTGGCCTTCCATGCTATGAAGGCCTACTCAGAAAAAATGTCAACATTGGTTTTTTGTCATCAAACATCAAAAACTACAAAATAAAGCTTATTCCATGATTTCTACCCGAAAAGCCGACGGATTTACATTACACAATACACTATTTACGGGCACACATCTAAAAGTTATTAATGGCTTCCTTATATAACTAAAATATAACTCACCGCCACAGAGTTCCCCCAAATATCCAGTAAGACAATTACAGTTGTAGCTGTTGTCGTCATTTGGTGAACACGTACCACCATTTGCACACGGATTCGGTTCACAGACAGGCACTAGAATTAAAGAGGATATACGTTACAATATAAAGGGCCGGGAGGATAGCCGTTCCCACAGCTATAGAAGACACATTTAATCTGACGCATTTCCTTTAATTAAAGTGTGACAGTCTGGGACATGCTAAGCCAATTGAATATCATATGATATGGCATGCATCAATGTACATCCCTGAAACACGTTATAGTAGTGAGGGGGGCGTAAAAAACATCTTAGAAAGGTACTAAAGAACGACACCTTCTGTTGTTTTAAATCCGATTAAATACCACCCGGGCGATCATCTAAAGGTACCCAACTATAAGACAATAATGCTAGGTTACGCATTTAAAGGTTATCCATGGTCACCCAAAATATCTAAAATATAACTAAAATATAACTAAATTATAGCTCACCGTCACAGAGTTTACCCAAAAATCCAGTAGAACAATCACAGCTGTAACTGTTGTTCATTGGTGAACACGTACCACCATTTTGACAAGGATTCGGTTCACAGACAGGCACTAGAATTAAAGAGGATATACATTACAATATAAAGGACCAGGAAGATAGCCGCTCCTACATCTATAGAATACACATTTTAACTGACGCGTTTCCTATTATTATATTAAAATTGTAACAGTCAAAATGGCCGCCAAAACCTCATATACATGTGACTATATGGGTTTAGTGAGTAACAATGAAGCATATATAAACACTTTTTGCATTGGTTATTATTAAAGATATCCCCAAACAAGTTGCAATTGTTGTCCAGACTCTTGAAAGTGATAAAAAGTGAGGGCGCTCTGTACATGGCCGTCAAAAACGTTGATTAACTGTCTATATCTTTTAGTAAGCATGTATTAGGCCACACAATGTAAAAAGTGCCCTAAGGGAAAAGGGCTCAGGATTTGGCCTGTTTACTTCATTCATTCTTGTTCAGAATACAAAAACTGGTCTAGAAACACCACATGAGAATTTCTACCTCGTCAAGTGGCACCGACCTCAATTTTAACCCGGACTACGCAATATCGCCATATAGGCCTGCAGCCAAAATTTCTAGCTTGCTTAGAAACACAATTCCGCTACATGGTCCTCTCTAGTAAACAAACTATGCATTATAACACCAGGAAGACGAATCCATGGCGTTCCATGCAAAAAGTCTGCACTAACTAGATTTAGGGCCACATAAAAATTGTGATAATTGTCAATTAAATGCTATATATATACTAATAAAGTTCACATAAAATTTAATATTGACGAAAACACACGATGTTCTCATAAAAGAATATTCAAAGAATATACTATTGGTTAAATTTTGATTTAAACCAAAATGCAGAAAACATAATGGGAAATCCATTAACGGTAATAGAGAGTTATCTCCCTTTCTGTCAAATGTCTGCAATTTGTAACAGTACATGTACTTCTAGTGCGTGTTGACTGCTGATTCTGTATGAGCCAGTATACTATGACACACAAGACAACGTGTGAGCACACAAGCCCAATATCTATATCGTTAATGGGGTCATAGGGGACGGCAGGGGTTGGTGAGTGGGTGTTTACCCAGAAATTAAGGCAGAACGCCAGGTCTGATGAACAAGGAGATACATGTATGTTTGACATTGGTTCAGCAATATTTATATGAAATAATGGAGACTATGCCCGTAGTTTTGTAAATCACATTGAAGTTAAATGAAAATAAATGGGGTTAACGTCCTACTGTTATACATCTAACCTGGGCTAATGGAAGACGGCCATTCGCCATACGGTGTGCTATGAGGAAAATTTTGCCCGGGCACTACGGCCTAGTCTTATATGGAATTAAAACTGCCACGGAGTTTTTACGTGCACGCCAATGTGTACAAGGGACGTCAGTTTTTAGTCCCATACGAACGACTAGACAACTGTCCTTGTCAGGCCCCTCTTCTGAATCACTGACAAGGGGAAACCACGCCGGAAAATCGAGATAAACTTTCTCGGCCAATGCAGGGATCGAACACTCAACTTCCAGGCTAGGGGGCCAACGCCTTACCCACTTCGCCACGTGATCCCACAAATCGCATTGATGCCAACATACATTTTCAATTAGACCCTACGTTTTTTTTACTACACATAGCTGTGCATCTCTAGTTCAGATATTTAAGGCCAAATTACAAACATTTAAACTCAAACTGTATTCATAATTATGAACAAATATAAATTTGCCAACAAATATAAATTTGCCAACAAATATAAATTTGCCAACAAATATAAATTTGCCAACAAATATAAATTTGCCAACAAATATAAATTTGCCAACAAATATAAATTTGCCAACAAATATAAATTTGCCAACAAATATAAATTTGCCAACAAATATAAATTTGCCAACAAATATAAATTTGCCAACAAATATAAATTTGCCAACAAATATAAATTTGCCAACAAATATAAATTTGCCATCAAATATAAATTTGCCAACAAATATAAATTTGCCAACAAATATAAATTTGCCAACAAATATAAATTTGCCAACAAATATAAATTTGCCAACAAATATAAATTTGCCAACAAATATAAATTTGCCAACAAATATAAATTTGCCAACAAATATAAATTTGCCAACAAATATAAATTTGCCAACAAATATAAATTTGCCAACAAATATAAATTTGCCAACAAATATAAATTTGCCAACAAATATAAATTTGCCAACAAATATAAATTTGCCAACAAATATAAATTTGCCAACAAATATCAATTTGCCAACAAATATCAATTTGCCAACAAATATCAATTTGCCAACAAATATCAATTTGCCAACAAATATCAATTTGCCAACAAATATCAATTTGCCAACAAATATCAATTTGCCAACGAATATCAATTTGCCAACGAATATCAATTTGCCAACGAATATCAATTTGCCAACGAATATCAATTTGCCAACGAATATCAATTTGCCAACGAATATCAATTTGCCAACGAATATCAATTTGCCAACGAATATCAATTTGCCAACGAATATAAATTTGCCAACAAATATAAATTTGCCAACAAATATAAATTTGCCAACAAATATAAAGTTTGCTAACAAACAAACAGAAATTCGCCCGCAAACGGAAATTCGCCCGCAAATGGAAAATCGCCCGCAAATGTAGAATCGCCCGCAAATGTACCTAAGAATGGTGCCCCTTTATAAGATATGAATTTTACGGGCACCCATCTAAAAGTTATTCATAGTCACTGTTTATAACTAAAATATAACTCACCGCCACAGAGTTCCCCCAAAAATCCAGTGGGACAATTACAGCTGTAGCTGTTATCTCCATTTGGTGAACACGTACCACCGTTTTCACACGGATTCGGTTCACAGACCGGCACTAGAATTAAGAGGATATAGATTATAATATAAAGGGCCACAGCTATAGAATACACATTTAATCTGACGCATTTCCTATTATTATATTAAAAGTGTAACAGCCTGGGAAATGTAAAGCCAATTGAATATCATGTATTGTACATCCCCGAAACAAGTTGTACCACTGATGGGGGGGGCGTAAAATAACCATTCATTTTTCAATATAGTGCTTAGCGCAAAAGGCAGACGTCCCAAGAAACCCAAATGAGGGACACCTTCTCTTGTTTATATTCCGATTGAATGCAATTCGGGCGATTAACAAACGTTGGTTATTTCATTTTGTTTTCTTTATTAACTGTTCATTTCAAATCTGAGTACATTAGCTTGATTAATCCTTGAGAAACGTGATATTTTTTTTTAGAAAAATGCAAATCAGACACAGTAATTTGAATTGAAATGATATAAGGGGGTGGAAGGCTACTCTGTATCACTACAGAACCTAGACGTACAGCACAGTGGACGCTTGCGTTAGTTCCCGGGTCCATTCACTTGGTCTGATATGTGCGTTTTTTGTTTGTGATTCCCCCCCCCCCTGGCGTGTAGGGGGTGATAAGAATATACCCTTCGTAATTCTTGCATTTCGTAAAAGGCGACTAAAAGGATCCTTGTAATTGGGCGACGTGTTTGCCATGCGTTGCGACCCGTGTCGGTGGAGAGTGGAATCCTGGTGATTGAGTGGGGATTTGGGTCCTTTGTATATTCTGCAGGGCGGCGGCTTCCGTCAATCAGGTTAGACAAGTACGTTTTGCTTTCTGGCTTGAGTATACCCCTCGTCGAGCCCTGAGGCCATGTGCAGTTATCCGCGCTAGTCCTCCCCCTTTTAGGCAGGGCAGTCACCTGGGGACGACGAGGGTTAAACTTTTAAGAAATACTTTCATGGATTCCTTAATCCCACCCACCCCAATAATTAAGGATAAAAATAAACGGAAACCTCTGAATACAGAGGACGTTTCTGATTTATTCACAAATAAAAATAAAATGTCAAAGTCTTGGCCTCTCGAGACCTATCGAAAGTGTCACCATTTTAATAATCAAGGGCATGTGCCAAAGAACAGCATGCTACCATGTTTCTTAAATCTTCATTTTTGGCAGACATTCCTATCAAGGTGTCTCCGCATAGGTCTTTAAATTCTAGTAGAGGTGTAATACGTTGCCGGGACCTCGAAGGCAGCAGTGAGGTAGAAATTATAGAATACTTTTCTTCTCAAGGTGTACATCACGTCAAAAGAATTAGTGTTTGTCGAGGAGATAAGGTGATTTCAACTAGCACCTACATCCTCACATTCGACCGTCCCGACATACCAAAGACTCTTAAGGCAGAATATTTAAGTATACCTGTGGATTCTTACATATCCAATCCTCTTCGTTGCTACAAGTGTCAAAAATTTGGACACAGCAAAACTGTCTGTAGGGGTAAAGACACCTGCGCTCGCTGTGGCCATGATGACTACGAGAGCGCTGTCAGGCTGAGTTTTGTTGCGCGAACTGTAAGGGAA
This sequence comes from Patella pellucida, assembly GCA_917208275.1. NCBI lineage: Eukaryota > Metazoa > Mollusca > Gastropoda > Patellidae > Patella > Patella pellucida. Next base: position 54,619,653 of record OU795044.1, on the reverse strand, counting down.
AGCACTTTGCTTATTCCCTTGATGTCCAATATGGCAAAAAGAGAAAAGAATCCAACAGGTCATGTCTGAGAAAAAAAATACCATATTTCGATGCTCGAAAACAAGTAGATTTATCTGCACCGTTTCCCATTGCACCAGAAGGGAAATCTTTTGCTTGTGCAGTTAAAGTTTCAACCAGATCCATCTCAGAAATAACCTGGCCAGATAGAAGTTATTGGGATCATTCCCCATACTTCCAGCACGGCAAGGAACAATCCCCAATGGATAAACCAAAAGCTGCAACTCCTGATCCCAGGTCCACTGGGTCAGCATCGCAATTAACGGTTATGCCACCCTCACAGGAAAAAAGTACATGTATATCTTTCTTCTAGACAACAAAAGTTATCAAAGTTGCGTGATAAAGACCCTATTGTCTATTTCACGAAATATGGTGTTGATCTAATGGACGGTATTACCGTAGAGGGGGCCAGTAATGACCCCATCGGCGGTAAGCGGCCACCAATACATTATCCTTGACGATGCCGAATTCCATTATTCAATGGAATTGTCGTGGTTTAAAATCAAATTTTAATAAAGTTCAATTATTCAAAAACACAATCCTTTTGCTGGAGGTCGAGTGTTCGATCCCTGCATTGGCCGAGAAAGTTCATCTCGATTTTCCGACTTGATTTCCCCTTGTCAGTGATGCAGAAGGAGGGCCTGACAAGGATAGCTGCCTAGTCGTTCGGATGGGACGAATAACCGAGGTCCCTTGTACACATTGGAGTGCACGTAAAAGATCCCTTGGCAGTTGGAATTCGATATAAGAGTAGGCCGTAGAGCCGCTGCCCGGGCAAAATTTCCCTCAAAGCACACTGTATGGCGTATGCCCGTCTTCAATTAGCTCAGGTTAAGTGCATCACAGTAGGACGTTAAACCCCATTTCATTCATTCATTTAGCTATTTGTTTACAGGAAACCTTTTTACGGAATTCTGACACTTTGTCATTTAGACAATTTGTTGGCTACCATCATCGTGCAATTGGTGATGGTAGAGCACATGATGGTGCTTCTATTATTCTTAATGGAGACATTCCTCAGAGTAAAGTCACTCTCAACTCGCCTTTACAGGCAGTTGCAGTCCGGGTGACTTTGCATATTCCTATAACACTCTGCTCTGTATATCTTCCACCAAGTTTACATCTTAATTCCAGAGATCTTGATGACCTTGTTGCTCAACTTCCCCTACCGTGTTTTATTACGGGAGATTTCAGTAGTCATCATTCACTCTGCGGTAGTCCGGATGATAACAACTGAGGTAAGCAAATAGCGGACTTCATTAACATTAATAATTTGTGTTTATTAAATGATGACTCGCCTACTTCTCTACATCCTGCCACACCTCCGTTTTCTTCTCTTGGTCTCACCATTTGCTCTCCGGTCCTGTTTCAGGATTTTACATGGAGATAATATTAGTCTCTCTCCGGTCGAAAGGCCTCAGAGGTAGAAGTTGCATAAGGCTGATTGGGCTCTGTTTGAATCTTTGTGTCTCGTCTCTTTTGATGCAAAAGTGTTAGAAGATGCAGATGAGCCCATTGCCTTATTCACTTCAATTCTTCAAGATGTAGCTGAGCAGGCGATTCCACAAACCACGACAGAGCCATAACGTTGCAATAAACCATGGTTTAACGACGATAGCAAATCTGCTCTAAACGAGCGTGATCGTATTTTGAGACGACTAAAGAACCACCCTTTCATGGTGAATATTACGGCATACCAGATGGTACGAGCGAATGCCCATAGAACCATACGCCAAGCAAAGAAGTCTTCATGGCAAAGTTACGTCTCTAGAATCAATTCCCGTACCTCTTCCGAATCGGTATGGGATAGGATTCGTAGGATTAAAGGTAAAAGTAGTGCATTATCAGTTAACCATCTCAATGTTGATAATACTACCTTAACAACATTTCCTGATATTGCTAATTCTCTAGCCAGTACATTTTCATTCAATTCATCATCCAATTCTCCTCTGATGCCTTTCGGGGCATTAAGAATCAACAGGAGAAGAGACGACTTAACTTCAAGTCCCGTAATGATGAATGCTATAATGATAGTTTTTCCATTGCAGAGCTCCGGGATTCGTTAAAGCGAGCTCTGGACACTGCAACTGGTCCAGATGAAATACACTACCAGATTTTAAAACATTTACCTCTTTCAACACTTCTAATCTTACTGGATCTTTTTAACCGGATATGGGTCGATGGGAATTTCCCTCCTTCGTGGCATGAAGCCACAATAATTCCCAATCCCAAACCGGGTACAGATCATACAAATCCTACCAACTATCGTCCGATCGCTTTAACAAGCTGTATTTGCAAAACCATGGAGGGATTGATCAGTCGAAGGCTTGTTTGGTACCTTGAGTACAACAATCTTATTACTGACCTCCAATGTTGATTTCGGTCCCAAAGGAGCACTCTTGATCATCTCATTCGATTCGAAACGTTCGTCAGGGACGCTTTCATCCAGAAGCAACATTTAGTTGCAATATTTTTTGATCTGGAGAAAGCATATGATACCACCTTGAAACATGGTATCATGCGCGACCCCCATAACCTCGGTCTACGAGGTCGCTTACCTATAAATAAAATAAAAACCAAGTACGAACAATCCAAACCATAAGACAGAATTCGAAGTCCTAAAAACGTTATAGGCAAAATAGTGTATTCAAGCAAAATAGTGTAATCAGCAAATGGACTGCTTCTCGTGTACAAAATATACGACAAGCAGTGGTAACAGGTGTCCGGAAGAGTAAGCTTACCCTGCCTGGCGCCACACCCGCCATAGCTGCATCCAATCTATTATAATAGGCGAAATGTCGGTCAAATAGCGTGATTGGCCAATGAACTACAGTATGCAAAATGCACGTGATGAACTGTCTTAACGATGTAGTAGACATTATGAGGGTGATAGTAACGGTATACGTGTCAATTAAAAATATCTAGAATAATAGTCGAGAGAGACACGTTATATTTACCAATCAAATCAATATGACGGCCATAAAACTTTTTAAAGGTTTTAATAAGTTTAGTGCTCAGGTATCCTTGGAGTTGAAGGTTAGATGACAAATGCCTCGGTCTACTTAAAAAATCAGAATAAAATGAAAAAGCTCTCGTGTAACGAATTGGTTGAGACACAAACACTCCATAAGCTGGTGAAATTGGAATGTTACTACTAATAAATGGAAAGTTAACAATCGGAAAGTCAAAGTCATCCCGTTTATCGTACAATTTAACACTCAGTTTATGGCAATTGTCATAATCGAGACGCAGATCCAAGTAGGAAGCGTAATTGTCACCGTCAGTGGTTTTTTTAATTTCGAGCTCATCAGGATATATGAAGTCTACATTATCACTAAATTTAGGATTATTAAGGGCTAAAACATCATCAATATATCGATAAGTGAAATTAAAAAGTCTGACTGATCGTTTGTTTGTTTTTACGAGCATCTGTATGTACACGGCTTCATACGAATAGAGAAACAGATCAGCAAGCAAAGGTGCACAGTTGGTGCCCATTGGGATGCCAACCACTTGCTGATATATTTCCCCTCCAAATTCAACAAAGATGTTATCAATTAAAAAATCCAACATTTGAATTATCTTCATTAAAGATTTCCTGGAAGATAGGTCATTTAAGGTACGACTGGGATCAATATTATCAATGGGGGTTCCCCAGGGAAGTATTTTGTCTCGTGCCTTAAAAAAGGTACAAACGGGGCTCTCTATGTTGATGACTTACAGATGTGCTATGGTTCTACAGACATGCGGATAATCGAACGTAAGTTGCAGCCTTGTTTGAATTCGCTTCAACAATGGGCAACCGATAATGGATTTCATTTTTCGAAATCTAAGACTGTCTGCATGCATTTCTGTCAGAAACCAGGTTTGCATACAGATCCAGAACTGTTCTTGGATGGCAATCGTCTTCCAGTTGTGGACGAAACCAAATTTCTGGGGCCGATATTTGATAAGAAATTATCATTTATCCCCCAGATTAAAAACCTAAAGAAGAAGTGTCTGAAAGCCCTCAACATATTGAGAGTTTTATCAAATACTGACTGGGGAGCAGACCGTAAGGTCTTGCTCAGATTATATCGAGCGTTAATAAGATTTAAACTCGATTATGGGTGTATAGTGTATGGGTCTGCCCACGAGTCTTATCTCAAAGAGCTCGACACGAAACGCAACTAAGGACTTAGAATCAGTTTCGGGGCCTTTAGTACTTCTCCAGTGGACAGTTTATACATCGAGGCGCATGAGCCCTCACTGCACAGCAGACGTGATAAGCTGACCCTACAGTATGCTACGAAAGTAGCATCTTTACCAAATCATATTTCATTTAACACCATATCTCGACCCTATCATGAACATCTATGCTTAGTGAAAACCAATGTTATTCCATCATTCGGTATTCGCATCCAATCCCTTTCGTCGGAGGCTGGTATCAGCCTTGACAGTATTGCGAATACCCCTTTCTGCGAGACACCGCCAATGGCTATATCTCCTCTAAGATCGATCTAGATCTTACAAACAACAGGAAGAAAGATACTAGTTCCACAGTGTTTCAAACTCTCTTCGGAGTCTAAATATGGTGATTATGCTCCTATATACACAGATGATTCTAAAGATGGTGATCGGGTAGCTTCGGCTACAGCGACGCCATCTGAGACCATTACCGTGTGTCTCCTACCTGCTGATTCCATATTTACAGCTAAACTCCAGACCATTCTTTAGGCCTTGGAGTTCATTAAGTCCTCTTCAGCTTTAAAGCATATCATTTTTACTGATTCTTTGTCCTCGCTACAAGAAATTAACAATAAACAGCTTGAACACCCATTAGTAGCAGATGTTTATCATCTGCTACTATCGTACGAGCTTAGCATCAACGACGTCATCTTCTGCTGGCTTCACAGTCACGTTGATATAAAAGGGAAAGATCTGGTAGATTTTGCTGCCAAAGCTGCTTTAGATCTACCCCAATCACACTTTTCAATTCCATATAAAGATTTTAAATCTTCAATAAATAATTTTAATTATGACCGCTGGCAACGGTCTTGGGTTCTTGCAGGCACAAACAAACTTCGTCGCATCAAGCCTCTCTTAGGAGATTGGCCAAGCTCCTGTCGTACAAGCAGGAGAGATGAAGTTGTCTTGTGTAGTTCTCGCATAGGTCACACTTTTAACACATATTTTTATCTTAAAGCGAGAGCCTCAACCAGAATGTCAACACTGCCATGTTTCTTTGACAGTGAAGCACATTTTGATTGGGTGCAAGCATCTCAAGAATATTAGATCTAAGTAGTACCGTTGCCATCCAGCACGTCAGCTATTTGCACAACCGGAGCTTTATGATAAATTACTAACATTTTTAAGAGAGACAAATTGTTATTCAAAATTAAAATTGTATATATTTATCGTATACTGCCATTTAAATATGTATATATGTAATGTAATTGATATATTTATTTTTTATTTTATTTTCTTTGATATTTGTTTTATTTACATATAAAAATTCACCCCTGTGATATTGTTTTAATTTGTCTCGATAATTTCATCATGTTTGGAGCAATATTGCCCGGTTGGAGCTGACGTGCCATTAAACAACATTTTATTCATTCATTCGTTTGTGATTTCTGCTTACTGTGTCTTGTCCGCCATTCTGGATTGTGTAGACGTTTGTCTTGAGTTTAGTCGACCCGTGCTTACTATCAGAATCATGCATGTTGCCCCCCCCCCCCCGCTCCTTCTGAAAAAAACCACTCCTTAACACATGCCTATTAACAGGTTGCGATGAATATTAATGGCTTAGGGGTGTAAGGCGTAGAGACGATCACAATTACTACCTCTACTACATAGTAAGCATTTTTTAAGCCACACAATGTACAAAGTGCCCTAAGGGAAAAGGGCTCAGGATTTGGCCTGTTTACCTCATCCATTCTTGTTCAGAATTAAAAACAAGTCTAGAAACACCACACGAGAATTTCTACCTCGTCAAGTGGCACCGCCCTCAACTACGCAATATCGCCATATAGGCCTGCAGCCAAAATGTCTAGCTTTCTTAGAAAACACAATTCCGCTACATGGTCCTCTCTAATAAACAAACTATACATTTTTGGAAAGCTTATGACACCAGGAAGACGAATCCACGGAGTTCTAAGACAAAGTCTGCACTAACTAGATTTAGGGCCAAGTCAAGTAAATGCTATATTTATACTAATAATTGTGAAGTTCACATAAAATTAAATATTGACGAAAACACACGATGTTCTCATAAAAGAATATTCAAAGAATATGCTATTGGTTTAGTTTAGATTTAAACCAAAATGCAGAAAACGTAATGGGCAAGGGAACATACGGATTTTTTGAAATCCATTAACGGTAATAGAGAGTTATCTCCCTTTCTGTCAAAGGTCTGCAATTTGTAACAGTACATGTACTTCTGATGCGTGATGACTGCTGATGCTGTATAAGTCAGTATGCTATGACGCACAAGAGCACGTGTGAGCACACAGGCCCAATATTTATATCGGTAATGGGGTCATGGGGGACTGCAGGGGTTGGTGAGTGGTTATTTACCCAGAAATTAAGGCAGAACGCCCGGTCTGATGAACAAGGAGATACAAGAATGTTTGACATTGGTTGAGCAATATTTATATGAAATAATGGAGACTATGCCCGTAGTTTTGTAAATCGCATTGAAGTTAAATGAAAAGAAATGGGGTTTAACGTCCTACTGTTAACAAACATAAATTTGTTTAACAAACATAAATTTGTTTAACAAACATAAATTTGTTTAACAAACATAAATTTGTTTAACAAACATAAATTTGTTTAACAAACATAAATTTGTTTAACAAACATAAATTTGTTTAACAAACATAGATTTGTTTAACAAACATAAATTTGTTTAACAAACATAAATTTGTTTAACAAACATAAATTTGTTTAACAAACATAAATTTGTTTAACAAACATAAATTTGTTTAACAAACATAAATTTGTTTAACAAACATAAATTTGTTTAACAAACATAAATTTGTTTAACAAACATAAATTTGTTTAACAAACATAAATTTGTTTAACAAACATAAATTTGTTTAACAAACATAAATTTGTTTAACAAACATAAATTTGTTTAACAAACATAAATTTGTTTAACAAACATAAATTTGTTTAACAAACATAAATTTGTTTAACAAACATAAATTTGTTTAACAAACATAAATTTGTTTAACAAACATAAATTTGTTTAACAAACATAAATTTGTTTAACAAACATAAATTTGTTTAACAAACATAAATTTGTTTAACAAACATAAATTTGTTTAACAAACATAAATTTGTTTAACAAACATAAATTTGTTTAACAAACATAAATTTGTTTAACAAACATAAATTTGTTTAACAAACATAAATTTGTTTAACAAACATAAATTTGTTTAACAAACATAAATTTGTTTAACAAACATAAATTTGTTTAACAAACATAAATTTGTTTAACAAACATAAATTTGTTTAACAAACATAAATTTGTTTAACAAACATAAATTTGTTTAACAAACATAAATTTGTTTAACAAACATAAATTTGTTTAACAAACATAAATTTGTTTAACAAACATAAATTTGTTTAACAAACATAAATTTGTTTAACAAACATAAATTTGTTTAACAAACATAAATTTGTTTAACAAACATAAATTTGTTTAACAAACATAAATTTGTTTAACAAACATAAATTTGTTTAACAAACATAAATTTGTTTAACAAACATAAATTTGTTTAACAAACATAAATTTGTTTAACAAACATAGATTTGTTTAACAAACATAGATTTGTTTAACAAACATAAATTTGTTTAACAAACATAAATTTGTTTAACAAACATAAATTTGTTTAACAAACATAAATTTGTTTAACAAACATAAATTTGTTTAACAAACATAAATTTGTTTAACAAACATAAATTTGTCAACAAATGTAAATTTGGTGCCGAAAGGATTCACCCTCTCCCAACCCTTTGATGGTTTCCAAATGATTATCTCTCATTGTATATAATGTTTGTCTTTGTTCCATTTTTTGTATATATATCTTTATTGTACTATGGTTGTCATTCTTTGCTTGATAAAGACGAGAGAACCCTCGTCGAAACGTCGCTGAAATAAACTCTTTAAGTAACTTGTGTTCCATATAATTCTGTCGTGTGTTAAATGTAAATTTGCCGACAAATGTAAATTTGCCGACAAATGTAAATTTGCCGACAAATGTAAATTTGCCGACAAATGTAAATTTGCCGACAAATGTAAATTTGCCGACAAATGTAAATTTGCCAACAAATGTAAATTTGCTAGACGTTTGTATTGAGTGCAGTCCACTGTACTTACTATCAGAATCATGCATGTTGCCCCCTCTCCTTTTGAAAAAACAAACACTTCTTAACACATACCTTTTAACAGGTTGCTGTGAATATTCATGACGTAGGTGTGGATAGCTTAGAGACGATCACTATTACTACCTCTTCTGCACCCATCTAAAAGTTAATTAATAGTCACTAAAATATAACTCACCGCCACAGAGTTCCCCCAAATATCCATCAGTACAATTACAGCTTTAACTGTTGTCGTCTTTTGGTAAACACGTACCACCATTTTTACACGGATTCGGTTCACAGACAGGCACTAGAATTAAAGAGGATATACATTACAATATAAAGGGTCGGGAGGATAATTGTTCCACAGCTATAGAATAAACATTAAACTGACACATTTCCTATTATTATATTAAAGTCTGGGACATGTTAAGTCAATTGTATATCATATAATACGGCATGCACCAATGTACATCCCCAAAACACGTTATACTAGTGAGGGGGCCGTAAAAAAACTATCTTAGAATGGTACCCAATTATAAGACAATAATTTTACGGTTACGCATTTAAAGGTTATCCATGGTCACCCTATATAACTAAAATTTAGCTCACCGTCACAGAGTTTACCCAACAATCCAGTAGTACAATTACAGCTGTAGCTATTGTTCATTGGTGAACACGCTCCACCATTTTCACAAGGATTCGGTTTACACACAGGCACTATAATTAAAGAGGGTAAAGATTATAAAATACTCTTCAAACAAATGTAGGCGCTATTGAAATGCAAATACATATGCAGGTTGTGATATGGTAAATAGTTATGGACACTTGACATCCTTTGGTTAATAACTTGTTGCCCCAACCAAAGTGCGACACACAATACCGCCATACACGTTCATTGTCACATACCCCAAGGAAGTGTTGATGAAAACTTGCCACGTGCTGGTTTATCCTATCCATCTTTGCGTTCAGTACTTGCATAATATTTACTGTTTAGCGTATCTTTGCTTTAATGTGTTACGTTTAATTTGCAATGAGCTATCTTCAACATTATGAACGTCTACGTGCTATGGACATGCTTCAACTGGGTTCTATACAGCGAGCAGTAGCTAAAAGGTTTAATGTGTCAGTCTGTGATCAACAGACTGTGGAACCGGTACAAACAAACACACATTGGTGATTATAGACCTCGTTCAGGTCCTTATAGATTATGATATACTGTTAAAGAACCTTAAAAGAACGACACTTTCTGTTGTTTTAAATCCGATTGAATGCAACCTGGGTGATTATCTAAAGGTTTCCCATTATAAGACAATAATTTTACGGTTACGCATCTAAAGGTTATCCATAGCCACCCTATACAACTAAAATATAACTCACCGTCACAGAGTTTCCCCAAATATCCATCAGTACAATTACAGCTGTAGTTGTCGTCCATTGGTGAACATGTACCACCATGTTCACAGGGATTCGGTTCACAGGCAGCCGCTTTAGAATTAAAGAGGATATAGATTATGATATACTGTAAATGAAATATCACGCTTTTAGCTTGGAAAAGTAGAGTGCCCGAAATCTTATAATACAATACGCCACCTAACGTAGGCTATATAGTATATTGGACTACATTAAAGTATCTGTATTCACAGGCTGGTCTAACAGGAACACGCATTTTCTACAAATACACCTTCAAACATTCATAGTGCTCACTATTTTACCTATATCGTTTTTATTAGGACTTCGAATTGTGTCTAATGGTTTGGATTGTTTGTACTTGGTTTTATTTTTTTTCTAGATTTATCTTGATAAAACGACACTTAGGAAAAATGAAACACCCTTCATAAAAGGCTTCTGGGAACTAGACCATCTTATGTATAGATCTATCTGATATTTCTACATTTATCTTAGAAAGTTCATCTCGATTTTCCGGCGTGATTTACCCTTGTCAGTGATGCAGAAGGAGGGCCTGACAAGGACAGCTTCCTAGTCGTTCGGATTGGACGAAAAGCCCAGGTCCGGTGTATACATTGGCGTGCACGTAAAAGAACAAAGAACCCTTGGCAGTTGGAATTCAGTTGCTGCCCGGGCAAAATTTCACTCATAGCACACTGTATGGGGTATGCCCGTCTTCAATAAGCCCAGGTTAGGTGCTTAAGCGTAGGACGTTAAACTCCATTTCATTCATTCATTCATTCATTCATAAAACATCAATCTTAAAAGGGGAGAGAGAGGGAGAAATGGAGTTTAACGTCCACTTAACACAACTAACCATTTCGGGACTAACATATGGTGTATTTTTATTTCAATAATTCGCTTGCGCGTAGGGGTCTTTACTAGTGGGAGAAACCGGAGTGCCCGGATGAAACCAACGAGGTTGAGAAGGCGCCCCTAAATCTTAAAAGGTTTCTGGTTATTAAAAAAAATAAAAATCACGCCATGCTGCAAATGTATAAGGGGGATGGTGGCCGAATGGTTAGCACGTGCGTGCTTTATTTAACGGCCTGTCATTGAGTCAACTGGCGTTATTTTGAATCTCCGGTTGTACGTGACAAGGAGTAGGGTCGTTTGTCTAACCTCGTGGGTTTTCTCCGGGTCCTTCAAATGCTAAGGACCCCTACGCGCAAGCGAATTGTTGAAATAAAATTGAACGATATGTTATTCCCAAAATGACCTAGTTTGTGTCGATTGGACGTTAACACTCCCCTCTCTCTTTCTCTCTCTCTCTCTCTCTCTCTCTCTCTCTCGTATTGTATAAATAATGAATTACACCAACCATTTATTTATCGTTGATGTTATAGATACACACATTCACTGATCGTTTTCTTTATATTATATAGTATTATTGACCTACTTATTCACCAAGGACGTTACTCAAATATCTCTTTCATTTTAAACATAATGGGGGCTAAACGGTCTGACAATTAATTATACATGTGGAGCATGACGTTATTTTTAATTTTCGTATTTACGCAAACCAGTGAGGTGTTACATATATATGTTATGTTAAAGCTGCATTTTCTTTAGTACGGATCCCGTCCGGCTCCGGTCCGGTTGCGGATACGGAAAAAACACTTTCATTGAATTTTAGTAAGAGTGTTTCCTTATGTACGGGTGCGGATACGGTTTTCTATGCGGCGTCCGGTACGGTTTTGCGAAACAGACTATGTAGCGTTCGGTATGGAAACGCATGCGGAACCGTGTCCGTAACGCACATAAGGAAACACAGTTTGGGTAGCCCGTACAGCAAAAAGCTAAAAATAGGTAGAGAAATTCAAATTTTCGTCCTTTCTTGGACACGTGTTCATGGAATCAGAAAAAGAAAAGATCGAAATCCGCTTGAAAACCCGCATATAAGGATACACAGTCTGCCGTGTGACATGTTGCTCCCGGACCGGAGCTTAAAGCTGCATTTCCTTTAGTTCGGATCCGGTCCGGTTGCGGATACGAAGAAAAACTTTCATAGAATTTTAGTAAGAGTGTTTCCTTATGTACGGGTGCGGATACGGTTTCATGCCGTGTGTCATGTCTGCTCCCGGACCGGAGCCGTACTAAAGGAATTGCAGCTTTACACCGTTTACAAAGATTTGTTTAAACGAAGCCGCTAGAACCGATTGTAAAACTATATCACGACATCACATTTCTCCATTATTGATTCCATTGCATTGCCGTTGGATTAATAAGCGGATTGGAGACAAATTGCGATGTCTGACGAATCAAGCAGTGAATGGAACAGCATCTTCATACTTACAAAAAGTTATCCATAACTATTCCTTGTGTAGAAACCTTCGATCAAATGACAAATTTCTTCTAATAATTCCCAAATATAACTTAATATCTTTTGGTGCGCGATCAAGTTCACTGCTGCAATATGCTGGAACAATCGTTTTATCCATCCCCTAAAAATGTCCAGCCTTATCGACATTCAAAACCTCATTGAAAACAAGACATATTTATTTAGACGTTATGTTTAAGCTGAATTTCCTTTAGTACGGAACCGGTCCGGCTCCGCTCCGGTTTCGGATACGGAAAAAACACTTTCATGAAATTTTAGTACGAGTGTTACCTTATGTCCGGGTGCGGATACGGTTTTCTATGCGGCGTCCGCTACGGTTTTTCGAAACGGACCGTGTAGCGTTCAGTCCTGAAACGCATGCGGAACCGTGTCCGTAACGCACATAAGGAAACACAGTTTAGGTAGCCCGTACGGCAAAAAGTTAAAAATAGGTATATGTCTTTGAATTTACCTGGGAGGGGGGTGTGTGCATCGGTATGACATCTTAAATAACTTAAAATGAGTATTTCTA